>CM055117.1:621496943-622096943 GCA_029206835.1 Rana muscosa
AGTGCCCAATCGTCCCTCCTTTGGGACCAAATCCCTCTGTCCCTCAGCTTTAGTTGTCCCTCTTTTTAGACTGATATTATGTACATCTCTATACAAAATGTACTATTTTACTGCCAAAAGTGTTATGCTGCACTAAACATTTTATTCAGCCTCTATATTACTGCATTTGATATTTTGAAAAATAATTATAAAGGAAAAGTAGAGGTAAGTAAAAAGCAAATGTATTGTTTAGCCAATCATTTTCTGCATATTAGATCCTTGAGGTCCCTGTAACTGGGGACATTTCCTTTGCTACTTACTCTGCAGAAGGGTGTCCCTCTTTATAATTTCATAAGTTTGGGAGTTATATTTTTGGTACATTTTCTCTGTCATTGGTAAGGGCATTTTCAATGCAGGATTGTAAAGAGTGATTTTTTAGGCCGCGGTGGTGGGGTGGGGCCAGGTTGGTAACCTGGCTTTTGGGTAATGTCGACAGTGGTTGGTAAACTGGTATTTGGTTGGTATTGCTGCTTGAGTCTTAGTTACTAAGCATGTTGGTCTGTTAATGGTTAACAGGGATTCTGTTTGGTATTAAAGGTTAAAGTTCATTTCATAATTAAAATAGTTTTAAACCCAATAAAGGGGCCGCGGCCTAAACTTTTCCACAATCCTTGTTGTGTGTTTTATTTTATATTTTAGGTATGTTCTTATGGTATGATGGGTTTTAATGGGGTGTACAATCCCATAGACATTGAGAGGGCGTCTGGTAGGCCCTGAAATAAAATGGACCCTTGAGCTTGTGTGCAATGTTAAAACGTGATTTACCACTCACTAAGGATTGACTATTCTGTAAAATAGATTTTGCCCAAAAAAACTGTTTTAATGGAAAGTCTAAATTCTACTAATTGAGCTAAATGAAAAAAACGTTTTTTCTTAAATATAGAGGTTTTTTTTTGTGGGGTGTACTTATGGCAGTTTATTTGATCGTTATTTGTGTAACCTTGCTTTGAATTTTTAATTTTTTTGTAAAGGATAGCTGAAAAGGGGTTTTGTAATCTAAAAGCCCATCACATCTTATAAAAACATGGAAAAAAACATTGTATTTTCACCTTCACTGTTAACTCCAATGTAGTTCACCAAACCAGTGAAATATCTCCAAAATCTCCTAATTTTTAAAACTCTCAATTTTGCTCATTCCTCTTTCCCACTAGCATATCATAAATCAAGAATAAATAAATAAATAATATAAAAATTATATATATATATATATATATGTAGCGGCCTCCTCTCTCTCCTCTCTTTATTAGCAGCTCGTCTGTCTCTTGTCTAGGGGTACCTTAGAGGAGAGAGTGCAGGGTCACCACGCCAAGCCTTCACCGCAGATGTTTGTGTGGTGTAAGCAAAGTTCTTATATTACCTTCGGATCGGTGTTCTGCACCTGGAGCCTCCAAAGAGAGTTACCTTGAACAATGTCTGTCAGAAAATGAGCCCCACACCATTAAAGTCCAACACTCCTTTATTCTTCTCAATGCAAAAGTGAACACAATCAGTTGGACTCCCTTAGAGAACAGAACAGACAAGGAGGTGTGGATGCGAGTAGGCCCAGACACAATGATCTCTCCACTTTCCTTCCTGAAAGTGGGTTGCGGTCTCCGAGCGAGGGGGGATTTCCTTCCAGGCGGTCTCCGATGAGAGGCTCACCTGTCACTGGCAATATGCTGCACCAGGTCTTCAAGCAAGTATCTCCCACCGGCCCATTACGCCTTCCGGATTCGGGTACCCACTCCCGGGGTTCCCTAGGATCTCCTTCCCTCGCGGAACTCAGTGGTGGGCACTGAGCTCCAGACCTCCATCCGAGTACCTCACCCCAGGCTAAAGGTGCCTGGGATGGAACACGACCTCCGAACGTCCTCTAGGCCTAGGCCGCCTAGGGGACCGACACAAACCACCGCCCACAGGCTGAAGGTGCCCGGGACTCAAACCCCATGACAAAGATGGCCGGCCCCTTTATACCCACTCCCAGCAAGCACGGCGGGTTCCCCGCCCCACCATACCGCTGCCGAGGGAGGACAAAAAGGGAGCACAGCAATGGTTCAACCCCAGCCCAAGGCGACAGCGCCACCCGTGGGGCTGCAGGGAACTGCACATCACTGGTGTCTCTGCCAGTTTTAACACACAGAAAAGTGTATACCCGCTACACTCTCCCCCTGGTAATTTGACACTGGTCCCCAGTGTCTGGAGTAAACTATGCCCTCAATGGCTGGCATAGCCCAGTCCAGAAACCAACTACAAATTGTACAAAATAAAACTTTTGAAAACTTGGTCAACTGAAGCAATTGTGTCTGAGCCTTACATGAAAGGGAAGGGAAACAACAACATTTAAACCATAACGTTAGAATCACATTCACATACACTTTTCCCACCCATCCTGTCTAAGACCCACCCCATACTCAGTGGTCTTGATGGGATGCTCCCCTGCAGACGGAAAAAAAAGAAAATTAACACACATAAACCCTGACACATGTATTCGTGTAAGAGGAAAGAAACTTCTTCGAAAATAAATCCCTTTTCTCCAAAGAGTGAGTGTGTGAAAAGTGTTAACGATGCGCAACACTGCCACCTGGTGACAGCATCGCGGTAACTGCACTCAAGGAACTTCTCTTCTTCTCTTGAGCCCTATCTACCCCAGAGTCCATGATCTCTCGTAGGAAACTGAAGAACAAAAACAGGAACAGTCCTTCATTCCTCTGGGCAACAGGGACAACAAACCCCAGAAAGTTCAGCAGCATAAGAAACAAGAACGGAGTCTCTTTCCTCCTACAGATAGAAACGGGGATGGGGCAAAACAAGTGGTTTCAAGTGCTGATCCATGGTCTCCAGATGGTACTCGACATCATCCCCTTCTTTGCCCTGGATCAGCACCTTGTCCGCGTGGATGTGCCGTCCCAACATCCATTCTGCCTTGCAATCTTTAAAACGCTGAGAGGCCTTGGGGGAGCATGCCAGGTACCTGCGGGCGTGTGGAACCTGAAGGTGGGTCCACACAAAGTCATTGTACCAGCGCTCCCGGCACACTTCCACCTCATACAGCAACTCCTTGGACAAGTATGGATACTCCCATCCGTACTCAGCAGCAACCTTCTGGCCAAATAGGCGTTGTAGTCTCGCCAGAGGAGGCATAGTGGCTCTGTCCCCTTCAACAGGCAAAACTATTGAGTCCGGGTGAAGAGGGACCTTGATTACATCTGATCTGGGCATAGGTGCCCGCAACAGCAGTCTCTTTTTCCCGGTCCCAGGTGTAGGGGGTACCGGGAATGTAAGGGCAAGTTGAAGACGGGACCCCTCTTCAGGCGCTGGTGCCTCCACCTGGGGTGTACTATCCCCCGTAGACATGGGTGGGTCCCTGGTTCCACAGGACGAGGCAAGAGGTACTTTGTCCCAGCCCTTTTCTGCAAACAGTTCATCAATGGCGACATCGTCTCCCAAATCGGAGAGCGACTCCAGGTCGGAGGTGTCACACTCCTCCGCAGGCAGGTAGCCCATAGTGGAGACTGAATTACCACCTCCTCCCACACACCAAATCTCTCCGCCTGGCTTACCTCGGCCTTTACTTGAGGCGGGGCGTCCGGAACTCTTGCCGACAGATCCCTCCGGGCCGGGCGTAAGCGGGCAAGATGGTCCACCACAACCGCTGGTCGGGGCTACCATGCCGGTCTTTCTCTTCGGTGGTGGACGCTGCGAGACAGTGGTGACCAAGTCAGCATCCTCGGATTTCTCCCGTTGAGTTGTTGCGACCTCCTCCGCGGTCGCTGCAGTGCGAGCAGGGATGGCTGTCAAAGCAGTGATTCCTCCTCTCTGAGTGGTGCTTCCTGCAACACGGCCGGGGTAGATGGTTCTCGGCTTCTCAACCGCTGGATCTACTTCAAATAGAAACTCCCCACAGGCCTCGCATCGCCCGAATGGCTTCAGTTGGCACACCAGTCCCGAGCAGCTGGGACAAATCACACCCAGGGCCTCAACGTCCATGCATGAATACAGGGCGAATCGTCCCCTTGGCTTTAGCCGAATCCCTGTATCAGTCACCGGAGCAGCAGCAGTCAAAGACGTGGTAGCAGGATGAAGTGGAACCCACGCTGTTTGTCCAAACATGGTGACTTGCTGTTGGTCCATCGCGCACTGCAAAGTTTTGCGCCAAGGTCCCACGTGTAGTCCTTCACACGTATTGGACTCCTCCCCTTTGCTCCAGTTCACAGGCTTTTCTTCTTTTTCCTTTCTGAGTTACGCCCACGAACTTAGCGGTGGGGGTGTGCCTGGTGGCGCAGTGCAAATAGAAACCCCCACGTATACTACTTCACACGGCTGGGCTCCCCCCTTCTCTCGCTCTTCTGCGCGGGCCTTTCCCTTCACTGGGTCATGTCCATGACTTCGAGCAGGGATGCACTTTGGCCGATACCGTGGCCCACCTACTCGGAACTCCTCCCGGCAGACACGTTCAACTCCGTAGTAGCACGAACACCAATCCCGGACCCGAGCCACCACGTGTAGCGGCCTCCTCTCTCTCCTCTCTTTATCAGCAGCTCGTCTGTCTCTTGTCTAGGGGTACCTTAGAGGAGAGAGTGCGGGGTCACCACGCCAAGCCTTCACCGCAGATGTTTGTGTGGTGTAAGCAAAGTTCTTATATTACCTTTGGGTCGGTGTTCTGCACCTGAAGCCTCCAAAGAGAGTTACCTTGAACAATGTCTGTCAGAAAATGAGGTCCACACCATTAAAGTCCAACACTCCTTTATTCTTCTCAATGCAAAAGTGAACACAATCAGTTGGACTCCCTTAGAGAACAGAACAGACAAGGAGGTGTGGATGCGAGTAGGTCCAGACACAATGATCTCTCCACTTTCCTTCCTGAAAGTGGGTTGCGGTCTCCGAGCGAGGGGGGATTTCCTTCCAGGCGGTCTTCGATGAGAGGCTCACCTGTCACTGGAAATATGCTGCACCAGGTCTTCAAGCAAGTATCTCCCACCGGTCCATTACGCCTTCCGGATTCGGGTACCCACTCCCGGGGTTCCCTAGGATCTCCTTCCCTCGCGGAACTCAGTGGTGGGCACTGAGCTCCAGACCTCCATCCGAGTACCTCACCCCAGGCTAAAGGTGCCTGGGATGGAACACGACCTCCGAACGTCCTCTAGGCCTAGGCCGCCTAGGGGACCGACACGAACCACCGCCCACAGACTGAAGGTGCCCGGGACTCAAACCCCGTGACAAAGACGGCCGGCCCCTTTATACCCTCTCCCAGCAAGCACGGCGGGTTCTTCACCCCACCATACCGCTGCCGAGGGAGGACAAAAAGGGAGCACAGCACACAGCAATGGTTCAACCCCAGCCCAAGGCGACAGCGCCACCCGTGGGGCTGCAGGGAACTGCACATCACTGGTGTCTCTGCCAGTTTTAACACACAGAAAAGTGTATACCCGCTACATATATATATATATATATATATATATATATATATATATATATATATATTAAAAATCTGAAGCTGGGGCTGTTTAAGTGAATGTTTATTAAACTGCGGTTTTCCTTTTATGTGCACATGAATTAAAAAAATATGTGACTTTACCCCCTGAGTTACGCACGGCCACTTTCTTCTCACAATTACACAACTGCAACAAATTACATTTCTAAGGTCTCATGATTTGAAAGAGTTCCTGGATTTTTACCCCTTTACAACACAGGAAATTCCATTTATTTTGTGGAATAACCAGTGTATTATATTCTGGAATAGGGATGAGCTTTGTGTTCGAGTCGAACATACGTTCGACTCGAACATCGGCTGTTCGATCGTTCGACGAAGAACGAACGATTTGGGCCGTTCGCGCCAAATTCGAGTGACGTGAACGGCCCACAATGCACTACGCCATCGCAGTGTCATCCAGGCGCTGTGATTGGCCAAGCATGCACTGTGACCCCGCATGCTTGGCCAATCACAGCGCCGGCAGCGAGGAGAGCAATGATTGGCCACAGGCAGGATGCCTGTGGCCAATTATTGCTGAGGGGGTTTAGTACACGCCCCACACTATAAAAGGCCGCCAGCGCGGCGGCCTTGTGTAGTGTGTTCCGGAGCAGGGAAAGAGAAGCATAGGCAGGGACAGTGTCATTTTTTTCCTTTACTAATCCTGGATTCCTTGTGTTTAGGGACAAATAAGGATAGGTAGGGAGAGTGTCAGTGTGTTATTCTGTGCTAAACCTTGTTTGTTGGGACAGAGAAGGACAGTGAGGGAAAGTGTCAGTGTGCTATTCTGTTCTAAACCAATCTTGCTGAACCATTTTTGAAATCCTTGAGTTTAGGGACAGAGAGGTACAGTGAGGGAAAGTGTCAGTGTGCTATTCTGTTCTAAACCAATCTTGCTGAACCATATTTGAAATCCTTGAGTTTAGGGACAGAGAGGTACAGTGAGGGAAAGTGTCAGTGTGCTATTCTGTTCTAAACCAATCTTGCTGAACCATATTTGAAATCCTTGAGTTTAGGGACAGAGAAGGACACTCGTGGAAACTATCAGTGTGCTATTCTGTGCTAAATCTTGTTTGTAGGGACAGAGAAGGACAGTGAGGGAAACTGTCAGTGTGCTATTCTGTTCTAAACCAATCTTGCTGAACCATATTTGAAATCCTTGAGTTTAGGGACAGAGAGGTACAGTGAGGGAAAGTGTCAGTGTGCTATTCTGTTCTAAACCAATCTTGCTGAACCATATTTGAAATCCTTGAGTTTAGGGACAGAGAAGGACACTCGTGGAAACTATCAGTGTGCTATTCTGTGCTAAATCTTGTTTGTAGGGACAGAGAAGGACAGTGAGGGAAACTGTCAGTGTGCTATTCTGTTCTAAACCAATCTTGCTGAACCATATTTGAAATCCTTGAGTTTAGGGACAGAGAGGTACAGTGAGGGAAAGTGTCAGTGTGCTATTCTGTTCTAAACCAATCTTGCTGAACCATATTTGAAATCCTTGAGTTTAGGGACAGAGAAGGACACTCGTGGAAACTATCAGTGTGCTATTCTGTGCTAAATCTTGTTTGTAGGGACAGAGAAGGACAGTGAGGGAAACTATCAGTGTGCTATTCTGTGCTAAACCAATCTTGCTGAACCATATTTGAAATCCTTGAGTTTAGGGACAGAGAAGGACACTCGTGGAAACTATCAGTGTGCTATTCTGTGCTAAATCTTGTTTGTAGGGACAGAGAAGGACAGTGAGGGAAACTGTCAGTGTGCTATTCTGTTCTAAACCAATCTTGCTGAACCATATTTGAAATCCTTGAGTTTAGGGACAGAGAAGGACACTCGTGGAAACTATCAGTGTGCTATTCTGTGCTAAATCTTGTTTGTAGGGACAGAGAAGGACAGTGAGGGAAACTGTCAGTGTGCTATTCTGTTCTAAACCAATCTTGCTGAACCATATTTGAAATCCTTGAGTTTAGGAACAGAGAAGGACACTTGTGGAAACTATCAGTGTGCTATTCTGTGCTAAATCTTGTTTGTAGGGACAGAGAAGGACAGTGAGGGAAACTGTCAGTGTGCTATTCTGTTCTAAACCAATCTTGCTGAACCATATTTGAAATCCTTGAGTTTAGGGACAGAGAGGTACAGTGAGGGAAAGTGTCAGTGTGCTATTCTGTTCTAAACCAATCTTGCTGAACCATATTTGAAATCCTTGAGTTTAGGGACAGAGAAGAACACTCGTGGAAACTATCAGTGTGCTATTCTGTGCTAAATCTTGTTTGTAGGGACAGAGAAGGACAGTGAGGGAAACTGTCAGTGTGCTATTCTGTTCTAAACCAATCTTGCTGAACCATATTTGAAATCCTTGAGTTTAGGGACAGAGAGGTACAGTGAGGGAAAGTGTCAGTGTGCTATTCTGTTCTAAACCAATCTTGCTGAACCATATTTGAAATCCTTGAGTTTAGGGACAGAGAAGGACACTCGTGGAAACTATCAGTGTGCTATTCTGTGCTAAATCTTGTTTGTAGGGACAGAGAAGGACAGTGAAGGAAACTATCAGTGTGCTATTCTGTGCTAAACCAATCTTGCTGAACCATATTTGAAATCCTTGAGTTTAGGGACAGAGAAGGACACTCGTGGAAACTATCAGTGTGCTATTCTGTGCTAAATCTTGTTTGTAGGGACAGAGAAGGACAGTGAGGGAAACTATCAGTGTGCTATTCTGTGCTAAACCAATCTTGCTGAACCATATTTGAAATCCTTGAGTTTAGGGACAGAGAAGGACACTCGTGGAAACTATCAGTGTGCTATTCTGTGCTAAATCTTGTTTGTAGGGACAGAGAAGGACAGTGAGGGAAACTGTCAGTGTGCTATTCTGTTCTAAACCAATCTTGCTGAACCATATTTGAAATCCTTGAGTTTAGGGACAGAGAAGGACACTCGTGGAAACTATCAGTGTGCTATTCTGTGCTAAATCTTGTTTGTAGGGACAGAGAAGGACAGTGAGGGAAACTGTCAGGGTGCTATTCTGTGCTAAACCAATCTTACTGAAGCATATTGCAAATCCTTGTGTTTAGGGACAGAGAAGGATAGGCAGGGGACAGTGTCAGTGTCATTGTTGCTAAGCCTCCTGCACAGTATACACCTGAAGGTAGCCCTTATTGCTGTTTTTCCCATCTCCTTGCAGGCCATCCATTAAAATGTCTGGAAGGCAAACAAGGAGAGGCAGACAGTCAGGAGGCAAAAAAAGAGGGCAAGCAAGCTCTGTGTCTGGGGGCAACAGTGCTGGTCGTTGACGCGGTGCATTGTCATCAGCACATGGCCATGGGACACGCTTGTCCTTCTTTTCGGCAGCTGGACATGTTGAGCCACATCATGCCGAAGACTTGGTAGAGTGGATGACCAAGCCCACCTCATCCTCCTCATCCTCTCTCACCCAGGCTCAGGGTACTGGCAAAGCAGCTGCCAAAGCGTCCTCTTCTCTGGTATCATTATCTTCATTAGTCAATCCTTCCCTAGACCCACCATGTCCTCCTCCTGAGGAGTCCCCCGAACTGTTTGAGCACAGTGTTGGGTACATGCTCCAGGAGGATGCCCAGCGTTTCGAAGGATCTGATGATGATACCCAGATAGAGGAAGGCAGTAGCGTGAGAGCAGAGAGAGGGGATGCTCAAGAAGGACACCAATCTGGCAGTCATGCTCCAGCAGCTGCAGCATACTGCCAGATTGGCTCCAGTGATGAGGAGGGAGGGGATGATGAGGTCACTGACTCCACGTGGGTGCCTAATAGGAGAGAGGAGGAGGAGGAGGATGAGGAGGAGGCACATCACCAACGAGGCAGGATGCCCTTGGGTGGCCAGCGTATGGGCAGCACACCGACGGAATCACACCGCAGAGCTCCGCCTGTGCAGGGCGCTGCCTCTGCCCGTCATTCAAAAAGTTCTTTGGTGTGGGCCTTTTTTGAGGCGAGTGCCTTCTCCTTGTGCTATAGTGTGCTAAAGCATTTCTCATCAACCATCTTTGAAATCCTTGATTTTTGGGCAGTCAGGGAAATTGTCGTTGTGCTATTCTGTGCAAAAGCAATCATCCTCAACCATATTTAGAAATCCTTAAGTAAAGGGACAGAGAAGGACACCTGAAGGTAGCCCTTATTGCTTTTTTTCCCATCTCCCTGCAGGCCATCTATTAGAATGTCTGGAAGGCAAACAAGGAGAGGCAGACAGTCAGGAGGCAATAAAAGAGGGCAAGCAGGCTCTGTGTCTGGGGGCAACAGTGCTGGTCGTGGACGCGGTGCATTGTCATCAGCACATGGCCATGGGACACGCTTGTCCTTCTTTTCGGCAGCTGGACATGTTGAGCCACATCATGCCGAAGACTTGGTAGAGTGGATGACCAAGCCCTCCTCATCCTCTCTCACCCAGGCTCAGGGTACTGGCAAAGCAGCTGCCAAAGCGTCCTCTTCCCTGTTATCAATGTCAGACTCATCATCAGTCACTCCTTCCCTAGACCCACCATGTCCTCCTCCTGAGGAGTCCCCCGAACTGTTTGAGCACAGTGTTGGGTACATGCTCCAGGAGGATGCCCAGCGTTTCGAAGGGTCTGATGATGAAACCCAGCTACAGGAAGGCAGTAGGGTGAGAGCAGACAGAGGGGATGCTCAAGAAGGACACCAATCTGGCAGTCATGTTCCAGCAGCTGCAGCATACTGCCAGATTGGCTCCAGTGATGAGGAGGGAGGGGATGATGAGGTCACTGACTCCACGTGGGTGCCTAATAGGAGAGAGGAGGAGGAGGATGAGGAGGAGGCACATCTCCAACGAGGCAGGATGCCCTTTGGTGGCCAGCGTAAGGGCAGTACACCGACGGAATCACACCGCAGAGCTCCGCCTGTGCAGGGCGCTGCCTCTGACCGTCATTCAAAAAGTTCCTTGGTGTGGGCCTTTTTTGAGGCTAGTGCATCAGATCGCACAGCTGCTGTTTGCAACATATATCTCAAGCGTATATCGCGTAGCCAAAACATCAGCCGCTTGGGCACCACATGCTTGATCAGACATATGTTGACCTGCCATGCAGCTCATTGGCAAGCCTACCTTAAAGACCCACACCAAAGAACAAAGCGGACCTCTCCTTGCACCACATCAGCTGGGATCTCCAACCCCACTATACCTTCAGTCCTCTCTGAAACCTGCACTGAGAGGAATGAAGGTGTAGAATTAGGTGTGTCACAGCCAAGTACTTGCGGCCACTCTGCTAGCAGTACACCGACGTCCGATTCTAGCAGGCAAATTTCCCTGCCCCAACTGCTGGACCGTCGAAAGAAGTTCACTCCCAGCCATCCACATGCCCAGCGGTTGAATGCTAGCTTGGCTAAATTGCTAGCGCTTCAACTGCTGCCTTTTCAGTTGGTAGACTCGGCCCCCTTCCATGAGTTTGTGCAATGTGCGGTTCCTCAATGGCAGGTTCCCAAACGCCACTTTTTCTCACGGAAGGCGATTCCGGCTCTCTACAGGCATGTGGAAGGCAATGTCTTGGCCTCGCTGGACAGGGCGGTCAGCGGTAAGGTGCATATTACCGCTGACTCATGGTCCAGCAGGCATGGACAGGGACGTTACCTTTCTTTCACGGCCCATTGGGTCACTCTTTTGGCAGCTGGGAAGGATGCAGGACAAGGTGCAGTAGTGTTGGAGGTTGTTCCACCTCCACGCCTCCAAAATGCTACTACTGGTTGTGACACACCTCTCTCCTCCACCCCCTCCTCTTCTTCTTCCTCCATGGCCTCTTCCTGTGCTTTGTCCTCGGAACCAGCGGTGCTCCGTAAGCATTCAAGGGGCTACGCAAGTACGCAGGCAAAAAGATGCCATGCCGTGCTTGCGCTGGTGTGTTTGGGGGACAGGAGCCACACTGGGGCAGAGGTCCTGTCTGCTCTGCAGGGGCAGGCCGAGAGGTGGTTGACGCCACGCCAGCTTAAGCCAGGAATGGTGGTTTGCGACAATGGCACCAACCTCCTCTCCGCCCTCCGACAGGGACAACTGACCCATGTGCCCTGTGTGGCTCACGTCCTTAACCTGGTGGTGCAGCGGTTCTTGGGCAGGTACCCGGGCTTACAGGATGTCCTGAGGCAGGCCAGGAAAGTCTGTGTGCATTTCCGCAGATCTTATAATGCCAGTGCTCGCCTGGCTGAGCTGCAAAAGGAGTTGAACCTGCCCAAGAACCGCCTTATATGTGACATGCCCACCAGGTGGAACTCAACGTTGGCCATGCTGCAGCGGCTGCACACGCAGCAGAGGGCCATCAATGAGTACCTGTGCGACTACGGCACCAGGACAGGGTCAGGGGAGCTCGGGTTTTTTTCACCACGCCAGTGGGGCATGATCAGGGATGCATGCACTGTCCTGGCACCATTTGAGGAGGCCACGAGGATGGTGAGCAGTGACAGTGCATGCATCAGTGACACTGTACCTCTTGTCCACCTGTTGGAGCACACGCTGCGTGGAATAATGGACAGGGCACTTGAGGCAGAACAGAGGCAGGAAGAAGAGGACTTCCTTGCCTCTCAAGGCCCCCTTTACCCAGACAGTGTTCCTTCTGTCCCACCCATCGCACAGGAAGAGGAGGAGGAGGAGGAGGAGGAGGAGGATTGTGTCAGCATGGAGGTGGAGGCTGGCACTCAGCATCATCAGCAGCAGTCTTTTAGGGATGATTTACAGTCCCAAGAAACCAGTGGACTTGTACGTGGCTGGGAGGAGGTGGCTGCGGATCATGTCGTCCTTAGTGACCCAGAGGACTCCGGACTGAATGCCTCAGCTAACCTACGCTGCATGGCCTCCCTGATCCTGCAAAGTCTGCGGAAGGATCCTCGTATTCTTCGGATCAAGGAGAGGGACCATTACTGGCTGGCCACTCTCCTTGATCCACGGTACAAGGGTAAGGTTGCGGACCTTATCTTACCGTCGCAGAGGGAGCAGAGGATGAGACAACTCCGGGAGGCCTTGCAGAAAGGTCTGTGCAACGCGTTCCCAGAGACTGGGAGGTTACAAACTCCTGGTCCTGGACAACGAGTTGCTGAGGCTTCGGGCAGTCAAAGAAGGAGCGGTGGGGAAGGTGGCCGTCTGACCGATGCGTTCAGACAATTCTTTAGTCCGCAGCCCCAAAGTATGATCGGTTCCAGCAACCATCGCCAGCGTCTGATATACATGGTGCAGGAATACCTAGGGGCAAGGTCAGACTTGGACACCTTCCCCACCGAAAATCCTCTGGCTTACTGGGTCTTGAGGATGGATCACTGGCCAGAGCTTGCACAGTATGCAATTGAGCTACTGGCCTGTCCTGCATCCAGCGTTCTTTCAGAACGCACATTCAGTGCTGCTGGAGGATTTGTCACGGATCACAGGGTGCGCCTGTCCACCGACTCAGTTGATCGACTGACTTTCATCAAGATGAACCAGTCTTGGATCCCCACCAGCTACCACACACCTGATGCTGATATAACAGACTAATTGATTTTAAAATGTCACATCCCTTCAAGACTGATGCTGATGCTGAGTGCCTGTGCTGTTATGTTGACTGGCTATCCTCCTCCTCCTTCTCAATGATCCGATTAATGATGATAGCTTGGAAGATCATTTTGGTTTATGGGTGCCGCCACCAGTGGCTAAGGCCCAATTTTTCAGCCCCTGTTTAACAGGGGCGTGTAATTACAATTTTTGATGCAATACTTTGCAACAGGCCTCATTGCTGTGCTCCAAGTACAGTATCTGTGAGGGGTTGCAGTGTTGTGCCACCAGTGCCTAAGGCCCAATTTTTCAGCCCCTGTTCAACAGGGGCATGCAATTATAATTATTGATCTAATAATTCACAGCAGGGCCCATTGCTGCACCCACCAAGAGTAACTGTCAGGCCTTACAGTGTTGTGTCAACACCACCACCACCACCACCACCAAAGGCCCAATTTTTCAGCCCCTGTTCAACAGGGGCATGCAATTATAATTATTGATCTAATAATTCACAGCAGGGCCCATTGCTGCGCCCACCAAGAGTAACTGTCAGGCCTTACAGTGTTGTGGCACCAGCACCACCATCAAAGGCCCAATTATTAGTACCACTGTTCAACAATTATATGTTATTACAATTCCTGATATAATAATTGACAGCAGGGCGTTCCAGCACCCACCAAGAGTAACTGTGAGTGCTTACAGTGTTGTGCCAACACCAACACCTAAGGGGCCAATTTCTGCAGAGTATATACGGCAGGTCCCTACTTTCAAACATCCAACTTACAAACGACTACTACATGCAAACGGAAGAAGACAACAGGAAGTGAGAGGAAATCTACCCCTTGGAAGGAAAATTCTCTCCTGTAAGAATTAATATGGGAGAAAGGTGTCTCCTCTCTACTGATGCTTTATCACCAATCCTTGTTTCAATAAAAACACCACATTTCAAAAACAGTTGTCATTGGGACGCAAAGTGAGGTGAAATGTTCTGAACAGGGGCACAGACAGCAAAACAAATGTTACAGGGGTGATAACCCTTCCCTATGTTTTCCAAAAAGCTTAAAAATAGGTATTTGGGCTGGAGCTACACTTAAACAATGTAGCTGTTCAAAATTACAAACAGATTCTACATAAGAACAAACCTACAGTCCCTGTCTTGTATGCACCGCCTGTATACGGCTGTTCAGAGTATATAGGGCCTTTTTTATTTTGTGTGCGGGGTTCCCCTTAATATCCATACAAGACCCAAAGGGGCTGGTAATGGGCTGGGGTAGGGGGGGGGGTTGATGGGGTAGCTATGCCATTTTTCTTAAAGATTTTCATCCATATTACCGGGACCAGACATTACATTAAAGCCGCAAGCAGTTTTAAATGGCTTTTTTTTCCTTTAGAAATGTTATTTTGTGCAGGGACAGTTCTAAACACGGGAAACACGTGGCACTTCACAGGCATACTTTAGACACCCCCCAGGTACAATATTTAAAGGAATATTTGACTTTTTTTTTTTCACTTTATGCATCATTAAAATGACTGCTCCCGGAAAACGTCCGTTTTTAAAACTTATTTTTGCATTGATACATGTCCCCTGGTGCAGAACCCGGGTTCCCAAACTCTGTTTAGGACAATAACATGGATAATAGTCGTTATAATTAGCACTTTAGAATCCGAACGTTCGCATCCATTGTATTTAATAGGGTTCTAATGTTCGTGCGAACTTTCGGTCCGTTCGCGGGTTCTGGTGCGAACCGAACCCGGGGGTGTTCGGCTCATCACTATTCTGGAATAACTGGAAACAATTAATGACGCAAAACTAATTTGTTGTAGTTAGGCATTTTATTTCATGTATTTATCATTTCTCTTGTTCTCTTGATGTATTTGATGCATTTTTTTATTTTTTGAGTACATTACAGGAAACAGGATGGTATTCAGATATGTAGCTAATGCTGCTATCTGAAGAAGATTTGGGCATTGGCAACCAAAGCTGTGAAGTCACCCACTCTAAATTATTGTGTACAGGCCCTACATGCTCAGCTTTGTTGGCAACCAAAAGCTGGAGTGGACCCATAAGCAACAGAGGGGTAGGACATTTGTCCTGTAATGTACTCCAAGAAAAAATCCTATTTTCTTAATCATAAATTATAGGACACACAATGGTATTCAGAGACATGGGGATGCTTTCAAGCAATTTAACTGAGGGGTGAGCAACTCAGCACTTGAAACGTCAACGGGGTAACAAAACAAGAGGTTAACAGAAGGGGCTCAGAAAAGCTGGCAGAGTCACCTGAAGAACCTACTGATCAAAGCTGGCATCAGAAAAGGCCTGAACATCTACCTGCTAAAACGAACCTGTGAAAAGAAGACCAGATAGAAGCCTTGCATATATGAAAAACAGATGACTGAGGCTGAAAAGCCCAAAAGGCACAAGTAGATCTAGAACAGTGTGCTGGGTACCTTGCCTTTAAAATGGAAATCAAGCCTATTTCTAACTAAGCTCAAATCTGCTCCCACCCCCCTTCTAAACCATATTTTATCTACACTGTAACAGGAAGATGTGTATACTTACCTATTCTGAGAGCAATCCGGTCTGGTCACATGATCAGCTGTCACTCCTCTACAGCTTCAATGTAGAGGAGTGACAGCAAACAATAAATGCTTGTAGTATACCTATGGGTGATGTGTCAGGGCTGGGTTCAGCCCTTCCTTCTCTGTGCTGGCAGCTAATTGCCAGCTTCCGTCTCTCCACAGTGATCCACCTGTTGATGTTCCGCTCGTCAGCTCTGCCTACTTAAAGGGGAGTTCCAGCCTTTTTTATGTTTATTAAAAGTCAGCAGCTACAAAAAGTGTAGCTGCTGGCTTTTAATAAACATACACTTACCTGTTCCACTGTCCAGCGACGTGACGCCCGGAGCTCCGCTCCTCTACTCTCACCCCCTTCTCCGCCGGCGCCTCCATTCATTGTGTGGGCACCCCACCGTGACAACTTTCGGCTTCACGGCCGAGCACTCACTGCGCATGCGCGAACGGCGCAGCGCTCTCTGAGTGGACAGGCGATCGCCTGGGACCTGTCACGTCCCAGGTGATCGCCTACAGGGAGGGGCCGCCACAAGGCGATATGACGTATCGCCTAGGCGACCCCAGGGCGGAAGGAGGAAGTGGGACAGGAAGTTCCACTCCTACTGAAGCCCCCACTCCCCCCCAAAAAAAATTATATGCCAAATGTGGCATGTAAGGGGGCGAGGAGTGGAAATTTGGGTGGAACTCCGCTTTAAGAGCCGGTTCACACAGGGGCAACACGACTTTGAGCGCAACTCTGCGAGGCAACTTGGACACGACTTGAGCCTGAACCACAGCGCGACCTGGAGCAACTTGATGTCGCCTCCAGGACAGGCTGCTCCCTGTGTTTGGTATGAATCATGAGGGGGAACTCCACGCCAAATTTTAAATAAAAACTGGCATGGGTTCCCCTCCAAGAGCATACCAGGCCCTTAGGTCTGGTGTGGATTTTAAGGGGAACCCCCTACGCCTAAAAAAACGGCGTGGGGGTCCCCCCAAAATCCATACCAGACCCTTATCCGAGCACGCAGTCCGGCCGGTCAGGAAAGGGGGTGGGGACGAGCGAGCGCCCCCCCCTCCTGAACCGTACCAGGCCGCATGCCCTCAACATGGGGGGGTGGGTGCTTTGGGGCAGGGGGGCACCCTGCGGCCCCCCCACCCCAAAGCACCCTGCCCCCATGTTAATGGGGACAAGGGCCTCTTCCCGACAACCCTGGCCATTGGTTGTCGGGGTCTGCGGGCTGGGGGCTTATCGGAATCTGGGAGCCCCCTTTAATAAGGGGGCCCCAGATCCCGGCCCCCCACCCTATGTGAATGAGTATGGGGTACATCGTACCCCTACCCATTCACCTGGGGGAAAAGTGTCAATAAAAAAAACACACTAGACAGCTTTTTAAAGTAATTTATTAGGCAGCTCCGGGGGTCTTCTTCCGACTTCGGGGGTCTTCTTCCGACTTTGGGTGTTTCCAGCTCTTTTGCTAGCGGGGGCCCGGTCTTCATCGTCGTCTTCTTCCTTCTTCTCTTCTGGAGATGTTGACACGACGAGGTCTCCCGCTGTAATGCAGTGTGCGCGGCACACAATAATTTATATAGGCATGGGGCGTGGTCACCGGGTGATGTCACCCGGTGACCCCACCCCCTATGATGTCACAGCCCGGGGCATTATGGGACTGTGACGTCATAAGGGGGCGGGGTCACATATATGCCTATATAAATTATTGCGCGCGGAGAAGGCACCGAGGAGTCGGAAGAGACCCCCGAAGTCGGAAGAGACCCCCGAAGTCAGAAGAAGACCCCCGAAGTCGGAAGAAGACCCCCGGAGCTGCCTAATAAATTACTTTAAAAAGCTGCCTAGTGTGTTTTTTTTATTGACACTTTTCCCCCAGGTGAATGGGTAGGGGTACTATTAAAGGGGGCTCCCATTTTCCGATAAGCCCCCCCGCCCGCAGACCCCGACAACCAACGGCCAGGGTTGTCGGGAAGAGGCCCTTGTCCCCATCAACATGGGGGAAGGGCGCCCCCCTGCCCCAAAGCACCCACCCCCCTATGTTGAGGGCATGCGGCCTGGTACGGTTCAGGAGGGGGGGCGCTCGCTCGTCCCCACCCCCTTTCCTGACCGGCCGGGCTGCGTGCTCGGATAAGGGCCTGGTATGGATTTTCAGGGGACCAACACGCCGTTTTTTTCGGCGTAGGGGGTTCCCCTTAAAATCCATACCAGACCTAAGGGCCTGGTATGCTCTTGGAGGGGAACCCATGCAGTTTTTTTATTTAAAATTTGGCGTGGAGTTCCCCCTCATGATTCATACCAAATACCAGCTCTGTGGGAGGGTTTTGCCTTAGAGCCGGTTCACAGAGGGGCGACTTCCTGTAAAGTTGCCTCTCTATGAACGGGGATCCGACTTGGAGACGACTTCCATTGAAATCAATGGGTAGAAGTCGGATTAAAGTCGTACAGGAACCTTTTTTGAAGTCGGAGCGACTGCCATCGTGTACATTTACTTCCATTCCAAACAGCGCGACTTGGGGCAACTTGGGGCGACTTGAAGTCGGATTCCGAGTCACCCCTGTGTGAACCGGCTCTAAGGACTTCCAGTTCATTTGCTCTTCGCCTTCGCCTGTGTTAACATCACAAGAGACTGTTATGTACAGAACGTACCTGATCGTAGAGCCGACTTGTAGGAGGAGACCTCTCTTACAGCCCTGGCTCAGGAGCCACTGGAGTGGGAACAGTGAACTCGAGAGCGCAGTGAGGTAGGAGTGCCTGTGGTGGCTGGAGCTTGTAGGCAGCAGAGCAGGTGGTTGCAGGTCAGCGACCCGGAAGCTGGCGGATACTGGAACAGCGGAAGCTGGAGCAAGGTGAGATAAACCTGGTTAGGTTGCACACAACAGCAGGCAGCAGGAGGGTCAGACAAGCCAGGTCAGAGCAGGTAGTCAGATGTATGGATCAGCAGGCTTAGACGTAGTCGGGAACACAGGCAAGATTTGGCAGCAGGTAGGCAGGTGAGAGACAGAGCAGGGTCAAGGCGAGCCGAGGTCAGGGTTGGAGATGTATCGGGTGGTCGAGCAAGCCGGGTCGGTACTGGTAACAGGTAGCAGGTATGCAGATATTCGGGTTACAAAGCTGCAGATCAGACAGCAATGCACTGTTGTAACTGCTGGCCTTTTAAAGGCCAAATGGCGCCATATCGTTAGCGTGCACACATTGCGCACGCGCGCGCGCGCGCGCAATTGGCGCATGAGCGTGCACAATTGGCGCGCGCCGACGCACAGGTACCGAGGGAAGCAAGAATTGTCTTCTGTTTCTGGCAGGTCCCTGACATTGCCCCCCCCAAGGGGCAGCCTCCGGATGCCTAACCGGGCTTCTTTCTCAGGATGGGCAAGAAAAAAGGCACGGATTAACCTCTGGGCATGGATGTTGCTTTCAGGTTCCCAGGAGTTGTCCTCCGGACCGTACCCCTTCCATTTAACTAAGAATTGGGTTAACCCTTGCCGTTTCCTACAATCAAGGATGGCCTCCACCACGTATTCCTCGAGACCGTCAACCAAAACTGGTTCTGGTGGTCTGGCTCCCCTGTCAGGAAAGGGGTCAGGTACTGCAGGCTTCAATAATGAAACATGAAACACTGGGTGAACTTTTAGAGAATCAGGTAAGGATAATTCGTATGATACCTCATTGATTTTTCTTCTTACCGGGAAGGGTCCCATGAACTTGGGTGCCAGCTTCTTGGATGGGCAGGCCAACTTGAGGTTGTTCGTGGAGAGCCATACCTGATCACCTGGTTGAAGGTCCAGCTCCCCTCTCCTCTTCCTGTCATAGGCTTTCTTGCTGTCCGCTTGGGCCTTGGTTACTGCTTCCTGCAACACCCGGTTGTTACGGCTGAGGAAATCCACCGTGCTCTGTACTGCCGGGACTGGAGATTCTGGAAGAAAATCAGGTAAAAATGTTAAATGGAAGCCGTAATTAGCAAAGAAGGGGGATTGTCCAGTGGCCGAATGGTTGGCATTATTGTAGGCAAACTCTGCTAAGGGCAATAGGGACACCCAGTCATCTTGTGCAAAGGACGTGAAACATCTGATATACTGTTTAAGAGTCTGATTTGTCCTCTCAGTTTGCCCGTTGGTTTGGGGGTGGTAAGCTGAGGACATGGCAAGTTCAATTTCCAAGACTTCGCACAGAGCTCTCCAAAAACGTGAAGTGAACTGGACCCCCCTGTCTGACACGATGTTTGAAGGGACTCCATGTAGTCTGACGATTTCCTTAATGAAAACACGGGCAGTCTCAGCAGCGGATGGGGTGCCCTTTAGTGGCAAGAAATGGGCCATTTTAGACAGGCGGTCTACGACCACAAAGATTGCTGTACACCCCTCGGAACACGGAAGTTCCACTATAAAATCCATAGCAATCATTTTCCATGGTCTATCAGGTACAGGTAGAGGTTTCAGTAGTCCCGAGGCTCGGTTCCTTGATGTTTTGTTTTGGTTACAGACGGGGCATGCACTGACGTATGATTTACAGAACTCCTCCAGACCCGGCCACCAGAATGTGCGCCGTACTAGCTCAAGAGTCTTGCGGACTCCAAAATGTCCTGCCAGCGGATGGTCGTGGAGGAGTTTTAGTACCTCAACCCGAGTGCTTCCTGGAACAAAAATTTGGCTCCCCCTCCAAAATAATCCATCTCTGGAAGTCAAGGTGGTACCAGGGGGTTTGGAAGAGTCTGTGGATGCTTGTCTGATTTGAGAGAGCAGATCTGTCTGTAGAAGAAAAAAATTACCTGCTGGTAGAATGGTGTCGGGAACAGATAAATCCTTGGGGTTGTCATGCATGCGTGATAGTGCGTCCGGTTTGATGTTTTTTGAACCTGGCCGGTAGGTGATGTGGAAGCAGAAGCGTGAGAAAAATAAAGCCCAATGGGCCTGCCGAGGTTTCAACCGTTTAGCGGATCTTAAATACTCGGTATAAATTAATACTGGGTGGGCAGCGCCCTCCAACAGGTACCTCCATTCCTCTAAGGCGGCTTTGATGGCAAGTAATTCCCGGTCACCAACATCATAATTTCTCTCTGCAGGGGAGAGTTTTCGAGAGAAGAACCCTACAGGGTGCATTAAGTCCTTATTACCTTGGCGTTGGGAGATGACGGCCCCGACTGCAACTTCAGATGCATCCACTTCAAGAATGTAAGGCAGTGCAGGATCAGGATGGCTGAGAATTGGAGCTGATGTGAAAAGTCCTTTAAGTGTGTCAAAGGCTCTTTGGGCCTCAGGGTTCCAATGGAAACGTAAGTTCTGCTTGGTCAGCTGTGTGATGGGTGTGATTATTGCAGAAAATCCCTTGATGAATCTCCTGTAAAAATTTGAAAACCCCACAAAGCGTTGCACTCCTTTCTTATCCAAAGGTACAGGCCAGTCCAGTATAGCGGACACTTTTTGAGGATCCATCCTGATCCCTGTGGGGGAGATTACCAACCCTAGGAATTGGATAGTCTGCTGCTCAAATTCGCATTTCTCCGCCTTGGCATATAGTCCGTGTTGGCGGAGGCGGTCCAGTACCCTGCGGACATGTTCCCGATGTCTGTCAAGTGATCCGGAGAAGACTAAAATGTCATCAAGGTAGACAATGACAAAGATATCAAGAAAGCCTCTGAACACATCATTGATAAAGTGCTGGAAGGTGGCAGGAGCATTGCACAGGCCGAAGGGCATGACCAAATATTCGTAGTGGCCGAATCGGGTACGAAAAGCTGTCTTCCACTCGTCCCCGACCCGGATGCGGACCAGATTGTAGGCCCCCCTTAGGTCTAACTTGGTGAAGATGACAGCAGCCCTTAATTTTTGGAAGAGTTCAGGTATCAGGGGAAGCGGATAACGGTTCTTGACCGTGATGTTGTTCAACTCACGGTAGTCCACACATGGGCGGAGGGTCTGGTCCTTCTTGGTGACAAAGAATATTCCGGCGCCCGCTGGTGAGGTAGATGGGCGGATGAACACTTTGCTCAGATTTTCATTGATGTAGACCTTCAGAGCCTCTTGTTCCTTTTCTGACAAGGGGAAAATGTGCCCAAAGGGAATCTCGGCCCCAGGAAGGAGCTCGATGGGGCAGTCATAGGGGCGGTGAGGCGGAAGGGAGTCAGCCCCCCGTTTACTGAAGACATCAATAAATTCATGGTAAGGTCCTGGAACGGACTGAAGCAGGTTCTGGTCAGAGTCTATACATAACAGAGTGGTGGATGGACTGAGGGATCCAGGTAGACAGTACTTCTGGCAGTAAGGGGACAGGAAGGACACTTCTCCAGACACCCAGTTGATCTGGGGGTTGTGAGCCTGGAGCCAGGGTATACCCAGGATCACGGGAAACAGGGGAGAAGAGATAACATCAAGAGTCAGCCACTCCTTATGTTGAGCGGTAGAGGTGACAGGCAGAGGAAGGGTCTCCTGGGTTACCTGTCCTGATTTTATATGGGAGCCATCGGCCAAGTAAACAGAAAGTCCATGAGTCTTTTCCTGAAGAGGGATGTTATGTTGATTGGCAAAGGTGGAGTCGATGAAACAGCTACATGCGCCAGAGTCAATGATAGCGTTGACTGGGACTGTCCTTCCCTGGAGCTGCAACGAGAGAGAGAGGGCAAGGTGGGTTGCATTGGCAGATAAAGATGCGAGATTAGCAGGAAGGGAAGAAGGGCACTTACGCATCTTGGCAGGACAGTTGCGCACGTAGTGACCGGTTCACCGCAATAGAGGCATAGGTTCAGTTGGCGACGGCGTGCCCGTTCTTCAGGTAGCAGGGCTGGTCACATTATCCCAAGTTGCATGGGTTCAGAGGTATCCGGACTGGGATTGGCAGGATTTAAACAGGTGGGCGGCAGGTAACGAGAAGCAGGCATGGGAGCTCTTGTGGTCATCCATACTGGGCGACTTTGCTGGGAGGAACGCTCTGCCCGGCGTTCACGAAGTCTGCGGTCAATCTGGATGGCTGTGGTGATCAAGGCTTCAAGGGTCTCTGGTACCCCCACTCGGGCGAGTTCGTCCTTCAGACCCTCAGAAAGGCCCAAGCGGAATAGGTGACGCAGGGCTGCGTCGTTCCACTGAGTGTCTGCGCTCCAGCGTCTAAAGTCCGTAACATAGTCCTCGGCCGCTCGGCGACCTTGCTGGAGCGCGAGCAGGGCAGACTCAGCGGTGGCAGTCCGTTGGGGATCATCATAAAGCTGGGCCATGGCTCCGAAGAAGGATAGCAGGGATTGAGTCTGAACATTATTCTCTCCTAGTAGCCAATGGGCCCAGGTCTGGGGTTCACCCTGGAGTAACGAGATCACAAATCCCACCTTGGTGGCCTCTAAGGAGAAAGTCCGGGGTTGTAGGGCAAAATAAAGCTGACAGGCATTACGGAAGGCTTGGAATTTTGTTCGGTCTCCTGAAAACCTCTCTGGGACAGGAACTCTGGGTTTGGGTGGAAGCATCACCACTGAAGGAGCAGAGGCGGTTGACGAAGGCCTGGCAGAGGGTGCAGGGGCCGCATCACCGGAGGCAGCGAGGTTCTGAACTTGTCCTTCCAGCCGGATGTAGCCTTCTTGTAGACTCTTCACTGCTTGTGTGAGGGCTGCCAGGTGTTTGCAAATCTCCTCCACGGCAGGAACTTCTCCTGCAGGCTCTGTCATGGCTGTCTGATACTGTTATGTACAGAACGTACGTGATCGTAGAGCCGACTTGTAGGAGGAGACCTCTCTTACAGCCCTGGCTCAGGAGCCACTGGAGTGGGAACAGTCAACTCGAGAGCGCAGTGAGGTAGGAGTGCCTGTGGTGGCTGGAGCTTGTAGGCAGCAGAGCAGGTGGTTGCAGGTCAGCGACCCGGAAGCTGGCGGATACTGGAACAGCGGAAGCTGGAGCAAGGTGAGATAAACCTGGTTAGGTTGCACACAACAGCAGGCAGCAGGAGGGTCAGACAAGCCGGGTCAGAGCAGGTAGTCAGATGTATGGATCAGCAGGCTTAGACGTAGTCGGGAACACAGGCAAGATTTGGCAGCAGGTAGGCAGGTGAGAGACAGAGCTGGGTCAAGGCGAGCCGAGGTCAGGGTTGGAGATGTATCGGGTGGTCGAGCAAGCCGGGTCGGTACTGGTAACAGGTAGCAGGTATGCAGATATTCGGGTTACAAAGCTGCAGATCAGACAGCAATGCACTGTTGTAACTGCTGGCCTTTTAAAGGCCTAATGGCGCCATATCGTTAGCGTGCACGCGCGCGCACACATTGCGCACACACGCGCGCAATTGGCGCATGAGCGTGCGCAATTGGCGTGCGCCGACGCACAGGTACCGAGGGAAGCAAGAATTGTCTTCTGTTTCTGGCAGGTCCCTGACAGAGACGTTCCAGTTGAAGACCTGCTTGACTGACGTCCCCTCTGGCTACGGATCCTGCTTGCTGTACTACTACCTTTATCGCTGGCTCTTGGACTTTGGCTTGGCCGACTAACCGATCCGGTTACTGAACTCTGGCTATGTTTTGACTACGCTTACTCTGTTTGCCTTTTTATTATTATTATTAAACTAGTGTGATTTAACTGTACTTCTGTCTCGGCCTGATTCATGGTTTCTGACAGTAGGCAAAGGCCATGAATTCAGAAGGTGCAGCCAATCCACTTAATAATAATATTTTTTCCAGATTGGATGACCTCAACCACTGCATGGATCAGTTTGCCATTGCGATACAGACACTCCTGAGTCGCACGGCTCGTCTAGAGTCTCCCACTGTGGCCGCTCCGGTAGTACCTGTGCAGGCACCTGCCTCGAGTGTTACCTCTATAAGAGGTATGTCTGGTTCCGCCCCGCTTCCCCAGCGATTTGGGGGCGATCCAATCCAATGCAGAGGTTTTCTCAACCAGGTTGAGATATATTTTGAGATGCTGCCCCAGGTATTTCCCACAGACAGAAGCAAAGTAGGTTCCATGATATCTTTGCTTTCTGAGAGAGCCTTGGCCTGGGCAAACCCTCTATGGGAGACGCAAAAACTTGTGGTCCTGAGTTACCCAGAATTTGTGGCTTCCTTCAAAGGGTATTTGACATTCCCGCACGCTCCGCTTCTGCTACCAAGAGCCTCATGTCCACCAAACAGAGTACGAGAACTGTTGCCGATTACGCCATTGAATTCCGTACTCTGGCAGCAGAGGTTGCTTGGAACAATAAGGCCCTCGTGGCTGCTTTTTCTTATGGTCTCTCGGATAACATCAAGGATGAGATAGCAGCCCGGGATATACCCACTGAGCTGGAAAAATTGATCACATTTGCCATCCTGATTGACTCCAGACTCAGAGAAAGACCCTCTGTTAAGGAGCGCTTGCGGAAGCCTCCTGTACGTTTGTCTCTGAGCTTTGCAGTCCCACCCTTGCCTCCCTCACCACCATGCCTCCTGGTACGGAGTCGGTCTGTGAAGATGAACTAATGCACTTGGGCTTCACGCATCTCTCTGCAGATGAGAGAGCCCTTAGGAGGAGGGAGAGATTGTGCCTTTATTGTGGCCAGGCCGGTCACTTTTTGAAGTGGGGAACGTCCGAACCTTGAGGTCCTGTCACGAACAGACCTTAGGTGGCATTGTTTCGTCTCCAGTTTCCCAGAAGGATAAGCCCCTGGTTTCGGTTACCCTGTCTTGGGCTGAGTCGTCCATCGAGATACAGGCTCTAATCGACTCCGGGGCTGCAGGCCTGTTCATTGATGCTGCCTTTGCGTCTAAGCACTCGATTCCGCTGCAGCTGCAAGACACTCCACTTGCCATTGAGGATCTTGATGGGAGACCTGCCCATGTGACTCATGAGACTGTTCGGTTGTCCATGGCCATAGGGGCTCTCCACCATGAGATAATCCAATTCCAAGTTATTTCCTCCAAACATCTTAAAGGACACAGTGAAGAAATAAAAATTATTCCAAAAAGTCCTCAGTGATGTGAGTACTAAATTGTAAAGGTCATAATGAAACTAAATTCTTTGGTGTAAACCAAATAAAATGCTGGTGAAGTTGAATTGGTGAAAATCAAAGTCAAAATCAAAAATCGAAATGGTGGTGCTCCTAAAGTAGACTTGACACAAAACAAGTGCTTTCAGAGTGACCGTCACCATACGATAGTAGAAAAGGCTTACCGAAAGGCGTGGACCCCAAAAAACTTACGTTCAAAGGGTCAACCAAGCATGGGTAAGCCACTGTGGACAGCGAATCTCCAACTGTGATTTAAACAGGGACCTCGGACATCAATCCAATACAGAGGGTGCAGAAAATATCTCTGGCATCCAAATGGCGATGGAACTTGCAGAAAATGCCCAATAATGGCCAGGTGTTGAATTCAGGTAAGTTATAGAAAATGGAAGGAAAGAAAAAAGCACATAGTGTAATCCTGTATAAAAGGGTAATTTAATGTAGGTAGGAACACTTACATTTAAAAAGATGTAACAGCGCTTCATCAAATAGTTAGTGGCAACAGTAGGGTCTCCCGACGCGTTTCGCATCCAAATGCATCATCTGGGGTGAGCCCCAACTGCTGCCCTCCACAAATTTATAAACAATGTGACCCCTGTGTTTGGGAGGCCATCCCCTGGGCGTCCATGT
Organism: Rana muscosa; assembly: GCA_029206835.1. Classification (NCBI taxonomy): domain Eukaryota; kingdom Metazoa; phylum Chordata; class Amphibia; order Anura; family Ranidae; genus Rana; species Rana muscosa. The sequence goes on from CM055117.1 coordinate 621,523,036, forward strand.
GATTGTTAATTACTTCCTGGTTCACCCAAAATGGAGTCACAGTGTGTGTTCCAAGCCTCCATCTGGAACACACTACATATAATGAAATAATATGAACATAATGGGTGTACCAATATGGCCGTCCGACTTGTGTCTCAAGCCTCTATGTGGTGTAGCTAAGTAGATATGACCTTTATTGATAACGTCCTATTTATATTTAATTGTTTCCTTAAAAAAGCAAATTAATAAATGGATGGTCTCCACTGTGATAGAGGATTAATATGAATAAATACTCGGATGCACTGTGTACATTACAACCGAGACAGGAAACAAACGGGTGTAATGCTCTTCCTGTTTGCACACCACGCCTCGTTTTCAATAACACATGCGTTCCAAGCCTCTCTATGCTGAACGGAGATCATGTGATCAGAACTCCGTGACGTGCACTAATACTATGAACAAGCATATGCACCCTCTGTATTGGATTGATGTCCGAGGTCTCTGTTTAAATCACAGTTGGAGATTCGCTGTCCACAGTGGCTTACCCATGCTTGGTTGACCCTTTGAACGTAAGTTTTTTGGGGTCCACGCCTTTCGGTAAGCCTTTTCTACTATCGTATGGTGACGGTCACTCTGAAAGCACTTGTTTTGTGTCAAGTCTACTTTAGGAGCACCACCATTTTGATTTTGATTTTGACTTTGATTTTTACCAATTAAACTTCACCAGCATTTTATTTGGTTTACACCAAAGAATTTAGTTTCATTATGACCTTTACAATTTAGTACTCACATCACTGAGGACTTTTTTGAATAATTTTTATTTCTTCACTGTGTCCTTTAAGATGTTTGTATAATTTGAATATGTATTGTTGATTACTGCACTTTCAGTGCAGTTCATATTTAGTTTTAGCGCTACACTTTTTTTGTTTTGTTTGTTTTTCACCATTTTTCAATTGGTTGTGTGAGCGGCTTCACCATAAGGCAGCGTGGAATTTTTTGTATCCATTTCCAATTTGTTTTTTGATTCGATTCTGCAGCAGCCTCTATTGTTATACGTCACCTAAGATGGACGTGTTTGATTACAGAGCGGCCCGTACTGTTAATACAGAGGGTGTTTTTGTTGCCACAGGTAGTGATACTGAGATAGGCGGCCTCTTTGTAAGATTAAAAAATGTGATGTCTTCTGAACTTCACTTACAATGGGACCTTGTGTTTCTGGAACGCTATATTGCCGATCGTATGGTCCCGAGAAGCCTTAGGTGGGAGGTCCAACCACAACAAGGCGATCTCGAGATTGACTCATGGTTCAATTACTTCAATGATGCAGGTATTCAGTTTTTGGGTGTTCTGATCTCTAAGAAAAAGACTAGGCTGACGGTGTTGGATAGAGAGATCAAGGAACTCAAGGATAAGTTATTATCATATAGAAACTCCTTGGAGTATGCATCTCTTTCAGCCAATCTACAAAACTTCCTTGAGAAGGAGGATAGAGATCAGAAGCTCAAAAAACATAAGAAATATTCTAGGGACACAGGTGACTATAGAAATGGCACTGTTTTTGCCTGGCAAAAATTGTTTTCTACATCTTCTGGAGCGGATATGGATTCAACTCCAGCTTTGTTGCCTTCTACCTCATCCGCTCTCACCTTGAGAGGAGGTCCAACCATGAGTCAACCTCCTGCTGTACCTCAGATAGCTCCCCTCCTACGCGATACGCGGGGTGTTGATTCTCGAGTTCCCCGAACCAGAGTACATCAGTCGGGCCCTTATACTCCGAATCAGCATTATCGAGGGAGAGGCAAATCTAGACTCTTCCAGGATAGACTCTTTATTGAAAAAGATATTGTAACTTTTATACACATCTACTACTGCATTAGTTTAACATGAACAATGGCCCAGCTCCACCCACACATAACAAGCCCAATACACACAAGTATGCAGGTGATTCATCAACATCTCTTCAATTAACCCGTCTGCTGCTAGTTCCACAACCTATAATTATAGGCTTAATTCCCCCAAACCACAATGGACAATAGAATGTAAATCACCACAAACAATGAACAGGTCTTTTTAGAAGCTGGGATTAGCATTACACTGCAGACAGGTGATTGAGGCTGAACACATCAGTATCTCTCAATTAACCTGTTGAGTTCAGAAACAGTAAATAGTCCTTTACAGTTTTCCTTGGGGATATGGTGGATAAATATTACAGACCCATTTTAGGTAGCCCAAGATATATTTCTTAATGTCCATTATTTCCTGGCTCACCCTGTGTCCAAAGTGACCCTCCTGTCACAGGGTTCTTTTCAGATTAAGGCTGCTAACTCAGGAATATGTCCAGTGGCGGCTGGTGCTCAAATTTTTTGGGGGGGTGCAAACAAACTGAAAAAAAAATAAAACAATTGCCGCCACTGTGCCCATTAAACGCAGCCACTGTGCCCAAACGCCACCAGTTTGCCCCCTCAAATACAGCCAGTTTGTTTCCATATACAGCCAGTGTGCCCCATATATATACAGCCAGTGTGCCCCCATATACAGCCAGTGTGCCCCCATATACAGCCAGTGTGCCCCCATATATATATATAGCCAGTGTGCCCCCATATACAACCAGTGTGTCCCCATATATATATAGCCAGTGTGCCCCCATATACAGCCAGTTTGTCCCCATATACAGCCAGTTCCCCCCAAATGCAGCCAGTTCCCCCCATATACAGCCAGTTCCCCCCAAATGCAGCCAGCGTGTCCCCCATATACAGCCAGTTCCCCCCAAATGCAGCCAGCGTGTCCCCCATATACAGCCAGTTCCCCCCATATTCAGCCAGTTTGTCCCCCATATACAGCCAGTTCCCCCCATATTCAGCCAGTTTGCCCCCACATTCAGCCAGTTTGTCCCCCATATTCAGCCAGTTCCCCCCATATTCAGCCAGTTTGTCCCCCATATTCAGCCAGTTCCCCCCATATTCAGCCAGTTTGTCCCCCATATTCAGCCAGTCCCCCATATTCAGCCAGTTCCCCCCAAATGCAGCCAGTTTGTCCCCCATATTCAGCCAGTTTGTGCCCCATATTCAGCCAGTTTGTCCCCCAAATGCAGCCTGTCCCCCCCCCCCAGCCCTGCACTTACCTTCCTCGGTCCGCGCCATCCTCGATGTGTTCCCCGCCCTCGATGTCGCTTCAGCCAATCAGGTTACCGGTAACCAGATCCGGTGAACCTGATTGGCTGAAACCTCCACACAGTCTTCTTCCAGGAACGCACCCCCGTGCGTACCTGGGAGGAGTTTTTGGAAGCCGAATACAGCGTGAGAGCTGTATTCGGAAAGCCTATCAGAGCCGCTGGCTCTGATAGGCACTTCCAAGTTACACCCACCGCCGGCCGCCGCTCTAATTCATATGGCCGGCGCTCACCAGGAGGCCGGCCATATGTATAGTGGGCAGCGTGGCAGCGGTGACAATACACAGATTCATGCAATGCATGAATCTGTGTATTGTCTTTCAGTGGCAGTGCGGAAGCGAGAGGGGGCGGCGCTCCGGCGCCCTCTATGGACGCACCGCCACTGAATATGTCATGCTGCGGTGATGGCAACAAGAAATACAACCATGTGGGTGAGAGTAGACAATGAAATATCACTCAAAGGCTCAAAAGGCAGTTTCTGGAGAGTTAACTGAACCAGGTTGATATCTGATAGAATCACAGGAGAACATACAGGTGAAACAATGTAAGCAACTCCCTGTAAAAAGGCTTTCACTAAAGAGTGGGAAACAAGCAGTCTTCGAGGGCTCAGTCACACTATCTCTGTTGAGCTTTGTTGATCTGCATAGCTCAATGCAACTTCAGATGGTGAGACCAAGCCTGGCCTCTCCCATCTGGGCAATTGATCCCCACTCGGTCAATGCGTATCTACCGCCCCAGATTCCAATTCTCCTTGATGGAGAGGAAGGTGTCCCATAGTGGTGATCTGGACAAGTTCTGGTGTGTCTTGGGAACATATAGGAATTCCCAGACGGCTTCATCACACCAGGCATCCCTCTTGCTCTCAATCTCCTCCATGATCTTCCTCTGGGCATATGGATAGTCGTATCCATACTCCGTGACCACCTTCCTTTGAATAAGCTATTGAAAATTGTAGAATCTGTGGAGTTTCTGCCTATCACCTCTCCCAGGTGGGGCATACGGGTTCTCCAATTTAGTGATCAGTCTGTCATTCTGTGCTCGGGCCCAAGCATAGGTGGGGACAGGTCTGGGACCATTGTGGCGTAGGCTGTGCATAATCCCAAATTTCTGGCACACATCATCCGAACGCGCTTCGGTTTCTTCACTGAGTGAACTGGGACTTGGGGAATTTCTTCTTCCCTCAGTCCCCCAATCCCACTCAGTCTCTGCCTCTGATCCCCATTCACTGATTCCCTCTTCCAGGGACCCAAATTGGCATTAGAACCGCAGTGACCCCACATCAATGATCCCTGCCTCAACCCCCACAGGGTTGGATTCTGCTATTCAGTCCACTCCGCAGGCTCTCCAACAACACATGCAATAGCATCTGTGCTCGGGTTCACTCCGTTACCCGCCATCTTGCTACTCCACGTGTCTCCTCTGCAGATACACCCGAAGGTGGAACTGACATCATGGCTCTCTCTTCCCCTTCTCTGATTGGAGGCCAGCGAGCAGCGACTCGGCCCATGGCTCCAGACTAGCTGACTTTCTGGCAGTGGCTCCTCCTGCTAGGCAGATCCCTTTGGCGCGTGATCTCCCGCACACTACAGTAACCTATTTACTGTGGCCATCATGCTGCTCAGCTTCCATGAATGGTACTGTAATGCAGACTTTTCCCTGCCACAGACACACATTTATCTGCTAAAAATTGGGTTTTGGCTGCATTCTCTTGCTCACATGCCAGCCCAACTCTCTCACTGCTCCTGGAAACTCTCTCGCTGTTGCTAGCTACATGGCAGACATTTCCCTTCACAGCACATGTACAGACACAACCCCTGATGCGCCTATACCTGCGTCCCGGGTTACTACTTTCTTAAACACTTCAATACAGGGCATTTTCACCCCCTTCCTGCCCAGACCAATTTTTAGTTTTCAGCGCTGTTGCATTTTGAATGACAATTGAACGGTCATGCAACACTGTACCCAAATGAAATCTTTATGGGTTTTTTTTCCACAAATAGAGCTTTCTTTTGGTGGTATTTGATCATCTCTGCGGTATTTATTTTTTGCGCTATAAACAAAAGAAGAGCGACAATTTTGAAAAAAACACAATATTTTTTACTTTTTGATTTAATAAATAACACAATTTAAAAAAAATAAAAAAAATTGTGTCCATGCCTCACTGTGCCCATGCCTCACTGTGTCCATGACTAGACTGACGTTTAACATGGGAGTCTATGGAAGGGGTGCCCGGCTTTGAAAAATCGGTGCTCCCCGACCGTAGATCCTCCAGACAACAAACTTTTCACACTTGTAGAGGAAGAGTGGGGCTACATGTGTGCCAAGTTTGGGGTCCAGGGGACCTACGGCCGGCCGGTACCAGGTCCCCAAGTTCACTGGAGAAATTACCGTTTAACATGGGAGTCTATGGAAGGGGTGCCCGGCTTTGAAAAATCAGTGCTCCCCGGCCGTAGGTCCCTCGGAGAACAAACTTTGCACACTGCTAGAGGAATAGTGGGGCTACATGTGTGCCAAGATTGGGGTCCAGGGGACCTACGGCCGGCCAGTACCGGGTCCTCAAATTTCGGGAGATCAGGCGCAAAAAGGTGACTCGAGTATAAGCCGAGGGGGGCATTTTCAGCACAAAAAATGTGCTGAAAAACTCGGCTTATACTCGAGTATATATGGTAGATTGAAAAAGAATAAATTGGCAGATGATGGACTTTATAGGCATAACACAGGTATAAAATGTTTTAATTTATTTAAAGAGGAACATACAAGATAAATCAAAACAGATATATCATTGGCCGTTCATAGAAAGACCTAAGAACACAAAAATAATAACACACAACCTACAAACCAGATAAGATACAATATACTGGAGAGGAGGACACCAAGGTCGCTTCCTACTAGTAGGTATATTAACATATGTAGCAATACCCCCGCAGGGGCCGCTGGTTTAAGATTTGGGTCTGCCGTTACCTTTTTGTTCACCACGTCCGTCCTAGGGGTCTTCCTTGAAGAGTTGCTCACAAATGTCTGCACCAAACACTGAGGCCTCGTACACACGACCGAGTTTCTCGTCGTAAAAAACACGTCGTTTTTTTCAACGAGATTCTTGTTAAGCTTGTCGATTTTCTCGTCAAGCTTTCTATGCGTACACACTGTAATTTCCCAATTTCCTCGTTGTTCTCCGCGCTCACGTCCAGCACGTATGACGGCACTATAAAGGGGAAGATCTTTTTTCTTGGCGCCACCCCTTGGGCTGCTTTTGCTGATCTCGTGTTACCGCGTGTGAAGTAAAAGTTTGGGAAGAGACGATTCGCGCTTTTCAGTCTTCGTACTTTTCAGTTCGTTTTCTGCGGTTCAGTTTGTGCTTGTGGGTTCGTATCTTGACTTTCAGGGCGTCTAGGCAGGTCGTATCTGTTTTACAGTGCGTTCTTGCCTGTTCGTTTCTGATTTTCAGTTCGTTATTCATAGGCCTTGCTGTTCTAAAGTGCGTTCTGTTCTGTACGTTCTGATTAGACGACCGTTTCCTAGCCATGTCGCCTGGACGTTCTCGTCGTCGAGTTCGTGCTGTGCGTGCGCTTGGTGTTGGTCTGCTTGTTTTGGACCAAGACCAGTCCATGAATGGTGTGAGGAGGAGTTCATGGACCAAGAATTGGTTGCTCCAGCGGGACCAATTCTGCCACATGCCTCTGCTGCGGGAGATCGTCGAGAATAATCCTGAGGACTACAGGAATTTTCTGCGGATGTCTGACCCCGTTTTTCAGGAACTGTTGGCTTTGGTGTCCCCCTATATTACCAGGAAGGACACCGTTATGCGGGAAGCCATCAGTGCTGAGCAGAGGCTCATCGCCACGTTGCGTTACCTGGCGACAGGGAGAAGTCTTCAGGACTTGAAGTTAACCACAGGCATCTCCCCCCAGGCTCTGGGCCTCATAATCCCAGACACCTGTTCTGCCATCATCCAAGTCCTGCAGGAGGACTATATTAGGGTAAGTTTGCTCCCTTAACATCACATTTTATGTATTACATGTATGCTAATGTATTGTATTTCTTTCATCCTTCCCTAATTACCATGATTGTAATATGCTGAGAATGTCCCCTTTGTCCCCATGCATGTTGGAAGCTTTAGATTGCCCCTTTTTTCTCCTCCATAAATATTTCCCTTCACTAACTTTTCCAGCAGGGGCGCCTGTTGCTCCAAATGTTTGGGGGTTCAAACCCCAATTTAGGAAATAAACTTCCTCCTTTTTTGCTCTGGTGCCTATTAAACGCCCCCAGTTGTCCCCTCCAATGCAGCCATTTTGTTCCCTCAAATGCAGCCATTTAGTCCCCTCTAATGCAGCCAGTTTCCCCCCAGCCCTGCACTTACCTTCTTGTGGTCAGCGCCATCCTTCTTCTGTCCTTGATGTCTTCTCCTTCCCTTCATGTTGCATCAGCCAATCATGTTACCATTAAACAGACTTGGTGAACATGATTGGCAGAGCAGCCTGTCAGTGTTTACCCAAGGAATGCCCCCCCCCTGCGTCCCCGATTTTTCTTTTAGGAAGCCAATTACATCCCTCAGGTTGTAATGTGCAAGACTATTTTACTACCTGTTTCTGCTATGCAATTTTAACCCCCTAAATGCCGCAATGATTCATATGTCGGTCGCTTTACAAGAGGCCATCCACCTGAATAGTGTGCGGCATAGACAATACATAGGTTCATGCAACGCATGAACCTATGTATTGTTCTGAGTGATGGGCACAGGAGAGAGGGGGCAGTGCTCCAGCGCTCACTCTGGACGCACCGCCACTGCAATGCTATCCTGTGGCCAAACACATCTCCCCCCCCCCAAAATAATTTAGTAATGGCCCATCAGAGGGGGTGATGAATATGATAAATGAGCCTTCCATTATACTTTTTTTAAACACCTTAATAAACGTATAATTTGATTGATGTTGGCCTCTAATATTTTGGGATAGAATTTCCTTGTAATGTATGACTTTGTTTTTCTAATATTATTTCATCTTGTTTCACTCCACAGCTTCCTTCCACGCCACAGGAATGGCAGACTGTGGCATCGGAGTTTGCCACGCGGTGGGACTTCCCCAACTGCGGTGGTGCCATAGACGGGAAGCACGTCCGCATCATGCCGCCACCCCGTTCTGGGTCCTACTACTACAACTACAAGGGGTTTCATAGCATTGTGCTGATGGCGGTGGTGTCAGCACGGTATGAATTCCTCTATGTTGATGTAGGGAAGAATGGCCGGATGTCCGATGGGGGATCCTTCATCCAGATGGAGTTTGCCCTCCATCTCCAGAGTGACGACCTTGCATTGCCACCGGATGCAGGGAATATTGAAGGACTCCCCTTTGTTTTTTTGGCTGATGAAGCCTTCGGACTCGGACGGCATCTTATGAGGCCATTTCCACAGAGGACCCTGACCCCAGAGAAGAGGGTGTTCAATTACCGGCTGGCCAGGGGCCGAAGAGTCGTTGAAAATGCCTTCGGCATAATGGCCAGCCGGTTCCGCCTTTTTATGACTTCCATCCACTTGGCGGACTACAAAATAAACTATGTAGTGTTATGCTGCTGTGTGCTACACAATTTTCTTTGCCGCAAATCTAATTCATATATGGCCTCAGTTTTGCCAGAGGCTGGACTTTCCCCTGCAAATCCCCTGCCGGGCCTGGAATCTACCCGTCTTGGCTTGCCCCCCCAAAATGCCCGTGAGGTTCGGGACAAATACATGGAGTATTTCACGGGTAGGGGGGCAATTCCTATGCCAGCCTATGTCTAAGTATCCCAATAAAAAGCTTGTTTAAACCTTTAATTATTTGTTCTTTCCTGTCTCCTAGTTTGTCTTTGTGCATTTGTAGTGGCAAGTGTATCTTACTTTAGTAAATAACAACCATTTCACTATGTAACCTTACAAAAGAACCAAATAAGCTTAGAGGGTATTATAAAAAGAAGCTACACGTTGCCTGTGGTCAAATATTTTACTCTGTGCACATTCTCTTCATTTTTTTTATTTTTTTTTAAGTTTGGGTTGGCCTGGCCCCAACCCGGCAATTTTTTGCTTATGAAAATACAAAAATAACAGTTGCATTTCAAAAATTACAACATTGGATACCTCTGAGCAATCGGAGACATTCACTTACACAAACTATGTCTCTATGTGCCCGTCCTAATATGGGGTCCTGCCACCCCTTGGCCAGCCAAAAATTGAATATGCACACATTTGGGATTTTTTTCATCTAGGAAGTTTACAATCCTGATCCCTATTGTCAACATGTGCTATCTGCCATCAGGGGTGATCAATGGACGTGTTTTGGGGGTGCATCCCCTTCCTCAGTTCACCGACTTTTGATACGAGGAAGGGGTTGCACCCACAAAAGACGTACATGGATATCCCCTGATGGCAGATAGCACATGTTGACACACTGTGTGCATATTAAATTTTTGGCTGGTTTGATAGTCAAAAAAATTCAAAAAATTACAAAAACAAACATGTAAAAACAAATGTGTTTGGATGGCTTATTGAATTCTCCCCAAAACATCGAGAATGTCTTTAAATGTTTGTTCCATCACATGGATTCTTTGTTTAATTAGGTCCAGTTCCGTGCTACATTCCATCACTTGCTGGATGAGGCGGAGGGCACTGTCAGCAGAGAACCGTGTACTATCCTTCACAACATTTACATCCCCTAAAAACCAAAAAAAAAATGTATTATAACTCTGCAGGCCTACCTCTCTTACCTGAAGCTGTGGTGACAGATACTGACCTGTTGTGGTGACCAGATCCACAACGTCATCCACCTCTCCTTCCTGCACTTCTCCTTCCTCCACCTCAACTTCCTCTACATCCTTCGGTTGTGGGTCTTTGTGAGTTTGGGGTTGCTTGGAAGTTGTGGGGTGCATGTGCTCCCTGGAGTGTCCTCCTCCCAGTCTTCTCTCCCCATGAGAATAAAACAAAAGGTCTATTTATCACACTGTAAATCTCATTGTTAAAATAAAAACAGGCTAAATTGCTTGGAAGTGGGGTACAAGTGTGTGTTTGTGCGGAATTTAAAGAAGAATGCATTATTTATGACCCAAAATATGTTTAGTATTCACATTTGGATGTAATTTTTTTGACATGGAGGCACCACAAAAATTCTCTGATGCACCTGTGTGGGACACCCAAAAAAGGCGGGTCTGGTGGCCCACACTATAGTGCTCCAAAGTACAGATGTGGAAGCAGCTGCCGAGTGTCCTCTCCTTTACACTGATAAAAGTTTGCATTTCATTCTTTTTACAAACACATCATCTAGACTAAAAAATTATCAACAATATTTGATCAAAAATGGCAGATGTCTAATTACTTTTGTGGCTCTAAAATAAGCCAAAACCGCGGATAGTGGCCGAACGAAGTGTCGGTAACGTAACGAACGATTACTGTGCCCAACCAAGTTCAAAATATTACATTTTGGAAGGGAGTCCAATATGAGAAAAAAAAAAATAACATGTCAGTTTATAAAAAGATTAATAGCAGAAAAGTCTACATTTTACTTACTTTTAGCAAGCATTCTCTTTTAGGTCTGACCACCTCTTTCTGAGCTGCTCATTTGAGCGTTTCACCCCGAACTTCGCCTTCAGACTCTTCACAACTTTAGTGAGGATTTTGGCCTTCCTTCTATTTGGTTTGCTATACGGCCCATGCTTGGCATCATAATCAGCCTTGAGCAAGATGTCCACCATCTCCGCCATCTCCGCCAAAGACATATTCGATGCCTTGAATCTCCCCCTTGATCGTGACGTGTCCTCGGTCTCCGGGCTTGTCTCCTCGTTAGTTGCGGAATTATCAGACACCTGCTGTAACTCCGCCATATCTGTCTGCGCGCCGAAAGAGAAGGGGCGGGGAAAAGATGTTAGTTAGAACGTCATGGGCGGGCGACGTGTGCGGAGCGACAAGTTCGAATTTTGACGCATGCGTGGTGTGTATATAGCAAACACACATGTGACTATAGTACGTTCGGTGTGCGGAGAGAGGAGTTCAAGTGACGGACGTGCGAACGAAGGTATGTGATTTTGTGACTTGTAAAAATTGTTGGCCTATACTGTCTTGAGATTGTTGGAGGATATATATGGTGACTAGGATGTTAAGGAGGTTAGACTGTTTGCCTCACATTAATTAAATATAATTTATTTAACTTGCAGATACAATATGAATGTCTTTATTAGCGACAAAGAGTTCCTGGCGGAATTTATTGACCGGGTAAGGGAGCTGCCGGCTCTGTGGGAGACGAAAAACCCCATCCATAAAAAAAAAGGGGTGAGAAAAGCAGCGCTGGAGAAGCTGCTCCCATTTGTGCATACCAAGGTGCCCACAGCCACAGCAAAACAAGTGGACACTAAAATTGGGAGCTTGAGAGGTACCTACAGGACTGAACGCTCTAAGGTGCTGGCTTCTCAGAGGTCAGGAGCAGCAGCAGATGATGTTTATGTCCCGATTTTGTGGTACTACAACAGGATGTCCTTCCTGGATGACCACATTGACACAAGGCCATCACTCTCCACTCTTCCCCCCAGACTTCCCTGCAGCCAACCTGAGCCTTCTCTGGAGCAAGAGGAGGCAGCCATCCTGGATGGATTAATGTTTGACAAATATGTCAAGATGAGAAACATACATTATTTTGGATTCCACAAGTGAAATCAAGATATGTAGACATTATTCTGCACTTAATTGGGTGCTAAATAGTCAATCTGATGTAGTGGTAAATTTAAAGCAAGGATTTATGCATTTACATTCTAATTGCTTCAATCAGGATTACAAAGTTTGATGCAAAGATTAAACCAACATATTAAACTATGTTCCTTTTTCATACACAGGATGAAATCAGCCAGGAGGAGGGTCTGGAAACTGTCAGGCAGGAGTAGGAAGGGCCCAGTGGCAGCCAGGAGGTGGCAGGGCCCAGTGCCAGGCAGGAGGTGGCAGGGCCCAGTGGCAGCCAGGAGGTGGCAGGGCCCAGTGGCAGACAGGAGGTGGCAGGGCAAAGGAGAAGCACCAGATCCCAGGTGCCTCCCATCCGGCTTCACAAAAGAGGCAGGAGGGACAGGACCACCAGTGAGGCAGCAATGGCCCTTATTAAAGAGGCCCATGCCACCCTCAAGGAGCCCACATCCCCTGAAGAGGCCATTGCCGGCCTAGTGGAGGCTAAGTTCAAGGTGATGAGCATGGAGCAACGCCTCCTATGCGAGCCCCTGCTCATCACCTTGCTCAACAAGGGGGTGATGGAGAAAATTACACCCAATACCGCCATATGTGAGGTGGCCCAACTGACCCAACCTCAACCTCCACCTCCACCTTCTTCTTCTGCCCCACCCCCTTCTGCTACACCTCCACCTTCTGCCCCACCCCCTTCTGCTACACCTCCACCTTCTTCTTCTGCCCCACCCCCTTCTGCTACACCTCCACCTTCTTCTTCTGCCCCACCCCCTTCTGCTACACCTCCACCTTCTGCCCCACCCCCTTCTGCTACACCTCCACCTTCTGCCCCACCCCCTTCTGCTACACCTCCACCTTCTGCCCCACCCCCTTCTGCTACACCTCCACCTTCTTCTTCTGCCCCACCCCCTTCTGCTACACCTCCACCTTCTTCTTCTGCCCCACCCCCTTCTGCTACACCTCCACCTCCTCCTCCTGACAGGAGTACCCCTCCAGTGGGCCAGCCTCCAGCCAAACGAAGAAGGAAGGCTGCAGGGAAGGCTTCAGGAAAGGCTGCAGGGAAGGCTTCAGGAAAGGCTGCAGGGAAGGTTGCCAGGAAGAAGAGGAAGTGATGGCCTTGCTTCATTGTGGTCGGACAGAAGGCAGCCTGTTGTAGTACCACACACTTGGGACATATATATCACCTGCTGCTGTTCCTGACCTCTGGGAGGCCAGCATCAGATTGTGTTCAGAAATGTTGGCCTTCTCAAGCTCCCAATTTTAGTGTCCACACAGGGTTGCTGTGTGCTCTGGGGTCCCTGGGATGCACAAATGGCAGCAGCTTCTCCAGCGCTGCCTTCTCTTTATTTAATTTATAAACATGAATAAATGTGATTTTTGTTTAAGTTCATACTTGACTATGTGTATTTTTAAATAAACAAAATCAAGCTTTGGAGTAAGCAGATACATTTGACTGACAATAAAAGGGACAGATATCACCCCCCCAAAAGAATAACTAAATCTGATTAGCACAAAAACATGGTGGGAAATTTAAATAATATAGATTCCAAAATTAAATGGGAGATCACTATCAAAACATTGTGAAATTATAATTAACATCATTTTGAAAAATCTAACCATTTAAATTATTCCTAAAAACTTGCACGATATAATACACATAAATCTTATAAAGAGCAGCATGAAAAAGGTTAAAAATAAGGCATAACTCTGTGTGAATATCAGCAGCAAAAGAAGGTCACTCGTTTTGATTAATGTAACATTCTAACGAAGATTTCAATGCAGAACATTTAAACGATGAAATATTTTTGAGCGTGACGAATATGCTCTCTCCATTACGAAGGCTTGTTTTACCAGAAGATGCGTTTCCGTCTCATAGTTGCTTGTGAGCATGCGCGCTTTTGGAAGAGTCGTAAAAGCATACACACGAACCATTTTCTCGTCACAAAACAGGCCGACGAGAAACACGACGAGGAAATCTGGAATCCTGACGAGAAAATAGAGAGCAGGTTCTCTATTTTCTCGTCGAGATTCTCGGCAATTTTCTCGTCGTAAAACCATACACACGAACGTTTTTCTAGACAAAAAAACTCTTGCGGCACTTTTCTTGACTGTTTTGGACGAGAAACTCGGTCGTGTGTACGAGGCTTCAGTCTCTTTTTCTCAAGGGTTTTATTAAAGAACTTCCAGACAGAGGAATGGAGGGTTAGGGGAGATTCAGGTACCTTGCTTGCGGATCACGGGTATCTTCCTAATCCAGAGGACAAACAGCTTCCACACTGGATATAGCTACCACCGGATAGGCCTCTCTCACTGACCTAGCAGCCGGTGCGAGCTTGTTCAAAAGTCTCTGCCACAGACTAGGGTAACCACACACTTGGTAAAGTTCTGAACACATAGCACACAGTACCAGGATCTTTCAGCCAGGACGGCAGCACTGTGAGGTAGATTTCCATCCGTATGCGTCCTTCAATTGAGTCCTCAATTGCTCGGTCCCTTCCCGCAGGCAAGGCGACACAGGACCATCCCTGGATCAGTAGGCCCCAGGAACTCCTGGGCCTACTTTCAGTAATGGAGCCTCTGGGATCTGCAGGCCCCGAGGCAGAAAAACTGCTAACATATCCCTGAGGCCAGGAGGGCCGTCAGGTCAGGGTCGGAAGACCCCGCAAAAACGGTGTGTGCTCCTTAAGTACCCGCTCCCAGAATGCACAGCGGGGTGACCAATCCCACTGAGCTGCTTCTGGGCAAGAGGTACCCAATACATCCAGCCTGCTGCTTTTACAACCTTGACCTGTGGTGACAACGACACCTACAGTCAGGTGGAAAACGTGCAGCCCAGCTAAACTGGAACAGAGACCCAAAATTTGGCACAATTATTCTGAGCTAACTACAGCTCAGACAACAAAATTTACACTAGCGCCTACCCAATAGTAGCAGGGCGCTACACATATAAATTATGGAGGGCGGTGTGTCATGTACAGCTCAGCTCGACATGTTGTGCGTATTGAAAGGATGCTTCTTCAGGAGTATTGGCGTGTTCTATGAATACATTTTTTTTTCAAAATCAATTTTTATTAACTAAATAAACATAAAGAGTTTCTTTGCCTTGCCTTGATATAATTTATATTGCTACACAGCCTCCCACAGCCCCCCGGGGATAACCCTACCCCTCAACGTAATATAGGGCAGCATAAGAAGGGTCTTATATGACAATGAGGTTTGATAACTATTTTATGACCCCCATGCAAGTCTAAAGGGAAAAGGGAGAGGGAAAAACTTGCATGGGTTTTGCCAGTAACATACATTCTAAAAGGGAAAGGATGAGAAAACAGGCGGAGAACGTGGTCAGCAGCACAGCCAGAATCACAAAGATTTGTCCTCAGATGGCTTTTTGAAAAAACAATCTGCATATAGAGGCCTTTTGTTTAGCATGGTAGGTACAAACCACCAGAAGGAAAATTCAGGAATGGGGGACAAAGATGGATAGGACTAGTACAATTCTGCTTACCTATAAGTACAAACTCTCAAAGAGTCCTTGGGTGGAGTGGTCACAGGAACCTCACAAAAAAGAGACAGCCTCGTGCTGGACAATTGTAGTAGAGTTTATAGAATAGTTAGGGGGGTTCCGCTAATTACAAGTTTTCATTTGTCCAGAAAAAAGCGTTCCAGGAGAGGTATCTGTAACACATAATACATAGTATGGGCTTACCAATCAGTGCATGAGGTCAAACCCACCATCTCAAAAACAATGGTGTATCAGGCCTAACAAACAGAGGAGTTGCCCATTAGTGTAGACCTACCATTAAGATTAGAATTCCCCCATGGTTCTCCGCTTGTCACTACTACTGTATGTATTATGTGTTACAGATACCTCTCCTGGAATGCTTTTTTCTGGACAAATGAAAACTTGTAATTAGTGGGACCCCCCTAACTATTCTATAAACTCTACTACAATTGTCCAGCACTAGGCTGTCTCTTTTTTGTGAGGTTCCTGTGACCACTCCACCTAAGGACTCTTTGAGAGTTTGTACTTATAGGTAAGCAGAATTGTACTAGTCCTATCCATCTTTGTCCCCCATTCCTGAATTTTCCTTCTGGTGGTTTATACCTACCATGCTAAACAAAAGGCCTCTATATACATACAGATTGTTTTTTCAAAAAGCCATCTGAGGACAAATCTTTGTGATTCTGGCTGTGCTGCTGACCACGTTCTCCGCCTGTTTTCTCATCTTTTACCTTCTAGAATGTAAGTTACTAGCAAAACCCATGCAAGTTTTTCCCTCTCCCTTTTCCCTTTAGACTTGCATGGGGGTCATGCTGCCCTTTATTACGTTGAGGGGTAGGGTTATCCCCGGGGGGCTGTGGGAGGCTGTGTAGCAATATCAATTATATCAAGGCAAAGAAACTCTTTATGTTTATTTATTTTTTGAGTTAATAAAAACTGATTTGTAAAAAAAAATGTTATTCATAGAACACGCCATAAGCTCCTGAAGAAGCGTCCTTTCAATAGGCGCAACATGTCGAGCTGAGCTGTACATGACACACCGCCCTCCATAATTTATATGTTAATATACCTACTAGTAGGAAGTGACCTTGGTGTCTTCTTCTCCAGTATATTGTATCTTATCTGGTTTGTAGGTGGTGTGTTATTATTTTTGTGTTCTTAGGTCTTTCTATGAACGGCCAATGATATATATGTTTTGATTTATCTTGTATGTTCCTCTTTAACCACTTCCCACCCAGTCAATAGTGAATTGACGTCCGGGAAGTGGTTGCAATATCGATACTGGACGTCATATGACGTCCTGCAGGATAATGCCTTGCGCGCGCTTCCCCGATCAATTTCATTGGCTGTTTACCATGTGATCGGCTGTGTCAAAGTCACAGCCAATCACCTGTCAAAACAAACTCGGCTGCGCGCTCCGTGCGCGCCGCCACAGGCTTGCAGAGCGGGGATCGGGGAAGACGAGTGTCCCTTGGACACAGCACGTCCCCGATCAGAGTAAACAGCCAATGAATTGGCTGTTTACCACGTGACCGGCTGTGTCCAATCACAGCCGGTCACAAATGTAAACAAACTCCACAGGAGTTACTACCTGATCCCTGCTCTCTCCTCACACACCGATCTGTGAGGAGAGAGAAGAGATCAGTAAGTTAGCTCAGTGTAGTTTGTCTACATAAGTTTACAGTGCACAACACGCCCCCCCCCCCCATAAAGAGGACCTGTCACACAGCCCAGCACATCAATCAGCCCATCTGTCAATCAGCCCATCTGTCAATCAGCCCATCTGTCAATCAATCAGCCGATCTGTCAATAAATCAGCCGATCTGTCAATCAATCAGCCGATCTGTCAATCAATCACCCCACCTGTCAATCAATCACCCCATCTGTCAATCAATCAACCCATCTCTCAATCAATCAATCAGCCCATCTGTCAATCAATCAGCCCATCTGTCAATCAATCAGCCCATCTGTCAATCATCTGTCACAGGCCCACCTCCATCGGTACCGCCATTGGCACCGCCACACAGGCTACCAGTACCGCCATCGGTACCAGTACCACCACCAGTACCGCCACCAGGCCCAGCATCTATACTGCCACACAGGCCCGCTACCAGTATCACCACTAGTGCCGCCATCGGTACCACCACCAGTACCACCAACCGTACCACCGTCGGTAGTGCCACCACCACCTGTACCACCACCTGTACCGCCATCGGTACCATCACCACCCGTACCGCCATTGGTACCACCACCACCTGTACCGCCATCGGTACCACCACCACCTGTACCGCCATCGGTACCACCACCACCCATACCGCCATCGCTACCACCACCACCCGTACCGCCACCTGTACCGCCATCGGTACCGCCGCCACCACCACCACCCGTACCGCCATCGGTACCACCTGTACCGCCATTGGTACCACCACCACCCGTACCGCCATCGGTACCACCACACAGGCCCACCACTAATACCTCCATCGGTACTACCACACAGACCGCCACCACTACCACCAGCAGTACCATTACACAGGCCCACCAATAAGCACTGCCATAATGTCCCAAAGGGTTTACACACCTGAGGAGGCATATGCCATTCTTGCCATGTCGGATGATGAGAGCAGCGGGGAGCTCCCATTATCCGATTCTGGTTCGGAATACGAGCCAGTGGAGGATAGTGGCTCAGAGTCCGAGTCCCCGGAGGAAACCGTCCCTCCCAAAAGAATGCGATCGGCACCAAGATCAGCACCAAGATCAGCACCAAGATCAGGAGAACTGCCCACCACCAGCAGCGCCATACCCCAGGAAGAGGAGCCCAGTACAAGCAATGGAAATGCACGCCCAACCCGAAGAATCCAGCCCCAATCCTACCTTCCCGATGCCCTGGCAAACCCCTTATGGTTGCCTGCCAACTCAGGATCCGCTATCATCCCCCCTTTCACCGCACAGCCAGGTGTGCAGCCCGACACTACAAATTTTTCTAAATTTGATTATTTTTGTTTATTTTTCCCACAAGATTTGCTGCAGAATATAGTGGATCAAACGAATCTGTATGCATCCCAATTTATTGCTGCCAACCCCGATTCTTCCTACGCCCGCATGTTCCAGTGGCGGCGTCTAACATTGGAGGAATTTAAATTATTTTTGGGCCTTATGTTCAATATGGGGCTTACAAAAAAGAACGAAGTCCATTCATATTGGTCCAAACGCCCCATCCAACACATGCCCATATATTCCGCTGTCATGTCCAGGAAAAGATACAACATGATTATGCGCTTTCTCCACTTCAATGACAATTCACAGTGCCCTCCCCGAGATCATCCCAACTACGACAAATTGTACAAGATACGCCCCCTAATCAATGCCTTTTCCCAGCGATTTGAAGAAGTTTTCATCCCAGACCAAAAAATTTGTGTGGACAAGTCCCTCGTACATTTCACCGGCCGACTGCAGTTCAAGCAGTACATACCAAGCAAGAGAGCCAGGTATGGGTTAAAATTAAATAAATTATGTGATCGAGCCACTGGATACGTCTGCAAATTCAGGATCTACGAAGGCAAAGACTCCCAGCTCCAGCCCCGTGATTGCCCCACATAAATTGGAACCAGTGGGAAAATTGTCTGGGAGTTGGCATACCCCCTGTTCGGAAAAGGTTACCATTTATATGTTGATAATTATTATACCAGCCTGCCCCTTTTTCGCCACCTTTACAGTAAACAAACCCCGGCCTGCGGTACCTTAAAAAAAAACGGAAGGGATTCCCACAAAATTTATTGACAAAAAAATTGTGACCTGGAGAATCGGCATCCATGAGGAACGAGGAGGTGTTGGCCATGAAGTGGAGGGACAAGAAAGATGTCCACATCCTCTCTACGATCCACAATGACACCATGGTGGAGATCCCAAGAAGACGCGGCTCCATTGTAAAGCCTGAATGTGTCCACGACTACAATTTGTACATGGGGGGGTGGATTTAAACGACCAGATGCTACAGCCCTACTTATCAACCAGAAAGTCCCATTATTGGCACAAAAAAGTTGCGTTTCACCTGTTTCACATGGCCCTTTTTAATTCGTTTGTCTGCTACCAAAAAGCAACTCAAAATCACCGACTCCACTACCTCCAATATATCGAAGATATCATCGATGCCCTCATTTACCAACAAGATCCCGCCCCAGGAAGCATTCGCTCTGATAGTGTGAGTCGGCTTCACGAGCGACACTATCCCTTTAGCATCCCCCCCACAGAATCTGGAAGAAGACGCCAAAAGAAATGCCGTGTATGCAGCAGAGGAGGAGTAAGAAGAGACACCAGCTATTATTGTCCCGATTGTCCCTCCCAACCTGGCCTGTGCATCGGAAATTGCTTCAAAAATTATCATACATCCATTAGTTCCCCTTATTAACAGACTGCCATTTCCCTATTTGCCTGCTACCATGTTACTAACTACCTTCCATGTTAATTAACTGACCCTGGCCTGTTTACCGACGATGCCTCTGCCTGCCGATTTAAACCACGTTTCTGACTTCCACGTGTACCGACCTTGGCCTGTTAATCGACCATGTTTTTGCCTGCCACTTGGACTGATCTTTTGGCCATCTACTTTTAGTACACAGGGGTCTCACATATGTGAGGGGCTTCAGAATAGCGTTCTGAGTAGAGAAAAACAGTTTTTCGTTTTCTGTGCTCCAAGAACAGGGTCTGGTTGCCCGGAGGCTTCAAAGCGATTTGGGTGGGAGAAGCCTCTACCCCTGTCCCCCTGGCCCTAAGCTTGATGGTCCTTCCTGCTGCCTGGACCAATAATTTGGCTGTGCTGACCATATTACTGCCTGTAATGACCCATGACATTATGGACCATGTTTCTTCCTGCTGCTTGGACCAATACTTTGGCTGTGTTGACCATATATCTGCCTGCTGCCTCTACTGACTTTGGACAGCATTTCTGCCGGGGAAACCTCTGCCTGCTACCTGAACCTGTGCTTTGGCTGTGCTCTGGCTGTGCTGACAGTATCTCTGCTTGTGCGAACTATGGACAGTATTCCTGCCTGCTGCCTGGATGATTGCTTTTGCTGTCGCTGACCTCATCCCTGCCTGCTGCCTGGACCGATGCTCTCCTCTGTGGACCACTGCACTTCTAAAACCACAGGTCATCTTTTGTTATTTGGTATGTACCTGCTATGTGTTAGATATATGAAGGGCCTTCAAAAATGTGATCGGTAGTCAGAAAATGACATGTGCAATTAATGCTGCTAGAATGCCTGGAAGTGCTGCTTGGATGTTGGGCCTCTGTATGTGGCCAGGCTGTGTAAAAGTCTCAAACATGTGGTATCGCCATACTCAGGAGGAGTAGCAGAATGCATTTTGGGGTGTAATTTCTGCTATGTACATATTATGTGTTAGAAATATCTTATAAATTGACAACTTTGTGTAAAAAAAATGCATTTTAATTTTTTCTCCACATTTTCCAAAACCTTCTGGAAAAAAATGAACCGTTCAAAAGACTCATAATAGGAGTATACAAAAAGGTGTAGCGCTGGATGAGCAAAACTGTGTATGGCTATACAGTGAAAAAAATATATAATATAAGAAAAAGTATCAAAAACATGAGTGAATACTACAAATAAACAATTTAAAGTTCATGTGTGTCAGTGAAAAATATATGAAATCTTCTCCTCTATTTAAAGATGATAAGAGTTCTACAGAGTGCAGGTATCCGATAAAAATCATAGGCAAAATGCTCCAACACTTAGTAAAGATCCCGCCACCAAGGTGAAGAATGAAGGCTTACCAGACAGCCTGCGACCGCCCTTCTCAGGGGGGTCAAAACAGGCTCAGTAGAGTGATGTTTTACTCCATGGAAGGCAGGATGATTCTGCAGGAACGCTTCATCCACAATGGGAGAGTCTCCAGAGACGTTGATTGAACACCTGGCCAGAACTGAGAGTAGACACACTCTTTGCAGATCAGAGTGGATGTTCCTCAGTAAGTAGGATAAAATCCAAAAGAGAAAGAAAAACTTTCCATAGTGTAGCGTTCATCCATAAAAAAGGGGTTTATTTTCACAAAGTATGCGATACAGAACTTCAAAGTAACAAGTCCTTCGATATTAAAATGCTGGTTAAAAAACTCCTTGCAAGGAATAAAAAGCTCCGTATTCTGTCAATCAAACGACCGTTCGCGCGTGCGCAATGCATGCACGTGTCACCCTACGTCATTTCGTCAAATCTGACATCATCAGGGGCACGCCCACGCAAGAGCGCACACGCTATTTATAGCCAAAGGGCCCGCAAAGGGTTCTCTCATTGGTTAGGCCTCAGATTGACAGACGGAGCAGATAGAGTGGACCTGTGCATTGAATTCTCAATGCAGAGGTCTATACATAGATAACAATCACATCCTGACACCCGGTGGAACCTCCGGATATTGCACCTATTTGAATCTATTCCACACAACGCCATCTTGTGGGTCATGATGTAACTGTTTACAAAAAGAGGGATTTGTAAAGTCCCAATTATAACAAATTAATATACATTATATATATACACATATACATATGTATACACACACACACATACATATACATATACATATATATACACATATATACATACACAAAATCAATAAAAAACTCTCTATTACATATACTAATTGTTCAAAATTCAGAAATGTTATCCATAAACTAAAGCCCAGATCGAAAATACACAAATGGTAAGAAAGTGAAAAATGGATAAAGATTATTGGAAGGGACATCAAAATAATAAATCACCCATTATTAATGAAGCAATTTATGTCCCATTCCACATTAAGGCCTCCCGGTGTGTGACAGCCTAATTTATGTATCCAGCTGGTTTCAGATCTGGATATGCTTCTTCTACCATTTCCACCTCTCCAATGGGGCACATATTTTTCCAGACCAATAAAGGTAGTACCTTTTGGGTTTCTATTGTGGACAAGATCATAATGTTTTGACACATTATGTTTGTCAAAACCATTTTTTATGTTGGTAATGTGCTCCCCCAATCTTATACTGAGTTTCCTAATAGTCCGTCCGACATATTCCAACCCGCATGGGCACCGCAAGAGGTACACCACGCATTTAGTAGTGCAGGTTATAAGGGACCTAATGGGATATGTCACTCCTGTTCCAGATGAAGTGAAATCAGTAATTCTTCTACCCTGGAGAGCATTGACCCTACAAACTTTACATCTCCTACAGGGATAGAATCCCTTCAGATCCCCAAAAAAAGTCAGACGAGTTGGGGGATCAGGTACGTTTGGTGCTATTGAATGTCTGAGGTTGGAAGCACCCCTGAAGAGCACTCTTGGGCTGTTGGACAACAGAGGCCCCAACACTCGGTCATTCTTTAACACCGACCAATGTTTTTTAATGATTCTTTTAATGGCCCAGTGTTGGCTTGAATATGTGGTCAGAAAGGCTAGGCCAAAATCCTCCCTGTTTTCCACCTCTGGGGGTCTGTCACACAGAAGAGTCTGTCTATCTCTGAGACCAACCTCAGAAATGACAGAATCCAGTTTAGCAATATCATAACCTTTGACTATGAATCTAGATCTAAGGATTTGTGCCTCCTTATGATATTGCTCCAAATCGGTACAGTTGCGCTTTAAGCGCAAAAACTGACCCTTTGGAACCGCCGACAGCCAGGAACTATGATGACAAGAGTCCAGTGGTATATAACCGTTCCTGTCCGTCGGTTTAAAAAAGGTGGACGTGACAATCCTATTGTCCTCTATTGAAATATTGAGATCCAGAAAATGAATCTGAATGGGACTAATCTCATAACTAAGAATAATTCCCCTGTCATTACTATTTAAGAAAGACAGATAGGAATTGACTGATTCAGTGTCACCATCCCAGACAAAAAGGATGTCATCAATAAATCTTTTCCAAAAAATAAGATTAGGTGACCTATCACCAAGTACCACGTCCTCTTCCCACTTTGCCATAAAGAGGTTGGCCATACTGGGGGCAAACTTGGCCCCCATGGCCACACCCCTAATCTGGAGATAGTGAGTACCACTATGCCAGAAATGATTATGCTTCATCGCGAAGTCCAGCAGTTCCATCACGAAGTTGCACTGCGTGACAGAAATGCCGGACTCGCGATAAAGAAAATGTCGCACCGCCTCATGACCTAGATTATGAGAAATGGCTGTATAGAGGGATGCGACATCTGCCGTAATGAGCAAGTAGGAGGCCTTCCACTCAATCTCACCAAGCAGGTTAATCACATGCTTGGTGTCCTTGAGAAAGGACGGGGTGCCCATCACCAGTGGTTGCAAGTAATAATCAATATACTTGCCAATACGTGAAGTAATAGAGTCTATACCACTGATGATGGGCCTACCCGGAGGATTAATCAAAGTTTTATGGATTTTAGGCAATATGTACATCACCGGCAATCTAGGCGCCAAGGGCACCAAATGTTCCCTTTCTTTTGGGTTTAAAATACCCATATCATGTCCCTTATCAACTAGAGCTCTCAACTCCTTCTTATATTGTATAGTGGGATCCATGGGTAAACTTGAGTAAGTCAGAGGGTCCATCACTATCCTGGACATCTCCTCAAAGTAGAAGTCCTTGTCCAGAACAACAATGGCACCCCCTTTATCAGCTGGTCGCACGACCACATCCCTCCTATTACATAGGGACTCCATACCCAATTTGAGATCATGTTGGATTCGTACCGGTTTTACATTTAGATTATTCAAATCCCCCAACACCAGATCTCGAAATACAGTCAAGTGCGACCAGCTGATAAAGGGGGTGCCATTGTTGTTCTGGACAAGGACTCCTACTTTGAGGAGATGTCCAGGATAGTGATGGACCCTCTGACTTACTCAAGTTTACCCATGGATCCCACTATACAATATAAGAAGGAGTTGAGAGCTCTAGTTGATAAGGGACATGATATGGGTATTTTAAACCCAAAAGAAAGGGAACATTTGGTGCCCTTGGCGCCTAGATTGCCGGTGATGTACATATTGCCTAAAATCCATAAAACTTTGATTAATCCTCCGGGTAGGCCCATCATCAGTGGTATAGACTCTATTACTTCATGTATTGGCAAGTATATTGATTATTACTTGCAACCACTGGTGATGGGCACCCCGTCCTTTCTCAAGGACACCAAGCATGTGATTAACCTGCTTGGTGAGATTGAGTGGAAGGCCTCCTACTTGCTCATTACGGCAGATGTCGCATCCCTCTATACAGCCATTTCTCATAATCTAGGTCATGAGGCGGTGCGACATTTTCTTTATCGCGAGTCCGGCATTTCTGTCACGCAGTGCAACTTCGTGATGGAACTGCTGGACTTCGCGATGAAGCATAATCATTTCTGGCATAGTGGTACTCACTATCTCCAGATTAGGGGTGTGGCCATGGGGGCCAAGTTTGCCCCCAGTATGGCCAACCTCTTTATGGCAAAGTGGGAAGAGGACGTGGTACTTGGTGATAGGTCACCTAATCTTATTTTTTGGAAAAGATTTATTGATGACATCCTTTTTGTCTGGGATGGTGACACTGAATCAGTCAATTCCTATCTGTCTTTCTTAAATAGTAATGACAGGGGAATTATTCTTAGTTATGAGTAGGGATGAGCTTCGTGTTCGAGTCGAACATACGTTCGACTCGAGCATCGGCTGTTCGATCGTTCGACGAAGATCGAACGATTTGGGCCGTTCGCGCCAAATTCGAGTGACGCGAACGGCCCACAATGCACTACGCCATCGCAGTGTCATCCAGGCGCTGTGATTGGCCAAGCATGCACTGTGACCCCGCATGCTTGGCCAATCACAGCGCCGACAGCGAGGAGAGCAATGATTGGCCACAGGAAGGATGCCTGTGGCCAATTATTGCTGAGGGTGTTTAGTACACGCCCCACACTATAAAAGGCCGCCAGCACGGCGGCCTAGTGTAGTGTGTTCCGGAGCAGGGATAGAGCAGCATAGGCAGGGACAGTGACTGTTATTTCTTTCTTGCTTAACCTGGATTCCTTTAGTTTAGGGAAAGAGAAGGATAGGTAGGGAGAGTGTCAGTGTGTTTTGTGCTTGTGCTATAGTGTGCTTAAAAAAAACATTTATTCTAGGGACAGAAAACTGTAGGTAGGGACAGTGTCAGTTTCTTTCACTCTGCAAGTCCTTGTTTCCAGGGACCTGGAAGGACAGTGAGTGAATTGTCCTTGTGCTATATTGTGCTTAAAAAAACATTTATTCTAGGGACAGAAAACTGTAGGTAGGGAGAGTGTCAGTTTCTTTCACTCTGCAAGTCCTTGTTTCCAGGGACCTGTAAGGACAGTGAGTGAATTGTCCTTGTGCTATATTGTGCTTAAAAAAAACATTTATTCTAGGGACAGAAAACTGTAGGTAGGGAGAGTGTCAGTTTATTTCACTCTGCAAGTCCTTGTTTCCAGGGACCTGGAAGGACAGTGAGTGAATTCTCCTTGTGCTATATTGTGCTTAAAAAAAACATTTATTCTAGGGACAGAAAACTGTAGGTAGGGACAGTGTCAGTTTCTTTCACTCTGCAAGTCCTTGTTTCCAGGGACCTGTAAGGACAGTGAGTGAATTGTCCTTGTGCTATATTGTGATTAAAAAAAACATTTTTTCTAGGGACAGAAAACTGTAGGTAGGGAGAGTGTTTTTTTTCTTTCACTCTGCAAGTCCTTGTTTCCAGGGACCTGTAAGGACAGTGAGTGAATTGTCCTTGTGCTATATTGTGCTTAAAAAAAACATTTTTTCTAGGGACAGAAAACTGTAGGTAGGGAGAGTGTTTTTTTTCTTTCACTCTGCAAGTCCTTGTTTCCAGGGACCTGTAAGGACAGTGAGTGAATTGTCCTTGTGCTATATTGTGATTAAAAAAAACATTTTTTCTAGGGACAGAAAACTGTAGGTAGGGAGAGTGTTTTTTTTCTTTCACTCTGCAAGTCCTTGTTTCCAGGGACCTGTAAGGACAGTGAGTGAATTGTCCTTGTGCTATATTGTGCTTAAAAAAAACATTTATTCTAGGGACAGAAAACTGTAGGTAGGGAGAGTGTCAGTTTATTTCACTCTGCAAGTCCTTGTTTCCAGGGACCTGGAAGGACAGTGAGTGAATTGTCCTTGTGCTATATTGTGATTAAAAAAAACATTTTTTCTAGGGACAGAAAACTGTAGGTAGGGAGAGTGTTTTTTTTCTTTCACTCTGCAAGTCCTTGTTTCCAGGGACCTGTAAGGACAGTGAGTGAATTGTCCTTGTGCTATATTGTGCTTAAAAAAAACATTTATTCTAGGGACAGAAAACTGTAGGTAGGGAGAGTGTCAGTTTATTTCACTCTGCAAGTCCTTGTTTCCAGGGACCTGGAAGGACAGTGAGTGAATTGTCCTTGTGTTATATTGTGATTAAAAAAAACATTTTTTCTAGGGACAGAAAACTGTAGGTAGGGAGAGTGTTTTTTTTCTTTCACTCTGCAAGTCCTTGTTTCCAGGGACCTGTAAGGACAGTGAGTGAATTGTCCTTGTGCTATATTGTGCTTAAAAAAAACATTTATTCTAGGGACAGAAAACTGTAGGTAGGGAGAGTGTCAGTTTATTTCACTCTGCAAGTCCTTGTTTCCAGGGACCTGGAAGGACAGTGAGTGAATTGTCCTTGTGCTATATTGTGATTAAAAAAAACATTTTTTCTAGGGACAGAAAACTGTAGGTAGGGAGAGTGTCAGTTTATTTCACTCTGCAAGTCCTTGTTTCCAGGGACCTGGAAGGACAGTGAGTGAATTGTCCTTGTGCTATATTGTGATTAAAAAAAACATTTTTTCTAGGGACAGAAAACTGTAGGTAGGGAGAGTGTTTTTTTTCTTTCACTCTGCAAGTCCTTGTTTCCAGGGACCTGTAAGGACAGTGAGTGAATTGTCCTTGTGCTATATTGTGCTTAAAAAAAACATTTATTCTAGGGACAGAAAACTGTAGGTAGGGAGAGTGTCAGTTTATTTCACTCTGCAAGTCCTTGTTTCCAGGGACCTGGAAGGACAGTGAGTGAATTCTCCTTGTGCTATATTGTGCTTAAAAAAAACATTTATTCTAGGGACAGAAAACTGTAGGTAGGGACAGTGTCAGTTTCTTTCACTCTGCAAGTCCTTGTTTCCAGGGACCTGTAAGGACAGTGAGTGAATTGTCCTTGTGCTATATTGTGATTAAAAAAAACATTTTTTCTAGGGACAGAAAACTGTAGGTAGGGAGAGTGTTTTTTTTCTTTCACTCTGCAAGTCCTTGTTTCCAGGGACCTGTAAGGACAGTGAGTGAATTGTCCTTGTGCTATATTGTGCTTAAAAAAAACATTTTTTCTAGGGACAGAAAACTGTAGGTAGGGAGAGTGTTTTTTTTCTTTCACTCTGCAAGTCCTTGTTTCCAGGGACCTGTAAGGACAGTGAGTGAATTGTCCTTGTGCTATATTGTGATTAAAAAAAACATTTTTTCTAGGGACAGAAAACTGTAGGTAGGGAGAGTGTTTTTTTTCTTTCACTCTGCAAGTCCTTGTTTCCAGGGACCTGTAAGGACAGTGAGTGAATTGTCCTTGTGCTATATTGTGCTTAAAAAAAACATTTATTCTAGGGACAGAAAACTGTAGGTAGGGAGAGTGTCAGTTTATTTCACTCTGCAAGTCCTTGTTTCCAGGGACCTGGAAGGACAGTGAGTGAATTGTCCTTGTGCTATATTGTGATTAAAAAAAACATTTTTTCTAGGGACAGAAAACTGTAGGTAGGGAGAGTGTTTTTTTTCTTTCACTCTGCAAGTCCTTGTTTCCAGGGACCTGTAAGGACAGTGAGTGAATTGTCCTTGTGCTATATTGTGCTTAAAAAAAACATTTATTCTAGGGACAGAAAACTGTAGGTAGGGAGAGTGTCAGTTTATTTCACTCTGCAAGTCCTTGTTTCCAGGGACCTGGAAGGACAGTGAGTGAATTGTCCTTGTGTTATATTGTGATTAAAAAAAACATTTTTTCTAGGGACAGAAAACTGTAGGTAGGGAGAGTGTTTTTTTTCTTTCACTCTGCAAGTCCTTGTTTCCAGGGACCTGTAAGGACAGTGAGTGAATTGTCCTTGTGCTATATTGTGCTTAAAAAAAACATTTATTCTAGGGACAGAAAACTGTAGGTAGGGAGAGTGTCAGTTTATTTCACTCTGCAAGTCCTTGTTTCCAGGGACCTGGAAGGACAGTGAGTGAATTGTCCTTGTGCTATATTGTGATTAAAAAAAACATTTTTTCTAGGGACAGAAAACTGTAGGTAGGGAGAGTGTCAGTTTATTTCACTCTGCAAGTCCTTGTTTCCAGGGACCTGGAAGGACAGTGAGTGAATTGTCCTTGTGCTATATTGTGATTAAAAAAAACATTTTTTCTAGGGACAGAAAACTGTAGGTAGGGAGAGTGTTTTTTTTCTTTCACTCTGCAAGTCCTTGTTTCCAGGGACCTGTAAGGACAGTGAGTGAATTGTCCTTGTGCTATATTGTGCTTAAAAAAAACATTTATTCTAGGGACAGAAAACTGTAGGTAGGGAGAGTGTCATTTTATTTCACTCTGCAAGTCCTTGTTTCCAGGGACCTGGAAGGACAGTGAGTGAATTGTCCTTGTGCTATATTGTGATTAAAAAAAACATTTTTTCTAGGGACAGAAAACTGTAGGTAGGGAGAGTGTCAGTTTATTTCACTCTGCAAGTCCTTGTTTCCAGGGACCTGGAAGGACAGTGAGTGAATTGTCCTTGTGCTATATTGTGATTAAAAAAAACATTTTTTCTAGGGACAGAAAACTGTAGGTAGGGAGAGTGTTTTTTTTCTTTCACTCTGCAAGTCCTTGTTTCCAGGGACCTGTAAGGACAGTGAGTGAATTGTCCTTGTGCTATATTGTGCTTAAAAAAAACATTTATTCTAGGGACAGAAAACTGTAGGTAGGGAGAGTGTCAGTTTATTTCACTCTGCAAGTCCTTGTTTCCAGGGACCTGGAAGGACAGTGAGTGAATTGTCCTTGTGCTATATTGTGATTAAAAAAAACATTTTTTCTAGGGACAGAAAACTGTAGGTAGGGAGAGTGTTTTTTTTCTTTCACTCTGCAAGTCCTTGTTTCCAGGGACCTGTAAGGACAGTGAGTGAATTGTCCTTGTGCTATATTGTGATTAAAAAAAACATTTTTTCTAGGGACAGAAAACTGTAGGTAGGGAGAGTGTTTTTTTTCTTTCACTCTGCAAGTCCTTGTTTCCAGGGACCTGTAAGGACAGTGAGTGAATTGTCCTTGTGCTATATTGTGCTTAAAAAAAACATTTATTCTAGGGACAGAAAACTGTAGGTAGGGAGAGTGTCAGTTTATTTCACTCTGCAAGTCCTTGTTTCCAGGGACCTGGAAGGACAGTGAGTGAATTCTCCTTGTGCTATATTGTGCTTAAAAAAAACATTTATTCTAGGGACAGAAAACTGTAGGTAGGGAGAGTGTCAGTTTATTTCACTCTGCAAGTCCTTGTTTCCAGGGACCTGTAAGGACAGTGAGTGAATTGTCCTTGTGCTATATTGTGCTTAAAAAAAACATTTTTTCTAGGGACAGAAAACTGTAGGTAGGGAGAGTGTCAGTTTCTTTCACTGTGAAAGTCCTTGTTTCAAGGGACAGAGAAGGACACCTGAAGGTAGCCCTTATTGCTTTTTTCCCATCTCCCTGCAGGCCATCTATTAGAATGTCTGGAAGGCAAACAAGGAGAGGCAGACAGTCAGGAGGCAATAAAAGAGGGCAAGCAGGCTCTGTGTCTGGGGGCAACAGTGCTGGTCGTGGACGCGGTGCATTGTCATCAGCACATGGCCATGGGACACGCTTGTCCTTCTTTTCGGCAGCTGGACATGTTGAGCCACATCATGCCGAAGACTTGGTAGAGTGGATGACCAAGCCCTCCTCCTCCTCCTCATCCTCTCTCACCCAGGCTCAGGGTACTGGAAAAGCAGCTGCCAAAGCGTCGTCTTCCCTGGTATCAATGTCAGACAAATCATCAGTCACTCCTTCCCTAGACCCACCATGTCCTCCTCCTGAGGAGTCCCCCGAACTGTTTCAGCACAGTGTTGGGTACATGCTCCAGGAGGATGCCCAGCGTTTCGAAGGGTCTGATGATGAAACCCAGCTAGAGGAAGGCAGTAGCGTGAGAGCAGACAGAGGGGATGCTCAAGAAGGACACCAATCTGGCAGTCATGTTCCAGCAGCTGCAGCATACTGCCAGATTGGCTCCAGTGATGAGGAGGGAGGGGATGATGAGGTCACTGACTCCACGTGGGTGCCTAATAGGAGAGAGGAGGAGGAGGAGGATGAGGAGGAGGCACATCTCCAACGAGGCAGGATGCCCTTTGGTGGCCAGCGTAAGGGCAGTACACCGACGGAATCACACCGCAGAGCTCCGCCTGTGCAGGGCGCTGCCTCTGCCCGTCATTCAAAAAGTTCTTTGGTGTGGGCCTTTTTTGAGGCTAGTGCATCAGATCGCACAGCTGCTGTTTGCAACATATGTCTCAAGCGTATATCGCGTGGCCAAAACATCAGCCGCTTGGGTACCACATGCCTGACCAGACATATGTTGACCTGCCATGCAGCTCGTTGGCAAGCCTACCTCAAAGACCCACACCAAAGAACAAAGCGGACCTCTCCTTGCACCGCATCAGCTGGGATCTCCAACCCCACTATAACTTCAGTCCTCTCTGAAACATGCACTGAGAGGAATGAAGGTGTAGAATTAGGTGTGTCACAGCCAAGTACTTGCGCCCACTCTGCTAGCAGTACACCGACGTCCGATTCTAGCAGGCAAATTTCCCTGCCCCAGCTGCTGGACCGTCGAAAGAAGTTCACTCCCAGCCATCCACATGCCCAGCGGTTGAATGCTAGCTTGGCTAAATTGCTAGCGCTTCAACTGCTGCCTTTTCAGTTGGTAGACTCGGCCCCCTTCCGTGAGTTTGTGCAATGTGCAGTTCCTCAGTGGCAGGTTCCCAAACGCCACTTTTTCTCACGGAAGGCTATTCCGGCTCTCTACCGGCATGTGGAAGGCAATGTCTTGGCCTCGCTGGACAGGGCGGTCAGCGGTAAGGTGCATATTACCGCTGACTCATGGTCCAGCAGGCATGGACAGGGACGTTACCTTTCTTTCACGGCCCATTGGGTCACTCTTTTGGCAGCTGGGAAGGATTCAGGACAAGGTGCAGTAGTGTTGGAGGTTGTCCCACCGCCACGCCTCCAAAATGCTACTACTGGTTGTGACACACCTCTCTCCTCCACCCCCTCCTCTTCTTCTTCCTCCATGGCCTCTTCCTGTGGTTTGTCCTATGAACCAGCGGTGCTCCGTAGCCGTTCACGGGGCTACGCAAGTACGCAGGCAAAAAGATGCCATGCCGTGCTTGCGCTGGTGTGTTTGGGGGACAGAAGCCACACTGGGGCAGAGGTCCTGTCTGCTCTGCAGGGCCAGGCCGAGAGGTGGTTGACGCCACGCCAGCTTAAGCCAGGAATGGTGGTTTGCGACAATGGCACCAACCTCCTCTCCGCCCTCCGACAGGGACAACTGACCCATGTGCCCTGTGTGGCTCACGTCCTTAACCTGGTGGTGCAGCGCTTCTTGGGCAGGTACCCGGGCTTACAGGATGTCCTGAGGCAGGCCAGGAAAGTCTGTGTGCATTTCCGCAGATCTTATAATGCCAGTGCTCGCCTGGCTGAGCTGCAAAAGGAGTTGAACCTGCCCAAGAACCGCCTTATATGTGACATGCCCACCAGGTGGAACTCAACGTTGGCCATGCTGCAGCGGCTGCACACGCAGCAGAGGGCCATCAATGAGTACCTGTGCGACTACGGCACCAGGACAGGGTCAGGGGAGCTTGGTTTTTTTTCTCCACGCCAGTGGGGCATGATCAGGGATGCATGCACTGTCCTGGCACCATTTGAGGAGGCCACGAGGATGGTGAGCAGTGACAGTGCATGCATCAGTGACACTGTACCTCTTGTCCACCTGTTGGAGCACACGCTGCGTGGAATAATGGACAGGGCACTTGAGGCAGAACAGAGGCAGGAAGAGGAGGACTTCCTTGCCTCTCAAGGCCCCCTTTACCCAGACAGTGTTCCTTCTGTCCCACCCATCGCACAGGAAGAGGAGGAGGAGGAGGAGGAGGAGGAGGAGGAGGAGGATTGTGTCAGCATGGAGGTGGAGGCTGGCACTCAGCATCATCAGCAGCAGTCTTTTAGGGATGATTTACAGTCCCAAGAAACCAGTGGACTTGTACGTGGCTGGGAGGAGGTGGCTGCGGATCATGTCGTCCTTAGTGACCCAGAGGACTCCGGAGCGAATGCCTCAGCAAAACTACGCTGCATGGCCTCCCTGATCCTGCAAAGTCTGCGGAAGGATCCTCGTATTCTTCGGATCAAGGAGAGGGACCATTACTGGCTGGCCACTCTCCTTGATCCACGGTACAAGGGTAAGGTTGCGGACCTTATGTTACCGTCGCAGAGGGAGCAGAGGATGAGACAACTCCGGGAGGCCTTGCAGAAAGGTCTGTGCAACGCGTTCCCAGAGACTGGGAGGTTGCAAACTCCTGGTCCTGGACAACGAGTTGCTGAGGCTTCGGCCAGTCAAAGAAGGAGCGGTGGGGAAGGTGGCCGTCTGACCGATGCGTTCAGACAATTCTTTAGTCCGCAGCCCCAAAGTATGATCGGTTCCAGCAACCATCGCCAGCGTCTGATAAACATGGTGCAGGAATATCTAGGGGCAAGGTCAGACTTGGACACCTTCCCCACCGAAAATCCTCTGGCTTACTGGGTCTTGAGGATGGATCACTGGCCAGAGCTTGCACAGTATGCAATTGAGCTACTGGCCTGTCCTGCATCCAGCGTTCTTTCGGAACGCACATTCAGTGCTGCTGGAGGATTTGTCACGGATCACAGGGTGCGCCTGTCCACCGACTCGGTTGATCGACTGACTTTCATCAAGATGAACCAGTCTTGGATCACCACCAGCTACCACACACCTGATGCTGATATAACAGACTAATTGATTTTAACATGTCACATCCCTTCAAGACTGATGCTGATGCTGAGTGCCTGTGCTGTTATGTTGACTGGCTATCCTCCTCCTCCGAGTCCTCAATGATACGATTGATGATGATAGCTTGTAAGATCATTTTTGTTTATGGGTGCCGCCACCAGTGCCTAACGCCCAATTTTTCAGCCCCTGTTTAACAGGGGCGTGTAATTACAATTTTTGAAGCAATACTTTGCAACAGGGCTCATTGCTGTGCTCCAAGTACAGTATCTGTGAGGAGTTGCAGTGTTGTGCCACCAGTGCCTAAGGCCCAATTTTTCAGCCCCTGTTTAACAGGGGCGTGTCATTACAATTTTTGAAGCAATACTTTGCAACAGGGCTCATTGGTGTGCTCCAAGTACAGTATCTGTGAGGAGTTGCAGTGTTGTGCCACCAGTGCCTAAGGCCCAATTTTTCAGCCCCTGTTTAACAGGGGCGTGTCATTACAATTTTTGAAGCAATACTTTGCAACAGGGCTCATTGCTGTGCTCCAAGTACAGTATCTGTGAGGAGTTGCAGTGTTGTGCCACCAGTGCCTAAGGCCCAATTTTTCAGCCCCTGTTTAACAGGGGCGTGTCATTACAATTTTTGAAGCAATACTTTGCAACAGGGCTCATTGGTGTGCTCCAAGTACAGTATCTGTGAGGAGTTGCAGTGTTGTGCCACCAGTGCCTAAGGCCCAATTTTTCAGCCCCTGTTTAACAGGGGCGTGTCATTACAATTTTTGAAGCAATACTTTGCAACAGGGCTCATTGCTGTGCTCCAAGTACAGTATCTGTGAGGGGTTGCAGTGTTGTGCCACCAGTGCCTAAGGCCCAATTTTTCAGCCCCTGTTCAACAGGGGCATGTAATTACAATTCTTGATCTAATAATTCACAGCAGGGCCCATTGCTGCACCCACCAAGAGTAACTGTCAGGGCTTACAGTGTTGTGGCACCAGCACCACCATCAAAGGCCCAATTTTTACTACCACTGTTCAACAATTATATGTAATTAAAATTCCTGATATAATAGTTGACAGCAGGGCGTTCCAGCACCAACCAAGAGTAACTGTGAGTGCTTACAGTGTTGTGCCAACACCAACAACTAAGGGGCCTATTTCTGCAGAGTATATACGGCAGGTCCCTACTTTCAAACATCCAACTTACAAACGACTCCTACTTGCAAACGCAAGAAGACAACAGGAAGTGAGAGGAAATCTACCACTAGGAAGGAAAATTCTCTCCTGTAAGAATAAATATGGGAGAAAGGTGTCTCCTCTGTACTGATGCTTTATCAGCAATCCTTGTTTCAAGAAAAACACCACATTTCAAAAACAGTTGTCATTGGGACGGAAAGTGAGGTGAAATGTTCTGAACAGGGGCACAGACAGCAAAACAAATGTTACAGGGGTGATAACCCTTACCTATGTTTTCCAAAAAGTTTAAAAATAGATTTTTGGTCTGGAGCTACACTTCAACAATGTACCTGTTCAAAATTACAAACAGACTCTACATAAGAACAAACCTACAGTCCCTGTCTTGTATGCACCGCCTGTATAGGGCTGTTCAGAGTATATAGGGCCTTTTTTATTTTATGTGCGGGGTTCCCCTTAATATCCATACAAGACCCAAAGGGGCTGGTAATGGGCTGGGGTAGGGGGGGGGGTCATGGGGTAGCTATGCCATTTTTCTTAAAGAATTTCATCCATATTACCGGGACCAGACATTACATTAAAGCCGCAAGCAGTTTTAAATGGCTTTTTTTTCCTTTAGAAGTGTCATTTTGTGCAGGGACAGTTCTAAACACGGGAAACACGTGGCACTTCACAGGCATACTTTAGACACCCCCCAGGTACGATATTTAAAGGAATATTTGACTTTTTTTTTTTCACTTTATGCATCATTAAAATGACTGCTCCCGAAAAACGACCGTTTTTAAAACTTCTTTTTGCATTGATACATGTCCCCTGGTGCAGAACCCGGGTTCCCAAACCCTTTTTAGGACAATAACATGCATAATAGTTGTTATAATTAGCACTTTAGAATTCGAACGTTCGCATCCATTGTATTTAATAGGGTTCTAATGTTCGTTCGAACTTTCGGTCCGTTCGCGGGTTCTGGTGCGAACCGAACCCGGGGGTGTTCGGCTCATCACTAGTTATGAGATTAGTCCCATTCAGATTCATTTCTTTCTCGTACATCACGGGACACAGAGCGACATAGTCATTACTAATGGGTTATATAGATACCGTCAGGTGCTGGCACTGGCAACTTCCAAAACCGGAAGTACCCTCCCCTATATAAGCCCCTCCCATCCGGGAGCACCTCAGTTTTTTGCCAGTGTCTAAGGTGTTGGCCAAGAAGAAACATGTGTTTTTCACTGAGCTTGCGTACAGGTTCTTTTGGGCCTCAGTAAGCTATTCCGGATCCGACCAAAAAAGCTTCATAGCTAAACGGTCGGTACCCGGGCCTTGCAGAGAAGAGCAAGGTTCTGCCTGTAATGCTTCTCTTAGGAGAGCTGGACCCTGGGATCCAGAGCTCTGGTCATACCCACGACCAAGATGTTTTCTGTGCAGGGTGCTATACAGGTCCAGGGGAGTGGAATCCTTGGGAACCCGGTCCCTGAAGGTTTGATTACAATGCCTGCCGTGATAGGTGAAGTTTGGGCTTTTGTGGACCAAAAAAAGTCCTGCGGCGGGGAACAGGTAAGTGGGGGCCCCCAGGAACTTGGTTCTATTGGGGGACCCCCAAGCCTAATTTGTCTTTCTGTCTGTTACCTAATGGTATTCCCGCAAAATTCTGTGCATGCCTGTAACTACTAATGGCAGGAAACTGCTTCCTCTGCCATGTTGCAGTGCTCGTCCATCCCCCGGCCTGCGGCAAAGAGGGGCCCTGGCTCCTGTCCCTTGTTACCATATTTGAAATTAGCGCCGAAGGCGCACGTGCCCGCGCGCGTGCGCGTGCACGCGCCTCTATATATAGAGGTGAGCCGGGAAAGGGGGCGGAGCCTGGGGGATGACGCTCTGTGCACGCCGCAGCGCTTCTGCGCATGTGCGGGCGTCCCAGCAGTTTAAAAAAACCACAATATTGTAGTGAGCTGGCTATGAAGTACAGAGACAGAGCTGGCAACATTTAAAGGCATACAGCAAGCGGTTGATACAGGCATCCCCTAGAAAGGCACATTAGTAGACACCAACTGTGATATAGCAGCAATTGTGCTAGACTATTCTCAGTAAAAGTGGTGTATTACGGCTGGAATACCTCAGCTTTAGGCTTAGGAATATGCCGTCCAGAAGCTCCGGAACTGAATCTTCCAGGAAGCGAAGGGGGTCTCATCGGGCTCGGAGGATCTTGGGCATACTCCTGCTGCACCAGTCTCCCCTGAAGTTCAGAGGTAAGTGACCGTAGAGACCCCGCAGGGTACTTGGTACTGTGGCTGTCCTCAGTTCACCTGCTCCTGTGTATGTAACAGAGGAGGTTTTTTCCTCAGCTCTGGGAGGATTAGAGAGAGATTGTCAACATTTATCGCTGCCTCCCTGTCAGGGAAAGCACGCCCGATCTCCGTCTCCTCCTTCAGAGTGCCTGTTAGCAGAGCAACAGTCCCATACAGGGATCGACCTGCCTGAAGGGGATCAGGATGAGGTTGATTCTGTTATAGAGGAATCAACAGTGGGGGAACCTTTTCTCAGCATCTCAAGCTGAAAGATTATGGGTTCAGTCTCTGACTAACATGGTCCGATCAGCATTTAAAAATGCACCTTGCGGAACCATCAACCACTACTGTATCCTCGTTGGGGTCGCTAGAAGCCCCCAGACTGTTTGTTCTTTTCCACTTCACCCTTTACTGAAAGGGCTCATTTACCAGGATTGGGAACGTCCTGAGAAAATATTTATTCCCCCAAGAGATTTCCGGTGGTCTATCCCATGGAGGATAAGTTCATCAAAAAAAAAAAAAAAAAAAATGGAAGGTCCCTACAGTGGACGCAGCCATCTCTTGTATGTATAAATCACTGACATGTCCGGTGGATAATGTCCAAATGTTCAAGAACCCAATAGATAAAAGATTGGAGTCCTTATGAAAATCTGCTTGGTGATACAACCAGCAGTAGCAGCTATTGGGGTCTGCTAAGCAGTGAAGGATCAGTTGAAACAGGTCTTGAGGGACTTGACAGATCAGCAGGCTTTGCCCTAGCTGATCTACCTAGAGCCTTACGCTTTGCGGTTGACGCCATAGAGGATTCAGTCCATCAGGCCTCCCGCCTTACGCTGTCTATAGTACATATGCGTAGGCTCCTATGGCTCAAAAACTGGTCTGCTGAAGCTCCCTGTAAAGAATGGCTGGTTAGCGTCCCATTTCATGGTGAACGCTTATTCAGGGAAAACCTGGACAAATATATCCAGAAAATTTCCAGCGGTAAAAATACGCTCTTGCCGGTTAAAAGCAGAGTTAGAGGTCCCTCTTTAAGAGGCCTGCTTCTCCAGTCCCTGGGGCATCGGCTGTGTAACAGTTCCGACGGCCTCCTCGGTCAAATCCCGGGGGTAAAAAACAGGGACAGTAGCAGGGTAATGAGAAACCCTGGGTCAGGGGAGGTACAAAACCTCCCCCAAAGTTAAATTCATTGAAGCCCCCACTCAGTCGGGTGGGGGGAGGACTTCAGTTGTTCGCAAGAGACCTGGCGGGACACGATCAAGACAGATAGGTGCTCTCCGCAGTAGGTTTGGGATACAGTTTGGAGTTAAAAGACTCTCCTCCTTCCCATTTTTGAGGTCAAACGTGCCAAGGGATCCCCGGAAGAGAGAGTCCCTCCTGTTGGCACTAGAACAACTATTGCTCCAAGGAGTAATTATGGAGGTTCCCCTGGAAGAATGAGGGTTCGGGTTTTACTCAAACCTCTTTACAGTCCCGAAGCAAACGCGGACGGGAGGCCCATATTAATTCTAAAAGGGCTATACAAATTCCTATATATCAGGACTTTCCGATGGAGTCGATCCGATCGGTGGCCACTGCCCTACAAGGGGAGGATTGGTTAGCCACGATCGACATCAAAGATGCTTATTTGCACATTCCCATCTTTCCAGTCCACCAAAAATTTCTACGCTTTGCAGTAGAAGGGCGCCATTTTCAGTTCAGAGCCTTACCCTTCGGTTTGGCCACAGCACCACGAGTGTTTACAAAAAT
This sequence comes from Rana muscosa, assembly GCA_029206835.1. NCBI lineage: Eukaryota > Metazoa > Chordata > Amphibia > Anura > Ranidae > Rana > Rana muscosa. The sequence goes on from CM055117.1 coordinate 621,561,593, forward strand.
TCTGGCCCTTTATTGGCCAATCTAAGAACACAAGGTGTAATGATAATGGCATATCTGGATGACTTGTTGCTGATAGACCACTCAGTGAAAAAACTAGACGTGGTCGTTCACAAGACGATCAAGTATCTGGAATCTCACGGTTGGATTATCAACCGAGACAAGTCAGCCCTAAAAACCAGTCAAAAGTCTGGAATACTTGGGGCTAAGGTTGGATTCAGGCCAGAGAAAAATATTCTTGCCTCGAGGAAAGGTGTTGTCTTTGAAAGATTTGATCCACTTAGTGGGTACAAAAAAGACAGCCGTCCATACGCCTGTATATGAGGCTGCTGGGAAAAATGGTGGCATCATTCGAAGCAGTACCCTACGGTCAATTCCATTCAAGGAATTTGCAAGGGGCCATACTGTCAGCCTGGAACAAAAAAGTTCAGGCCCTAGACTTACAATGTCCTTGTCCCCTTCCGTTCGCAAGAGCCTCCGTTGGTGGTTGGTTCCCCAGAATCTGGAAAAAAGGAAATCCTTCAGTCCGATTTCTTGGAAGGTGGTCACTACAGATGCCAGCCTTATAGGCTGGGGAGCAGTACTGGAGCAATAGTCTCTCCAGGGCAGATGGTCGGATGCAGAAAAGGCCCTGCCCATCAATCTCTTAGAGATACGAGCAGCCCGGTATGCCCTAGTAGCATGGACATCCAAACTCCAAGGGTCCCCTGTCAGAATTCAATCAGACAATGCCACAGCAGTGGCATATATCAATCATCAGGGGGGCACCAGGAGTCGTGCAGCCCAGAGGGAAGTAAATTACATCCTGAAATGGGCAGAAAAATATGTCCCAGCCATATCTGCGGTATTCATTCCAGGAGTGGAGAATTGGAAGGCGGACTTTCTAAGTCGCCAGCAATTAGGCCCAGAGGAAGGGTCCCTTCACCCCGAGGTTTTCTGGACAATATGTCAGCGGTGGGGAACATCGGATGTAGATCTTCTAGCATCCAGATTCAACGCAAAGGGGGACAGGTTTGTCTCTCGGACAAGGGATCCCCTAGCTTGCGGCTCGGATGCCCTAGTGTTCCCTTGGGATCAGTTCAAGCTGATATATGCATTCACACCGCCAATGGTTACCTCGATTACTCCGCAGAATCAGGGTAGAAAAGAAACCAGTGATTCCGGTGGCTCCAGCGTGGCCCCGAAGAGCGTGGTACGCGGAGATTGTAAAATTTCAGTGGGGAGTCCTTGGACTCTCCCACGTCGTCCGGCTTTCGCAAGGACCGATATACCACCCTTCCTTACCAACCCTAGGTTTGACGGCCTGGCTATTGAAGCCCACATTCTAAAAAAGAGAGGGCTCTCTAATGCTGTGGTATCTACCATGATCAATGCCAGGAAGCCGGTATCCAGGCAGATCTACTATAGAATCTGGAAGGCGTACATCGCGTGGTGTGAGGCCAAGAAATGGCATCCACATAAGTACGTAATAGGTAGGATTCTGGACTTCCTACAGTGGGCTGTAGATAGGAAGCTTGCCTTGAGTACTATCAAGGGTCAGATTTCGGCCTTGTCAATATTTTTTCAAAGGCCCTTGGCTTCGCATTCACTAGTCAAAGCCTTTATACAAGGAGTGATGCGTATTAGTCCTCCGGTTAATATTCCCATATGTCCATGGGATCTAAACTTGGTTCTGTCGGTTCTACAGAAACAACCATTTGAACCATTACAGCATATTTCCTTGGTGCTTCTCACCAGGAAATTGATTTTTCTAGTAGCCATTTGTTCGGCTAAAAGAGTATCGGAATTAGCAGCTATGTCCTGTAAGGAGCCATATCTGGTTATCCATAAGGACAGAGTAGTGTTACGTCCTCATCCAGCCTTCTTCCTAAGGTGGTATCGAGGTTTCATTTGAACCAAGATGTGGTTCTTCCTTCTTTTTTCCCCAAACCTACTTCGGTAGAGGAAAAGTTATTGCATTCTTTGGATGTAGTAAGAGCAGTTAAAGCTTATCTAAAAGCCACTGCTCAGATTCGCAGAACGGATACTTTGTTTATTCTGCCGGAAGGCCCCAGAAAGGGTCAGGCAGCGTCAAAGTCTACTTTAGCCAAGTGGATTCGACAGGTCATAATACAAGCCTATAGCTTGAGAAGTAGACCGCCTCCGTTCAAAGTTAGGGCGCACTCCACGAGAGCAGTTGGAACTTCATGGGCAGTGCATCACCAGGCCTCCCTGGCTCAAATCTGTAAGGCCGCAACATGGTCTTCGGTACACACGTTTACTAGGTCCTACCAGGTGGACGTTAGAAGTCAGGAGGATGTCGCCTTTGGGCGCAGTGTGTTGCAGGCCGCAAAAGATCCTCATGTCTGATAGCGCTCAGCTTATATATGGTGTATCCCCCCCCTCATTTGGCATTGCTTTAGGACATCCCATTAGTAATGACTATGTCGCTCTGTGTCCCGTGATGTACGAGAAAGAAAATAGGATTTTTATAACAGCTTACCTGTAAAATCCTTTTCTTGGAGTACATCACGGGACACAGAGCTCCCGCCCCTCTTTAGGGACACTTATTGCTTTGCTACAAAACTGAGGTGCTCCCGGATGGGAGGGGCTTATATAGGGGAGGGTACTTCCGGTTTTGGAAGTTGCCAGTGCCAGCACCTGACGGTATCTATATAACCCATTAGTAATGACTATGTCGCTCTGTGTCCCGTGATGTACTCCAAGAAAAGGATTTTACAGGTAAGCTGTTATAAAAATCCTATTTTTCTGGATCTCAATATTTCAATAGAGGACAATAGGATTGTCACGTCCACCTTTTTTAAACCGACGGACAGGAACGGTTATATACCACTGGACTCTTGTCATCATAGTTCCTGGCTGTCGGCGGTTCCAAAGGGTCAGTTTTTGCGCTTAAAGCGCAACTGTACCGATTTGGAGCAATATCATAAGGAGGCACAAATCCTCAGATCTAGATTCATAGTCAAAGGTTATGATATTGCTAAACTGGATTCTGTCATTTCTGAGGTTGGTCTCAGAGATAGACAGACTCTTCTGTGTGACAGACCCCCAGAGGTGGAAAACAGGGAGGATTTTGGCCTAGCCTTTCTGACCACATATTCAAGCCAACACTGGGCCATTAAAAGAATCATTAAAAAACATTGGTCGGTGTTAAAGAATGACCGAGTGTTGGGGCCTCTGTTGTCCAACAGCCCAAGAGTGCTCTTCAGGGGTGCTTCCAACCTCAGACATTCAATAGCACCACACGTACCTGATCCCCCAACTCGTCTGACTTTTTTTGGGGATCTGAAGGGATTCTATCCCTGTAGGAGATGTAAAGTTTGTAGGGTCAATGCTCTCCAGGGTAGAAGAATTACTGATTTCACTTCATCTGGAACAGGAGTGACATATCCCATTAGGTCCCTTATAACCTGCACTACTAAATGCGTGGTGTACCTCTTGCGGTGCCCATGCGGGTTGGAATATGTCGGACGGACTATTAGGAAACTCAGTATAAGATTGGGGGAGCACATTACCAACATAAAAAATGGTTTTGACAAACATAATGTGTCAAAACATTATGATCTTGTCCACAATAGAAACCCAAAAGGTACTACCTTTATTGGTCTGGAAAAATATGTGCCCCATTGGAGAGGTGGAAATGGTAGAAGAAGCATATCCAGATCTGAAACCAGCTGGATACATAAATTAGGCTGTCACACACCGGGAGGCCTTAATGTGGAATGGGACATAAATTGCTTCATTAATAATGGGTGATTTATTATTTTGATGTCCCTTCCAATAATCTTTATCCATTTTTCACTTTCTTACCATTTGTGTATTTTCGATCTGGGCTTTAGTTTATGGATAACATTTCTGAATTTTGAACAATTAGTATATGTAATAGAGAGTTTTTTATTGATTTTGTGTATGTATATATGTGTATATATATGTATATGTATATGTATGTGTGTGTGTGTATATATATGTATATGTGTATATATATAATGTATATTAATTTGTTATAATTGGGACTTTACAAATCCCTCTTTTTGTAAACAGTTACATCATGACCCACAAGATGGCGTTGTGTGGAATAGATTCAAATAGGTGCAATATCCGGAGGTTCCACCGGGTGTCAGGATGTGATTGTTATCTATGTATAGACCTCTGCATTGAGAATTCAATGCACAGGTCCACTCTATCTGCTCCGTCTGTCAATCTGAGGCCTAACCAATGAGAGAACCCTTTGCGGGCCCTTTGGCTATAAATAGCGTGTGCGCTCTTGCGTGGGCGTGCCCCTGATGATGTCAGATTTGACGAAACGACGTAGGGTGACACGTGCATGCATTGCGCACGCGCGAACGGTCGTTTGATTGACAGAATACAGAGCTTTTTATTCCTTGCAAGGAGTTTTTTAACCAGCATTTTAATATCGAAGGACTTGTTACTTTGAAGTTCTGTATCGCATACTTTGTGAAAATAAACCCCTTTTTTATGGATGAACGCTACACTATGGAAAGTTTTTCTTTCTCTTTTGGATTTTATCCTACTTACTGAGGAACATCCACTCTGATCTGCAAAGAGTGTGTCTACTCTCAGTTCTGGCCAGGTGTTCAATCAACGTCTCTGGAGACTCTCCCATTGTGGATGAAGCGTTCCTGCAGAATCATCCTGCCTTCCATGGAGTAAAACATCACTCTACTGAGCCTGTTTTGACCCCCCTGAGAAGGGCGGTCGCAGGCTGTCTGGTAAGCCTTCATTCTTCACCTTGGTGGCGGGATCTTTACCAAGTGTTGGAGCATTTTGCCTATGATTTTTATCGGATACCTGCACTCTGTAGAACTCTTATCATCTTTAAATAGAGGAGAAGATTTCATATATTTTTCACTGACACACATGAACTTTAAATTGTTTATTTGTAGTATTCACTCATGTTTTTGATACTTTTTCTTATATTATATATTTTTTTCACTGTATAGCCATACACAGTTTTGCTCATCCAGCGCTACACCTTTTTGTATACTTATATTGTTGTACCTTATATCAGGATTTTTTTTGGTGTTTAGCAGCAGGTTTTCCTTTAGGGATTTATTCATTTATTGCACTTTAATAATTTGCACCTAGCGCAAATTTTTCTTTTATAACCAAAAGACTCATAATGCCTCATAGATTATACGTTGGGGTGTGTGCTTTCAAAAATGGGGTCATTTTGTGGAAAATTCTATTGTCCTGGTGCTCCAGGGCCTTCAAAATTGTAATAGGTGGTTGAGAAAGGATATGTGCGATTTATGCTTGTAGAACGCCTGAAAGTGCTACTTCAATGTTGGGCCTCTGTATATGGCCAGGCTGTGTAAAAGTCTCAAACATGTGGTATCGCTATACTCAGGAGGAGTAGCAGAATGCATTTTGGGGTGTTATTTTTGCTATGTATATGCTATGCGTTAGAAATATCTTATAAATGGACAACTTTGTGTAAAAAAAATGCATTTTCATTTTTTCTCCACATTTTCCAAAACCTTCTGGAAAAAAATGAACCGTTCAAAAGACTCATAATGCTTCATAGATTATACGTTGGGGTGTGTGCTTTCCAAAATGGGGTCATTTTGTGGAAAATTCTATTGTCCTGGTGCTCCAGAGCCTTCAAAAGTGTAATAGGTGGTTGAGAAAGGATATGTGCGATTTATGCTTGTAGAACGCCTGAAAGTGCTACTTCAATGTTGGGCCTCTGTATGTGGCCAGGCTGTGTAAAGGTCTCACACATGTGGTATCGCTACACTCAGGAGGAGTAGCAGAATGCATTTTGGGGTGTCATTTTTGCTATGTATATGCTATGCGTTAGAAATATCTTATAAATGGACAACTTTGTGTAAAAAAAATGCATTTTCATTTTTTCTCCACATTTTCCAAAACCTTCTGGAAAAAAATGAACCGTTCAAAAGACTCATAATGCTTCATAGATTATACGTTGGGGTGTGTGCTTTCCAAAATGGGGTCATTTTGTGGAAAATTCTATTGTCCTGGTGCTCCAGGGCCTTCAAAAGTGTAATAGGTGGTTGAGAAAGGATATGTGCGATTTATGCTTGTAGAATGCCTGAAAGTGCTACTTCAATGTTGGGCCTCTGTATGTGGCCAGGCTGTGTAAAAGTCTCACACATGTGGTATCGCTACACTCAGGAGGAGTAGCAGAATGCATTTTGGGGTGTCATTTTTGCTATGTATATGCTATGCGTTAGAAATATCTTATAAATGGACAACTTTGTATAAAAAAAATGCATTTTCATTTTTTCTCCACATTTTCCAAAACCTTCTGGAAAAAAATGAACCGTTCAAAAGACTCATAATGCTTCATAGATTATACGTTGGGGTGTGTGCTTTCCAAAATGGGGTCATTTTGTGGAAAATTCTATTGTCCTGGTGCTCCAGGGCCTTCAAAATTGTAATAGGTGATTGAGAAAGGATATGTGCGATTTATGCTTGTAGAACGCCTGAAAGTGCTACTTCAATGTTGGGCCTCTGTATATGGCCAGGCTGTGTAAAAGTCTCACACATGTGGTATTGCTATACTCAGGAGGAGTAGAAGAATGCATTTTGGGGTGTTATTTTTGCTATGTATATGCTATGCGTTAGAAATATCTTATAAATGGACAACTTTGTGTAAAAAAAATGCATTTTCATTTTTTCTCCACATTTTCCAAAACCTTCTGGAAAAAAATGAACCGTTCAAAAGACTCATAATGCTTCATAGATTATACGTTGGGGTGTGTGCTTTCCAAAATGGGGTCATTTTGTGGAAAATTCTATTGTCCTGGTGCTCCAGGGCCTTCAAAAGTGTAATAGGTGGTTGAGAAAGGATATGTGCGATTTATGCTTGTAGAACGCCTGAAAGTGCTACTTCAATGTTGGGCCTCTGTATGTGGCCAGGCTGTGTAAAAGTCTCACACATGTGGTATCGCTACACTCAGGAGGAGTAGCAGAATGCATTTTGGGGTGTCATTTTTGCTATGTATATGCTATGCGTTAGAAATATCTTATAAATGGACAATTTTGTATAAAAAAAATGCATTTTCATTTTTTCTCCACATTTTCCAAAACCTTCTGGAAAAAAATGAACCGTTCAAAAGACTCATAATGCTTCATAGATTATACGTTGGGGTGTGTGCTTTCCAAAATGGGGTCATTTTGTGGAAAATTCTATTGTCCTGGTGCTCCAGGGCCTTCAAAATTGTAATAGGTGGTTGAGAAAGGATATGTGCGATTTATGCTTGTAGAACGCCTGAAAGTGCTACTTCAATGTTGGGCCTCTGTATGTGGCCAGGCTGTGTAAAAGTCTCACACATGTGGTATCGCTACACTCAGGAGGAGTAGCAGAATGCATTTTGGGGTGTCATTTTTGCTATGTATATGCTATGCGTTAGAAATATCTTATAAATGGACAACTTTGTGTAAAAAAAATGCATTTTCATTTTTTCTCCACATTTTCCAAAACCTTCTGGAAAAAAATGAACCGTTCAAAAGACTCATAATGCTTCATAGATTATACGTTGGGGTGTGTGCTTTCCAAAATGGGGTCATTTTGTGGAAAATTCTATTGTCCTGGTGCTCCAGGGCCTTCAAAAGTGTAATAGGTGGTTGAGAAAGGATATGTGCGATTTATGCTTGTAGAACGCCTGAAAGTGCTACTTCAATGTTGGGCCTCTGTATGTGGCCAGGCTGTGTAAAAGTCTCACACATGTGGTATCGCTACACTCAGGAGGAGTAGCAGAATGCATTTTGGGGTGTCATTTTTGCTATGTATATGCTATGCGTTAGAAATATCTTATAAATGGACAACTTTGTATAAAAAAAATGCATTTTCATTTTTTCTCCACATTTTCCAAAACCTTCTGGAAAAAAATGAACCGTTCAAAAGACTCATAATGCTTCATAGATTATACGTTGGGGTGTGTGCTTTCCAAAATGGGGTCATTTTGTGGAAAATTCTATTGTCCTGGTGCTCCAGGGCCTTCAAAATTGTAATAGGTGGTTGAGAAAGGATATGTGCGATTTATGCTTGTAGAACGCCTGAAAGTGCTACTTCAATGTTGGGCCTCTGTATGTGGCCAGGCTGTGTAAAAGTCTCACACATGTGGTATCGCTACACTCAGGAGGAGTAGCAGAATGCATTTTGGGGTGTCATTTTTGCTATGTATATGCTATGCGTTAGAAATATCTTATAATCAGAGGGAGGAGTCTAGTAATGGCGCCGTAGGCTGAGCGTGCAACCCGGAGTCTCCTGCTCTTCCTCCAGTGGAGATGGCGAACACGCCGCTTGTATGGCCGCCCCTCCCCGCCTAACCCTCTGCCTATCCCTCCGCCTAACCTTCCGCCTAAACCCTCTGTCACTTACCGCCCGGGTGTAGCCTGTAAAGGTTGAAGATCCAGCGCCTAGTGCCGGGAGCAGGACAGCGCTAGAACGTACAGAGCGGTGAGTCCCTCCCGTCCCCTCCCCCATGGTCAGTGAGGGGAGGCGAGCGGAACGAGGTAAGGAGCGCGCCTCTGTGTACAGCTCGCCCGATCGCTGAACACCTAACCCAGCCCGAATAAGAGAACTATCGATGGCTTTTGGGTGACCCTAGTGGCTCTAACGTGGCTCTAACGTGGGATCAGGGAATGAACAGCGAGAGGACGCCGCGACGGTGAGTGGCGAACACAGCAGGGAAGGAAAGAAGCCGTGAGTAAGAGTAAGACGACTTCACTGCCTCTGTTACATGTTACATGTCATCGGCATGTTATTGGCTGGAACATTAATGAATGTGTGTTACTAATATTGGTTGGAACATTAATGTGTGTTACTAAAATATATAAGCCAGCAATATATGTAAGCCAGCATTGTTCGTAAAGGAGACCCCCTCTCTTCTCCTCGCCTCCCCTCCTCTCCCAAAACGTGACTAACAGTACTCGTAATCAAGCAATATAGAAGATATTGGATTAAACTTGAAAGGCACTATTGGATCAGTGCAAGGGCAAACTGTAGTTTTATTTGATTTATACAAAGCAATAGCTTGGGCCTGCCTTAGTTGCCTAATAATTGTCTAATAATTGCTTAATAATCGCTGATTAGGGCAATGGGGCATGGACGATAGATGATGATACCATAAGCCACTATCTGTGCTAATACACTGCTAATACATTGCACTGGATCATACCGGAACATACGGAAATGCAAAAGGGCAGGTGTATTTAGCGCTGCCCAGTAGAACAGCTTCCTTATGCTGAAGGTAAAAAAAAAAAGTATAAAAACACAACGGCCTCAGAAGTGGAAAAAGATACAAAATAAATTTTTTGTTGTTTGTTTGCTGCGTCTAAACAGCGTTGACAGGCGTCAATAAGCATTACTGGGCATTCTGCAGCAAAATGATGAGGGGAAGATCGGGAAGAGGGGGTGCAGTCCCTAAATCACCCCGCTTAAGTCTCCCACCAACCCAGAGTCCAGGACCAATGAATAAATATGTGACACATGGCGGAAACGGAGAGAAACAGGCAAGTGAAAAACAACAAGGGGCTAAGATGGGACAGTTGGAGAGTAAGGAGAAGGAGAAGAAAAAAAGGGGTCAGAATAAAGGCACAGAGACTGAAGTAGTTGTAGAGCCTGGAACGGAAACAGACCCAGAAAACGGGCTTGAACAGAGAAGATCAGAGTATTCCCTAAATATAGAATCCCCCCCAACAAAAACAGAGATGCAATTAATGCTGGCGGCGTTGGAAAAATCGCTTAAATCAGATATGGCAATATTCCACAGAAATCTGGAACATATGTTGGAGAGGGTAGAAGAAGTCGAAAAAACAGCGGATAGTAATCTAATAAAAATAAAAAAATTAGAAAGCGACATCCGAAGCCTAAAAAGAGACCAACAGGAACAGACATATAAAATAGAAGACCAGGAGAACCGGGACAGAAGAAAAAATCTTAGAATACGTGGAGTCCCTGAAGCCCCCCAAAATGAAGATTTAACAGAAGTAATAAAGAAAATATTTAACCCAGTAATGGACAGAGAACTTATAAACCCAATTAAAATTGAGAGGGCCCATAGATTAAGAAGGCCAAAAGGAATACCACAAGAGAAACCAAGAGATATTATTGTAAGATTCGAAAATTGGGAGGAAAAGAACCAAATATGGAAGAAATTGAGAGAAAAACCCCCAATAAGACTCGATGAAAGTAATATTCAAATCTTCCAAGATCTGTCCCAGGAAACACTAAATAGAAGAAGAACGTTAAAACCGCTTTTAGCAATGCTGCAGGAACAAGGGGTACAATACAACTGGGGTTTCCCCGCATGTCTGATAGGGAGAAAAAACGGGATTACGGCAAAACTACGTTTTGTCGAAGAGACTAGAGAATTTTGTGAAAAACTAGGGATTCCTATTCCAGGGGAGGGTCTGAATAGAGATGGATAAGCGAAAAAGGACACAGCGGAAAGATAGAACAAACGAGATAATAGACCTTTTTTCTTTTCCAGTTTTCGCTTTCTGTCTGTCTTTCTTGATGCGATAGAAACTGGGAGGGAGGGGGAGGGAGGGGGAGGGGAGGGAGGGAAAGGAGGGGGGGATTGGTAAGTTATGGGGAAAATAGGAAATATTGAGAGGAGGAGAAACGGGACCCCGGGAGCTTAGGAAGTACGTCTCTAAAGTAGGAGAGGAGGGACCGAAAGCGCTATACAGAACTCCACCTCGGGCCAGAGAGAGCAGGAGGGACATGACTGTCCCCATAGATCAGAAGACCGTATCTGCTCCAGACCATGAGGTCAAAGGGAGGGGGGGGGAGGGGGGAGGGGAAGGGACAGGGAAATAAGACAGGTCTGTAAATTTTCGCCAGTAAAGAGAAACACGGAATTAAGAGGGATTAACATGCTGAACCATGTGAATGTATTTGTAAAAATAGGCAGGTATAAAGGAATTAAAACAAATGATGGAGGTTAAAGTAATGACATATAATGTAAGAGGTTTAAATACCCCTAAAAAAAGACATATGATATCAAGAGAACTAGAAAGGTATGCAGTTGATATAGTTTTTTTACAGGAAACGCATATATCTCATGATTCAAATATTAGATTGCATACACGGATAATCTCAACATGGTATTATGGAGACTCTCCAAATAAAAAGGCAAAAGGAGTAGCGATTGGCATAGGAAAAAATGTAAGTTTTGTATTAGAGAGTAGAAGAGTAGATCCAGATGGCCGTTTCTTGTTTTTGAAGGGGACTCTGCAGGGAATCAAGTATACACTAGTAAATGTTTATTGCCCTAATAGGCACCCTAAAAAATACTTTAAAAAAATATTAGACGCCCTAGAGGAATTTAAACAGGGATATCTGATTGTAGCAGGGGACCTCAACTTTATAATGGACTATGGTCTTGATAGTACGTCTGGTGCACTGATGAGAGAGAATAAACAAATGAAACTGATAAAAAAGAAAATGTATACACATCAGTTGTTAGATATATGGCGAATAGCCCATCCAAATAAAAGAGACTATACATTTCACTCGCCGGTGCACGATACGTACACGAGATTGGACTACATCTTAGTCGACCATGCAATTCTGGAATACGTGGTAGACACCTCCATTGAAACAATAACAATTTCGGATCATGCCCCGGTAATTGTAAAACTTAAGTTTGAAGAAAGGGAAAATAGGAAAAAGACGTGGAAGTTAAACGAAGAACTAATAGAAGATGAAGAAGTGATTAAAAATTTAATAACTGAAATAGAGCAATTTTTTAGTATAAACGATACATCAGAGGTCTCGAGGGCTACAATATGGGAAGCCCATAAGGCATTTATAAGAGGAAAGTTAATTTCAATAGGGGCATGGAAAAAAAAAGAAAGGGAGATAAACTTGAAACGGACAATAAAGGAACTACATGATCTGGAACAACAACACAAAACACAATTAAATCAGGAAATGCATCAGAGAGTGGTGATAAAAAGAGAACAACTAAGGGAATTGTTGGAGGAAGAAACAAGGAAAGTTTTCTGTAATGTGGCAAAAGAAAGATTTAGATGGGGAAATAAACCAGGAAGATACTTAGCAAAAATCTCGAAGCGAAAAAAAACCTTAAACTATATAGAAAAAATAAAAAATGAAAAAGGTGAATTAAAATATAAAACCATTGAGATTGCAAAGGTTTTCGAGAAATACTATAGTTCCCTATATGCAATCAAAAATAATGTAATACAGCAGGAGGAACATCATAAGATAAGTAAAATACAAAAATACCTAGCTGATCTGAAATTACCAAAAATTACAACAGAGAATATTGAACGCCTAGAGAGACCAATAACAGAGGATGAAATCAATGATGCCTTAAAAAAAATACCAGGAGGGAAAAGTCCAGGCCCTGATGGGTTTACAATAAAATATTTTAAAAAATTCAGGAAGCAATTGGTACCAGTTCTTTGTACTTACTTTAATAAAATAGGGGAAAACGAGGAAATCAGAAAAGAATCCCTGCTAGCGGATATTACAATAATACCGAAAATAGGCAAAGATATATCCATATGCTCAAGCTATCGTCCTATTGCGTTATTAAACGTAGACATAAAACTCTACGCAAAGGTTTTAGCGGCAAGGTTAAAAAGCCTGATGCCCGATTTAATAAACAGAGACCAGGTAGGTTTTGTCCCAGGAAGGGAGGGCAGGGACAATAGTATTAGGACAATGCTACTAATGCACAGGACACAGAAGAAAGGACCCCCAGTCTTGCTCATGTCGATAGATGCTGAAAAAGCATTCGACAGAGTAGACTGGGGGTTCCTGATGGAGACAATACGCAATACGGGGATGGGCCCAAAATATATAAAATGGATAGAGAATCTATATAAACATCCAACGGCGAGGGTAAAAGTAAATGGAAGTATGTCGTCCACTTTTGAGATGTTCAATGGAACAAGACAAGGATGCCCGCTCTCACCCCTCCTGTACGTAATGGCACTGGAGCCCTTGTTGGAGAAAATAAGGAAAAATGTAGACATAGGAGGGGTCAGAGTGGGGGAAGAAGAACATAAGATAGCAGCATACGCGGACGACATACTTCTATATATAACAAACCCAAGAATATCATTGCCAAACGTTATAAAAGAAATAAAAAAATATGGGGAGCTTACAAACTTCAAGATTAATCCAACAAAAACTGTAATATTAAATCTAGGAATAGGGAAACAAGAAGTAATAGCGTTGCAGCAAGAATTCCCTTTTTCTTGGGAAACAGAAGCACTGACCTACTTGGGGGTTAGAATAACGCCGACACTGGAAAAAATATATGGTGCTAATTATATCCCATTGCTAAATGAAGTAAAAACAGAATTAAAAAAGCTATCGAGGAGTCCAATCTCCTGGATAGGGAGGATAAATCTACTGAAAATGGTGATTTTACCAAAAATTTTATATAAATTTCAAATGCTTCCGATAGAGATACCCCAGTGTTTTTTTAGAGTAATAAAAAGTATAATTTTAAAGTTTATCTGGCAAAATAGAAAAGCCAGAGTGGGTTATACGCTCTTGTCAAGGAAAAAAAATAAAGGAGGATTGACTGCCCCCGATATTAAAAGATACTATACGGCGGTAATATTGGCTAGGTTAATAGAATGGGCAAACATCAGCACAAATAAGAGGTGGGTAAACATGGAGAATAATCTATACACAGCACCATTAGGGAAAGAAATATGGATTCCACCGAAGTATAGGACACACAGTTCACAAATACATGGTTTAACAAAAATAGTATTTAAAGAATGGGACAAAATATATAGAAGAGAAAAATGGGAGTATAACTCCCCACTGATTCCGTTGGCAGGAACAAATTTTTTTGTTCCAGGAAACGGGACTCAGATGGGGAGGTACTTAGGGGATGCACAAATAAAAGACATAATGATACAAGGGAAAATAAGGGTGAGAACAGAACTAATCACAACATATGGGTGGCAGTTTTTAAGTGAATGGGTATACACACAACTTAAACATTTTGTAAGCACAATTCCCAAACCAGTTAGAGAGGAGAAGACACTGAACCCAATCGAAAAGCTTTGCAATATTAAAACACCTACGAAAAATGGAATATCTCAAATGTATAACATATTAACAGATTTAGAAGGAACCGGGGCCCTCCCCTTTATAGGAAAATGGGAACAAGACCTTGGGATAAAACTAGATGAAAAACAAATGATTGGAGCAGTACATGACTATGCGACAGATATTGTAACGGTAGAAGCGAACTATAAGAGTTTGGTGAGGTGGCATCTAACCCCGGTGAGAATCAATCAATTTCAGCCAGGTAGATCATCACAGTGTTGGAGGGAATGTGGGCAAAGGGGAACAACAATGCATATTTGGTGGGAGTGTCAAAAAATAAAAGAATATTGGCATATTATATTGGAGTATATAAATGAAATCACTGGGGAAAAGATACCCCAAAATGCCTGGAATGTTCTGTTCCATGGGACAAATAAAACCAAAAAACAATATAAAGAAACATTAGTCCCTTCCCTACTCAATGCTGCAAAGGCCTTGATTCCCAAAAAATGGTTGCAAGTGGAGAGCCCATCCATAAAAGAATGGATACAGAGAGTAGACTACGTGCATGAGATGGAGTACCTGAGCAGCAGAGAGCAGGGAATGGAAAGTAGACATAGAAGTACCTGGCTGAAATGGAGTGAGTTTAAGTGTTCAGAGAAATATGTAATAGGAATGACAGAAACGGAAAAAAAAAAAAAAATTTTTTTTTGAGATAACTTAAGATGGCGAAAAGGGCGGACCTTGGGGGCGGGGGGTGGGCGGGTAGGGCGTGGGAAAAATATAAATAGGAGATATGTTAGATTTAAAAAGGTTATGATATGTGTACTTTGTATAACGCATTTTATCTCAAATAAAATAAAGATTAAAAAAAAAAAAAAAAAAAAAAAAAGAAATATCTTATAAATGGACAACTTTGTGTTAAAAAATTGCATTTTCATTTTTTCTCCACATTTTCCAAAACCTTCTGGAAAAAAATGAACCGTTCAAAAGACTCATAATGCTTCATAGATTATACGTTGGGGTGTGTGCTTTCCAAAATGGGGTCATTTTGTGGAAAATTCTATTGTCCTGGTGCTCCAGAGCCTTCAAAAGTGTAATAGGTGGTTGAGAAAGGATATGTGCGATTTATGCTTGTAGAACGCCTGAAAGTGCTACTTCAATGTTGGGCCTCTGTATGTGGCCAGGCTGTGTAAAAGTCTCACACATGTGGTATCGCTACACTCAGGAGGAGTAGCAGAATGCATTTTGGGGTGTCATTTTTGCTATGTATATGCTATGCGTTAGAAATATCTTATAAATGGACAACTTTGTGTAAAAAAAATGCATTTTCATTTTTTCTCCACATTTCCCAAAACCTTCTGGAAAAAAATGAACCGTTCAAAAGACTCATAATGCTTCATAGATTATACGTTGGGGTGTGTGCTTTCCAAAATGGGGTCATTTTGTGGAAAATTCCATTGTCCTGGTGCTCCAGGGCCTTCAAAATTGTAATAGGTGGTTGAGAAAGGATATGTGCGATTTATGCTTGTAGAACGCCTGAAAGTGCTACTTCAATGTTGGGCCTCTGTATGTGGCCAGGCTGTGTAAAAGTCTCACACATGTGGTATCGCTACACTCAGGAGGAGTAGCAGAATGTATTTTGGGGTGTAGTTGCAATTATGCATATGCTGTGTGAGAGAAAAAAACTGTTAATATGACCAGTTTGTGTAAAAAAAAAAAAAATAGGATTTTTTACTCACCGTAAAATCCTTTTCTCTGAGTCCATGGACCGACACAGCTTCTCTATTGACAAAGTGGGTATTATCCGTTAATTAGGAGTGACTAGGCAGAAAAACTTGTAAAAAGTGTTGCATCACACCTTCTACAGTACCGCCCAGGGGGCGGACCCTCTGGGTATACCCTCTCAGTCTGCATCTTCGCAGATCAGTTCGTCAAAAAGCAGTACAAACTTAAAAGGAGGGGTGGGTGCTGTGTCGGTCCATGGACTCAGAGAAAAGGATTTTACGGTGAGTAAAAAATCCTATTTACTCTTTCGTCCATGGACCGACACAGCTTCTCTATTGACAAAGTGGGACGTTCCAAAGCAGTGTCAGAGAAAAAACGAGGGGTGGTAACAGCATAAAAATAAACTTCACCCCAAACACAAAACAGCACTCCTCCAACGGAGGAGTTGCAACTCTAAACAGCCGCTTGCAAAACCTTGCGGCCAAAAGAGGCATCCGAAGATGCACCTACATCAATTTTGTAGAATTTTGTGAAAGTGTGAGCGGACGACCAAGTCGCCGCTTTACATAATTGGGAAACAGACGCTTGATTTCGGAAAGCCCAAGAGGCACCTATTGCCCTGGTCGAATGCGCCGTGCCAGGAAAGGGGGGCGCCTGACCCTTTAAGGCGTAAGCCTGGATTACTGTCGGATCCACCTAGAGATGGTGGCCGATGAGACTGCTTGGCCCTTCTTGGGACCAGCCACCAAAACAAACAGTGAGTCTGACTTCCGGAACAGGGAAGTAGCAGATATGTATACTCTCAAAGCTCGGACAACGTCCAAGGAATGCAACGCCGACTCCTTAGGATTCGACGGCTGAGGACACAAGGATGGAAGTACAATGTCTTCGTTGAGATGAAAAGCCGAAACGACTTTCGGAAGAAAGGAAGGCTGCGGCCGCAGCACCACCTTATCCTTGTGGAAAATCAAATAGGGAGCCTTGCAGGACAGGGCTGCCAGCTCAGAGACTCGTCTAACTGACGTAACAGCCACCAAAAAGACCACCTTCTGAGAAAGTGTCAACAGGGGAATATCTCTAATATTCTCAAACGGTGCCTTCTGAAGCACCGAGAGGACCAGGTTCAAGTCCCACGGAGGTAACGGGGGGCGGACCGGAGGGGCCACATGTCGAACCCCCTGCACAAATGTACTCACGAGAGAGTGAGTCGCCAGGGGTCGCTGAAAAAAGACAGCCAGGGCAGATATCTGTCCCTTAATCGTACTTAGGGCAAGCCTTTGGTCTACCCCATGCTGTAAAAACAGCAGGATTCTGGAAACCAAATAGGTACACGGATGCCATTTCATTTCCTCACACATGGAGATGTAGGCCCTCCAAGTGCGGTGATAGACCTTCCTAGAGGACGGTTTCCGAGCACTTCTCATAGTAGAGATTACTGAGTGACAGGCCCCGATCTCTCAGTACCTGGTTCTCAACAGCCATGCCATTAAAGCCAATGACTGTAAAGCAGGATGGAATATGGGACCTTGCGATAGCAGGTCCTTCCGTAGTGGTAGGCGCCAGGGGACGTCTGCTACCAGACGTACTAGATCGGCGTACCAAGGACGCTGAGGCCAATCTGGAGCGATTAGGATCATTGGAATTCCCTCTGCCTCCACTCTGCGGAGCAGAAGAGGAAGAAGCCTTAAGGGAGGGAAGGCATAGATTAGCCGATACTGACCCCACGATGCTACCAACGCGTCCGTTGCGTCTGCCCATGGGTCTCTTGACCGGGCCACAAACCTCAATACCTTCCGATTGAGTCGGGAAGCCAGAAGATCTACGTCTGGTGTGCCCCATCTTTGGCAGAGGAGTTGGAACACCTCCGGGTGTAAGGACCATTCTCCCTGGTCCAGCATCTGGCGGCTCAGGTAGTCCGCCTGCCAGTTTTCCACACCCGGAATGTACACGGCCGACAGTGCCGGTACGCTCCTCTCTGCCCACTTCAGGATGCGAGCGATCTCCGATGCTGCAGCTGAGCTTCTTGTTCCTCCTTGATGATTGACATATGCCACTGCTGTGGCGTTGTCTGACTGGATCCTGACTGGACGCCCTTGCAGTCTCTGAGACCATTTGAAGAGGCACAGCTTGATCGCCCGGATCTCCAGGACATTGATCGGCAGGAGGGCTTCCTCTGGGGTCCAGCGACCTTGCGCCGACTGGACACCCCAGACTCCCCCCCAACCTGTAAGGCTGGCGTCCGTCGTGATCACTATCCAGTAAACCGGAAGAAATGACTTCCCGGCCATTAGAGCCGGTGCTGTCAGCCACCATACCAGGGATCTCCTGACTAGGTGGCTCACTCGGATTTGATAATCCAGAGATGAAGGGCATCTGTTCCATCTGGACAGAACTTCCTTCTGTAACACTAGAGTGTGGTATTGAGCATATGGGACCGCCTCGAAGGAGGCTACCATGAGGCCCAGCACTCGCATGCAAAAACGGAGTGACGACCAATTCCTGGAAGTCAGCTGCCGTACTGCAGCCCGGAGGGTCTGCAACTTCTCCACAGGGAGGAATACCTTTGCCTCTGAGGAATCCAGAATCAACCCCAGGTACACTAGGCGTTGAGTGGGCACCAATACTGACTTTTGCGTGTTTAGTATCCAACCACAGTCTCGAAGAGTCTGACAGGTAATGGACACGCTTACCTCTAATTCTGAGCTTGAAGGGGCCTTCAGCAGAAGGTCGTCCAAGTAACCTGTGATAGCGATACCCCGCTGTCTTAGAGGTGCTGAGGCAAGGCCAAACGGGAGGGCCACAAACTGGTAGTGGTTCTTCCCGATAGCAAATCGCAGAAACCTCTGGTGTCTGGAGTATATGGGGACATGCAGGTATGCGTCCTTGATGTCCAAGGAGGCCAGAAAGTCCCCCGGATGGAGAGCCGTGATTACGGATCGAACCGACTCCATCCGAAATCTTTGTACCTTCACAAAGCAATTGAGGGCTCTGGGATCCAAGATTGGACGAACCCCCTCCTTCTTTGGCACAATGAACAGATTTGAGTAAAAACCCTGACCCCGTTCCTGTTCTGGAACTGGAATAACTACCCCGCGTTCCAGTAGACCCTGGACTGCCCCATACAGGGCCTCCCGACGGGTCGGTAGTAGCTGGAGATTGGAGGTGATGAATCTGTCTGGTGGACAAGAGAGAAATTCTATCTTGTAGCCTGAGGAGATTACTTCGCAAACCCACCTGTCGGAGACTAGAGCAGTCCACTGAGTCGCAAATTTGCGAAGACGTCCCCCCACCCGAGAGCTGGGTGGGGGCAGACCTTCATGTGGACGCAGATTTGTCCGCAGGCTTGTTGGGTCTGCGGGACCAAGGACGCTTTTGTCCTTGGGCAGGCGCTTTATCGGCCTGGGGTCTTTTCCCTGTCGCCTTAAGGGGGCGAAAAAAACGCTTACGTGCAGTAAAGGAGGGCCCTTGCCCTTGGCGTGGTCCCTTACCCTTGCTAGTTTGGGGAAGCAAAGTGCTTTTACCTCCTGTGGCATCCTTGATGATGTCATCCAGAGAAGCCCCAAAAAGTCTGTCGCCCTTAAAAGGCAGATCCAATAGGTCTTTCTTGGAAGTCTGGTCCGCAGACCAGCCCTTTAGCCAGATCAGGCGGCGTATTGCTACTGCATAAACCGAAGCTCTTGACAGCAGGGGAATAGTATCCATGTCTGACTCGCAGACAAACGTAAGGCCCTGGACCAACTGGTCGGCCAAAGTTATCTCATTAGGAGGAGCATCTCGCTCCTTTAACCCCTGGAGTAGCAATTTTGCCCATTCAGTAAGTGTCTGAGACACTAGGGCCCCCGCCAATGCCGGGCGTACTGCCGAGCCTACCACTGAGTATAGGTAGCGAGCGAGTGCTTCAGCCTTCTTATCCACAGGGTCCTTGAAAACAGGAGCCCCTTCTACTGGAATAGTGGTGGCTCTATTAAGTCTGGACACCGAAGGGTCCACTATAGGGGGAGAGGTCCATATCTTCAGAAAACTCTCCTCAAAGGGGTACCGTACTGCAAACCTCTTTGGGGCTGTAAAGACCCTCAGTGGGTTCTCCCATTCCTTGTATAAGAGTTTGTCAAAATAAGACACACAAGGGAACACCTTAGCAGTGCGGGCAGGTTTACGAAACCCAAAGGGGACTGGAGTATCTGCTACTTCTTCAGTCCTTTCCAACTTTAGCGTATCCCGCACTGCAGTAATAAGGTCAGATACCAAAGCCGTCTCGCGTACTGACCTGGACTTGGAGTCCTCCTCACTGTCCGATCGGTCACGGTCTGCAGTCTCTGATGCATCAGAATCTGGGCCATGAGCCGTAGCTGGACCTGGTTCTGCATCAGAAATATCCCCAGAAGATTGCAGGGGACGGGGGCGTTTATTACCCCCTGTATTCCCGTGTGCTGCTTCCACCCTGGCAGCAAACGCCTCTAGGATTGCCGACATAGCGTCCATAGACACATCAGGGACACCAGCTGCTAAATCTGGTGTTTCAGGGGAGAAGACATCTGGCTCAGATGCCATGCTGACCACACGCTGACACTCACAGGGCTCCAGGCAAGATATCAATAGGCCACCCTCCTGCGCTGCAGAGATGCTGGGTTACCCAGAGGACTCACCACCCTGGATAGGTACTGCTATGCTGCGCCTGTGATGCTGTCCCCTTGCTGCTGTGTCAGTCTGCTTCTTTTATCAGCACTTCCTGTGTGAATTTTCGCGCCAGTGTAATGCACCCTAGAGGCCGGAGGCTCTCGCAAAATGGTTGCCAAAAACGTCTGTATGGAAGATAATGTGGGCTCTAAGAAAATGGCCGCCGACAGAAGATAGAGGTCAGGCAGCCATAGCCCACAAAAAGATGGCCGCCGAACGGCAATATCTGCATACAGGGTGGACAAACATGGCCGCCGATCACCTGATAGGGGCCAGTGGGTGTGGCCAAACCACAGGAAGATGGCCGCCAGGCAGTTACAAGAGGCCAAACTTGGCATGGACCACCTCAAAATGGCCGCCGACAGCATGGAGACACAGAAACACAGGTAAGCAAAAATGACATTTCTTTTAAATGTTAGTTACAGCCAGCCCCGCTCCAGTGGGAGCCCCTAGGTGACCCCCAGCACCCAGCAACCTTTAGCTAGAAGCCCAGGGAGGAGGGAAAGGCAGGGAGAGAGGGAAGAAAGGGGCCACAACCACTTACTTGATCTCTCCAGGAATGTCCAGCTAAATCACCCAGCCGAGGCAGGGGAGTTTTACTTACCTATCCTGCATGTATTCTGCTGGAAGACATTCCAAACAGATCATCGTCCGCGCACGGAAGGTGACTGTTGGCCAGGCATGCTGTGATTGGACCCAGAAGGGACGATCATATGTATGCCCTGGAGCATGACGCTCACCGGACAGGCTGCTGCGACTCGGCCGTAAGGTCAGCCGAAGCTGAGCGGTCCGATGCAAGCCTTGGAGCGTAAGCTCACCGGCCAGGCTGCTGCGACTCGGCCGTAAGGTCAGCCGAAGCTGAGCGGTCCGATGCAGGCCCTGGAGCGTAAGCTCACCGGCCACCCGTGGAGCGACGGGCATGTCATGGAAAACCCAGCGCGTAGCTAGGGTCGGCACACGCTCGATGGCCGAAACTGGGGAGACTACAAGGATCGAGGATCCAGCCTGTCACCCAGTCGGCAGTTGATCGAAGATCGCAGGAAACAACAAATGTAGCAAAAAAATTAAAATATATATATATCTTTTTTCCCCGGACCAATGGGCCCGAAGGGAGCCATGTCCTACTCCTTGCTAGACAGAAAAAAACTGATCTGCGAAGATGCAGACTGAGAGGGTATACCCAGAGGGTCCGCCCCCTGGGCGGTACTGTAGAAGGTGTGATGCAACACTTTTTACAAGTTTTTCTGCCTAGTCACTCCTAATTAACGGATAATACCCACTTTGTCAATAGAGAAGCTGTGTCGGTCCATGGACGAAAGAGTAAAAAAAATTAAATTTTCCCAAGAATTGTGGGAAAAAAATACAACTTCAAAAAACTCACCACGCCTCTTAGTAAATACCTTGGACTGTCTACTTTCCAAAAAGGGGTAATTTTGGGGTATTTGTACTTTCCTCGCTTGTTAGTGTCTCAAGAAATGAGATATCCCTTCAGTACATCAGGCGTGATCAGATGTGATAAATTTTCAGTGATTGCCACCATAGTTTGTAGACTCTATAACTTTCACAAAGACCAAATAATATACACTAATTTGGGTTCATTTTACCAAAGATATGTAGCAGTATACATTTTGGCACAAATTTATGAAGAAAAATTACTTATTTGCAAAATTTTACAATAGAAACTAAAAAAAAGTGTTTTTTTTTAAAAAAATTGCTGTTTTTTTGCTTATATCGCAAAAAATAAAAAACCCAGTGGCAATTAAATACCACCAAAAGAAAGCTCTATTTGTGAGAAGAAAATGATAAAAATTTTGTTTGGATACAGTGTAGCATGACTAAGTAATTGTCATTCAAAGTGTGAGAGTACTGAAAGCTGAAAATTGGTCTGGGCGGGAAGGTGCATAAGTGCATGAAGTGGTTAAATAAATTTATATTTTTTTATATCTGTGTTATGCCTATAAAGTCCATCATCTGCCAATTTATTCTTTTACGATACTAAAGCTAAATTATTGTTTGCTTTAACCACTTGCCGCCCGCCCTATAGCGGATTGACGTCGGCAAAGTGGTTGCAAAATCCTGACAGGACGTCATATGACGTCCTCAGGATTTTGAGCCGCTGCGCGCCCCCGGGGGCACGCATCGCGGCGATCGTTGCTGCGGGGTGTCAGTCTGACACCCCGCAACTCCGATCTAGGTAAAGAGTCTCCGACGGAGACTCTTTACCACGTGATCAGCCGTGTCCAATCACGGCTGATCACAGTGTAAACAGGAAAAGCCGGTCATCGGCTTTTCCTCACTCGTGTCTGTCAGACGCGAGTAGAGGAGAGCCGATCGGCTGCTCCTCTGACAGGGGGGGGTTTGTGCTGATCGATTATCAGCACAGCCCCCCCGAGGATGCCCCCACTGGACCACCAGGGATGCCACTGGACCACCAGGGATGCCAGCACCAGGTATGCCACCCTAGACCACCAGGGATGCCAGTTAGTGCCCCCTAATGGATGCCAATAAGTGCCCACAATGGATGCCAATCAGTGCCCACAATGGGCATCACTGATTGGCAGGCATTTTTGTTTGGCACTGATTGGCATCCATTACAGTACATCAGTGCCGCCTATCAGTGCCCACCCGTGCCACCTATCAGTGGCCATCCATGCCCATCCATGCCACCTATCAGTGCCCATCCATGCCCATCCGTGCTGCCTATCAGTGCCCATCCGTGCCACCTATCAGTGCCCATCCGTGTCGCCTATCAGTGCCCATCCGTGCCGCCTATCAGTGCCCATTCGTGCCGCCTATCAGTGCCCATACGTGCCGCCTATCCGTGCCCATCTGTGCCGCCTATCCGTGCCCATCTGTGCCGCCTATCCATGCCCATCTGTGCCGCCTATCCGTGCCCATCTGTGCCGCCTATCCGTGCCCATCCGTGCCGATTATCCGTTCCACCTATCAGTGCCGCATATTAGTGCCCATCATCAGTGCCCATCAATGCCACCTCATCAGTGCCACCTCATTGGTGCCACCTCATCGGTGCCCGTCAGTGCAGCCCCATCAGTGAAGGAGAAAACTTACTTATTTAAAAAGTTTTGTAACTGAAACAAAAAAAATACTTTTTTTTTCAAAATGTTTGGTCTTTTTTTATTTTTTTTAGCAGAAAATAAAAATCCCAGAGGTGATCAAATACCACCAGAAAGCTCTATTTGTGGGGAAAAAATGATAAAAATTTTGTTTGGGTACAGTGTAGCATGACCGCGCAATTGTCATTCAAAGTGCAACAGCGCAGAAAGCTGAAAATTGGTCTGGGCAGGAAGGTGTTTAAGTGCCCGGTACTGAAGTGGTTAAAATAAAGAGATTATACTTACCTGCTTTGTGCAACCATATATTGTCTGCTCCTGCCTCTTACAGGTGGCCCCTTAGCAAGCTGTGTCTGAGGGGGCACCCATGCTGGAGTACTCCGGAGCCAGGCTGTGTGCATTAATAGACACACACAACGTGGCTCAGCCATGCCCCCCTGCTCCCTCCTTACAGAATTTGACTGACAGCATCAGGAGCCAATGGCTACCACTGCTTTCAGAGTCTCCTGTGAAAGAGAAAGAAAGGGTAGCGCTGCTGCAAAGGGCACAGTGCTGGATCGGGAGATAACTCAGGTTAGTATTTAGGGATGGGGGCCATCCAGAACAAGTAGTAGGACTTTTCTACCTCAATGCAACTGTAGCGCCCTGCTCTTATTGAGTAGGCGCTAGATGTAAATTTAGCTTTATCTGAGCTGTAGTTTAGCTCAGAGTATTATGCTAAATTGCTGGTTTCTGTTCCAGTTCAGTCGTGTTGTACATTTTCCACTTGGCCGTGGGTGTCGCTGCCACCCCCGGTCAGTGTTGGAAATACAGCAGGCTGGATGCATTGAGTACCTCTTTACCCAGAAATAGCCCAGGGGGAGTGGTTCACCCACTGTGCATTCTGGGAGAGGGTACTTAAGGGACAGACACAGTTTTTCGCGGTCTCTCTGACCTGATGGCCCTCCTGGCCTAAGGTGTGTCGTAGCCGTTCTTCTGCCTCGGGGCCTGCTGGCCCAAGGCCTCGTTACTGAGAGTAGGCCCAGGAGTTTCTGGGGCCTACTGGTCCAGGGGTGGTCCTGATCTGTCTTGCCTGCGGGGAGAAGCCGAGCAATTGGAGACTCAATTGGAGGACGCATCCCGGCCCATCTACCTCAGAGTATCGCTGGATGGCTGAAAGATACTGGTACTGTGAGATTGTATTTTGACTTTGCAAAATGTATTTGTTATACAGTCCTGTGGAAGAGGATTTGTACAACGACTCAAGTTATTTTCATCAAGTCTGTGGCAGAGACTATGACCGAGCACCGCACCGGCTGCTAGGTCAGTGAGAGAGGCCTATCTGGTGGTTGCTAGATCCAGTTGTGGAGCTGTTTGTCCTTTGGATCAAAGAAGTACCCGTAATCCGCAAAAACAAGGTACCTGAATCTCCCCTAACCCTCCATCCCTCTATCTGACGTTTGTTAATAAAGCATTGGAAAAAGAGACTAAAGCCTCGTACACACGACCGAGTTTCTCGTCGTAACAATCTCGTCGTTTTTTTCGACGAGATTCTTGTTAACCTTGACGAGTTTCTCGTCAAGCTTTCCATGCGTACACACTGACAATTCCAAATTTCCTCGTTGTTCTCCGTGGTCACGTCCAGCACATACAACGGCACTATAAAGGGGAAGATCGATTTCCTTGGCGCCACCCCTTGGGCTGCTTTTGCTGATCTTGTGTTACCGCGTGAGAAGTAAAAGTTTGGGAAGAGACGATTCGCGCTTTTCAGTCTTCATGCTTTTCAGTTCGTTTTCTGAGGTTCAGTTTGTGCTTGTGGGTTCGTATCTTGACTTTCAGGGCATCTAGGCAGGTCGTATCTGTTTTACAGTGCGTTCTTGCCCGTTCGTTTCTGATTTTCATTTCGTTATTCATAGGCCTTGCTGTTCTAAAGTGCGTTCTGTTCTGTACGTTCTGATAAGACGACCGTTTCCTAGCCATGTCGCCTGGACGTTCTCGTCGTCGAGTTCATGCTGTGCGTGCGCTTGGTGTTGGTCTGCTTGTTTTGGACCAAGACCAGTCCATGAACGGTGTGAGGAGGAGTTCATGGACCAAGAATTGGTTGCTCCAGCGGGACCAATTCTGCCATATGCCTCTGCTGCGGGAGATCGTCGAGAATAATCCTGAGGACTACAGGAATTTTCTGCGGATGTCTGACCCCGTTTTTCAGGAACTGTTGGCTTTGGTGTCCCCCTATATTACCAGGAAGGACACCGTTATGCGGGAAGCCATCAGTGCTGAGCAGAGGCTCATCGCCACATTACGTTATCTGGCGACAGGGAGAAGTCTTCAGGACTTGAAGTTCACGACAGGCATCTCCCCCCAGGCTCTGGGCCTCATAATCCCAGACACCTGTTCTGCTATTATACAAGTCCTGCAGGAGGACTATATTACGGTAAGTTTTTCCATTAACATCACATTTTATGTATTCCATGTATGCTAATGTATTGTATTTCTTTCATCCTTCCCTAATTACCATGATTGTAATATGCTGAGAATGTCCCCTTTGTCCCCATGCATGCTGGAAGTTTTTTAATGCCCCTTTTTTCTCCTCCATGCATATTTCCCTTCACTAAGCTTTCCAGCAGGGGCGTCTGTTGCTCCAAATGATTGGGGGTCCAACCCCAATTTAGGAAATAAACTTCCTCCTTTTTTGCGACTGTGCCTATTAAACGCCCCCAGTTGCCCCCTCCAATGCAGCCATTTTGTTCCCTCCAATGCAGCCATTTTGTTCCCTCCAATGCAGCCATTTTGTTCCCCCCAGCCCTGCACTTACCTTCTTGTGGTCAGCGCCATCCTTCTTCTGTCCTTGATGTCTTCTCCTGCCCTTGATGTTGCATCAGCCAATCATGTTACCACCATTAAACAGACTTGGTGAACATGATTGGCAGAGCAGCCTGTCAGTGTTTACCCAAGGAATGTCCCCCCCCCCTGCGTCACCTATTTAACTTTTATGAAGCCAATTACATCCCTCAGGCTGTAATGTGCAAGCCTATTTGCCTCCCTGTTTCTGATATGCAATTTTCACCCCATAAATGCTGCAGTTATTCATATGTTGGTCGCTTAACAGGGGGCCATCCACCTGAATAGTGTGCGGCATTGACAATACATAGGTTAATGCAAGGCATGAACCGATGTATTGTTCAGAGTGACGGGCACAGGAGAGAGGGGGCAGTGTTCCAGCGCCCACTCTGGACGCACCGCCACTGCAATGCTATCCTGTGGCCAAACACATCTACCCCCCCCCCCAAAATATTTTTGAAATGGACCATCAGAGGGGGTGATGAATATGAAACATGAGCCTTCCATTATACTTCTTAAAAACAGATTAATAAACGGAGAATTTGATTGATGTTGGCCTCTAATGTTTTTTATTATAATCTCCTTGTAATGTAATATTTTTAAATTCTATTTTTTTTTTCATCTTGTTTGACTCCCCAGCTTCCTTCCACGCCACAGGAATGGCAGACTGTGGCATCGGAGTTTGCCACGCGGTGGGACTTCCCCAACTGCGGTGGTGCCATAGATGGGAAGCACGTCCGCATCGTGCAGCCACCCCGTTCTGGGTCCTACTACTTCAATTACAAGGGGTTTCATAGCATTGTGCTGATGGCGGTGGTGTCAGCACGGTATGAATTCCTCTATGTTGATGTAGGGAAGAATGGCCGGATGTCCGATGGGGGATCCTTGATCCAGACGGAGTTTGCCCTCCGTCTCCAGAGTGACGACCTTGCATTGCCACCGGATGCAGGGAATGTTGAAGGACTCCCCTTTGTTTTTTTGTCTGATGAAGCCTTCGGGCTCGGACCGCATCTTATGAGGCCATTTCCTCTGAAGACCCTGACCCCAGAGAAGAGGGTGTTCAATTACCGGCTGGCCAGGGGCCGAAGAGTCGTTGAAAATGCCTTCGGCATAATGGCCAGCCGGTTCCGCATTTTTATGACTTCCATCCACTTGGCGGACTACAAAATAAACTATGTAGTTTTATGCTGCTGTGTGCTACACAACTTTTTCAGCAGAAAATCCACTTCTTATATGGCCACAGTATTGCCTGAGGCTGGACTTTCATCTGCAAATCCCCTGCCGGGCCTTGAGTCTGCCCGTCCTGGCTTGCCCCCCCAAAATGCCCGTGAGGTTCGGGAGAAATATATGCAATATTTCACGGGTAGGGGGGCAATTTCTATGCCAGGCTATGCCTAAAGATTCATGGAGAATGAACTAAATAAAATTCTGATTTCAACTTTTAACTTTTGTTTGTTTCCTGTCTCCTAGTTTGTCTTAGTGCATTTGTAGTGCCAAGTGTATTTTCCTTTAGTAAATAACAACCATTTCACTATGTAACCTTAAAAAAAACACAAATAAGGTTAGAGCGTATTGAAAAAAGAAGCTACACATTGTTTGTGTTCAAACATTTTACTCTGTGCACATTCACACACATGTTTAATTTTTTTATATATTTTTTTTGTCCTGGCTACAAACCGCCAAGTCTTTTCTTAGGAAAATTCAAAAACAACAGTTGCATTCCAAAAAGTACAACTTTGGATATCTCTGAGCAATCTGAGACATTCACTTACTCAAACTATGTCTCTATGTGCCCGTCATAATATGGGGTCTTGCCACCCCTTGCCCAGCCAAAAATTGAATATGCACACATTTTAAAGTAATTTCCAATAGGGATTTTAGACTCCTGATCCCTATTGTCAACATGTGCTATCTGCCATCAGGGGTGATCAATGGACGTGTTTTGGGGGTACAACCACTTCCTCAGTTCACCTACTTTAGATACGAGGAAGGGGTTGCACCCCCAAAAGACGTACATGGATATCCCCTGATGGCAGATAGCACATGTTGACACACTGTGTGCATATTCAATTTTTGGCTGGTTTGATTGTCAAAAAGAGTTTAAAAGGTTGATGAACAGTCATTCCTGAAACAAAAATGGGGGTTTGGTTGACTTATTCGATTCTCCCCAATACATCTAGAATGTCTTTAAATGTTTGATCCATCACATGAATTATTTGTTTTATTCTGTCCAGTTCCGTGCTACATTCCATCACTTGCTGTATTATTCGGAGGGCACTGTCAGCAGAGAAACGTGTACTATCCTTCACCACAACATTTACATCCCCTAAAAATAAAATAAAAAGGTTTTATAACTCTGCAGGCCTACATCTCTTACCTGAAGCTGTGGTGACAGATACTGACCTGTTGTGGTGACCAGTTCCACCACGTCATCCACCTCTCCTTCCTGCACTTTTCCTTCCTCCACCTCAACTTCATCAACATCCTTCGGTTGTGGGTCTTTGGGAGTTTGGGGTTGTTGTGCTGCTGTGGGGTTCCTGTGCTCCCTGGAGTGTTCTCCTCCCAGTCTTCTCTCCCCTATGAGAATCAAACAAAAGGTCTATTTATCACACTGAAATTCTCTCTGAAAAATAATAACAGGCTAAATTGTTTGGAAGTGGGGTACAAGTGTGTGTTTGTGCGGATTTTAAAGATGAATGCATTATTTGGAACCAAAAATATGTTTAGTATTCACCTTTTGGATGTAAATTTTTAGACATGGAGGCACCACAAAAATTCACTGATGCACCTGTGTGGGACACCCAAAAAAGGCGGTTCTGTTGGCCCACACTATAGTGTTCCAAAGTACAGATGTGGTACCAGCTGCTGAGTGTCCTCTCCTTTACACTGATTAAAGTTTGCATTTCATTCTCTTTACAAACACATCATCTAGGTGAAAATTTAGGAACAACAATTTGTAAAAAACAGGCAGATGTCTATTTTCTTTTGGGGCTGTAAAATAAGCCAAAACAGCGGATAGTGGCCGAACGAAGTGTCTGTAACGTAACGAACGATTACTGTGCCAAAGCAAGTTCGAAATTAGGAAATTTTGGAAGGGAGTCCAATATGAAAATAAACAAAAAGGAGCAACATGTAATTTGAGAAAAACCTTAATAGCAGAAAAGTGTACATTTTACTTACTTTTTGCTAGCATTCTCTTAATGCTCCTTAACTGCTCTGGCTCCCTCAGTTTGAGGTCTGACCACCTCTTTCTGAGCTGCTCATTTGAGCGTTTCACCCCGAAATTCGTCTTCAGACTCTTCACGGCTTTCTTCAGGATTTTGGCCTTCCTTCTATTAGGTTTGCTATATGGCCCATGCTTTGCGTCATAATCAGACTTGAGCAATATGTCCACCATCTCCGCCGTCTCCGCAAAAGACATATTAGATGCCTTGAATCTCCTCCTTGATCGTGACGTTTCCTCGGTCTCCGGGCTTGTCTCCTCCTCGTTTTTGAAGGAATTATCAGACACCTGCTGTAAATCCGCCATATCTGTCTGAGCGCCGAAAGAGAAGGGGCGGGGAAAAGATGTTAGTTAGAACGTCATGGGCGGGCGACGTGTGCGTAGTTTGACGCATGCGTGGTGTATATATAGCAAACACACAGGTGACTATACTACGTTCATTGTGCGGAGAGAGGAGTTCAAGTGACGGACGTGCGAACGAAGGTATGTGATTTTGTGACTTTGACTAATTGTTGGCCTATACTGTCTGGAGAATGTTGTAGGATATATATGGTGACTACGAATTTAAGGAGGTTAGACTGTGTGCCTCACATTAGTTATATATTATTTATTTTACTTGCAGATACAATATGAATGTCTTTATTAGCGACAAAGAATTCCTGGCGGAATTTATAGACCGGGTAAGGGAGCTGCCCGCTCTGTGGGAGACCAAAAACCCCATACACAAAAATAAAGGGGTGAGAAAAGCAGCGCTGGAGACCCTGCTCTCATTTGTGCATACCAAGGTGCCCACAGCCACAGCAAAACAGGTGGACACTAAAATTGGGAGCTTGAGAAGCACATACAGGAATGAACGCTCTAAGGTCCTGGCTTCTCAGAGGTCAGGAGCAGCAGCAGATGATGTGTATGTCCCCAATTTGTGGTACTACAGCAGGATGTCCTTTCTGGATGACCACATTGAGACAAGGCCATCACTCTCCACTCTTCCCCCCAGACTTCCCTGCAGCCAACCTGAGCCTTCTCTGGAGCAAGAGGAGGCAGCCATCCTGGATGAACCTGATTTGGCTATCTGGAGCCAGGTATAGTATTTATAGAAAAACTATTGGGATAAAATTAATGTTTGACAAATATGTCAAGATGACAAACATAAACTATTTTGGGTTCCACAAGTGAAATCAAGATCTCGAGACATTAGTCTGGCCTAAATTGGGTGCTAAATAGTCAATCTGATGTAGTTGTAAATTGGTCAAAATGATTTCTGGATTTACATTCGAATTGCTTCAATCATGATCTGAATTTTGGATGCAAAGATTAAACCAACATATTAAACTATGTCCCTTTTTCATACACAGGATGAAATCAGCCAGGAGGAGGGTCTGGAAACTGTCAGGCAGGAGGAGGCAGGGCCCAGTGGCAGGCAGGAGGTGGCAGGGCCCAGTGGCAGCCAGGAGGTGGCAGGGCCCAGTGGCAGCCAGGAGGTGGCAGGGCAAAGGAGAAGCACCAGATCACAGGTGCCTCCCATCCGACTTCCCAAAAGAAGCAGGAGGGACAGGACCACCAGTGAGGCAGCAATGGCCCTTATTTGAGAGGCCCATGCCACCCTCAAGGAGCCCACATCCCCTGAAGAGGCCATTGCCGGCCTAGTGGAGGCAAAGTTCAAGGTGATGAGCATGGAGCAACGCCTCCTATGCGAGCCCCTGCTCATCACCTTGCTGAACAAGGGGGTGATGGAAAAAATTACCCCCAACACCGCTATTTGTGAGGTGGCACAACTGTCCCAACCTCAACCTCCTCCTCCACCTCCTTCTTTTGCCCCACCCCCTTCTCCTCAACCTCCACCTTCTTCTTCTGCCCCACCCCCTCCTCCTCCACCTTCTTCTTCTGCCCCACCCCCTTCTCCTCAACCTCCACCTTCTTCTTCTGCCCCACCCCCTTCTCCTCAACCTCCACCTTCTTCTTCTGCCCCACCCCCTTCTCCTCAACCTCCACCTTCTTCTTCTGCCCCACCCCCTTCTCCTCCACCTCCACCTTGTTCTTCTGCCCAACCCCCTTCTCCTCCACCTCCACCTTTTTCTTCTGCGCCACCCCCTTCTCCTCCACCTCCTCCTTCTCCTGACAGGAGTACCCCTCCAGTGGCCCAGCCTCCAGCCAAACGAAGAAGGAAGGCTGCAGGGAAGGCTTCAGGAAAGGTTGCAGGGAAGGTTGCCAGGAAGACGAGGAAGTGATGGCCTTGCTTCATTGTGGTCGGACAGAAGGCAGCCTGTTGTAGTACCACACACTTGGGACATATATCTCACCTGCTGCTGTTCCTGACCTCTGGGAGGCCAGCATCAGATTGTGCTCAGAAATGTTGGCCTTCTCAAGCTCCCAATTTTAGTGTCCACACAGGGTTGCTGTGTGCTCTGGGGTCCCTGGGATGCACAAATGGCAGCAGCTTCTCCAGCGCTGCCTTCTCTTTATTTTATTTCAAACATGAATAAATGTTATTTAAGTTTAAGTTCATACTTGACTATGTGTATTTGTAAAATATTTAAAATTTAGCTTTGGAGTAAGCAGATACATTTGACAGCCAAAAAAAGGGACAGATACCAAACCCTAAAAAAGAATAACAATCTTATTTTAGGGTGTAAAATTTAACAAATATATATTAAAATATTCAATGGGAGATCACTATCAAAACATTGCCAAATTACAATTAACATCAGTTTGAAAAATTTAAAAATGTAAAATATTCAGAAGATCTTGCACGATATAATACACATAAATCTTCTTAAGAGCAGCATGAAAAAGGATAAAAAAAGATAGTCATAACTCGGTGTGAATATCAGCAGCAAAAGAAGTTCATTCGTTTGGATTAATGTAACATTCTAAAGAAGATTTCAATGCACAACATTTAAACGATGCAATAATTTCGAGCGTGACGAATGTGCTATCTCCATTACGAAGGCTTGTTTTACCAGAAGATGCGCTACCGTCTCATACTTGCTTCTGAGCATGCACGCTTTTGGAAGAGTCGTAAAAGCATACACACGAACCATTTTCTCGTCACAAAACAGGCCGACGAGAAACACGACGAGGAAATCTGGAATCCTGACGAGAAAATAGAGAGCAGGTTCTCTATTTTCTCGTCGAGATTCACTGCAATTTTCTCGTCGTAAAACCATACACACGAACGGTTTTCTCGAGGAAAAAGCTCTCGCGGCACTTTTCTTGCCGGTTTTGGACGAGAAAATCGGTCGTGTGTACAAGGCTTAAGTGTTTGGTGAAGACATCTGTGAACAACTCTCCAATGGGACCCCTATGGTGGATACGGTGAACAGTCAGGTAACGGCAGACCCAAAATTAAACCAGCAGCTCCTACATAGTGCTACACAATGAATGTATTAAGGTAAAAAAAATTCTGACTTTAGAACCACCTAAACAATCCAGCCAGTTCTGGCACCTCCAACACTGACTGTAATGGCAAGAAGTGCTGGGGTGTGCTGAAGAGCCCATTGATGCTGGCTGCTGGGGGATCTATTATCATTGGGGGGAAATCTATACTTGAGGGAGGGGGTCTATAGTTGCTGGGTGGAGAATTGTTGCTGGGAGGGATCTACTGTTGAGCGAGGGGTCTATTGTTGCTTGCTGTTGGAGGGCTTATTAAAGTGGAACTAAGGGCTGAAAAATAATTGCAAACGAGTTATTTATTGCAGAAGAGGCATGCAATGCAATAAAATAAAATACACTTTCCTCCCCATTCGCAATCCTCTTCGAAATGTACA
Source organism: Rana muscosa (assembly GCA_029206835.1). NCBI lineage: Eukaryota > Metazoa > Chordata > Amphibia > Anura > Ranidae > Rana > Rana muscosa. Next base: position 621,594,908 of record CM055117.1, read on the forward strand.
TGTGTGCATGGGCAGCTCCATTTACTTTTCTTGCCCAATGCAAGTGTGCCGAGATAATTGACCTCCGCACATGTGCCCACTGCCCAGCCAAGATGGCCGAAAATTGGTACCTGGGGAGAAAATGCTGATGCCAGCGAGGGACCTTACAGGCGTTGGAGTGTGGGAGAGTAGGTGAGTATCCCTGAATTTAGTTCCGCTTTAATGCTGGCTTCTGGGGAATCTATTGTTTTTGGCTAGGGTTTATTGTTCCTGGGATGATTCTATTGTTGCTGGGGGATATTTTGTTGCAGAGGGTCTATTGTTCCTGGGATGGTTCCATTGTTGTTGCGGGATATTTTGTTGCAGGGGTTCTATTGTTCCTGGGATGAAGGAATCTATTGTTGCTGAGGGTGTCTATTGTTCCTACTGTGGATCTATGGTTGTTGAGGGGGTATTTTGTTGCAGGGGGTCTATTGTTGCTGGAGATATCTATTGTTGCAGAGGGGTATATTTTGTTGCAGGGGATCTATTGTTGCTAAGGTGAGCTATCATTCCTGTGGTGGATTTATTGTTGTTGGAGGAGGGGGTATTTTGTTGCAGGGGGTCTATCGTTGCTGAGGGATATTTTGTTGCAAAGGTTCTATTGTTCCGGGGGGTCTATTGTTGCTGGGGATATCTATTGTTACAGGGGTCTATTATTGCTTGGGGGGTCTTTTGTTCATGTGGTGGATTTATTGTTGTTAGAGAAGGGGGGATTTTGCTGCCGGGGGTCTATTGTTGCTGGGGGGTCTGTTGTTGCTGAGGGGGTATTTTGCTGCAGGGTATATATTGTTGCTGGGGGGATATTTTGTCGATTGCGGTCCACCTGTTGACAGCAGGCAGGTGACAGGTAGACCTTGAATAGGTTCCTGCACCGCCGACCCTGCCTTCTATGTGCCAGTCCTTATCTCCCCTCCCAGAATCGGATCGCATAGGTGTTTACACTATGCGATTTGATTCATGTCCGAACCGTCAGTTCGCAGTGAGATATGCAAGCTGAAATGGGGGTGTTATTAAAGCGGTGTTCCAGCCGTAATAATTTTTTTTTTAAAAGTTGGCAGCTACAAACACTTACCTGTCCAGGGCGCCCGCGATGTCGGCCCCCCGAGGCTGATCCATCCATCGTATCGTGTGCCGGCGCCGCCATCCTCACTAAGGGAAACAGGCAGTGGAGCCTTGTGAATGGCCGGCTGTTTTCTGGGACACACACAGGTCCCAGAAGACAGCACACCCAAATTTCCCAGAAGGCAACGCGAGGAGGAGAAGAATGAAGAGTGCCGCGGTATAGGAAGTGGCAGATTAGGACGATCTGCCTAGCAACAGCCATTTTTATTTTTTTCAAATGTTTTTTAATGTATTTTAAGGAGCGTGTTTATGTATTTTTTTTTTTTTTTTAGGGTGGACCTCCACTTTAACAATGTATGACACTCCCTGCAGTTCACATATGGCAGTGTGAAATGCAGTGCGAGTCGGGTGGATTGGCAGGGTTCTCGCAGTGGATTCGCAGGGTTCTCGCAGTGGATTTGCAGGGTTTCCGCAGTGGATTCGCAGGGTTTCCGCAGTGCATTTGCAGGGTTCTCGCAGTGGATTCGCAGGGTTTCCGCAGTGGATTCGCAGGGTTTCCGCAGTGGATTTGCAGGGTTCTCGCAGTGGATTCGCAGGGTTTCCGCAGTGGATTTGCAGGGTTCTCCCAGTGGATTCGCAGGGTTCCGCAAAGGATTCGCAGGGTTCTCGCAGTGGATTTGCAGGGTTTCCGCAGTGGATTCGCAGGGTTATCGCAGTGGATTCGCAGGGTTTCCGCAGTGGATTTGCATGGTTTTCGCAGTGTATTCGCAGGGTTTCTGCAGTGGCTTTGCAGGGTTATTGCAGTGGATTCGCAGGGTTTCCGCAGTGGATTTGCAGGGTTTTCGCAGTGGATTCGCAGGGTTTCTGCAGTGGATTTGCATGGTTTTCGCAGTGGATTCGCAGGGTTTCTGCAGTGGCTTTGCAGGGTTATTGCAGTGGATTCGCAGGGTTTCCGCAGTGGATTTGCAGGGTTATTGCAGTGGATTCGCAGGGTTTCCGCAGTGGATTTGCAGGGTTTTCGCAGTGGATTCGCAGGGTTTCCGCAGTGGATTTGCAGTGTTCTCGCAGTGGATTCGCAGAGTTTCCGCAGTGGATTTGCAGGGTTATCGCAGTGGATTTGCAGGGTTATCGCAGTGGATTTGCAGGGTTCCCGCAGTGGATTCGCAGGGTTATCGCAGTGGATTTGCAGGGTTCCCGCAGTGGATTCGCAGGGTTATCGCAGTGGATTCGCAGGGTTATCGCAGTGGATTTGCAGGGTTTCCGCAGTGGATTTCCAGGGTTCTCGCAGTGGATTCGCAGGGTTATCGCAGTGGATTCGCAGGGTTTCCGCAGTGGATTTCCAGGGTTCTCGCAGTGGATTCGCAGGGTTATCGCAGTGGATTCGCAGGGTTATCGCAGTGGATTCGCAGGGTTCCCGCAGTGGATTCGCAGGGTTATCGCAGTGGATTCGCAGGGTTATCACAGTGGATTTGCAGGGTTTCCGCAGTGGATTTCCAGGGTTCTCGCAGTGGATTCGCAGGGTTATCGCAGTGGATTCGCAGGGTTTCCGCAGTGGATTTCCAGGGTTCTCGCAGTGGATTCGCAGGGTTATCGCAGTGGATTCGCAGGGTTATCGCAGTGGATTCGCAGGGTTCCCGCAGTGGATTCGCAGGGTTATCGCAGTGGATTTGCAGGGTTCCCGCAGTGGATTCGCAGGGTTATCGCAGTGGATTTGCAGGGTCCTCGCATCGCACAAGTGTGAACCGAGCCTCCATTGTATACCACTTCCCTGTGTGTATTGTGGACTATAGATTGAGTATTGTTATTGGGAAGGGTGGATGTGAATGCAATGGGTGATTTGTAGTAGTGTGCATAGTGTGATAGGAATGACATAATCCAGAAAGTGAAAAGAAAAGGGATCTGAGTGTAGACATTGGAGGAGAGGGGAGTGGATATACATGGAGCTGCAGTAATCTGTAATCCCTCCCAGTACAGGAAGATCTTGGTGTGTAGAAGTCATGCAGATGTGTGCAATGAATGGTTGTAATCTTCATCCTGGGCAGGGTGCTGTGCCCACAATCTCATTCCACCTATCCCCTTTCTTGTCTCTGTCTTCTGCCTCCTTTCCTCTTTCCTCCTTCAAGCTGGTTTGTTAATCCTGTATGTAAATTACAGCCAATAGATGTTGTTGTTGAGCAGGGCTGGGATTAGAGACAGGGCGAATGGCTTTCAATCTTACTGGGATTATAGAACAAAGGGACTCCCTGCAATACACATAGCCAGGCACACACAAAAAAAACATTTGATTTTTTAGGGAGGGGGTGGGCACGGATCTCACCCCCCTCTGCAGACTAGGAGACAAAAAAAAAGGGGGGGTGGGTGCTGATTGAAGAGCGATCCACATCTATGTGCAGTGCGGAGAGATCGGGGAGAGATCGGTGCTGATCTGCGATTATTCCTTCCACCAACGGATCTGCCAATCTGGGCTGCTGGGGGAGGATCTCATACACAAGTCCTGGTAAGATCACAACAACAACAACAAAACTTTGTGTATTTTGTATTTGTGTGCACACGTGACTGCTGCCTTGTCATGTCCCCCATGATCGCTCTATTTATATACACTACTATAAAAGAGTGATCGGAGCCATGAATGAGGTCACAATGTGTGTGTGTGGGGGGGATTTATTCCTCTCCATGGCTGTATTATATTCCATGGATCCTGAGATGATTTATAGTGGAGCAGTGCTGTCCCCTCCCACCCTGGACTGTCACTTTGTCATGTCTCTGCTCTCCTGCCTGTCTTCTTTTCATTTCCACATCTGGGACATCACACTGCTGCTCCTCTCTTATATAAAAAAAAAAGATCACAACCAATCAGATCATACCTTCCATGACTTTACAGTAGTTGCAACAATGGGATGTGGAATGTGATTGGTCGCTTTGGGTGACAGCGCTTTTCACACTGGTTATGAATTGAATCGCCTGGTTCTTTCTGATCATGCTGGTTTACACTTCTTCTGATGTGCATTGCATTGGCACTAGAGGGATTTTTTATTTATTTTTTTTGCAGGTGGGAAGCATAAAGTTATACTTTTACCAGGATTCTAATATTTTACTTGTTGCTTTTTCATTGAATGTATAGAGTGAAGCTGGGGTTTTACCCTTTAAATTGCAATAGGTGGGATGCTGTAGCAGAGCAGATTGAATGAGGAATTGATCTCTAGGTGGAAGATGTAACTGGATGCTCTGGAGACATGGATGAGTGAAGTGCGGTATAATATGGGAATGTTTTGTAGCTGGATCAAGCTGGGGTTAGCCACCTCGGCTCTGTAGACATTATACTCTGGGGTCTGCACTGGTATATGGAGCAGGTGACATCCATTATGGTAAGTGTATGATCCCTATGTCATATCACATGTATGTAGGAATTATGTGTAGTATGTAGCCTGGTCTATTGTGTTCTTAGGATCAGAAAATCGTACCAAAAATACAGATTTTGGAGCGATTGTACGACAATCTGATCTGACATTTTCGTGACTTTAAGCCCCGTACACACGATCCGAAAATCGACGTTTTCGAAGCGATCGTACGATAATCTGATCGTTAGTACAGAACTTTCCAGAGCCGATCCGGACATGCACAAATCGTTTTTTCGTACAATGCCAGATCGTACGAATTTAATTTACTCAATACAAATACAAATGCATTACAACACATGACATCGCTTCCGAATTTTTGATTCTGTCCTACGCAAATTTTTGTGACTTTAAGCCCCGTACACACGATCCGAAAATTGTACTGAAAATGCCACTTTCTAAGCGATCGTATGATAATCGGATCGTTAGTACAGAGCTTTTGAGAGCCGATCAGGACAGTTCATCCGATATTATTCTATTGGACATGCACGGAATTTTTTTTTCGTACGATGCCAGATCGTACAATCTTTGTTTAATCCGTATAGCTGTCGCTCGAAAATGCAATACAAATGCATTACCACACATGACATCACAAATTTTTATTCTGTCGTACGAGAATTTTCGGGACTTTAGTAAACTCATCAGATTCGATCTGAGATTAGCATGCAAACCAAAAACGGACGATCATTCGTCCGATAATCTCATCGTGTGTATCGGGCATTAGTAAACTCATCAGATTCGATCTGAGATTAGCATGCAAACCAAAAACGGACGATCATTCGTCCGATAATCTCATCGTGTGTACCGGGCATTAGTAAACTCATCAGATTCGATCTGAGATTAGCATGCAGAAAAAAAACAAAACGGATGATCATTCGTCCCATAATCTCATCGTGTGTACCGGGCATAACACTCGCTATCTGAGGATCAGAAGTATTTTATTTATTACTTTATTATAGCTACTGCACAAAATGATGACAGTTACTTTGAGAAAGTGATTGTTTTTATTTGAATGCTGCATCATTCACTGTGTGTTGATATAATAGAGAGCTGTCATTGCTGAGCTGTCATTTGTTTAAGATGTTGTTAGATGTGTAACATTATAGTACTCTACACTATTATTAAATGTAGAATAGAAATGGTAAATAGGGTAGAGTGTTTTCATTTATTTTTGCCATTGAAATGAATAAGTGCTAAACGCATGGTGCGTTTAGATGCGTTTAGGCGCATTTGGCATTTTTTTTATGTCCAAAAGCTTAATTTTCTTTGCACGTGATTGGGTATTCTTTGCAAAGGGAATCTTTACCTCATTTACTAAGCTCTGGAGCAACTGCACTTGCATAGAGCAACTTTGAAAAGTGCATAGTCTGTTTGCCTTTAGTAAATCAACCCCATAGGCGTTTCATTGAGGTGCATTTAGGGGCTTAGGCAAAAAAAAAATACCAAAAGCCACCAAAACGTCAGTTTAGGAGCAGCAGTGTGCATGAGACCTTATGCCGCGTACACACGACCGTTTTTAATGATGAGAAAAATTCCATTTTTTAAAATGGTCATTAAAAATGATCGTGTGTGGGCTTCAGAGCATTTTTCACGACGTGAAAAACGGCCATGAAAAAATTGGAACATGCTCGAATTTTTCACGTCGTTTTTATATCGTCGTTTTTCTCGTCATGAAAAACAGCCATGAGTGGGCTTTAACGACGTGAAAAAAAATGCGCATGCTCAGAATCAAGTATGAGATGGGAGCGCTCGTTCTGGTAAAACTAGCATTTGTAATGGAGATAGCACATTCGTCACGCTGTAACGGACTGAAAAGCACAAGGCTGAAATGCGCGAATCGTCACTCAACAAACTTTACTAACATGAAGGGTGGCGCCATCCGAATGGAAATTCCCCTTTATAGTGCCGTTGTACGTCACCACGCTTTACTCAAACATTTTTTTCCACGATAGTGTGAAGGCAAGGCAGGCTTGAGAGGAAACACGAAAAATCACGTCGAGAAAAATGCCGTTTTTTTCAATGACATTAAAAACGGCCGTGTGTACGCGGCATTATAGTAAAGAACGACTATATTATAGTAAAGAATATGTGCAAATTGTAGTAAACCGTACCAACCAATCAAAATTGATCTTTCAGTGTTCTGACTATAGTGATCTCTGATTGCTCAGTCTGGCTGCATGTTATCATTTTAGTTTGAAGTTATTTATTCAATAATCAAATTATAAATCTTAATATTTAATGAAAATATAGTTGAATAAATAAGGAAACAATTATTTGTGGCATGACAGTTACAAATGGTCAGGGACAGTCATATTGTCTTTTACATGTGTGATTGTGATTCTCGTTATGTGAATAATTTCTTATATGTACATGGGGGCAGCCATATTTGATCATTATGTATACAGGCGAGGGGACATCTGCTTGTCTATGCCCAGCTTTGTGCATTAGCCTATCAACAGTCCTTAAAGGTAACCTGTGAAAATAGAAATATTGGGATCTACCATTGCTGACTTGCTGGCTTGGTCCATGCTTTGGGCTGTCATTCATACTGCACTGCTTAGTAAGCTACTGGCCTGGAACAAGTATCAGGCATCCTGACATTTCTGGGGCTGCACTTTCATCCTCCATATATACAGAAAAACCAAAATCAGCGCTGTCCTCATAGACACTTCTTCATAATTTGTCAGTCTGTATAAAATCTATAATGCCGCATACACATGACCGTTTTTCATGACGAGAAAAATGCCATTTTTTAATTTTGAACATGCTCTAATTTTGAAAAAAACGCACATGCTCAGAAGCAAGTGATGAGATAGGAGCGCTTATTCTGGTAAAACTAGCGTTCGTAATGGAGATAGCACATTCGTCACGCTGTAACGGACTGAAAAGCACAAGGCTGAAAAGCGCGAATCGTCTCTCACCAAACTTTACTAACACAAGGATCAGCAAAAGCAGCCCAAAGGGTGGCGCCATCCGAATGGAACTTCCCCTTTATAGTGCCGTCCTACATTTCGTACGTCACCGCGCTTTGCTCGAGCATTTTTTTTCATGATAGTGTGTAGGCAAGGCAGGCTTGAGAAGAATCACGTCGAGAAAAACGTTGTTTTTTTCAATGACATTAAAAACGGTCGTGTGTACACGGCATAAGAGTTACACTAGGGAAGCTTTGCGCTCTCTCTTCCCTTGTACCTTTTCACTTTCATCCTCCATGAAGATGTACCTTTTTTTTGGAATTATGTAGGTAATTGGAGGTTTTGCATCTGTCTGAAATGTAACTTTAAAGGACAACTCCAGTTAAAACTGAAAAGGAATCATTGAGATGCATACAAGAAGCCCAGACTAGCATCTTTGGTGGCTGTTTTTCATCCAGGCTTCACTGTGGATCAGGGGTCTCCAAACTTTCTAAACAAAGAGTCATTTTATTGTCCTTCATACTGTAGGGGGTCCGGACTGTGGCCAGTGGGAATGGAAATTTTCCTGGAATCAGTGGAAGTAAGTAACGCCGCATTTGGTGTTAGGGGGAGGAATAGTGCCCCGTTGTTGGTACAGTGGGAGTAATAGAGCCCCGTTTTTGGTCTCATTCGGAAAAAGAGTGCCCCATCTTTGGTATCATTGAAAGGAATAGTGCCCCGTCATTGGTATCATAGGGAGGAATAGTGCTCTGTCATTGGTATCATTGGGAGGAATAGTGCCCCGTCATTGGTATCAGTGGGAGGAATAGTGCCCCATCATTGGTATCATTGGGAGGAATAGTGCCCCGTCATTGGTATCAGTGGGAGGAATAGTGCCCTGTCATTGGTATCAGTGGGAGGAATAGTGCCCCGTCATTGGTATCAGTGGGAGGAATAGTGCCCCGTCATTGGTATCAGTGGGAGGAATAGTGCCCTGTCATTGGTATCATTGGGAGGAATAGTGCCCTGTCATTGGTATCATTGGGAGGAATAGTGCCCCGTCATTGGTATCAGTGGGAGGAATAGTGCCCCGTCATTGGTATCAGTGGGAGGAATAGTGCCCCGTCATTGGTATCAGTGGGAGGAATAGTGCCCCGTCATTGGTATCATTGGAAGGAATAATGCCGCGTCACTGGTATCAGTGGGAGGAATAGAGCCCAGTTGTTGGTATCAGTGGGAAGAATAGTGCTGGTATAATTGGGAATAGTGATGAGCCGAACACCCCCGGGTTCGGTTCGCACCAGAACCCGCGAACGGACCGAAAGTTCGTACGAACATTAGAACCCTATTAAATACAATGGATGCGAACGTTCGAATTCTAAAGTGCTAATTATAACGACTATTATGCATGTTATTGTCCTAAAAAGGGTTTGGGAACCCGGGTTCTGCACCAGGGGACATGTATCAATGCAAAAAGAAGTTTTAAAAACGGTCGTTTTTCGGGAGCAGTCATTTTAATGATGCATAAAGTGAAAAAAAATATCAAATATTCCTTTAAATATCGTACCTGGGGGGTGTCTAAAGTATGCCTGTGAAGTGCCACGTGTTTCCCGTGTTTAGAACTGTCCCTGCACAAAATGACACTTCTAAAGGAAAAAAAAGCCATTTAAAACTGCTTGCGGCTTTAATGTAATGTCTGGTCCCGGTAATATGGATGAAAATCTTTAAGAAAAATGGCATAGCTACCCCATGACCCCCCCCCCCTACCCCAGCCCATTACCAGCCCCTTTGGGTCTTGTATGGATATTAAGGGGAACCCCGCACATAAAATAAAAAAGGCCCTATATACTCTGAACAGCCGTATACAGGCGGTGCATACAAGACAGGGACTGTAGGTTTGTTCTTATGTAGAATGTGTTTGTAATTTTGAACAGGTACATTGTTGAAGTGTAGCTCCAGCCCAAAAATCTATTTTTAAACTTTTTGGAAAACATAGGTAAGGGTTATCACCCCTGTAACATTTGTTTTGCTGTCTGTGCCCCTGTTCAGAACATTTCACCTCACTTTCCGTCCCAATGACAACTGTTTTTGAAATGTGGTGTTTTTCTTGAAACAAGGATTGCTGATAAAGCATCAGTACAGAGGAGACACCTTTCTCCCATATTTATTCTTACAGGAGAGAATTTTCCTTCCTAGGGGTAGATTTCCTCTCACTTCCTGTTGTCTTCTTGCGTTTGCAAGTAGGAGTCGTTTGTAAGTTGGATGTTTGAAAGTAGGGACCTGCCGTATATACTCTGCAGAAATAGGCCCCTTAGTTGTTGGTGTTGGCACAACACTGTAAGCACTCACAGTTACTCTTGGTTGGTGCTGGAACGCCCTGCTGTCAACTATTATATCAGGAATTTTAATTACATATAATTGTTGAACAGTGGTAGTAAAAATTGGGGCTTTGATGGTGGTGCTGGTGCCACAACACTGTAAGCCCTGACAGTTACTCTTGGTGGGTGCAGCAATGGGCCCTGCTGTGAATTATTAGATCAAGAATTGTAATTACATGCCCCTTTTGAACAGGGGCTGAAAAATTGGGCCTTTCGTGGTGGTGGTGGTGGTGGCGTTGCCACAACACTGTAAGCCCTCAGACTTACTCTTGGTGGGTGCAGGAATGGGCCCTGCTGTGAATTATTAGATCAAGAATTGTAATTACATGCCCCTTTTGAACAGGGGCTGAAAAATTGGGCCTTTCGTGGTGGTGGTGGTGGTGGCGTTGCCACAACACTGTAAGCCCTCAGACTTACTTTTGGTGGGTGCAGGAATGGGCCCTGCTGTGAATTATTACATCAAGAATTGTAATTGCATGCCCCTGTTGAACAGGGGCTGAAAAATTGGGCCTTAGGCACTGGTGGCACAACACTACAACCCCTCACAGATACTGTACTTGGAGCACAGCAATGAGCCCTGTTGCAAAGTATTGCTTCAAAAATTGTAATGACACGCCCCTGTTAAACATGGGATGATAAATTGGGCCTTAGGCACTGGTGGCACAACACTACAACCCCTCACAGATACTGTACTTGGAGCACAGCAATGAGCCCTGTTGCAAAGTATTGCTTCAAAAATTGTAATGACACGCCCCTGTTAAACAGGGGCTGAAAAATTGGGCCTTAGGCACTGGTGCCACAACACTCCAACCCCTCACAGATACTGTACTTGGAGCACAGCAATGAGCCCTATGGCAAATTATTGCTAAAAAAATTGTAAGTACACGCCCCTGTAAAACAGGGGCTGAAAAATTGGGCCTTAGCCACTGGTGGCGGCACCCATAAACAAAAATGATCTTCCAAGCTATCATCATCAATCGTATCATTGAGGACTCGGAGGAGGAGGATAGCCAGTCAACATAACAGCACAGGCACTCAGCATCAGCATCAGTCTTGAAGGGATGTGACATGTTAAAATCAATTAGTCTGTTATATCAGCATCAGGTGTGTGGTAGCTGGTGGTGATCCAAGACTGGTTCATCTTGATGAAAGTCAGTCGATCAACCGAGTCGGTGGACAGGCGCACCCTGTGATCCGTGACAAATCCTCCAGCAGCACTGAATGTGCGTTCAGAAAGAACGCTGGATGCAGGACAGGCCAGTAGCTCAATTGCATACTGTGCAAGCTCTGGCCAGTGATCCATCCTCAAGACCCAGTAAGCCAGAGGATTTTCGGTGGGGAAGGTGTCCAAGTCTGACCTTGCCCCTAGATATTCCTGCACCATGTTTATCAGACGCTGGCGATGGTTGCTGGAACCGATCATACTTTGGGGCTGCGGACTAAAGAATTGTCTGAACGCATCGGTCAGACGGCCACCTTCCCCACCGCTCCTTCTTTGACTGGCCGAAGCCTCAGCAACTCGTTGTCCAGGAGCAGGAGTTTGTAACCTCCCAGTCTCTGGGAACGCGTTGCACAGACCTTTCTGCAAGGCCTCCCGGAGTTGTCTCATCCTCTGCTCCCTCTGCGACGGTAACATAAGGTCCGCAACCTTACCCTTGTACCGTGGATCAAGGAGAGTGGCCAGCCAGTAATGGTCCCTCTCCTTGATCTGAAGAATACGAGGATCCTTCCGCAGACTTTGCAGGATCAGGGAGGCCATGCAGCGTAGGTTTGCTGAGGCATTCGCTCCGGAGTCCTCTGGGTCACTAAGGACGACATGATCCGCAGTCACCTCCTCCCAGCCACGTACAAGTCCACTGGTTTCTTGGGACTGTAAATCATCCCTAAAAGACTGCTGCTGATGATGCTGAGTGCCAGCCTCCACCTCCATGCTGACACAATCCTCCTCCTCCTCCTCCTCCTCCTCCTCTTCCTCTTCCTGTGCGATGGGTGGGACAGAAGGAACACTGTCTGGGTAAAGGGGGCCTTGAGAGGCAAGGAAGTCCTCCTCTTCCTGCCTCTGTTCTGCCTCAAGTGCCCTGTCCATTATTCCACGCAGCGTGTGCTCCAACAGGTGGACAAGAGGTACAGTGTCACTGATGCATGCACTGTCACTGCTCACCATCCTCGTGGCCTCCTCAAATGGTGCCAGGACAGTGCATGCATCCCTGATCATGCCCCACTGGCGTGGAGAAAAAAACCAAGCTCCCCTGACCCTGTCCTGGTGCCGTAGTCGCACAGGTACTCATTGATGGCCCTCTGCTGCGTGTGCAGCCGCTGCAGCATGGCCAACGTTGAGTTCCACCTGGTGGGCATGTCACATATAAGGCGGTTCTTGGGCAGGTTCAACTCCTTTTGCAGCTCAGCCAGGCGAGCACTGGCATTATAAGATCTGCGGAAATGCACACAGACTTTCCTGGCCTGCCTCAGGACATCCTGTAAGCCCGGGTACCTGCCCAAGAACCGCTGCACCACCAGGTTAAGGACGTGAGCCACACAGGGCACATGGGTCAGTTGTCCCTGTCGAAGGGCGGAGAGGAGGTTGGTGCCATTGTCGCAAACCACCATTCCTGGCTTAAGCTGGCGTGGCGTCAACCACCTCTCGGCCTGGCCCTGCAGAGCAGACAGGACCTCTGCCCCAGTGTGGCTTCTGTCCCCCAAACACACCAGCGCAAGCACGGCATGGCATCTTTTTGCCTGCGTACTTGCGTAGCCCCGTGAACGGCTACGGAGCACCGCTGGTTCATAGGACAAACCACAGGAAGAGGCCATGGAGGAAGAAGAAGAGGAGGGGGTGGAGGAGAGAGGTGTGTCACAACCAGTAGTAGCATTTTGGAGGCGTGGCGGTGGGACAACCTCCAACACTACTGCACCTTGTCCTGCATCCTTCCCAGCTGCCAAAAGAGTGACCCAATGGGCCGTGAAAGAAAGGTAACGTCCCTGTCCATGCCTGCTGGACCATGAGTCAGCGGTAATATGCACCTTACCGCTGACCGCCCTGTCCAGCGAGGCCAAGACATTGCCTTCCACATGCCGGTAGAGAGCCGGAATAGCCTTCCGTGAGAAAAAGTGGCGTTTGGGAACCTGCCACTGAGGAACCGCACATTGCACAAACTCACGGAAGGGGGCCGAGTCTACCAACTGAAAAGGCAGCAGTTGAAGCGCTAGCAATTTAGCCAAGCTAGCATTCAACCGCTGGGCATGTGGATGGCTGGGAGTGAACTTCTTTCGACGGTCCAGCAGCTGGGGCAGGGAAATTTGCCTGCTAGAATCGGACGTCGGTGTACTGCTAGCAGAGTGGCCGCAAGTACTTGGCTGTGACACACCTAATTCTACACCTTCATTCCTCTCAGTGCATGTTTCAGAGAGGACTGAAGTTATAGTGGGGTTGGAGATCCCAGCTGATGCGGTGCAAGGAGAGGTCCGCTTTGTTCTTTGGTGTGGGTCTTTGAGGTAGGCTTGCCAACGAGCTGCATGGCAGGTCAACATATGTCTGGTCAGGCATGTGGTACCCAAGCGGCTGATGTTTTGGCCACGCGATATACGCTTGAGACATATGTTGCAAACAGCAGCTGTGCGATCTGATGCACTAGCCTCAAAAAAGGCCCACACCAAGGAACTTTTTGAATGACGGTCAGAGGCAGCGCCCTGCACAGGCGGAGCTCTGCGGTGTGATTCCGTCGGTGTACTGCCCTTACGCTGGCCACCAAAGGGCATCCTGCCTCGTTGGAGATGTGCCTCCTCCTCATCCTCCTCCTCCTCTCTCCTATTAGGCACCCACGTGGAGTCAGTGACCTCATCATCCCCTCCCTCCTCATCACTGGAGCCAATCTGGCAGTATGCTGCAGCTGCTGGAACATGACTGCCAGATTGGTGTCCTTCTTGAGCATCCCCTCTGTCTGCTCTCACCCTACTGCCTTCCTGTAGCTGGGTTTCATCATCAGACCCTTCGAAACGCTGGGCATCCTCCTGGAGCATGTACCCAACACTGTGCTCAAACAGTTCGGGGGACTCCTCAGGAGGAGGACATGGTGGGTCTAGGGAAGGAGTGACTGATGATGAGTCTGACATTGATAACAGGGAAGAGGACGCTTTGGCAGCTGCTTTGCCAGTACCCTGAGCCTGGGTGAGAGAGGATGAGGAGGGCTTGGTCATCCACTCTACCAAGTCTTCGGCATGATGTGGCTCAACATGTCCAGCTGCCGAAAAGAAGGACAAGCGTGTCCCATGGCCATGTGCTGATGACAATGCACCGCGTCCACGACCAGCACTGTTGCCCCCAGACACAGAGCCTGCTTGCCCTCTTTTATTGCCTCCTGACTGTCTGCCTCTCCTTGTTTGCCTTCCAGACATTCTAATAGATGGCCTGCAGGGAGATGGGAAAAAAAGCAATAAGGGCTACCTTCAGGTGTCCTTCTCTGTCCCTTTACTTAAGGATTTCTAAATATGGTTGAGGATGATTGCTTTTGCACAGAATAGCACAACGACAATTTCCCTGACTGCCCAAAAATCAAGGATTTCAAAGATGGTTGATGAGGAATGCTTTAGCACACTATAGCACAAGGAGAATTCCCCTCACTTTCCTTCTTTGTCCCTAGAAACAAGGACTGGCACAGTGAAAGAAACTGACACTCTCCCTACCTACAGTTTTCTGTCCCTAGAAAAAATGTTTTTTTAAAGCACACTATAGCACAAGGAGAATTCCCCTCACTTTCCTTCTTTGTCCCTAGAAACAAGGACTCGCACAGTGAAAGAAACTGACACTCTCCCTACCTAGAGTTTTCTGTCCCTAGAAAAAATGTTTTTTTTAAGCACACTATAGCACAAGGAGAATTCACTCACTGTCCTTCCCTGTCCCTGGAAACAAGGACTTGCACAGTGAAAGAAACTGACACTCTCCCTACCTAGAGTTTTCTGTCCCTAGAAAAAATGTTTTTTTTAAGCACACTATAGCACAAGGAGAATTCACTCACTGTCCTTCCCTGTCCCTGGAAACAAGGACTTGCACAGTGAAAGAAACTGACACTCTCCCTACCTAGAGTTTTCTGTCCCTAGAAAAAATGTTTTTTTTAAGCACACTATAGCACAAGGAGAATTCACTCACTGTCCTTCCCTGTCCCTGGAAACAAGGACTTGCACAGTGAAAGAAACTGACACTCTCCCTACCTAGAGTTTTCTGTCCCTAGAAAATATGTTTTTTTTAAGCACACTATAGCACAAGGAGAATTCACTCACTGTCCTTCCCTGTCCCTGGAAACAAGGACTTGCACAGTGAAAGAAACTGACACTCTCCCTACCTAGAGTTTTCTGTCCCTAGAAAAAATGTTTTTTTAAAGCACACTATAGCACAAGGAGAATTCACTCACTGTCCTTCCCTGTCCCTGGAAACAAGGACTTGCACAGTGAAAGAAACTGACACTCTCCCTACCTAGAGTTTTCTGTCCCTAGAAAAAATGTTTTTTTTAAGCACACTATAGCACAAGGAGAATTCACTCACTGTCCTTCCCTGTCCCTGGAAACAAGGACTTGCACAGTGAAAGAAACTGACACTCTCCCTACCTAGAGTTTTCTGTCCCTAGAAAAAATGTTTTTTTAAGCACACTATAGCACAAGGAGAATTCACTCACTGTCCTTCCCTGTCCCTGGAAACAAGGACTTGCACAGTGAAAGAAACTGACACTCTCCCTACCTAGAGTTTTCTGTCCCTAGAAAAAATGTTTTTTTTAAGCACACTATAGCACAAGGAGAATTCACTCACTGTCCTTCCCTGTCCCTGGAAACAAGGACTTGCACAGTGAAAGAAACTGACACTCTCCCTACCTAGAGTTTTCTGTCCCTAGAAAAAAAATTTTTTTTAAGCACACTATAGCACAAGGAGAATTCACTCACTGTCCTTCCCTGTCCCTGGAAACAAGGACTTGCACAGTGAAAGAAACTGACACTCTCCCTACCTAGAGTTTTCTGTCCCTAGAAAAAATGTTTTTTTTAAGCACACTATAGCACAAGGAGAATTCACTCACTGTCCTTCCCTGTCCCTGGAAACAAGGACTTGCACAGTGAAAGAAACTGACACTCTCCCTACCTAGAGTTTTCTGTCCCTAGAAAAAATGTTTTTTTTAAGCACACTATAGCACAAGGAGAATTCACTCACTGTCCTTCCCTGTCCCTGGAAACAAGGACTTGCACAGTGAAAGAAACTGACACTCTCCCTACCTAGAGTTTTCTGTCCCTAGAAAAAATGTTTTTTTTAAGCACACTATAGCACAAGGAGAATTCACTCACTGTCCTTCCCTGTCCCTGGAAACAAGGACTTGCACAGTGAAAGAAACTGACACTCTCCCTACCTAGAGTTTTCTGTCCCT
Source organism: Rana muscosa (assembly GCA_029206835.1). Classification (NCBI taxonomy): domain Eukaryota; kingdom Metazoa; phylum Chordata; class Amphibia; order Anura; family Ranidae; genus Rana; species Rana muscosa. The sequence continues at coordinate 621,611,056 of CM055117.1, forward strand.
AGAAAAAATGTTTTTTTTAAGCACACTATAGCACAAGGAGAATTCACTCACTGTCCTTCCCTGTCCCTGGAAACAAGGACTTACACAGTGAAAGAAACTGACACTCTCCCTACCTAGAGTTTTCTGTCCCTAGAAAAAATGTTTTTTTTAAGCACACTATAGCACAAGGAGAATTCACTCACTGTCCTTCCCTGTCCCTGGAAACAAGGACTTGCACAGTGAAAGAAACTGACACTCTCCCTACCTAGAGTTTTCTGTCCCTAGAAAAAATGTTTTTTTTAAGCACACTATAGCACAAGGAGAATTCACTCACTGTCCTTCCCTGTCCCTGGAAACAAGGACTTGCACAGTGAAAGAAACTGACACTCTCCCTACCTAGAGTTTTCTGTCCCTAGAAAAAATGTTTTTTTTAAGCACACTATAGCACAAGGAGAATTCACTCACTGTCCTTCCCTGTCCCTGGAAACAAGGACTTGCACAGTGAAAGAAACTGACACTCTCCCTACCTAGAGTTTTCTGTCCCTAGAAAAAATGTTTTTTTTAAGCACACTATAGCACAAGGAGAATTCACTCACTGTCCTTCCCTGTCCCTGGAAACAAGGACTTGCACAGTGAAAGAAACTGACACTCTCCCTACCTAGAGTTTTCTGTCCCTAGAAAAAATGTTTTTTTTAAGCACACTATAGCACAAGGAGAATTCACTCACTGTCCTTCCCTGTCCCTGGAAACAAGGACTTGCACAGTGAAAGAAACTGACACTCTCCCTACCTAGAGTTTTCTGTCCCTAGAAAAAATGTTTTTTTTAAGCACACTATAGCACAAGGAGAATTCACTCACTGTCCTTCCCTGTCCCTGGAAACAAGGACTTGCACAGTGAAAGTGTCATGGATATGCATTAATGTCTGTCTGCCATCTTACCTTCCTCCTCATGTGTTCATCTAGAGACCAGACCTCCTTCACCTGGCTTCCTTTATAATCTCCTCCCAGCCTGACTCCACCCCAGGCCCTATCACTGAACACTATATTAACCTGTGCACTGCAAGCCTGCTTTGCTGATCAACGTGTTTGTTAGGCATTGTGTGTTTGGGTTCCTGCCTGCCGTGTGCTACGTCTGTCTCTCTGTTACGTTATTGGCTTGTCCCCGACCATCCCTGTCTGCTCGTGACCCTTGACCTTCGGCTCGTTCTTCGTTATCCTTGTCTGCTTGTGGCCCCTGACCTTCGGCTTGTTATTCGGTTCTCTCTATCGTGTGCTGCTGCTTCCCCTTATCCTACGGGGCGTGAGCTAGGAAACTCCAGGGGCAGCGACCTGGTCCCAGCCTGCAGCGTAACATCCTCACCACTAGAGGCCCTGGAGAAGACCAGCTGGGTCTTAGACTCCGCGCCCTGGGGAATCTTGGCTCTCGCTTCCGTTGGGATCCCGGTTGTGCTCCTCTGGTCCCGCTTTCCACAACCACCCAGTTTCCTATCCACAGAAGCCAGCCATAGGGTTCACTACCTCGCGGTGCACTCCTGTCCCCCTACGGTGTGCATCTGTCACCTGGCCACAGGTGACCCTGACAGTGGAGAGGGATGAGGATGATGCTGGGTGGAGGTGGGGATATATTGTGGAGAGGGATGGATGATGCTGGGCGGAGGTGGGGATATAATGTGGAGAGGGATGGATGATGCTGGGCGGAGGTGGGGATATAATGTGGAGAGGGATGGATGATGCTGGGCGGAGGTGGGGATATAATGTGGAGAGGGATGGATGATGCTGGGCGGAGGTGGGGATATATTGTGGAGAGGGATGAGGATGACATTCTGATCTTTTCTGAAAATCTGCTCGTCCACAGAAACCATGTCCGCACTGTACTTCAACGTCTTAGAGAGAACAATCTCTATGCCAAGCTGGAGAAATGTTCCTTTGAATGTTCTGAGGTCCTGTTTTTGGGGTGCTTTGTCTCATGTTCGGGGCTTCGTATGGACCCTGGGAAGGTCTTGGCTATCACCAACTGGCCTCTTCCTGCTAGCCTCAAGGCCACACAGCGCTTTCTTGGCTTCACTAATTATTATAGGCAGTTCATAAGGAATTACTCTTCCATTGCCGCGCCTATTATCGCTTTGACCAAGAAGGGTGTGAATGCCAGAGACTGGCCTCCCGAAGCTGTCTCTGCATTTCACAACCTGAAACAGGCCTTTGTTTCTGGCCCCCTCTTGAGGAGACCAAATCCTGGGAATGCATTTTTTATTGAAGTGGACGCTTCCTCAATGGGGGTGGGAGCTGTGCTTCTTCAAATCTTTGAGAAGAGACGCCAACCATGTGCGTTCTTCTCCAAAAAAATTTCTCAGGCAGAGAGGAATTATGCCATCGGTGATCGGGAACTTCTCGCAATTAAATTGGCGTTAGAGGAGTGGCGTCATCTCTTGGAGGGTTCCCCTCACTCCATAACGATCTTTACCGATCACAAGAATTTACAGTATCTACAGAATGCTAAACGTCTGAATCCTAGACAGGCCAGGTGGAGTCTCTTCTTTGCCCGTTTTAATTTCACGATTACCTACAAACCTGGTTCCTGCAACGGTCGGGCTGATGCGCTCTCTAGGTCATTTGACACTTTGGACGAGGAGTCCGCCCCTGAACCTGAGCCGATCATTCCCACCTCATGCATTGTTGCCCACTCTACCACCCTGAAGTCTAAAATTCCGCCTGGTAAGACCTTTGTCCCCACTGAGCTAAGAGCTAAGATCCTTCGTTGGGGACATGATTCCAAGGTGGCAGGGCATTCTGGATTCCTCCGATCCTTCCTACTCATCAGTCGTCACTACTGGTGGCCTAATCTCCGCTCAGACGTCAAAGACTACGTTAAAGCTTGTCATGTCTGTGCTCAGTCCAAATCCTCCACACAAGCTCCTGCTGGTCTCCTCATGCCCTTGCCTATTCCTAAGGAACCCTGGGCCCATATTGCCATGGATTTTATCACCGATCTCCCACTGTCTGAGAATAATACAGTCATTTGGGTGGTAATCGATCGATTCTCCAAGATGGCTCATTTTGTTCCTCTTCCTGGTCTTCCTTCTGCCCCTGCCTTGGTTCCCATTTTCATTCGAGAAATTCTCCGCCTACATGGGGTCCCTTCTCATATTGTTTCCGACAGGGGAGTCCAATTCACGTCTCGTTTTTGGAGAGCCTTTTGCAAATCCCTCAATATTGTCTTGGATTTTTCTTCTTCTTACCATCCCCAATCCAATGGACAGACTGAGAGGGTTAATCAGGAGTTAGAGGTCTTTCTTCGCACCTTTGTGTCTTCTCACCATGACGATTGGTCCTCTCTACTCCCGTGGGCAGAATTCTCCCATAACAATCATGTGAATACCAGTTCGCAGAAGACACCCTTTTTCACAGTTTATGGAAAACACCCTCAACTTCCTCTTCCTATGATCTGTTCTCCAGACATTCCAGCTTTGGCTTCGGTTCAGGAGTCTCTCAATTCCGTTTGGGGTCACGTTCATGATTCCCTCCGGGCAGCTGCTGAAAAATTCAAAGGCTTTGCCGACCGCCGCAGGCGTAAACCGCCTTCTCTTCAGCCAGGGGACAAAGTCTGGCTCTCTACCAGGAACATCAAGCTCCGAGTTCCTTCTCTGAAGTTTGCTCCACGATTCCTCGGTCCATACACGGTAACTGCTAAACTGAATCCGGTTTGTTTCAAACTCCAGATTCCTAAGAGCCTTAAAATCACTAACTCCTTTCATGTTGCTCTTCTAAAGCCTTTAGTCCTCAATAAATTCTCTCGTCCTCTTCCTACCGTGGCGCCTGTCTCTGAGGATAATCAGGAGTACGAGATCAGTCAAATTCTGGACTCCCGACTCTGTAAAGGCGTTCTTCAGTACCTCGTTCATTGGAAAGGGTTTGGTCCTGAGGAGAGGTCTTGGATCACTGCATCTGAGGTCTTTGCACCTCGTCTGTTAAAGGAGTTTCATCTGAAGTTTCCCTCTAAACCTGGGCCCAGGCGGGGAAGGGGGAGGCCTCGTAAGAGGGAGGGTACTGTCATGGATATGCATTAATGTCTGTCTGCCATCTTACCTTCCTCCTCATGTGTTCATCTAGAGACCAGACCTCCTTCACCTGGCTTCCTTTATAATCTCCTCCCAGCCTGACTCCACCCCAGGCCCTATCACTGAACACTATATTAACCTGTGCACTGCAAGCCTGCTTTGCTGATCAACGTGTTTGTTAGGCATTGTGTGTTTGGGTTCCTGCCTGCCGTGTGCTACGTCTGTCTCTCTGTTACGTTATTGGCTTGTCCCCGACCATCCCTGTCTGCTCGTGACCCTTGACCTTCGGCTCGTTCTTCGTTATCCTTGTCTGCTTGTGGCCCCTGACCTTCGGCTTGTTATTCGGTTCTCTCTATCGTGTGCTGCTGCTTCCCCTTATCCTACGGGGCGTGAGCTAGGAAACTCCAGGGGCCGCGACCTGGTCCCAGCCTGCAGCGTAACATCCTCACCACTAGAGGCCCTGGAGAAGACCAGCTGGGTCTTAGACTCCGCGCCCTGGGGAATCTTGGCTCTCGCTTCCGTTGGGATCCCGGTTGTGCTCCTCTGGTCCCGCTTTCCACAACCACCCAGTTTCCTATCCACAGAAGCCAGCCATAGGGTTCACTACCTCGCGGTGCACTCCTGTCCCCCTACGGTGTGCATCTGTCACCTGGCCACAGGTGACCCTGACAGAAAGAAACTGACACTCTCCCTACCTAGAGTTTTCTGTCCCTAGAAAAAATGTTTTTTTTAAGCACACTATAGCACAAGGAGAATTCACTCACTGTCCTTCCCTGTCCCTGGAAACAAGGACTTGCACAGTGAAAGAAACTGACACTCTCCCTACCTAGAGTTTTCTGTCCCTAGAAAAAATGTTTTTTTAAAGCACACTATAGCACAAGCACAAAACACACTGACACTCTCCCTACCTATCCTTCTCTTTCCCTAAACTAAAGGAATCCAGGTTAAGCAAGAAAGAAATAAAAGTCACTGTCCCTGCCTATGCTGCTCTTTCCCTGCTCCGGAACACACTACACTAGGCCGCCGTGCTGGCGGCCTTTTATAGTGTGGGGCGTGTACTAAACACCCTCAGCAATAATTGGCCACAGGCATCCTGCCTGTGGCCAATCATTGCTCTCCTCGCTGCCGGCGCTGTGATTGGCCAAGCATGCGGGGTCACAGTGCATGCTTGGCCAATCACAGCGCCTGGATGACACTGCGATGGCGTAGTGCATTGTGGGCCGTTCGCGTCACTCGAATTTGGCGCGAACGGCCCAAATCGTTCGATCTTCGTCGAACGATCGAACAGCCGATGTTCGAGTCGAACGTATGTTCGACTCGAACACGAAGCTCATCCCTAATTGGGAAGAATAGTGCCCTATTGTTGGTATCATTGGGAGGAATAGTGACCCATCGTTGGTATCATTGGGAGGAATGATACTAACATTGGTATCATTGGGAGGAACAGTGCCCCATCGTTGGTATCATTGGGAGGAATAGTTCCCCATCATTGGTATCATTGGCAGGCCCGGATTTACTCTCTTTGCCGCCCCAAGGCCGGGTCCTTCAATGTCGCCAAGCCCCCCACCCCCAACACACACACACCACCATTCTTATCCTTTATCGATGACTGCTACAAATTATTGCTGCCCTTCTACCACCTGTTCAGTCTCCACAGGTACAGAACCTCCAGCAGTGCCTCTGTTAGAGAAATAACTTTGTATTTTTGGCATGTGCTTGAGCCCTTCTTTTATACGTTCAGATTTCTCCTTAGCACTTTGGCGGTAGCCATGACCACTTTTGTCTTTTCTCTGACATATTAGAGTTTTTTCTAAATCAAGAAAATAGTCTTTTGTTAAAGACACCTAATCTTTCTCTTACTGTGGCATTTAAAAATGTTCTCACTATTTAAATAACAGCCTCTGACTTACCTCGATCTCTGCAGCAGCTTCTTTTCAGAGGAATTCTGTCCCTCCCACCAACACATGAAGCACGAGGCTCTTCAGTGATGGACAGTGCACCTTGTGTATCTATTGGCTAAGGAGGCAGCAGGAGGCGGAGAGGCCTGCCTCCTGCTGCCTCCTTGGCCAATGAGATCTGAAAGACTGTTAAGTCCCTTCCTCATAACATCTCCCGAGTCCCAGCCCTGCCAGCTTACTATACTTAGCCTACGGCTGCGTCTCTCCTGCAGACCTGCACTATATCTCCTCCGGCTCCTCTCTCCTGCACACTTCCTGGCTGCCGCAGGGCCCCTCCAGACACTCGGGCCCGGTACATGTGTATCGGCTTTACCCCCCTGATGGTGGCCCTGCCCCCCCTGTTGCCGCGGCGCCGCCCCTGCACCCACTGCCGCCCCGAGGCCTGGCCTCGGTGGCCTTGTCAGGAATCTGGCCCTGATCATTGGAAGGAATAGTGCCCCATCATTGCTATCTTTGGGGGGAGTAGTGCCTCATCATTGGTGTCATTGGGAGGAACAGTGCCCCAACATTGGTATCATTGGGAGGAATAGTGCCCCATCGTTGGTATGATTGCGAGGAATGATACTAACGTTGGTATCATTGGAAGGAACAGTGCCCCATCTTTGGTATCATTGGGAGGAACAGTGCCTCATCGTTTGTATCATTGGGAGGAGCAGTGCCCCATCGTTGGTATCATTGGGAGGAGCAGTGGCCCATCGTTGGTATCATAGGGAGGAGCAGTGCCCCATCGTTGGTATCATTGGGAGGAGCAGTGCCCCATTGTTGGTATTATTGGGAGGAGCAGTGCCCCATTATTGGCATCATTGGGAAGAATATTGCCTCATCATTGGTATCATTGGGAGGAATAGTGCCCCATTGTTGATGTCAGTGGGAGAAATGGTTCCCCATTGTTGGTGTCAGTTGGCAGAATATTGTCTTGTATCAGTGGGAGGAATAGTGCCCTAAGGGCCGCAGTTTGGAGACCACTGCTGTAGAGTGTCAGTACTTCCTCTGTTTTGGCATTAATTCTGGGATCTAGGAAGACCTTTTCCTTACTTTGTGATACATAACTCCGGCCAGGGATTTTCTCTAGTATTAAAGTGACACTAAACAATATCCTTATTCTCTAATCCATACACAGCCACTACTCAATGACCCTGTCATCTGTTTTTCATATAATAGTTTCTTCCTGTGTTTTTCTGCCTCCTCGTAACACCCTTCATCCTCCTCTTGAACCTCTCACTTTCCCCCCTCTCTTCCATTTGTTTGGACCAATCAGTGTGTGTTTGTTGTGGTCATTTGCACTGCTCCATGCACACTACAAATCTGGTAGTCCATAGCAAGCAACAAGAGGGTGGCTATGTTACTACATATAGTGGGACCATGAGGAACTAATGTAGCAACCCTCTAATGCCTTGTACACACGTGCGGGTTTTCCGACGGAAAAACTGCGAGGAGAGCTTTTGGTCGGGAATCCCCGGCCGTGTGTATGCTCTCTCGCAGTTTTTCCGACGGGAAAACTGACAAACCCGCCGGACAAAAAAAAGAGAACCAGCTCTCTTTTTTCCCACCGGGATTCCCGGCAGACTTTTTCCCCGGCAGTTTTCCTATGGGGAAAACTGCGATGGAGCGGGCATACACACGGCTGGGATTCCCGACCAAAGCTCTTATCGGAGTTTTCCAGACGGGAAAACCTCTCGTGTGTATGGGGGAAAAGTTACCGAGCAGGTTCTTGGTTTTCCCCCCGGGATTTCCCACTGATCTTTTCCCGTTGGAAAACCCGCTCGTGTGTACTAGGCATAACAGTTAGTCAGATCACCCTGCTGATCCCTGATCATGGTCCCTGCTGAACTGGCTGAGATTTGATCCGTCTATGACCAGCTTAACTTTACCTACAGGTAAGCCTTATTATAGGCCTACCTGTAAATATAAATTATAAAGCAGACTTTACTACTGCTTTAAAGAAAACAAAATGTGTGCAACAGTGCACTGTGTTAAGAAAAAAAGGCGAGATGTATTTTATGTTATTTGTCTGAGAAAGCCTCTATGATGGCCATACGCTTCAATAAATAATGCATTTGTTTACTGATCGATCACTCCCAATAGAAATAATCAATCTATAGTCCACAACCCAGTCGATCGATATGTCACACACAGGAACATTTTTTGATAGCATCTCTGTTTCCACCATGCAAACTCATAATCTTAGACCCCTTTCACACCGAGGCACTTTGCAGGCGCTATAACGCTAAAAATAGCGCCTGCAAAGCGCCCTGAAAGAGCCGCTGCTGTCTCTCCAATGTGAAAGCCCCGAGGAGCGGTGCGCTAGCAGGACGGTAAAAAAAGTCCTGCTAGCAGCATCTTTGGCGCGGTGAAGGAGCGGTGTGTATACCGCTCCTCCACCGATCCCGCCCATTAAAATGAATGGGCACCGCGGCTATACCGCCGGCAAAGCGCTGCTGCAGCAGCGCTTTGCAGGTGGGTTTAACCCTATTTCCGTCCGTTAGCGGGGTTTAAATGTGCCCCGCTAGCGGCCGAATAGCGCCGCAAAATTGACGGTAAAGTGCCGCTATTTTTTACAGCAGACACACCCACTGCCCCAGTGTGAAAGGGGCGTTATTGATCAAAATATATCAGATTTGTGGCCAAAGCATCTCAGTGCTGCCGATAGATGCAACACGATTGATATATCTCCAGCATGGCCAATTGATTTAGTTTTATTGAATCTGAATTGATCGAAAGGGAAGTTATGCCTATTTGATTGTTTGCCGATTTGACCATTTTCATCAAATCGCACATCGTTTGGATAAAGCATGTATGGCCACCACAACAGAGACCAAAATAAATCACACAAGCCGCAAATGTGATTTTTGGAGGCTTTCGGTACACCAGCATTCCTCCATTTTGCTTTATTGCAAGCCAGCAGTGTTTGAATTTTTGACAATTCTGGAAAATGACTCAAGCTTCATTATTAACATTTTATAAATATAAATTTTTACTTGGAATTTCCCTTTAGAGCAGGGTGGATATAAATCAATGATTAAAAAAACAACTGATTTTTTTGATTTAAATCAATATTTTAGATTTTTATCAAATTGATTTTAATAAAATGCTTTTGGAGTAAAAATCTATCTAAAGATAGTTTTCTATTTGGGATACATTAATAATTTAGTTTATTCAGCATGAAATGGAGCTTAGTTAAGTAGCATGAGGCTGTATATTCTGCAGTATTTAAATTTTTGGTAAACTCATTCAGTGAATCCAAGCTCCGCAAGCTGAGATAGCAAGCACTGTATTGATGCATTCACACAATTTCACAGTAACCATGGGACTGTCGGTGTGTCAACAGCGGGTCAGAGGAGGAGCCGCTGCAGGACAGAGATGACAGTTGCTCTTTAAAAATTATGATTTAAACCGAGTTGATTTAAATTAGGACTTTTTACTAGTGATTTAAATCATGATTTAAACCGAATTGATATAAATCAAATTCACCCTGCTTTAGCTTTCAATTAAAGCGGTTGTATACCGCAAAACTTTTTTTTTTTTTTTCACAACCTGCAAGGCAAAGTCATAATGAGCTAGTATGACTAGCATACTAGCTCATTATCAATCACTTACCTTAGATCGAAGCCCCCGCAGCGGTCCTCGGACACGTCCTCCGTCGCATCCATGATACCCGGAGTGACTTCCGGGTATCGCCGCTCCGGCGCTGTGATTGGCCGGAGCGGCGATGACGTCACTCCCACGCATGCGCGGGGAACGGCACGATCCCCGCGCATGCGCGAATTCCGTCAGTGTCCGGCAGGCTGCCATTCAAAGAGCCGCCGCGCTCAGTGCGCCTGCGCCGTTATCTACGGCGCGCATGCGCCGTAGATAGTGGTGCACTCTTTTTTGCAAATATCTCCGAAACCGTGTAGGTCTCGGAGATATTGCAAGCACCTACAGGTAAGCCTTAATGTAGGCTTACCTGTAGGTGCATTTCATATTTGTGGGTATACAACCACTTTAATTGTATCGTTTTTTTATATGTTATATGTGTAGTAATCAGCGTATTGTAAATGATAAATGATATATAATATATATTTATATAGACTTCCAGAGAAGCGGCATGGAAAACAGCTTATCTGCTTAAAAACAACAGGGTTGATTTACTAAAGGCAAATAGACTGCTCACTTTGCAATGGAATTTTCCCCAGAGGTTAGTGAATGAGGTGAATTGTGTGTACACAAAAATGCATTTTTTTTTTTTATTACGCGTAATTGGGTATTCTTTGCAAAGTGAATATTCACTAAGCTCTGGGGCAAATTCCCTTGAAAATGAACAGCCTGTTTTCTTTTAGTACATCAACCCCATTTTAGAGCCCATTCACACTGGGGCAACATGACTTCCAGCTCGATTTTATGAGGCAACTCAGACACTACTTGAGAATGAATCACAGGGCGACCTGGAGCTATTTACAAGGCAACTCCAAGTTGCCTGCAGGACAAGAGACATTCCAGTGGCCAATCAAACAAGAATCAGCTCTGTGGGAGGGAGGGGGGAGGGAGAGTTTTGCAGGAGAAATGTATGTTTTCTTCCTGGAGAGTTGCTCCTATTAAGACAGTGAGAGGCGACTCCCATTGAAATGAATGGTTACAGGTCACCTAGGAGTCGGATTGAAGTAGTACAGGGACCTTTTTGAAGTCGGAGCGACTGCAGTAGTGTGCATAAGGACGGCTCCATTAACTTACATTGATTTCTTCAGCCAGCGCGACCTGAGGCGACTAGGGGCGACCTGGGGCGATTTGGAGTCGGATCCAAAGACGCCCCTGTGTGAATGGGCTCTTAGGATTGCTGTTCTTGTAACAGCTTCTCACTAGAAGTTACTAAGTAAGGATGCCAACTACATAGGCTAACATATGCATAGCTGTGCTATATAGGGTCTGTCTATTCCAATTAAACACTGAGGGCCAGTTCACACCATAGAAACGCAGTCCAGGTGCGTTCCAAATGCTTTTCTGCATGCACGTTTTTTATGCATTCCAGTGCATTTTTGAAGCAGTTCAGTGCATTTTCCCCCCTCTTTTTTTTTTCAGTGTGTCTTTTATGCTTTTTACAGTGTTCCAGTACAGTCCAGTGCAGGAAAAATGTAGCATGTTCTACTTTTTTTTTCTGGAACTGGAACTGATGTAAACTATGCCATTGAAAACCCTTTTTTTTTATGCGTTATTGATGCCGGAAAAAAAAACGCACTGGACTGCATGTGGTGTGAACTGGCCCTGAGAGTTTACAGAAATGTGGAATGTCAAACCCTTTCAGAAAAATTATACATTTAATCTCATATGCCATTCATGTATCAAATGAATGTATCAAAAGAGTTGTACAGTAAGTTGAAGGCATTCAAAACTAGAAATATTTAAATAGTAATATTTAAGTCTGATTCACTAAGATACTTTTTATACTGCTGCATTTTAATGCATGGGTCACAACGCAATAAGATTTATGTGTCCAACTTCCCCATAATAAAAATAATGCCTGTTCCCATCTCAGCATTGCAGTGCAGTTTGTTTTGAAAAATATGACATGTCCATTTTGTTCTGTGGTTTAAGTGCATTGGAAGGCATATAGAAGTCAATGGTAGTGCAATAAAATGCATATAACATGCATTTTGATTTGTTAGCATCCTGTATTACCAAGCCCTGGTCAATGGCTGTAACCCTATCCACTTAAAATTCTAAATTAAAAAAACACATTGAAAACACTCCAACATGCATTACAATGCATGTCAGCACACAAAGTAAACACATGTTGTCATATGACAGCACACCTGCCTACTGCTATGAAAAAGTGACTCCTTGTACACACATAGATAGCAAGTGTATTCCAGGATCATTAGCAAGTGTGTTCCAGGATCTATAGCAAGTGTGTTCCAGGATCTATAGCAAGTGTGTTCCAGGATCATTAGCAAGTGTGTTCCAGGATCTATAGCAAGTGTGTTCCAGGATCTATAGCAAGTGTGTTCCAGGATCTATAGCAAGTGTGTTCCAGGATCATTAGCAAGTGTGTTCCAGGATCTATAGCAAGTGTGTTCCAGGATCTATAGCAAGTGTGTTCCAGGATCTATAGCAAGTGTGTTCCAGAATCATTAACAAGTGTGTTCCAGAATCATTAGCAAGTGTGTTCCAGAATCATTAGCAAGTGTGTTCCGGGATCTTTTTATTTTTCCCTCTGTTGTTATTTATTATTAATTTATCCTGTATGTGTTATCTGTTATGCTTATTTTTGAAGGTCAGTATATGTATTTGGTCTATCTAGCGCTTAGGCACAGTTCTTGAACTGTATTTGGCGCTTTACAAATAATAATTAGCAAGTGTGTTCCAGGATATATAGCAAGTGTGTTCCAGGATCTATAGCAAGGGTGTTCCAGGATCTATAGCAAGTGTGTTCCAGAATCATTAGCAAGTGTGTTCCAGGATCATTAGCAAGTGTGTTCCAGGATCATTAGCAAGTGTGTTCCAGGATCTATAGCAAGTGTGTTCCAGGATCTATAGCAAGTGTGTTCCAGAATCATTAGCAAGTGTGTTCCAGGATCATTAGCAAGTGTGTTCCAGGATCATTAGCAAGTGTGTTCCAGGATCTATAGCAAGTGTGTTCCAGAATAATTAGCAAGTGTGTTCCATGATCATTAGCAAGTGTGTTCCATGATCATTAGCAAGTGTGTTCCAGAATCATTAGCAAGTGTGTTCCAGAATCATTAGCAAGTGTGTTCCAGAATCATTAGCAAGTGTATTCCAGAATCATTAGCAAGTGTGTCACCAGTTTACCTGTGAATTAGTCCACTATTAACCACTTAAGGACCAAAAAAAAATTGGGTCACTTTTATTCCTATTTAGACCCCTTTCACACTGGGGCAGTTTGCAGGTGCTAAAAATAGCGCCTGAAAACCGACCTGAAACAGCAGCTGCTGTTTCTCCAGTGTGAAAGCCTGAGGGCTTTCACACTGGAGCGGTGCACTAGCAGGACCGCTCCAAAAGTCCTGCTAGCCGCATCTTTGGAGCGGTGAGAGGAGCGGTGTGTTTACCGCTCCTTCCCATTAAAAGCAATGGGAAACCGCGGCTATACCGCTGGCAATGCGCCTCTGCAGAGGCGCATTGTCGGCGGTATTAACCCTTTTTCGGCCGCTAGCGGGGGGTAAAACCGCACCGCTAGCGGCCGAATACCGCCGCAATTCCGACGGTAAAGCACCACTAAAAATAGCGGCGCTTTACAGCCACCGCACCTCCCCCCCCAGTGTGAAAGGGGCCTAAGGGCATGACAGTACCTCTTAAATGTGAGATCTGGGGTCAAAAAGACCTCAGATCTCACATTTACACTAAAATACAATTAAGAAAAATAAATAAAAATTAATGTCTTTTAAATTTTAAAAAAAGAAAAAATTTCCCAATGTTATGGAGCTGAGAGGGGGCCATCTTTCCCTCACTCGGCTTCGGGCCTGTCAAGGGAGAGGACGCGATCGTCTCCGCCGCTACCGATGGCTCCGGTGAATCCGCCGCAGAGACCACTTTCATCTTAAAGAGGACCGCCTGCCGTTTCTGAAAATACCAAGTTATGGCAGCTAGCTGCTGCCATAACAACGGTATTTAGCGCCAAAGCACAGACGTACAGCTACGCGGGTTTGTGGTAAGTGGTTAAAGCAGCCTCAAAAACGAAGCAGGTAGACTGTGGAGTTGATTTACTAAAACTGGAGAGCGGAAAATCTGATGCAGCTCTGCATAGAAACCAATCAGCTTCCAGGTTTTTGTCAAAGATTCATTGAACAAGCTGAAGTTAGAAGCTGATTGGCTACCATGCACAGCTGCAGCAGATTTTGCACTCTCCGGTTTTAGTAAATCAATCCCAGTGTCCCCAGCATATATCTTAAGAGTTTGAATGTTTTTATGGTTTGTTATAGAGTGGATAAGGATTAGAATTTCTGTCAGGTCTTTGCTGCTGCACTTGGCATATGAAGGGAGCAATGTGCGCATCCCCCAAAGCTCGGTCCTATCTGTTAGTAGACTTGCACTGTGGACACAGATTGACTGTATATCTTGTTGCATGTTTTAACATAAACAGAGGACCAATTGCATTCATCTGCAGTGGCCACTCTCCTTATGCTTGATGAGGTTTTCAATTAGCTTTATTAGGTAGTTATCACTGACAATGATCTTTATTGTAAGAAGTAGAGATGAGGTTGTAATTTCATCCCAGGTTTCTTGTGACCGCTCTCTACAAATACCCTGAAAGAAATAAAGGCCACAGCAGATATAAAAGTACCAATGAATGGAGGCATAGAGCAGCTTGCAGTACCTTCACATTGAACATGTACTGTACTACCATTATGACTGGTGGTTAGGCACATCTGCTTAAGTCCCAAGTAAAAGAAGGCTATAAAAGTGTTGTGTTTCAACATGACAAAAAGTATTATTGCAAATATCTTGATTACACTTTAGCATACTGTATGATTAAATGTAATATCAGATAAGCACGGACATGCATGTATACAGCAAAATAAAAAATAATGAAAAGATATATAGTATCTCACAAAAGTGAGTACACCCCTCACATTTTTGTAAATATTTTATTCAATTTTTTCATGTGACAACACTGAAGAAATGACACTTTGCTACAATGTAAAGTAGTGAGTGTACAGCTTGTATAACAGTGTAAATTTGCTGTCCCCTCAAAATAACTCAACACACAGCCATTAATGTCTAAACCGCTGGCAACAAAAGTGAGGACACCCCTAAGTGAAAATGTCCATATTGGGCCCAAAGTGTCATTATTTTGTGTGGCCACCATTATTTTCCAGCACTGCCTTAACCCTCTTGGGCATGGAGTTCACCAGAGCTTCACAGGTTGCCACTGGAGTCCTTCTACACTCCTCCATGACGACATCACGGAGCTGGTGGATGTTAGAGACCTTGCACTCCTCCACCTTCCATTTGAGGATGCCCCACAGATGCTCAATAGGGTTTAGTTCTGGAAACATGCTTGGCCAGTCCATCACCTTGACCCTCAGCTTATTTAGCAAGGCAGTGGTCATATTGGAGGTGTGTTTGGGGTCGTTATGTTGGAATGCTGCCCTGCGGCCCAGTCTCTGAAGGGAGGGGATCATGCTCTGCTTCAGTATGTCACAGTACATGTTGGCATTCATGGTTCCCTCAATGAACTGTACCCCCCCCCCAGTGCCGGCAGCACTCATGCAGCCTCAGACCATGACATTCCCACCACCATGCTTGACTGCAGGCAAGACACATTTGTCTTTGTACTCCTCACCTGGTTGCCGTCACACGCTTAACACCATCTGAACCAAATAAGCTTTTCTTGGTCTCATCAGACCACAGCACATGGTTCCAGTAATCCATGTCCTTAGTCTGCTTGTCTTCAGCAAACTGTTTGCGGGCTTTCTTGTGCATCATCTTTAGAAGAGGCTTCTTTCTAGGACGACAGCCATGCAGACCAATTTGATGCAGTGTGCGGTGTATGGTCTGAGCACTTACAGGTTGACCCCCCACCCCTTCAACCTCTGCAGCAATGCTGGCAGCAATCATACATCTATTTCCCAAAGACAACCTCTGGATATGACGCTGAGCACGTGCACTCAACTTCTTTGGTCGACCATGGCAAGGCCTGTGCTGAGTGAAACCTGTCCTGTTAAACCGCTGTATGGTCTTGGCCACCATGCTGCAGCTCAGTTTCAGGGTATTGCCAATCTTCTTATAGCCTAGGCCATCTTTATGTAGAGCAACAATTCTTTTTTTCAGATCCTCAGAAAGTTGCTATGTTGAACTTCCAGTGACCAGTATGAGAGAGTGAGAGCGATAACACCAAATTTAACACACCTTCTCCCCATTCACACCTGAGCTCTTGTAACACTAACGAGTAACATGACACCGGGGAGGGAAAATGGCTAATTGGGCCCAATTTGGAAATTTTCACTTAGGGGTGTCCTCACTTTTGTTGCCAGCAGTTTAGACATTAATGGCTGTGTGTTGAGTTATTTTGAGGGGACAGCAAATTTACACTGTTATACAAGCTGTACACTCACTATTTTACATTGTAGCAAAGTGTCATTTCTTCAGTGTTGTCACATGAAAAGATATAATAAATTATTTACAAAAATGTGAGGGATGTTCTCACTTTTGTGGGATACTGTAGATAGAACATTACAGTGGCGTCATAAATCTCTTTTAAGCGATTAATGTAACATAATTTACTATAATCCATGTAAAAACTAAAAGAAGGAGAGAAAAGTGCCACTACCTAAGTGTATATGTTATTAAAACATATTTATAAAATGAAAAACATTAAATATGCACTCACATTTAAAAGATTTTAAAGAGTATATCGATAAGTCTCCAGCAGGTGGGAACCTTTCAGGTGGTCAATAGTGAGCAAGATGTGATGTAAAGTGCTTGGAACCAGAAAGTAAACCAGGGAAACACCAGAAAGATCCAACAGAAGCATCAGACTGTTTGTGTATATCACATTGATGACAACAACTTTGGACAGCGAGGAAGTGTTGTAGGCCCACAAGATGGCCGTGATGATGTCATGTGATGTAAATGGGCATTGTTACGCATTTCAGAGGAGGGGCTTGCTAACCATTAACCACCTAGAAGGTAGTCACCCGCTGGAGATTTATCGACATACTCTTTAGGCTCCATGCACACTAGTGTTTTTTTTAAGCTCCCAGAAGCTATTATGAGCATTTTTTTTCTGCTCCTAGAAGCTAAATAGTGTTATCCTATGTGTCCACTCACACTACTTTAGGCTATTAGCGTTTTGTGAGCTTCAGCGCCTAGGAGCAGAAAAAATAATGTTTTGACGTTTTTTGGAGCATTTTTTTCCAGCAGAAAAAATGCTAAACACTTCTAACAACTTTTTTCAAGCATTTTTTTTCCTTCATGTACTGCAAAAACGTGAACAAAATGCTAATGCTCCTAAACAAGCTACTAAAATGCTACTAAGGCTCCATGCACTCAAGTGTTTTTTTTTTTTTTAAGCTCCTAGAAGCTGTTATTAATCTTTTTCTGCTCCTAGAAGCTAAATAGTGTATTCTATGTGTCCATGCACACTACTTTAGGCTTCAGTGTGCAGGAGCAGAAACGAATTAGTTTTTGTAGATTTTTTTTGGAGCATTTTTCTAGCAGAAAAAAAAAAAACGCTAAACATTACTTAAAACACTCCTAGCAGCTTTTTTTAGCTTCTTTTTTCTTTCATGTATTGTAAAAATACTAATAAAATACTAATACTCCTTTACAAGCCTCTAAAAGTTACTAAAACACTACTACAAGCCAGCACAAAAATGCTATTATCAGAATTTTTCATCCAGCGTTTTTGAGCTTATTAAAAATGCTAGTGTGCATGGAGCCTTAAAGGGGTTGTAAAGGTAAAACATTTTTTTTAAATAACTAACATGTTATACTTACCTCCACTGTGCAACTCGTTTTGCACAGAGTGGCCCCGATCCAGGTCTTCTGGGGTTCCTCGGTGGCTGTCTCGGCTCCTCCACGCAAGAATTCACCACCTTCATGGGAGCGAGCAAGCACGGTGGTGAGTTCTTGTGGGCACGCTCCCGTGATACAGCCGGCGGCTATAGCCGCTCACTGTATCACTCGGCCCCGCCCCCCGGCGCGCCGCGTCATTGGATGTGATTAACAGCAGCGCGAGCCAATGGCTGCGCTGCTTTCAATCCATCCATTCTAGCCAATCAGCGGCCAGGCTGAGCGGCGAAAAGGATGTCGGGGGCGAGCGCGGGACTTTCGAGGGCTCAGATAAGTAAAATGGGGGGGCTGGGGAGTCGGTATTGTCGGATGTTTTTTCACCTTAATGCATAGGATGCATTAAAGCGGTTGTATACCGCAAAACTTTTTTTTTTTTTTTTTTAAACCTGCAAGGCAAAGCATAATGAGCTAGTATGACTAGCATACTAGCTCATTATCAATTACTTACCTTAGATCGAAGCCCCCGCAGCGGTCCTCGGACACGTCCTCCGTCGCCGCCATGATAACCGGAGTGACTTCCGGGTATCACCGCTCCGGCGATGTGACTGGCCGGAGCGGCGATGACGTCATTTCCGCGCATGCGCGAGGAACAGCGCGAGCTCCAGCAGTGTCCGGCGGGCTCCCATTCAAGAGCCGCTGTGCTCAGTGCGCCTGCGCCGTTATTTACGGCGCGCATGCGCCGTAGATATCGGTACAGTCTTTTTTGCAAAAATCTCAGAGACCGTGTAGGTCTCGGAGATATTGCAAGCACCTACAGGTAAGCCTTAATGTAGGCTTACCTGTAGGTGCATGTAGTATTTGAGGGTATACAACCACTTTAAGGTGAAAAAACATGAACCTTTAGTGTCCCTTTAACCACTTCTCTACTGTGCACGAAAACCCCCTTCCTGCCCAAGCCATTTTTCAGCTTTCAGCGCTGTCACACTTTGAATGACAATTGCGCGGTCGTGCGACGTGGCTCCCAAACGAAATTTGCGTCCTTTTTTTCCCACAAATAGAGCTTTCTTTTGGTGGTATTTGATCACCTCTGCGGTTTTTATTTTTTGCGCTATAAACAAAAGAAGAGCGTCCAGTTTGGAAAAAAAACACTATTTTTTACTTTTTTCTATAATAAATACCCATTTTTTTTTTTTAAATAAAATTTTCCTCAGTTTAGGCCGATACGTATTCTTCTACATATTTTTGGTATAAAAAAAATCGCAATAAGCGCGTATTGATTGGTTTGCGCAAAAGTTATAGCGTCTACAAAATAGGGGATAGATTTATAGCATTTTTATGTTTTTTATTTTTTTATTAGTAATGGCGGCGATCTGCGATTTTTTTATTGTGACTGCGATATTGCGGCGGACACATCGGACACTTTTGACACATTTTTGGGACCATTCACGTTTATACAGCGATCCCTGCTATAAAAATGCATTGATTACTGTATAAATGTGATTGGCAGGGAAGGGGTTAACCACTAGGGGGCGGGAAGGGGTTAAATATTTTCCCTCAATGTGTTCTTACTGTGGGGGGAGGGGACTGACTGGGGGAGGTGACCGATGGTTGTCCCTTTGTACAAGGGACACACCATCCGTCTCCTCTCCCTCACAGGACGTGGATCTGTGTGTTTACACACAGAGATCCACTTTCCTGCTCGTTTCCCGGGCAATCGCGGGTGCCCGGCGGCAATCGCGGCCGCCGGGCACGCGCACCGGGGCCTTGTGAACGCGGCGGCAAGCGCGCGCCTCCTAGCTCATTTTAAAGGGAGGACGTCATATGACGTCCTCCCAGAACGAGAGTATCCTCCGCCCGCCGTCAATTGACAGTGGGCGGGGGGACAAGTGGTTAATATCATTAAAATGTGAGTGCATATTTATTGTTTTTCATTTCATAAATATGTTTTAATAAATGCTACACTTAGGTAGTGGTGCTTTTCTCACTTTTTTGTTTTTACATGGTTGGTTGGTGCATGTTCTCACTGTGCCTGCATGGGTTTCCTCCAGGTACTCCGGTTTCCTCCCACACTCCTGTCTAAATTGGCCCTAGTATGTATATGTATGAATGTGAGTTAGGGACCTTATACTGTAAGCTCCTTGAAAGCAGGGACTGATGTGAATATACAATATATATGTAAAACGATGCTTAAATTGACGGAGCTATATAAATACTAGAGTTGGGCCAAACTTTTGCTCATTCAGCGAACACCCGAACGCTGCACAGTGCATTCTAAGCCATGATTGGGCAAAGCTTAGCCCAATCAGGGCGCAGTGAATAGCTGGCTGTTAACCCGCCTAGCGTTATCCCAGAGTCTGGCTCGGGGTAAGATTTCAGTTCCTAAAGCGGTAACCCCCGAGCCAGACTCGGGATCGCATCGCAGGACACAGGGGAGGATACAGGGGAACTTAGTTACTTACCTTGTCCCTGGATCCTGCGATGTGTCCCCGCTGTGTGAGCGAGCCGTCATCTCGCTCGATCCACACTGCCGAGTGCCGCCGAGCTCCGTTCCCTGTGACGTTGCCGCGCACGGGGGCGGAGTTCGGCGTCAAATTCAAAAAGTGAAACACACAATACACATACAGTATACTGTAATCTTACAGATTACAGCACTGTATCAAATAATAACACACCCCCATTGTCCCTAGTGGTCTGTCCAGTGTCCTGCATGCACTTTTATATTATAAAAACTGTTCTTTCAGCCTGGAAACTGGAGAATGTCCATAGCATTTAAAAAGTGTCCCTTTACGTCAAAAGTGGTTTTAGACCAGCTATAAAACAGCGATAATAAATTAGAATCACTCGCAGAATTGAGCGATAGCGATTTGTGGGGAAATTCGTCATCAAACACTGAATCTAATGACAGCGACAATTCTGCAACTGAGCAAATTTCAGTGTTTTTGATTTGATTACATTATTGAATAATTTTTATTATTATTATATTATTATTTGTTATAATTATTTATAGTTATTTATTATATTATAATTTATGATTTAGTTTTTTGAACTTTATCATACCCGGGATGTCTACTAGACTCCTGTTTGGACAGATTTAAGTGAGTTATTCCTAAGAATTGCAGGCCTACAATATAAAACGCCAAATTTCCATGCAGAATAATGGTACTGCTTTCAGCACCTAAAATCTGACAGAATCATACCGCCAGGGAGGTTAAGGAGCAGCGTCGGGAAGCCAGCCGCCACGTCCTTAACAACCGAAGAGTCATCACCTGTCAATGGGCTTCCCCCGCTGACAGCTGAATAAAAAACAAAACAAAAACATTGCCGGCAATAAAAAAGTGAAAAAAAACTGATGTGGGGGACCCCCCAACATCCATACTAGACCCATATCCGAGCATGCAGCCTGACAGGCCGGGAAAGGGGAAGGTGGGACGAGTGAGTGCCCCCCTCCTGAACCATACCAGGCCACATGCCCTCAACATGGGGGGGGGTGGGTGCTTTGGGGCAGAGGGGGCTCTACTCTGACCCACCCGCCCGCCCCAAAGCACCTTGTCCCCATATTGATGGGGACAAAACTACTGCACACAGCAGGTGAGTATGACATGTTTGTTAGTTTTAACCACTAGAGACCCGCTCTATAGTCAAATGACGGCTACAGCGCGGACCTGAAAATCCGGGAGCCCGCCAATAGACGTCCTCCACTTTGCGTGCACGACGTGCGTCCCTGCAGGGCGCGCGCGGCGCACGCTGTCATCGCTGAGTCACTGAGACTCGGGAGATCACAGATCCGTGTAAGGGGCCGTTCCCGGCCCCTTACCATGTGATCAGCTGTCAGCCAATGACAGCTGATCACATGATGTAATTAAAGGATCGGTAATCGTTACCGATGTACCAGGGACATCGGTCCCGAAGAGGAAAAGGCAATTCTGCCTCATTTGTGCCCAAAAAATACCGCCTGCCAGTGCCACCTGCCATTGCAACCTGCCAGTGCCCACAGTGCCACCTATCAATGCCCACCAGGTATGCCAATCAGTGCCACCTAGTAATGCTGCCCTATCAGTGTAACCTACCAGTGCCCATTATTGCCACCCAACCGTGCCCATCACTGCCACCCATCAGTGCCCATCACTGCCACCTATCAGTGCCCATCACTGCCAGCTATCAGTGCCACCTATTAGTGCCACTTCTCAGTGCCCACCAGTGTCACCTATCAATGCCCTTCAGTGCCACCTCTCAGTGTCGGCTCTTAGTGCCTCCTATCAGTGCCCACCAGTGCCGCCTTATCGGTGCCCATTAATGCAGCCCATCAGTGCCCATCAATGCAGCCCATCGGTGCCCATCAGTGCAGCCCATTAGTGCCCATCAGTGCAGCCTCATCAGCGTACATCAATGAAGGAGAAAAATTGCCTGTTTGCAAAATTTTATAACAAAATATAAAAAAATATAATTCTTTTTTTTTTCTAAATCGGTCTTTTTAATTTTTTTAACAAAAAATAAAAACCGCAGAGGTTATCAAATACCACCAAAAGAAAGCTCTATTTTTGGGAAAAAAATGATAAAAATTTCATTTGGGTACAGGGTTGTATGACCGCGCAATTGTCATTCAAAGTGCGTCAGCGATAAAAGATGAAAATTGGTCTGGGCAGGAGGGGGGTTTAAGTGCCCAGCAAGCAAGTGGTTAACCACTTAACGACCGCCCACCGCCGATTTACGTCGGCAGAATGGCACGGACAGGCAGAATCACGTAGATCTACGTGATCGCCTTTGTGCAGTTGGGGGGTCCATCCGGACCCCCCTTCACTGCAGTGAGCGGCCGTTAAGTGTTCGGGAGCGATCAGGCATGAGGGGGCGGCCGCTCGATTCCGCCCCCCCCTCGCGATCGCTCCCGGCCAATGAAATTGCTTCCTCCGCCATGTGATGTAAACACAGGCTGGAGGAAGTGATGTCATCTCCCTCGCCGCGGTCTTTTCGTTCCCGGCGCCGAGGAGTGAAGACAGAGGTTAGTGCTCTAATAGTCCACTGACACGTAGGTACACATAGGCACACAAATCACCCCCCAGTCACCCCCAGATCACCCCCCAGGTCACCCCAAAGCCCCCAATCACAGTGTCACTGATTGCAGTGATCATTTATTTTACTGATCATTGCATTTAGTGTCATCTGTGATTGTAAAAAGTTGCAGGGCAGTTAGGATTAGGCCCCTTTAGGTCCAGGGTAGCCCCCTAACCCCCCCTAATAAAGGTTTAACCCCTTGATCACCCCCCAGGTAACCCTTTCACCCCCTAACTTCAGCGTCACTAAGCGATTGTTTTTCCGATCGCTGTATTCGTGTCGCTGGTGTTTTAGATAGGCAGTTATTTTTTTTTTAGGTTCGCCGCAGGTTTTTATTGGTGTCAGGTACCCCCATATATTATTTTAACCCCCTGATTGCCCCTAGAGTTAACCCTTTCACCAGTGATCGCCGTATAAGCGTCACTGGTGTCACTGGTTAGCCAGTAAGTTATTTAGTTATTTAGGTTACCCGTCAGGTTTTTATATAGTGTCAGGTACCCCCATATTTAACCTAATAAAGGTTTTAACCCCCTGATTGCCCCTAGTTAACCCTTTCACCAGTGATCACCATATAAAGGTTACGGGTGACGCTGGTTGATTAGTTTGCTTTTTATAGCATCAGGGCACCCGCCGTATATAACCCAATAAAGGTTTAACCCCCCTGATCGCCCGGCGGGTGAGATCAATTAGGTTTTAGCGCCAGAGAGGGTCTGCGTCGCCCCAGGCAGTGTTAGGTTAGTGCCAGTAACGCTAACACCCACGCGCAAAGCATACACCCCCCTTAGTGGTATAGTATCTGATCAGATCTATACTAGCATCCCCAGCGGTTTAGGGTTCCCAAAAACGCAGTGTTAGCGGGATCAGCCCAGATACCTGCTAGCGCCTGCGTTTAGCCCCTCCGCCCAGCCCAGCCCACCCAAGTGCAGTATCGATCGATCACTGTCACTTACCAAACACAACACACATAACTGCAGCGTTCGCAGAGACAGGCCTGATCCCTGCGATCGCTAACAGTTTTTTTGTAGCGTTTGATATATTTGCTGACGACAGTCAGGTGCTTTTTTTCCTGTGAATCTTACTAGTGTACCCCTAAATTTAGAGCCCAAAATGGCAAGACGAAGGTACACTAGTAAAGAGGCCTACGAGATTCTGAGCATGACAGATAGTGAAGAGGAGGTCACGTATCTGTCAGATTCAGGCTCAGAATATCTTCCCGTAGAAGACAGTGACGTCAGCGGCCCCACGTCAGATAGCTCTGACGACGAAGTTGAGGTCCCTGCTAAGGTCAGGCGTACCCGATCCCGATCTTCTGAGGTTGTTGAGGAGCAAGAACCGCAGGTCTCTCGTATCATGGAGCAGAGTAGTACTAGCGCCGCTATTCCTTCTGGTGAACTGGCAAGCACCAGCGGCCTAGTACAGCCTGGACGTACATCCAGCACTGCAGTAACACTTGGTGACGTGGCGAGTCCCATAAGTGCAGTTCAAGCTGGCGAGGTGGCAAGACCAAGTAGTGTCCCGCTGCCACCAAGAAGACAAAGGCAGGCCCGTCGTGCCCATACTGCCCTTCCTGCAGAATTCGCCTATCCTGATTGGGTCCCCACCACTTCTGCAGAACCCGTACTTCCCCCATTCACTCAACCCGGTATTCAGGTGGAAACAGCTGATTTTATTCCAATTGATTTTTATTCGCTGTTTTTCACGGAAGATCTCTATAGATCTATTGTGGACCAGAGTAATTTATATGCTGGTCAATTTATCGCCGCTAACCCCCAGTTGCCTAAAATTGCCAGAAATTGGAAACCAATTACGGTTTCCGAATTTAAGACCTTTCTGGGCCTTTCCCTCAACATGGGCACACATAAATTTCCGTCATTGCGTGCTTATTGGTCCACGCACCCAATTGACCACATGCCCGTGTTCTCTGCCTCCATGTCCAGGGCACGATACGAGCAGATTTTGCGGTTCATGCACTTCAACGACAATGAACTTTGTCGTCCACGTGGGGACCCTGAATACGACCGGCTCTATAAAATTCGGCCCCTCATAAACCACTTCAACGAACGTTTTGCAGCCTTGTTTACTCCCGATCAAGTTGTCTGCGTTGATGAGTCCCTGATTAAATTTTCTGGCCGCTTGTCTTTCAAGCAGTACCTTCCCAGCAAGCGTGCCAGATACGGGGTCAAGCTCTACAAGTTCTGTGACAGGGCAACAGGCTATGTAGTGAACTTTACGGTTTATGAGGGAAAAGACAGTCAGATTGAGTCGGTCAACTGCCCGGATTACATAGGGAGCGCTGGCAAGATAGTGTGGAACTTGGTGTCACCCTTATTCGGAAAGGGGTACCACTTGTATGTGGACAATTATTACACGAGCGTGCCACTGTTTAGTCACTTGTTTGATCATAAGATTGGAGCATGTGGCACCGTGCGACCTAATCGCCGGGGCTTTCCCCAGCGGCTTGTAGATGCCCGTCTTAGGCTGGGGGAGAGAGCCTGCTTGAAGTGTAATAACTTGCTCGCTATGAAGTGGAGGGACAATAAGAATGTTTTCCTTCTTACCTCCCTTCATGCAGACACGACAGTCCAAATTCGTACGGCGACTGGTGTTGTGGAGAAACCCCTCTGTGTCCACGAATATAACCAAAATATGGGAGGGGTGGACCTCAACGACCAGTTGATGGCGCCGTATCTAATTGACCGTAAGGCGAGACGCTGGTACAAAAAAGTGTCTCTATCATTATTCCAATTGGCTTTGCTGAACGCTCATGTGCTATACAGAGCTTCAGGCGGGACGTTATCTCTTCTAAAATTCCAGAATGAGATAGTCACAGAACTCCTGTATCCAGGCGGTTCTGCACCTCACCATCCCCAACCAAATGCAGTAAGCCGGCTGCATGAGAGGCATTATTCGTATGTCCTCCCGAGTACCCCTACCCAAAGCCACCCCCAAAAAAGATGTCGTGTCTGTAGCAAGCGCGGATTTAGGCGTGACACCCGTAGTTTTTGTCCACTCTGTCCTGACAAGCCTGGTCTTTGCCAAGGTGAATGTTTTGAACGCTACCACTCAAAAGTGAAGTTTTAGCGTAGGGTACAGCATTTCACAGACAAGGACACACTTACACAGGGTCTCCCAAGATGCCATTACATTTTGAGAGACCCGAACCATTACAGTTGTAAAGTTACAAAAAAAAGTGTAAAAAAGAAAAAAAAACAAAACACAAAAAAAATATAAAATAAAAAAACCAAAAATAGTTGTCGTTTTATTGTTCTCTCTCTCTCTATTTTCTCTCTATTGTTCTGCTCTTTTTTACTGTATTCTATTCTGCAATGTTTTATCATGCTTGCTTTTCAGGTATGTAATTTTTTGTTTTCAGGTGCGCCATTCAACTGCAGCGCGGAATTATTTATCTTGACAGCAACAGCGTTTGCTCCCACGATACATAAAGCCGTGACTCCAGTGCTGTAGGAGGTGATTTCACCACCACAGTTAAAAAAAAGAGCATATATGCCGAAGCATGGGGGCAGCAGGGGCGGAGGAGCGATTTTGCTCCTAATGCCGCGTACATACGGTCGAAATTCCGACCGTGTGTACGCGGCATAACTTTTTTGCGGGAGGATGCCCCCATGCTTCGGCATATATATATTTTAGGCACAGGTTGCGTTAAAACATTTTTTTATTTTTTACTAGGTTTTGTTTTGGTATTTGCTTTGCAGGTATGGCATGGTAAGGTCTTACTGTTGTACTGTAATGTTACTTTGTTTTAATGTTAACCACCATTTGCTTAGCAGGTACGCCATTCAGTTGCAGCGCGGATCTATTTATCTTGACAGCAACAGCGTTTGCTCCCACGATACATAAAGCCGTGACTCCAACGCTGTAGGAGGTGATTTCACCACCACAGTTAAAAAAAAGAGCATATATGCCGAAGCATGGGGGCAGCAGGGGCGGAGGAGCGATTTTGCTCCTAATGCCGCGTACATACGGTCGAAATTCCGACGGAGGCCTGCCCGTGGAAAATTCCGACCGTGTGTACGCGGCATAACTTTTTTGCGGGAGGATGCCCCCATGCTTCGGCATATATATATTTTAGGCACAGGTTGCGTTAAAACATTTTTTTATTTTTTACTAGGTTTTGTTTTGGTATTTGCTTTGCAGGTATGGCATGGTAAGGTCTTACTGTTGTACTGTAATGTTACTTTGTTTTAATGTTAACCACCATTTGCTTAGCAGGTACGCCATTCAGTTGCAGCGCGGATCTATTTATCTTGACAGCAACAGCGTTTGCTCCCACGATACATAAAGCCGTGACTCCAACGCTGTAGGAGGTGATTTCACCACCACAGTTAAAAAAAAGAGCATATATGCCGAAGCATGGGGGCAGCAGGGGCGGAGGAGCGATTTTGCTCCTAATGCCGCGTATATACGGTCGAAATTCCAACGGAGGCTTGCCCGTGGAAAAGTCCGACCGTGTGTACGCGGCATAACCTTTTATGCCGCGTACATACGGTCGAAATTCCGACGAAGGCTTGACCGTGTGTACGCGGCATAACTTTTTTGCGGGAGGATGCCCCCATGCTTCGGCATATATGCCCATCATTAGAAGTGGGTGGATGAAGGGAGGTATTCTAATGGTGGGCATACCCACCAATCAATCTCTTTTTTTCGTTCAGCCAATAGGCTGTATGAAAAAAAAGATTACAATACATGTCCAACAAGGACCAGCAACGTACTGGTATGTTGCTGGACTTTGAATGTTTATACCAGAATGATGCCTGCGGGTTTAGGTATCATCTTGGTATCATTCTTTTCAGCCAGCAGCCGGCTTTCATGTAAAAGCAATTCTAGCAGATAATTAGCCTCTAGACTGCTTTTACAAGCAGTGGGAGGGAATGACCCCCCCCGGATATAAAAAGCGCCATTGGGAAATTGGGAAAGCATTTTATCACACCGATCTTGGTGTGGTCAGATGCTTTGAGGGCAGAGGAAAGATCTAGGGTCTAACCCCCCAATTTTTTTCAAAAAAAGAGTACCTGTCACTACCTATTGCTATCATAGGGGATATTTACATTCCCTGAGATAACGATAAAAATGGTAAAAAAATAAAATATGGAAGGCACAGTTTAAAAATAAAATAAAAAAGCCAAATAAATAATAAAAAAAAAAAAAAAGCACCGCTGTCCCCCCCCTGCTATTGCGCAAAGGCGAACGCAAGCGTCGGTCTAGCGTCATATGTAAACAGCAATTGCATCATGCATGTGAGGTATCACCGCGAAGGTCAGATCGAGGGCAGTCATTTTAGCAGTAGACCTCCTCTGTAAATCTAACGTGGTAACCTGTAAAGGCTTTTAAATGCTTTTAAAAATGAATGTAGTTTGTCGCCGCTGCGCGTTTGTGCGCAATTTTAAAGCATGTCGTGTTTGGTATCCATGTACTCGGCCTATGATCATCTTTTTTATTTCATCAAACATTTGGGCAATATAGTGTTTTTTAGTGCATTAAAAATAAAAAAAGTGTGTTTTTCCCCCAAAAAATGCGTTTGAAAAAACGCTGCGCAAATACTGTGTGGAAAAAAAAAATGCAACACCCACTATTTTAATCTGTAGGGCCTTTGCTTTAAAAAAATATATAATGTTTGGGGGTTCAACATAATTTTCTTGCAAAAAAAAATATTTTTTCATGTAAACAAAAAGTGTCAGAAAGGGCTTTGTCTTCAAGTGGTTAGAAGAGTGGATGATGTGTGACATAAGCTTCCTAATGTTGTGCATAAAATGCCAGGACAGTTCAAAACCCCCCCAAATGACCCCATTTTGTAAAGTAGACACCTCAAGCTATTTGCTGAGAGGCATGTTGAGCCCATTGAATATTTTTTTTTTTTGTCCCAAGTGATTGAATAATGACCAAAAAAAAAAAATGTACAAAAAGTTGTCACTAAATTATATATTGCTCAAACATGCCATGGGCATATGTGGAATTACACCCCAAAATACATTCTGTTGCTTCTCCTGAGTACGGGGATACCACATGTGTGGGACTTTTTGGGAGCCTAGTCGCGTACGGGACCCCAAAAACCAAGCACCGCCTTCAGGATTTCTATGGGTGTAAATTTTTGATTTCACTCCTCACTGCCTATCACAGTTTCGGAGGCTATGGAATGCCCAGATGGCACAAAACCCCCCCAAATGACCCCATTTTGGAAAGTAGACACCCCAAGCTATTTGCTGAGAGGTATGTTGAGTATTTTGCAGATCTCGCTTTTTGTCACAAAGTTTTGAAAATGTAAAAAAAGAAAAAAAAAAAGAAAAAAATGTCTTTCTTAATTTTCAAAAACAAATGAGAGCTGTAAAATACTCACCATGCCTCTCAGCAAATAGCTTGGGGTGTCTACTTTCCAAAATGGGGTCATTTGTGGGGGTTTTGGGCTATTTTGACATTTTATGGCCTTCAAAACTGTGATAGGTAGTGAGTGAAATCAAAAATTTATGCCCTTAGAAACCTTGAAGGCGGTGCTTGGTTTTTGGGGTCCCGTACGCGGCTAGGCTCCCAAAAAGTCCCACACATGTGGTATCCTCGTACTCAGGAGAAGCAGCAGAATGTATTTTGGGG
Source organism: Rana muscosa (assembly GCA_029206835.1). Lineage (NCBI taxonomy): Eukaryota > Metazoa > Chordata > Amphibia > Anura > Ranidae > Rana > Rana muscosa. Next base: position 621,640,145 of record CM055117.1, read on the forward strand.
TGTATTTCACATATAACCATGGCATGTGTGAGCAATATATCATTTAGTGACAACTTTTTGTACATTTTTTCTTTTTTTTTTTCTTTTTGTCATTATTCAATCATTTGGGACAAAAAAAAAAATATTCAATGGGCTCAACATGCCTCTCAGCAAATAGCTTGGGGTGTCTACTTTCCAAAATGGGGTCATTTGGGGGGGTTTTGTGCCATCTTGGCATTTTATGGCCTTCAAAACTGTGATAGGTAGTGAGGAGCGAAATCAAAAATGTATGCCCTTAGAAACCTTGAAGGCGGTGCTTGGTTTTTGGGGTCCCGTACGCGGCTAGGCTCCCAAAAAGTCCCACACATGTGGTATCCCCGTACTCAGGAGAAGCAGCAGAATGTATTTTGGGGTGTAATTTCACATATGCCCATGGCATGTGTGAGCAATATATCATTTAGTGACAACTTTGTGCAAAAAAAAAACAGTTTGTCATATTCCCGCAACCTGTGGCAAAATATAAAATATTCCATGGACTCAACATGCCTCTCAGTAAATAGCTTGGGGTGTCTACTTTCCAAAATGGGGTAATTTGGGGGGGTTTTGTGCTATTTTGGCATTTTATGGCCTTCGAAACTGTGATAGGTAGTGAGGAGTGAAATCAAAAATTTGCGCCCTTAGAAATCCTGAAGGCGGTGCTTGGTTTCCGGGGTCCCGTACGTGGCTAGGCTCCTAAAAAGTCCCACACATGTGGTATCCCCGTACTCAGGAGAAGCAGCAGAATGTATTTTGGGGTGCAATTCCACATATAACCATGGCATGTGTGAGCAATATATCATTTAGTGACAACTTTTTGTAATTTTTTTTTTTTTTGTCATTATTCAATCACTTGGGACAAAAAAAAAAATATTCAATGGGCTCAACATGCCTCTCAGCAATTTCCTTGGGGTGTCTACTTTCCAAAATGGGGTCATTTGGGGGGTTTTGTACTGCCCTGCCATTTTAGCACCTCAAGAAATGAGATAGGCAGTCATAAATTTAAAGCTGTGTAAATTTCAGAAAATGTACCCTAGTTTGTAAACGCTATAACTTTTGCGCAAACCAATAAATATACGCTTATTGACATTTTTTTTACTAAAGACATGTGGCTGAATACATTTTGGCCTAAATGTATGACTAAAATTGAGTTTATTCGATTTTTCTTATAACAAAAAGTAGAAAATATCTTTTTTTTTCAAAATTTTCGTTCTTTTTCCATTTATATCGCAAAAAATAAAAATCGCAGAGGCAATCAAATACCATTAAAAGAAAGCTCTATTTGTGGGAAGAAAAGGACGCAAATTTCATTTGGGTACAACATTGCATGTCCGCACAATTTACAGTTAAAGCAGCGCAGTGCCGAATCCCAAAAACAGGCTTGGTCCTAATGGCCCGAAATGGTCCGGGGCTTAAGTGGTTAAACTAAAATTATGAAAACTTGTAAAACATAATATAATTGAAAATACAAAGGATACGAGACAGGGTACAAAACATTTTTAATATATTTTAGAGCTTGGCAGCAGTTTTAGTCTCCTGTATAATAAAAGAAGTCTATAAAAATCTCTTGTAAGGTAAGCGTCTCAAACAGCCTTTTTAAAAATACAAGCCTCTTATAACATAAAAGCTCTTATTCATAATATGGAAAAGGTATAAGCAGACTTAGGGAAGGGTTAGGCTCCATGCACACTGGACGTTATAAAAACAGCAGTAGCTTTGCAGTGAGTCTTTCAACGCGTTTTAACGCTTTTGCAATAACGTTAATTGCCGTTTTTTTTTCAATGGCTCAAAAACATAAAAAACCGCTGGTGAGCCACGTTTTTGAGCGTTTATGCACGTTTAATGTTTTTAAGCCTTTTTTTTTGTGGTCAGAAAAACAGCTCCTGAACGTGATTTTAGGGTGTTCAGACAACAGCCCATAAACTCCACTGCTGATAAACGTCCAAAAATGTCAGTGTGTGCACGGACACATAGGGGTTGATTTACTAAAGGCAAATTGACTGTGCACTTTACAAAGTACAGTTGCACTCTGCAAGAGCAGGTGCTTCAGAGCTTAGTAAATGAGCAAAAGCTCTGCTGCCTTCCATCATCCAATCATGTGCAAGCAAAAATTCAGTTTTTTTTTATTTTCCTTGCATGCGATTGGGCAGTCTTTGCAAAGTGAAGCCTTACCTTATTTACTAAGCTCTGGAGCAATTGCACTTGCAGAGTGCAACTGCACTTTGCAAAGCGCACAGTCTTGTTGCCTTTAATAAATCAACCCCATAGGATAACATAGAGGGGAGTTTATGGACTGTTAAAATATTTTTTCAAAAATCTTATCTAAGAATTTTTGTTCGAATCTCGCACCATTAGTGGGCTGCAGCAACAGCCGATTTTCGCGCGGCCATCAATTTTGAGTAATTGGGCATGTTGGAAATTTAAAAAACAAAACAAAAAACAATTTTCTAATCAATGTTTGGAGAATCATGCGGAAAATGTAATTGAAAAAGAAATGCGCATTTGCAAAAAAAAATAAAAAATTCCCAGAAAAGAAAAGAAGATTCCCAGCCACGAAAATGATTTTCTGTAGCAACATGAGGTGAAATTGAAGGCTCGGCTCGGTTGGTCGAATTTTCCAAATCAATGGTGGCGTCATCGGATCACAAAACACACAAAATTTCTGATTTTCAAAAGAAAATTCTTTTGAAATTCGACCGTGTATGGCCAACATCGAATTCAGAAATCCTTTACAATAATTCTACGTATTTTTTTTTTAACACAGAGCAAACATTATAGATCATAATGACATAAAGAAGTATACATCTAAAGCTAATATGGTTCCTATTTAGGTGACAGTTATTGGGTATGTTTTTACTGTTGAAGTATGCATAGCACTGAAAATATGTCACTAGAAATGTATTCATGACTTTATATGTTTTTGGACGTAATGTGACAATATAAATTCTTAAAAAGAAATATACCAGTATATACGTCAGTAGCAGTACCATCTATGTATTTCAAATTTTCCAAGATTGCATGTTATATTTTCTATGCATTGGACTTGGCTATTGTGTTGTTGTGTCAACCTGAGATATATTTGTGTAGCGGGGTGTTCAATTTAAGGGAAGTGTCTGAGTGGTAATTAGGCTCAGACACATTAAATTGATAGGATTCATGGACCATTTTTGTTATGAAGGGTTAATGCTGGTGATGTGTTCCCTGTGGCTGGTGGGTGGCGCTGCCATTCTGGGCCAGGGTTGAACCGCGAGCGCAGTGCTGTGCCTTTTGTGTCCCCTCTCGGCAGCCGTACAGTGGGGCGGGGAACCTGCTGTGCATGCCGGGAGAGGATATAAAAGGGGCAGACATCGGTCTTCGTCCGTCCACGCCCAGGCACCTTCAGCCTGGGTGTGTGGGGGTGTGGTTCGTCATCCCCGGGTGCCCTAGGCCTTGTTCCGGTTCCACCTCAGGCACCTTTAGCCTGGGGTGAGGTACTACCTCACCGCTCCTGTTCGCCTGGGCATGGAGGCCCAGGAGTTGCAGTAACGGCCTGGAGCCCAGCAGCCTTAGGCTGGGGTCCACAAGGGATCTAGGAGTCCAGGGTGCCGCCTTGTGAGGGGACCCACACCCTAAGAGAAGGGAGGATCCTGTTCCGAGGGACCGGTGCTGTGGACACGGTGAAGGAAGGGGTCTGTTGACTCTCTGGGGGGATGTCTTCTCCCTAAAAGGGGCTATGTCCTAAGAAGGAAATCAAGATTCACTCGGTCAGTGGCAGTGACCCTATCCACCAGGTCAGTGGCAGTGACCCTATCCACCAGGTCAGTGGCAGTGACCCTGTTCGCCAGGTCAGTGGCAGTGACCTTATCCACCAGGTCTGTGGCAGAGACAAACCTCATGGTCTGTGGCAGAGACCATGCGCCAAAACTGTTTGAGAATCAAAACAGTCCTAAAAGTTTGAGCTACATTTGTGCCTGGACCTCCTCCACACGTTAAAGCTGTCCTGTGCCTTTATTCCAACCTTTCGTTCATCCAAGAGAATAATGTGTTGTGTAAGTGGAAAATAAAGATTGAGTTGGACTTTCAGCTGGTGTGGACATTTACGTTCCTGGGGAAGTCAAGGACTTGCATCTACACACTGTAGAGGTGAGAATCATTCTCAGGAGGACTTTATGCTCCGGCTGCAGACAAGGCCCAAAAATAACCCCCGCCTAACCTCTTAACACAGGAGGGTACGGGCTTGTGGTGCGGTGTGCCCCTTTCTCCTGAGAGGAGCCGAAGCAGACAAGGAGAAGGGGGTTAGTGCGCTACATTTGTATTTTATATACAGTACAATAATCTGTATCCAATAACTGTAGAGTGCTATCCATATAGACATGGTATTTCCTTTTGTTTTCCATGAAGTACGATAAAACTGTGCCGTACTCAATATGATTGATTTACCAAAGGCAAATAGGCTGCTCGTTTATCAAGGGGATTTTCCCCCAGAGCTTAGTAAATGAGGTGAAACTCTGCTGACTTCCATTATCTAATTATTTGCAAGCAAAAATCAATAATATTTTTTATTTATTTTTACTTTCTTTGCACAGAAATGAGTATACAAAGTGTAACCATGTTCACTGAGCTCTGGGGAAAATGCCTTTGCAAAGTGCAACTTCCCTAAGGCCCCATGTACACGGGACGCTGCTAAACGGACGTTCGGAGGCAGTTGGACGCTTCTTTCAACTGCCCCTGAACTCATTCAATGTTATCTTATGTGACCATGTACACAGTCTCGTTTATTGCCGTTTATAGGCAGTTGCGTTTAACAGCGTTTCTTTGAAAGCAAAAAAATGGGTTCAGATGCAGAAGATTTCCACGTTTCAGACACCAAACGCGGTAACCTGTGTTTAGCAGCGTTTCATTTATAGGCATTTTTTCGTTTTTGGCCATTTAAAAAAAAAAATATATATATTTTTGAAACACTTCTAAACGCAAACATGGCAAAACGACGCTAAACGCGGCACATAAACGTGGCAAAACGGATGTTTTAAACGTGGGTTACTATCTGTCAAGTTTAATCATTTAGGAGGAGTTGTAAAAACGTCCCGTGTACATGGAGCCTTATGGCCCGTACACACGATCCGAATATTGTAGGAAAAATGTCGTCCGATGAAGAATCGTATGATAATCGGATTGTTAGTACAGGGCTTCCGTGAGCCGATCATGACAGTTCATCCGATATTATTTTATGGGACATGCATGGAAATTTTCCTCGTACGATACCTAATCGTACGATTTTAGTTTAGTCAGTATAGTTGTCGTCCGAAAATACAATACACATACATTACAACACATGACATTGCTTCGGATTTTTTTTTCTGACGTACGAGAATTTTCGTGACTTTAGTAACCTATTCAATTTCTACTTGCGACTAGTAAACGAAAAAAGTCGGACGATCTGTCGTCCGATTTTCGGATCGTGTGTACGGGGCATTAGAAGGTGGACAGCCTTTTTGCCTTTAGTAAATCCACCCGTACGCGTTGTGTCTACCAGCTTTAATGTGTAATTCAAAGACTAAGGCTTCAGCTATTGTATGTAATTTATGGTAATTTAGTAATGTGATATATTGAGCTCATGATCCAGCGAGTGATGTAAAATATTTGTGCATAGTATATCTGTGTCTACTGGGCTCCTGTGACAAGCAGACACTTCCCTTCCCCCACTCTATTCTCACTGATCCCTGCATTATAGATCTCACTGTCCATGTAGCAGCACGGTGCATCAAGCTAATGTCTTTGTTCTCTGTCCACACTCTCTGCTAAATTATAATGCTATTGCCTCCATAGCACCACTACACGGCCTTTTACATACATTATGATCTCAGAACTGATTCTAGTTGTTGGCAGGAATACTGTAAATCATAGAAGAGCACTTTTTTTTCTTTTACAACTTAAATTTTGAAAGATTACCGTTTGCCTATATATTGGCAAAACAGAATTGAAGTACAGTTATAAAAAGCATTACTTACTGGTAATGTCTGCACACATGTTCCCACCAGGCCATAAATATTCAAATCAGTTTTGTTCTGCTAAAAAACAAAAGAAAATCATGTTCTACTAATGAGGTTATAAATATCATTCAGTGCAGAATAGGATTTCAGTGCTTCTATGATGTAAAGCAGTTTATAGGGTCATAATACTTTAACCATGGCAATAAACTACACATTACGTTTAATCTTCTCATTTTTAAACCTTAAGTAGATAATCAGTTTATTTTTAACACCTTTTTTTTATTATTATTGTACTGTCACATGCTTGGAAATTGGTTGTGCTCATAAGTTTACATACCCTGGCACAATTTATGATTTCTTGGCCATTTTTCAGAGAATATGAATAACACAAAAACGTTTCTTTCACTCATGGTTAGTGTTTGGCTGAAGCCATTTATTATCAATCAACTTTATTTACTCTTTTTTAATCATAATAGCAACAGAAAACACCCATATGACCCTGATCAAAAGTTTTACATACCCTGGTAATTTTGGCCTGATAACATACACACAAGTTGACACAAAGGGGTTTGAATGGCTATTAAAGGTAACCATCCTCACCTGTGATCTGTTTGCTTGTAATAAGTGTGTGTGTATAAAAGGTCAATGAGTTTCTGGACTTCTGACAGCCCCTTGCATCTTTCATCCAGTGCTGCACTGAGGTTTCTGGATTCTGAGTCATGGGGAAAGCAAAAGAATTGTCAAAGGATCTGCGGGAAAAGGTAGTTGAACTGTATAAAACAGGAAAGGGATATAAAAATATATCCAAGGAATTGAGAATGCCAATCAGCAGTGTTCAATCTCTACTCAAGAAGTGGGAAATGAGGGGTTCTGTTGAAACCAAACCACGGTCAGGTAGACCAATTAAAATTTCAGCCACAACTGCCAAGAAAAACCCACAAATAACTTCAGGTGGAATACAGGACTCTCTGAAAACATGTGGTGTGGCTGTTTCAAGATGCACAATAAGGAGGCACTTGAAGAAAGATGGGCTGCATGGTCGACTCACCTGAAGAAAGCCATTACTACGCAAATGCCACAAAGTATCCCGCTTACAATGCGCCAAACAGCACAGAGACAAGCCTCAAACCTTTTGGCACAAAGTCATTTGGAGTGATGAGACCAAAATTGAGCTTTTTGGCCAAAACCATAAACACTATATTTGGAGAGGAGTCAACGAGACCTATAATGAAAGGTACACCATTCCTACTGTGAAACACGGAGGTGGATTGCTGATGTTTTGGGGATGTGTGAGCTACAAAGGCACAGGAAATTTGGTCAAAATTGATGGCAAGATGAATGCAGTATGTTATCAAAAAATACTGGAGGAACATCTGCCAGGAAGCTGCGCATGGAACGTACTTGGACATTCCAACATGACAATGATCCTAAACACAAGGCCAAGTTGACCTGTCATTGGCTACAGCAGAATAAAGTGAAGGTTCTGGAGTGGCCATCTCAGTCTCCTGACCTCAATATCATTGAGCCACTCTGGGGAGATCTCAAACGTGCAGTTCATGCAAGACAACCCAAGAATTTACAGGAACTGGAGGATTTTTGCCAAGAGGAATGGGTAGCTTTACCATCTGGGAAGATAAAGAGCCTCATCCACAAATACCACAAAAGACTTCAAGCTGTCATTGATGTTAAAGGGGGCAATACACGATATTAACCACCTGCGATCGCTCCACAGAAAGCCAGAATAGGGATCTGTCAGTGTAAACAGATCCCCGTTCTGTCAGGGAAGTAGAGAGAGCTCTGCTGTTTCTAGTGATCAGGAACAGCGATCTCTCTCTACTCCCAGTCAGTCCCTTCCCCCCACGGTTAGAAACACCTCCCAGGGAACACATTTTAATCGCCCCCTAGTGTTAACCTCTTCTCTGCCAGTGTCATTTATACAGTGATCAGTGGCTATTTTTAGCTCTGATCACTGTTATAATGTCACTGGTCCCAAAAAAGTGTCAAAAGTGTCCAATCTGTCCGCCGCAATGTCGCAGTCCCGCTAAAAATCGCTGACCACCGACATTACTAGTAAGAAAAAATTAATAATAAAAATGACATAAATCTATCCCCTATTTTGTAGACGCTATAACTTTTGCGCGAACCAATCAATATACGCTTATTGCGATTTTTTTTTTTTAGCAAAATTATGTAGAAGTAAACATATTGGCCTAAACTGATGAAGAATTTTTTTGGGGGATATTTATTATAGCAAAAAGTAAAAAAATATTGTTTTTAAAAAAAAAAATTGTCGGTCTTTTTTTGTTTAAAGCGCAAAAAATAAAAACCGCAGAGGTGATCAAATACCACCAAAAGAAACCTCTATTTGTGGAAAAAAAAGGACCTAATTTTTGTTTGGGTACAGCATCACACGATCGCGCAATTACCAGTTAAAGTGACGCAGTGCCGTATCGCAAAAAATGGCCTGGTCATTAAGGGGGTAATTCCTCCTGGGGCTGAAGTGGTTAAAATAAGTGGAGCTCCTGCTGCTGTAATAGAGTGGAATAAGGAAACTTAAATTTATAAAGTGTCACGCAGCACATGAAAAATGTAATTGTAATAAAGTGGGCTTTCTGTGGTGGAAATCATTCATAAGTCTTCCACTGTTATAGTACTTTAACCACTTCTCTACTGGGCACGAAAACCCCCTTCCTGCCCAAGCCATTTTTCAGCTTTCAGCGCTGTCACACTTTGAATGACAATTGCGCAGTCGTGCGACGTGGCTCCCAAACGAAATTTGTGTCCTTTTTTTCCCACAAATAGAGCTTTCTTTTGGTGGTATTTGATCACCTCTGCGCTTTTTATTTTTTGCGCTATAAACAAAAGAAGAGCGTCCAGTTTGGAAAAAAAACACTATTTTTTACTTTTTGCTATAATAAATACCCATTTTTTTTTTTAAATAAAATTTTCCTCAGTTTAGGCCGATGCGTATTCTTCTACATATTTTTGGTAAAAAAAAAAAATCGCAATAAGCGTGTATTGATTGGTTTGCGCAAAAGTTATAGTGTCTACAAAATAGGGGATAGATTTATAGCATTTTTTTTTTATTTTTTTTATTAGTAATGGCGGCGATCTGCGATTTTTTATTGTGACTGCGATATTGCGGCGGACACATCGGACACTTTTGACACATTTTTGGGACCATTCACATTTATACAGCGATCCCTGCTATAAAAATGCATTGATTACTGTATAAATGTGATTGGCAGGGAAGGGGTTAACCACTAGGGGGCGGGAAGGGTTTAAATATGTTCCCTCAAAGTGTTCTTACTGTGGGGGAGGGGACTGACTGGGGGAGGTGACCGATGGTTGTCCCTATGTACAAGGGACACACCATCGGTCCCCTCTCCCTCACAGGACGTGGATCTCTGTGTTTACACACAGAGATCCACTTTCCTGCTCGTTTCCCAGGCAATCGCGGGTGCCCGGCGGCAATCGCGGGCACGCGCACCGGGGCCTTGTGAACGCGGTGGGCGCGCGCACCTCCTAGCTCGTTTTAAAGGGAGGACGTCATATGACGTCCTCCCAGAACGAGAGTATCCTCCGCCCGCCGTCAATTGACAGTGGGCGGGGGACAAGTGGTTAACGAAGTTATAACGTGAAGTTCTTTCAAAAGTCACACATGTATTGGCACGACTGGGAATATACACCCTGTTCCAAATTATTATGCCAATCATATTTCAGTGTCACAAAGATTAAATATTTTGTTTTTCAGTTTAACAATCTCGGACACCTGTGATAATTAGATTGCCAGGTGAGCCCAGTTAAAGGAAAAACTACTAAGGCCTGGTTCACACTGGGGCGACAAACGCTCCGACATTGGGAGCTCATGTCGCATGACGTGTGAAAATCAATGTTTCCCTATGGGAGCCGTCTTAACTGGTCCGACACATGTCGGTCCGACTTTGAGAATGCTCCCTGTACTACTTTGGTCCGACTTTGATCCGACTTCAGCCCATTGACTATCATTAAAGTTGGATCAAAGTCGGACCGCAGTCTTGCATGTTCCGACTTTGGCATGCGACTTGTGCTGTACTGCTCTTGAGGGGGAACTCCAGGCCAAATTTTTAATAAAAAAAACGGCGTGGGTTCCCCTCCAGAGGCATACCAGGCCCTTGAGTCTGGTCTGGATTTGAACGGGCGCCCCTACGCCGAAAAACTGCGTGGGGGTCCCCCCAAAATCCAAACCCTTATCCGAGCACGCAACCTGGCCGGCCGCAGGGGAAGAGGGGGGGACGAGAGAGCGCCCCCCCCCTCCCTCCTGAACCGTACCAGGCCGCATGCCCTCAACATGGGGGGTTTGGTGCTCTGGGGCAGGGGGGCGACCTGCGGCCCCCCCACCTCAGAGCACCCTGCCCCCATGTTGATGAGGACAGGGCCTCTTCCCGACAACCCTGGCCGTTGGTTGTCGGGGTCTGCGGGCGGGGGGCTTATCGGAATCCGGGAGCCCGCTTCAATAAGGGGCCCCTGGATCCCGGCCCCCCCCCCACCCTATGTGAATGAGTATGGGGTACATCGTACCCCTACCCATTCACCTGGTGGAAAAAAATTGCAATAAAAAAACACTACACAGGCTTTTAAAGTAATTTATTACACAGCTCCGGGGGTCTTCTTCCGACTCCGGGGGTCTTTTCCGACTTCGGGGGTCTCCGGTGTCGTCTCCGCGCTCTCCGGTTCTTTCTTCCGCCGGGCCTCCGCTAACTTCTTTTTAGCTCTCTTGCTAACAGAGGCCCGGTCTTCCCGTTGTCTCGTCCGGCTCTCCGTTGTCCTTCTGCCTGCCCCTCCACTAACTTTAGCTCTTTCGCTAGTGGAGGGGTCGGTCTTCCCGTCGTCGCCGTCGGCGTCTTCTTCCCTCTTCTCCTTCTCGATGTTGACGCGTCGCTTCTTCCCGCTGTAATACTGGCTCTCCGCTCCGCTCCGCATTAATATAGGCTTCTCATGACATCACAGTCACATGTTCCGGGGCACATGGCCCCGGAGCATGTGACTGTGACGTCATGGGAGCATGTGACTGTGACGTCATGAGAAGCCTATATTAATGCGGAGCGGAGCGGAGAGCCAGTATTACAGCGGGAGGAAGTGACGAGTCAACATCGAGGAGGAGAAGAGGGAAGAAGAAGCCGACGGCGACGACGGGAAGACCGCGCCTCCGTTAGCAAAAGAGCTAAAAAGAAGTTAGCGGAGGCCTGGCGGAAGAAAGAACCGGAGAGCGGGAGACGACACCGGAGACCCCCGAAGTCGGAAAAGACCCCCGGAAGTCGGAAGAAGAGCGCTGGAGTCGGAAGAAGACCCCCGGAGTAATAAATTACTTTAAAAACCTGTGTAGTGTTTTTTTATTGCAATTTTTTCCACCAGGTGAATGGGTAGGGGTACGATGTACCCCATACTCATTCACATAGGGTGGGGGGGCCGGGATCTGGGGTCCCCCCTATTGAAGGGGGCTCCCGGATTTCGATAAGCCCCCCGCCCGCAGACCCCGACAACCAACGGCCAGGGTTGTCGGGAAGAGGCCCTGTCCTCATCAACATGGGGGCAGGGTGCTCTGGGGTGGGGGGGCCGCTGGTCTCCCCCCTGCCCCAGAGCACCAAACCCCCCATGTTGAGGGCATGCGGCCTGGTACGGTTCAGGGGGGAGGGGGGGCCGCCCTCTCGTCCCCCCCTCTTCCCCTGCGGCCGGCCAGGTTGTGTGCTCGGATAAGCGTCTGGCTTGGATTTTGGGGGGACCCCCACGCCGTTTTTCGGCGTAGGGGCGCCTGTTTAAATCCAGACCAGACCCAAGGGCCTGGTATGCCTCTGGAGGGGAACCCACGCCATTTTTTTTTATTTAAAATTTGGCCTGGAGTTCCCCCTCAAGATTCATACCAAACACAGTGCCTGATATTGGCGGGGATCCAAGTCGGATCCCCGTTCATTGAAAGTCGGACATATGTCGGCCTCATGTCGCAGGGCAAAGTCGGATCCAAAGTAGGACGGATGTCGTGTCGCACTAGTGTGAACCCAGCCTAAAGAAGGGTTTTCCACATTATTAAGCAGAGCACAATTTTCAAGCAATATGGGGAAGAAAAAGGATCTCTTTGCAGCCGAAAAGAGTGAAATATTTCAATGCCTTGGACGAGGTATTAGATATTTCACGAAAACTTAAGCGTGATCATCGCACTATTAAGAGATTTGTGGCTGATTCAGAGCACAGGCGGGTTTCGTGCAGATAAAGGCACATTGAGGAATATTTCTGCCAGATCCATGCATCGGATCAAGAGAGCAGCTGCTAAAACACCATTACATAGCAGCAAACAGATATTTGAAGCTGCTGGTGCCTCTGGAGTCCCACGGATATCAAGGTGTAGAGTCTTCCAGAGTCCTGCAACTGTGCATAAACCTTCCATTCGGCCACCACTAACCAATGCTCACAAGCCAAAACGGCTGCATTGGGCAGAAAAATACATGAAGACTAATTTTCAAACAGTCCTGTTCACTGATAAGTGCCGTGCAACCCTGGATGGTCCAGATGGATGGAGTAGTGGATGGTTGGTGGACGGCCACCCTGTTCCAACAAGGCTGCGACGTCAGCAAGGCGGTGGTGGAGTCTTGTTTTGGGCCGGAATCAATATGAAGAGAGCTGGTCGGCCCCTTTAGGGTCCCCGAAGATGTAAAGATGACCTCTGCAAAGTATGTGGAGTTCCTGACTGACCACTTCCTTCCCTGGTACGGAAGGAAGAACTCTGCTTTCCGTAATTAAATCATCTTCATGCATGACAATGCACCATCTCATACTGCAAAGAATACCTCTGCATCAGTGGCTGCTATGGGGATAAAAGGAGAGAAAGTCATGGTGTGGCCTCCATCCACCTCTGACCTCAATCCTATTGAGAACCTTTGGAGCATCCTCAAGCAAAAGATCTAGGAGGGTGGGAGGCAGTTTACATCCAAACAGCAGCTCTGGGAGGCTATTCTGACATCTTGCAAACAAATTCAAGCAGAAACTGTCCAAAAACTCACAAGTTCAATGGATGCAAGACTTGTGAAGCTGCTGTAAAATAAGGGGTCCTATGGTAAAATGTAACGTGACCTGGTAAAATGTTTAAAAAGTTAAAATGTTGTTCAAAGTTTGATTGAAATAGCTTTTGATTTCAGTAAATATGCTGCAAACACAACAAATGACAATTTTCAGTTCTTTACAACCTATAAAGTGTTTTGAAATTTACTGTGCGTAATAATTTGGAACAGTGCATTGTAAGTCTTTTATTTTGAAAAAAAAACTGTTATCATTAGGAGGTTTGTTCAATAAAATTTGAATTGTACTCTTAATAATTGATAACATGAGAATTAGAGTCGGTTCACACAGGGGCAACACGACTTCCAGCGCGACTTTGGGAGGCAACTTGGACACGACTTGAGCATAAATCACAGCGCGACATGAGGCAACTTACAAGGCAACTTCAAGTTGCCTCCAGGACAGGCGACTTTCCAGTGGCCAATAAAACAATAATCAGCTCTGTGGGAGGGAGGGGGGAGGGAGGGGTTTGCCTGGAAAACTATTTTTACTTCCTGGAAAGTTGCTTCAGTTAAGACAGGGGATCCGACTTAGAGGCAACTTCCATTGAAATCAATGGGTACAAGTCGCCTAGAAGTCGGATTGAAGTCGTACAGGAACCTTTTCTGAAGTCGGAGCGACTGCAATAGTGTACATTAAGACGGCTCCATTCACTTCCATTACTTTTCTAAACCGCGCGACTTGGGGTGACTTGAAGTTGGATCCCAGGACGCCCCTGTGTGAACCAGCTCTAATGCTGACTGTTGTTTACATCAATTATTTCGGTAAATGAGAAAAATATCATTGGCATAATAATTTGGAACAGGGTGTAGATTTCAGTTCTCAATATCAAATAGCTTCCATGCACTTTACAGTTGCCTGTTGGAAGCAGCCAATGCTGCAATTATGTTTTCAGCTGCAGCAATAAACAGATTTTACCTGTCTGGTCACTGTCTGTAAAGCTGTAGGGAGTTTCATCCTGCATCCTTTAATTACCAACCATTTGTAGAAGTGTTCCTACATAGCTGAGAGTAACATGCTGCGTATGCCCTACATTATGCGTTTAATGCGTCTGTGCCAGGGCGATGTGTGGATTCATGGCAGACCACCTATACAACTGCATATTACCAGCTGTGCTAAAGCGGTATTAACCCAAAACCAAAAATGTAATATATTGCAGCATACCAATCATTAGATGTGGTGGCTGCATTTGTTTTCTTTTTTTTTTTTTTTTCGCTTTCTTTCTCTCTGTTTTCACCTGATGATCTGGCTAGTAATACATCTCCTGTACTGGAGTGTCCACACTGTAGATGACCTTTGGACAGTAGCATTGTTATTCTGGGGGGGGGGGGTAGTGTTAAATGTAATAGCAGATTCAAATACACTAACAAAGTGAAGCCAAACTCCAGCTAATACTTTAAAATCAGTTACAGTTTTTTTTTTTATATTTGGAATAAAGGTTTTACATAAATAAATAAAAGCTGATCATTACAAGCACCCCCGTCAATGGTAAATAGTTTGTCTCGGCCCTGTAACTGCTACAATTGCAGCACAGCTTGTTCTGTTGAAAAAAAACAAAAACGAATGGAGCCATCACATCTGAGGATTGATAAACCAACTGTATAATAAATGCGTGCTTTTGGGTGCAATTCTGCTTCAGGCTGGGTTCACACTTATGCGAATTTGATGCAGATTTCTCCGCATCCAATTTGCATGACAGGAGAGTATGCCCGGCTCCCAATGGAGCCGATCCACACACCCCCGGGATGGCCGCAGTCCGCATTTGGAAAAGGTCCTGTGCGTCTTTGGTTCCAATTCTGGTATGAATTCAGGCAAAATTCGGACCTGATTTGCACCTGAATCGGGGAACAGGGACACCCCGGACCCCCTATTGTGAGCCGTGGCTGCAGCATGTGTGAACCCAGCCTGAAAGTGATTGTAAACGATCACCTTGTAAAACAACCCATTTAGTTTAAAATAGAAATGAAAGGCAAAACATTTTTGTATAGATATAAAAAAAGTTTTTCCCTTATTTATCAAATTTTCTCGGTTCTCAGCTGCATAAGAGCTGGGGGAGGAGAAGCAGCAGCACACTGATCTTCCCAGTGAATAGCTGTGCAGAGGGGGGCATGTCAGGACAAGTCTGATCATTGGAGGAGAGCACACTGAGCTTTCAGCATAGCTAGGGAACTGACCACGCTGTGTTCTACTACTTAGTGTGGTCAGTTTTTAATAGGAAAGCAGAGGGACTGGCAGGAACACCAGGGATTTCACACAAAGGAAGCAATACAAAGAACAGGATACTTTCTTATACAAGTACATAGTACAGCAGACACTCAACTTAGTTAGTTAAGCCTGTTCAGCCTGCCTATTAACGGTCCGAATCTCGGCTGGTTCCTGCTGAACCTGCTGAGATTTGAACTGCGTATGGCTGGCCTAAGCTGGCCATACGTGGTTCGATTTTCACTCATATGTTGATAGATGTCAGAATATTCCTTCTTGCCATGATAGAGTCAACTAATTTCTTTCAATAACCCTTACCATTTTGACCAGATCTACTATTTGAAAGGAAACCCAGACCTATAGGTTTTATTAGTTTCGTTACAATGTGTATGATATTTTCCAAAAGAAAACCAGATTCTCAAATTGAGCATCTGCGGGATGTATTGGAAAAATACCAAGCAAGTTACAGGACTTAAAATATCTGGGACTTAAAGGAGCTGCTATTGATGGCCTTGTGCCAGATACCACAGCCTCATGCCGCGTACACACGACCGTTTTTCATGACAAGAAAAAAAATGGTCATAAAAAACGGTCGTGTGTAGGCTCCAGAGCATTTTTCTGGACATGAAAAATGGGCGAAAAAAAATTAGAACCTGCTCTATTTTTTCTCGTAGTTTTTCACGTCGTTCTTTTTAACGTCGTGAAAAACGGTCTTATGTATGCTTTTACAAGGGGAAAAAAATGTGCATGCTCAGAATCAAGTATGATGCCGCGTACACACGACCGTTTTTAATGACGAGAAAAATGCCATTTTTTAAAATGGTCATTAAAAATGATGGTGTGTGGGCTTCAGAGCATTTTTCACGACGTGAAAAATGGCCATGAAAAAATTGGAACATGCTCTAATTTTTCTCGTCGTTTTTCACCTCGTCGTTTTTCTCGTCATGAAAAACGGCCATGTGTAGGCTTTAACGACGTGAAAAAAAATGCACATGCTCAGAATCAAGTATGAGACAGGAGCGCTCGTTCTGGTAAAACTAGCATTCATAATGGAGATAGCACATTCGTCACGCTGTAACGAACTGAAGAGCAGGAGGCTGAAAAGCACGAATCGTCTCTCAACAAACTTTACTAACATGAAAAGTGGCGCCATCTGAATGGAACTTCCCCTTTATAGTGCCGTCGTACGTGTTGTACGTCACCGCGCTTTACTCGAGCATTTTTTTCAACAATAGTGTGTAGGCAAGGCAGGCTTAAAAAGAATCATGTCGAGAAAAATGCATTTTTTTTCAATGACATTAAAAACGGTCGTGTGTACGCGGCATTAGACGGGGGTGTTCGTTCTGGTAAAACTATCGTTCGTAATGGAGATAGCACATTCGTCGCGCTGTAACGGACTGAAAAGCACAAAGACTGAAAAGCGTGAATCGTCTCTCACCAAACTTTATTAACATGAGGATCAGCAAAAGCGTCCCAAAGGGTGGCGCCATTCGAATGGAACTTCCCTTTATAGTGCCGTTGTATGTGTTGTACGTCACCGCGCTTTACTTGAGCATTTTTTTCATGAACGTGTGTAGGCAAGGCAGGCTTGAGAGGAAACACGAAAAATCACGTCGAGAAAAACGTTGTTTTTTTCCATGACATGAATAACGGTCGTGTGTACGCGGCATCAGAGTTCTAGTGAAGTTCATGACGCGACAGATTATGGTGGGTGGTCATAATGTTATGGCTGATTAGTGTATGTCCCCTAAAAATTACCAGGAAGTATCTTACACAATTGGACTGAACACCTTGATCTCTTATGGCATTTACCTAATAGTGGCAGTAAAGCAAGTGTGATACTTCTATTCTTTAACCTTTTACATAACGTAGGGAAATGCTGGCTTTTCTCCTAGGGAATTGACCTGGAAAATGAACCTCTGTGATAACCAGCATGTACAACCATGAAAGATGATCATTGATGCTCTTGTCCCAGTTGTCACAAGCTAATGCTGTAATCAGTAGGATTGCTTGCATATATCAGGCCATACTGTATGTGGTTATGCTTAGCCTTAGGTGGCCTGATCTGCATAGTGAAAGCTTTCGGTGAGCTTCTCTTACTTTTCTTTATTCTGAGTTCTTTGTTATCTCCTGAAAATATACACACCTATATATTAGGGTCAGTAGGGTGCAGGAGCAGTGAATTTCCACTAGGTAGTCCTGCATAACTCTCTGCTTCATGTTTTACATGTTTTCTTTTTTATTTGGTGCCGCTGTGCCCGTCATCCCATCTGCCACCGCAGCAGAAGGACTTGTAGATCTCAATGGAGCACAAGTGTGGTGACTAGGGTGGGCACGTGTCCCGGATTGACCGGGACAGTCCCGCATTTTGCAGGTCTGTCCCAGGCACCTTCATTCCAGGACAATACAGTGTCCCGGAATGGAACCGACACAGCCACCCCCCGGGCCAATCTGATGCCCCCAAAAAAGGGCGCCACATCACCGCTTTACTCACTGACAGTACTTGTGCTGGCTGGGAATGCCTGGAGGAGCACAATCCCGCCCCCTGCTTGTGATTGGAGAAATCATAAATCCCGCCTCATGTGTCCAATCACTGTGCTGTGATTCGTTACAGCACAAGCTAATTTTTGGGAAGGGAGGGTGTCCCTGAATGGTAGTTTGGAAATGTGGTCACCCTAGTGGTGACATGCTTGCACTTGTAGTCCACTGTTTACTTCCTCCAGCCCCATAACTGAAGGTTTGTACCTCTGTACTGACCTGGTCACGGGGGAACAATCTGCAGAAGCATGTGCATTCATCACGGTTGCAATGCTCTGCTGGCTCCAATGCAAAAATGTAATGCATAAACCCAAGAACAAAAATACAATATATTGTTGCATTTTTGTTGTTTAGCAGTCCCTTATGGGTCTTTGGATGTGGTGGCTGCTTTAGTTTACTTTTCTTTATTTTATATTCAGGCTGGGTTCACACTACAGCGATGTCAGACATCGCATGTGATTTGCACCGCATTGCTGTGCAGATCACCTGCAGTGTTTGTGCGATGCAAATTCAGCCATACAGCTGAATTTGCATCGCATTCGGACCAAAATGATGCAGGAACCTTTTCTTTTGGTCTGCACTGGAATTGGATTGCATGGGTGTTCACACACCATGCGATCTGATTCTTTCACCATTCAACAGTTCGCACTGCAATCTGGGAATCGATCTGGGGGTGTCATTAACTTTGTATTGACAGCCGCAGCGTTTTGCAGAGGGCAGTGTGAACCGCGGGCAAATCAGGTGAGATGTGGGAACCAGCAGTGGATTTGCAGGGTTTCCCGCATCGCACAAGTGTGAAAAAGAACATTTTCAACAAATACAGAAAATACCCATTGATCTTGCCAGAAATGCAGTGTCCTTGCCACTGACCGAAGAAAATATTCCTTCCCAGGCATTTTCTGTAAACTGCCAATTGCCCTGACCCCACCCTCCACACTGGAGATAAGTAATACGGACATGTTTGTAGTCCATATCAGGAGAGCAGCCTAGGGTGCCTACCATGACTCCCTCCATAGATACAGTGAAGGAGGGAGGTAGCCACCCTGGTACAGGAAGTGTGTTATTTGCAGTATTACCAGGTAAATATAAAGCAAAAGAAGCTTGACTACTGAGTTGCAATATGTTATATTTTATGATACACTTTAATGTGGGTGGATTTATTCGATTTTTGCCTTCAGGACTTCTCCAGAGCCTCTCTTATCCTCTGGAGCTCCCTGCCCCGGTATGTCCGATCAGCCCCTACCCTATCCACCTTTAGGAGATCCCTGAAAACCCACTTATTCAGGGAAGCCTATCCCACACCCACCTAAGAACTGTACCCGAGCCACCCCCATCAAATTATCCCCCGCAGCTATTACCTTTTGTACCACCACCCCCCTCCCTTTACAATGTAAGCTCTACAAGCAGGGCCCTTCTGTCCCTTCTGTATTGAATTGTATCATATTTGTGCTGTCCCCTCTCTACATTGTAAAGCGCTGCGTAAACTGTTGGTACTATGTATAATAATATAATAATAATATGCCTTTAATTTTACATTTTGAATGTAATGTGCCTCAAAACCTGGCAAAGGTAAAAATGAATAGGTATAGCACATAGCTGACCTCTCAAGCTGCCAGCACTGACCTTTTGTTTTATTATATGTGGATGCAGCATTGGCACTATCTTCATTTCATGGTAGAATAGGCATGTGCCCTCAGCTGCCCTCAGCTGCATCCTACAATGCATGTTCCTTAGCATTGGTAGGTACTGGCAATGCCTTGACAAGGTGAGGAGTACCCTATGGCCATGCAGGTTGTAACCATGATAAAGTTGCTGTCAGGAAAATGGAAAATTGTATCAAATTTTTACCATCAATTTCCTTCCCTGGCACCAATCCATGGCAGCATACATGTGGTAGTATTCTGCCTGCCATGTTGGTGCCAGGAAAGCCACACTGAGGCTGGGTTTACACCTAATACCAATGCGGCTCCCAGCAGGGGTCCTGTGCGTTCACCATTTCAGGTCCGATTTCACCCCGAATTTTTGGCTGACTCCGGACCTGAAACGGACCAAAAGACGCAAATTCGCACCGGAGCCGCACCGTAAATATGTGAACCGGCTCCATAGAGAGCCAGTCAAAATATCCTATTATTGCAAATTCGCAATGGCGTGAACCCAGCCTCAGAGGGCTCTGGTCAACCTGCGTTAATAAATCATGCTGCACACGTATGTGCTGATAACTTGCATTCAGCTATGTGCTACATAGGATAGTTTATTTGTTTAATCTTTGCCACAGGTTCACATTAAGTTGGGACTCGGTGTACTACCTAAATAAATTGCTCTTTAAATATTTACTTGCAGGTTCTTAAAGTGTTTACCTACTTGGAAGCTTCTCTGCAGAGGAGCTTATCAGAGTGCTCTTCAGGCGTGTCTTTTCAATGGTTCCCTAGGGCAATCTGTGCCGCTTCAGCATCCTGGCAACATCACTGATCAGTGACTAGCTGTGATTAGCTGATTGCTTACAGCCCAGATCCTGGGTACCTACTAAGAAATGAATTCCCAATCCCAGGCTGTATGGATGCAGGCTTTGTTGCTTTGATCAGAGCAGACCTTTCCTTGGTTAAAAACAATATCGATTTCCATCCATCTGGGGAGAATTAGATGCAATTAGGCAGCTCCTGATAGCTGAGAGAAGCGGGATGCAGTTTTCTATTGTTAACTCCTTTGATTTCTAATTTCTCTTTTCCTTAGCTATTTCTATACATCTACATTCCTGTGTTCACTTTTACTATACTGTATCTTTTCATTTTTATCTTGTATTTTCCACACGTAAACACATTACAATACTGTCAGATTGTCCCAGCTTTAAAGAATAAGTTCAGCTTTTTAAGTGTAGCGGCCTCACCCTCTCTCCATCTTTATCGGTTACACACCAACTCATGTCTAGGGGTTCCTGGGTTGTGAGAGTGAGATGCGCCACGGCCCATGTCCTCCCCATTGTAGTAGGGAGGTGAAGGCCACTTCCTGATGTTTCCTCGGGCCGGTGTGTTCTGTGAATGCACTGAGTCTGTAATTGCAAGCTCACCAGCCTCCCCTTTGCTTCCAGTAACTGGAGTTCACACACTGGAGAAAGGTCCAACACTTGTTTATTTGGCACTCCAATAGCAAAGCACGATAAACAGTTCTTTTTTCAGCAAACTGGTTGGGACCTATAACCTTGCCAACGGTGGGATGAGCAGATCAAGGCACTTCCTAACGTTTCAGTTCTATGCCACTGTACTATGATCAGCGGTGCCTAAGCCAATCCGGCTGTTGCAGAACAGGAAAGATGGGGTCTCTTCCAGCAACCCCTATGAACAGCAATGGAGCCCTCTTCGATACGCTGTGGCCCCTATCAGGGGGATGTGTCCTCCCAAGAGAGTTCCCAGAGGCCCACTGTCACCGGGTTGGTGCTGCTCCGGGTCTCCAGTGGGTAACCTCCCCGGCCTCCTCACCTCAGGTACGAGTCCCTCCGCTCAGGGACCCTCGGACAGTCCACCCTAGCGGGACCCAGTCGAAGGTACTGGGCCCCAGGCCTCCTCGATAGTACCTCACCCCAGGCTAAAGGTGCCTGGGATGGACGCCAACATGACTCCGGACCAGGCCATGGGCACCTGGACCAGACTCCTGGATCTCCCGCACCCAGGCCTAAGGGCCCTGGGTGCGGATCGCAACCCTCCTCCTCCGAGGACCTCCTTCTCCGCCAGACGACGACGACGACCACCTCGTGGTAAGGGCGTCTCCCCCCTTTTATCTCCTCCCATCAACGGCCCGGCGGGTTCCCCGCCCCAGCCATACCATCTCCGGGAAGGGACAAAACAGGGAGCACTGCGAAGATGATTCTACCTGAAGCCTGTGGGTACCCCGCCACCCACAGGCAAAGGAGAATACTACATCCTCCAATCCTCCACGAAACAAAAAGGGGTCTGAATCCTAACACAATTATACACCTGGGTCACACTATTGCCCAGGTGTATCCCATCAATTTGAGGACCCCGCTACACACTCCCCCCTGTAATTGGACGCTGGTCCCCAGCGTCAGGTGCACACCCATGCCTCCCATAAAGTGGTGACATGGAGTGAAACCCCTGAGGCAGTTCCTCTAAATTTCCCAAGTGCCAAGACCTGCTCAGGGAATGGGGAACATATAAAACAACTTATGTCATAAAACACTTTAAACATCTGCATAGTCACAACCCCTCTCCCACACTGTCTAAGAGCCACCCACTCTCAATGGTCTTGATTGACGATTCTCCTGCAGGGGAAAGAAAAAAAACAACATCCTAACATAATTTCGTGTCATTTGGGATGAGTGGGCCCATCAGCCGAGAGACCCACTCACTCCAACAAGCAAGGTGATGTGTGTGTGAAACATTTTCAAACATTTGTTGCGCAACACTGCCACCTGGTGACAACGCCGCGGTCATGACACTCAACGAATCTTCGTTCTTCCAGCTTTTTCCTACTCTGCCACTATTCCCAAATGTCCTTGCCTTTGGCACATGAAGAAAAGGGGAAACACGAAAACACAACAGTCCCCAAGTCTCCAACGAGAAAAAGAAAAGCCCAAACAAAAACAAAAACAGGGCACAGTCCTGGGTGTCTGGGAATGGCTCTTCCAGAAAGTTCAAGTGCACAAAGGAAATAAACAGGAGTTCTTTTCTCCTATAAGTAAAACTTTGGATCCGGCAGGTACAGGGGTTTCAGGTGTTTGTCAAATGCCTCTATCGAATACTCGACATCTTCTCCTTCTCTTCTGCAAATGACTATATTGTCAGCATGGATATGGCGCCCCAATTTCCATTCAGCTTTGCAGTCCTCAAACCTCTTAGACACTGCCGGCACACATTCCAGGTACCTGCGAGCATGGGGCACCTTCAACTTGTCCCACAAAAACTCGTCATACCATCTTGCTCTCCAGACTTCCACCTCAAACAGCAAGTCCCGGGGCAGATACGGGTACTCCCACCCATATTCCCGAGCTACTTTGTGGCAAAACAGTCTCTGCAAGCGGGCCAAAGGTGGCATAGTGGCTTTCTCTCCAGTTCCAGGCAGCACAATAGCTTCCGGATGCCGAGGTGCCTTTACCAGCTCCCTGAAACTGACTTTCGGCACTCTCAGAGAAGCGCGGGGTGTCCCCACAACCAAAGTAGGTGAGGTAACAGTAGATGAGGACACAGGTGGAGGGGTAGGTTCCCTCGTAAGCTGCGGGTCTTCCACCCGAGGCGTGCTGTCTCCTGTGTACATAGGTGAATCCCGTACCGCACGGGAAGCAGGAAGTGGCACTCTATCCCAGCCCTTGCGGCTGAACAGTTCGTCTATCTCGCCATCATCTCCGCAATCAGACAGCGACTCTAGGTCGGAGGTGTCATACATCTCCGCAGGCAGATATCTTCCGGTGGACACAGAATCAACCTCCCTGGGGGGCTCCACCTCCAATGGGCCCCCGACACCTCCAACCACCACCACAGTCCCAGCCCCTGGCTCACCTGACCCTTGTAGAGGACTGGGATGTCCGGGACTTCCTTCTCGACCGGCGCCATCCAGGCCAGGCAAGCAGCGGGGTGAAGCTCGACCACGTCCATAGGATGCCTGTACTAGGCCAACTTTCCTCTTCGGTGGTGGGAGCAGAGAACTTGTGGCGACCGAGGCAGCATCCTCGGATTTTTCTCTGTTGGGCAGTCCATCGCCCTGGTCAGCGCGCACGGGAACCTCGACAAAGGCCTTGATCTCCCCTTCCGGAGTAGCAGTACCCGTGAGGTGGTTGAGGCGAAGGGCCCGGGGCCTTGCTGTGGACGACTCGACCTCAAAAAGGAATTCTCTGCACTCCTCACATCGCCCGAATGGCTTCAGGGTGACCACCAGTCCCGAGCAGCCGGGACAGATCACACCGAGGGCCTCCGTGTCTCTGCAAGTGTACAGAGCCAACCGCCCTCGGGGCCTAAGTCTTATCCCCGTGTCTGTGATGGGAGCAGCAAAGGAAGTCATTCTCGTGGGGTGAGGAACCATAATCCACGGGGCACTTGAGGTCATCCCGACTATCTGCTGCTCAATCATGCACTGACCCCGCGCCGGAGTCTCCACGTGTATCCCCACACTTGGCCAGACTCCTCCCATGAGCTGTACATTTTCGCGGGCTTCCTCTTGACTCCGCCCACGAACGATGTCGCCATGGGGTGCCTCGTGGCGCAGTGCGTTAACAGTCCCCACGTGCAGTACGTCACACGGCTGGACCTCTCCCTTTTTCCGCTCCTCCGCATGGGCCTTTCCCGTGTTAGGGTCATTTCCACAACTCCGAGCAGGGACGCACTTTGGCCAGTAATATGGCCGATCTGCTCGGAACTCCTCTGGGCAGCAAAGTTCAAATGTAGACATTCTCAAGTCCATCTTTAGAACACACTCTATCCCGGACTCACGAGCCCCCACGTGTAGCGGCCTCACCCTCTCTCCATCTTTATCGGTTACACACCAACTCATGTCTAGGGGTTCCTGGGTTGTGAGAGTGAGATGCGCCACGGCCCATGTCCTCCCCATTGTAGTAGGGAGGTGAAGGCCACTTCCTGATGTTTCCTCGGGCCGGTGTGTTCTGTGAATGCACTGAGTCTGTAATTGCAAGCTCACCAACCTCCCCTTTGCTTCCAGTAACTGGAGTTCACACACCGGAGAAAGGTCCAACACTTGTTTATTTGGCACTCCAATAGCAAAGCACGATAAACAGTTCTTTTTTCAGCAAACTGGTTGGGACCTATAACCTTGCCAACGGTGGGATGAGCAGATCAAGGCACTTCCTAACGTTTCAGTTCTATGCCACTGTACTATGATCAGCGGCGCCTAAGCCAATCCGGCTGTTGCAGAACAGGAAAGATGGGGTCTCTTCCAGCAACCCCTATGAACAGCAATGGAGCCCTCTTCGATACGCTGTGGCCCTTATCAGGGGGATGTGTCCTCCCAAGAGAGTTCCCAGAGGCCCACTGTCACCGGGTTGGTGCTGCTCCGGGTCTCCAGTGGGTAACCTCCCCCGCCTCCTCACCTCAGGTACGAGTCCCTCCGCTCAGGGACCCTCGGACAGTCCACCCTAGGTACTGGGCCCCAGGCCTCCTCGATAGTACCTCACCCCAGGCTAAAGGTGCCTGGGATGGACGCCAACATGACTCCGGACCAGGCCATGGGCACCTGGACCAGACTCCTGGATCTCCCGCACCCAGGCCTAAGGGCCCTGGGTGCGGACCGCAACCCTCCTCCTCCGAGGACCTCCTTCTCCGCCAGACGACGACGACGACCACCTCGTGGTAAGGGCGTCTCCCCCCTTTTATCTCCTCCCATCAACGGCCCGGCGGGTTCCCCGCCCCAGCCATACCATCTCCGGGAAGGGACAAAACAGGGAGCACTGCGAAGATGATTCTACCTGAAGCCTGTGGGTGCCCCGCCACCCACAGGCAAAGGAGAATACTACATCCTCCAATCCTCCACGAAACAAAAAGGGGTCTGAATCCTAACACAATTATACACCTGGGTCACACTATTGCCCAGGTGTATCCCATCAATTTGAGGACCCCGCTACATAAGAAAATATAAAAAATGTATATTCTTTTGGAGAAAAAAATGTGCATTTATAATTTTTTTCCTGCAGGAGCCTGGAAAGCATTGCACCCATGATCAGTGGATTGGGGTGCAATGTCAGGCTTCTGCAGACAAGCCCTGCAGCTTTCAGCTCGTACTTCCAATATGGGCTGACTGTTTACAAACTTAAAGTGGTTGTAAACCCACTTAGACAACTTGCACCTACAGGTAAGCCTAGATTAAGGCTTACCTGTAGGTGCAAGAAATATCTCCTTAACCTAGATGGTTAAGGAGATATTTACTATATATCGCTGCGCCGATGACGTCACGTGCATGCGCACTAGCGGGCTGGCTTCATTGCCGGTTTTCTGAATGGGCTCTTGCCGGCATTCGTGTGACGTCATCGCCACTCCGGCCAATCACAGCTCCGGAGTGGCGATACATTGACATCCGTGACGGGACATCGAGGTAAGATGGCGGCGGAGATGAACGAGGACTGCTGCGGGGGCTTCGATCTCAGGTAAGTCATTCATAATGAGCTAGTATGCTATGCATACTAGCTCATTATGGCTTTCTTTTGCAGGGTTTTTTTTTTTCCAGGGTTTACTTCCTCTTTAAGGGCTTGTGAATAAACTATGAGAGTGCTCAACAGCGCCCTTGCAGTGCTTCTCAACAGCGCCCTCGTAGACCTTTCAGAACTATAATCTGTCAGCTGAAGTTTAGTCTGTCCATTCACATTATACTTAATGAATGACGTGGCCATGTCAGGCTGCGCTCCCTGTATGCATCTCAAGGTTAGGCCCCTTTCACACGGGGCAGGCTCTGTTGAGATCAGCAGGGGATCTGTCCGCCGATCCCCAGCCGATCAGAGCAGAGCAGGCGGATGAGCCATCCATGTCAGTTTATGCAGCACTGTGGGTAGCTGGGAGTAAACGGACTCCGCTTTCCATTTACACCCTACTGATCTCTAAACTGATCTACCTAGACAGAGGAGGATGGATCGCCTTCTGTTTTTTTTACTGGAAGTAGGTGGGTATAAACGGACATAAGAACTGACAGACAGAAGGTCAGGGGTTATGTAGCCTCATAGGACAATCAAAGGCGAATGAAAACTCCTGCTACAAGCTTTAACCAGTGCTCGGCCGGAGTCTGATAGAAGTCACAAGACTGCTCTAACTGCTGATGAGAAAGGGTATTCAGCAATTTATATTTTCTATCTAAAGCTATTGCATTTCCATGTTTTGTGTACTGTGAGAGACCAGATATAGTGAATGTAGGGTCCTGGGTTTAGTAATACTTTAAGGTAGGGGTGTCCAAACTTTTTTCAAAGAGGGCCAGATTTGATGAAGTGAACATGCCTGAGGGCCGACCATTTTGCCTGACATTCTTTGAACCATTAAAATTCGGTCTAAGTGTGTTCGTCCGAGCACTAATACACTGGCTGTGTGTGAGTAAAGAGGTGAGCTCAGGCGTGTTATTTGGATATACCGTAGTTATTGGCGTATAACACGCATCTTCACTTTAAGAGGGAAGTTTCAGGAAAAAACCTTAAATTTTAAATATAGAACTGTGAAGCAAAATAAGGGTCAGTGCCCATCTGCAGCCTCACAAGTGCCCATCTGCAGACCCCCAATTGCCATGAATGCAGCACCCCCAATTGCCAGGAATGCAGCACCCCCAATTGCTAGGAATGCAGCACCCATCATTGCTAGGAATGCAGCACCCACCATTGCTAGAAATGCAGCACCCACCATTGCCAGGAATGCAGCACCCACAATTGCCAGGAATGCAGCACTCACCATTGCCAGGAATGCAGCACCCACCATTGCCAGGAATGCACCCACCATTGCCAGGAATGCAGCACCCACCATTGCCAGGAATGCACCCACCATTGCCAGGAATGCACTTACCATTGCCAGGAATGCAGCACCCACCATTGCCATCAGTGCAGCCTGATTGATGCCCATCCATCTGCAGCCTTGGAGGGGACAGGGAGGGGGCGGGATGAGCACCAAAGATTACCTACAGCAGAATCTCCTGTTTACACGGCCGCCTCTTTAATAGAAAGCCCCGCCTCCTTTGATGGACAGAACAGTTGTCCAATGGCAGCGCAGGAGACGGGACTTCCTATTACAGAGGCCGCCCGTAAACAGGAAATTCTCCCCCTGTATGTACGGCACTCGTCCCGCCTCCTCTCTGTCCCCTCTCTTTCGTGTCCCCGGCGCTGGGAGATTGTTGGGGGCCACAAAAGATATATATATGTCCAAATAACCAGGCGGGCCGTTCAAAACCGGAACGTGGGCCGCGATTGGCCCGCGGGCCGGACTTTAGACATGCCTGCTTTAAGGGCACTTGCACAAGGTACTGATGTATGAACATAAAGACATAAAAACCAGGCTGTATAGCACATATCTTTTTTAAGTCAAGGGAGCTTGATGTATTTGTGTGTATATGTGCATATTTGTGCATACACGTCTAAAAATACTAACCAGCAACGCATATTTTTTTTTATTATTGATTTATACACAGCACAAATGTACATACTAGGGTTGTCCCGATACCGATACTAGTATCGGTATCGGGACCGATACCAAGCATTTGCGCGAGTACTTGTACTCGCGCAAATGCTCCCGATGCTTCACCCGATACTTTTTTTATTTTTTTTTGTGGCCGGAGAGGGCGGGAGGAGTCAGTGGCTGGGGAGGGCAGGAGAGAGGGCGGCGGAGTGCGGGCGGAGTCTGGCCGGAGAGGGCGGGAGGAGTCAGTGGCAGGGGAGGGCGGGAGAGGAAAGTGCGGGCGGAGTCTGGCTGAAGAGGGCGGGCACAGTCGGTGGACGAAGTCCGCGGGCGGAGAGCGAGTCCCTCACCTGCAGTTGAACCTGGTAAGCTGGCAGGGGTTCAGGGCGCAGCCGCATCAGGATCGGTGACCGGTGCTGTCACATTCGGTCGCCGTCAGCGGCTGAACGTCCCCACGCCCATCTTGGTACACCCTGCACTCGGCTGCAGTAAGCAGCAGCAGACATCTTGTTACACCCAGCCCGAGCTATATGGGCTGGGTGTAACAAGATGTCTGCTGTTGCTTACTGCAGCCGAGTGCAGGGTGTACCAAGATGGGCGTTGCAGCAGTTTTTTTTTCTTAAATCCTGTGTCATTTCCCCCCCACCCCCCGCAGCATTTCAGTGCCAGCCACCTATCAGTACCCACAAGTGCTACCTATCAGTGGAATCAGTGCCATCTACCAGTGCCACCTATCAGGTGGCACTGGTAGATGCCACTGATTGCACTGATAGGTGGCACTTATGGGCACTGATTGGTGGCACTTGTGGGCACTGATAGATGGCACTGATTGCACTGATAGGTGGCACTTGTGGGCACTGATTGCACTGATAGGTGGCACTTGTGGGCTTTGATTGCACTGATAGTGCCACCTATCACTGCCACCTATCACTGCCACCTATCACTGCCCACAAATGCCACCTATCAGTGCCCCCAAGTGCCACCTATCAGTGCCACCTATCACTGCCACCTATCACTGCCCACAAATGCCACCTATCAGTGCCCCCAAGTGCCACCTATCAGTGCCACCTATCACTGCCCACAAGTGCCACCTATCAGTGCCCATAAGTGCCATCGATCCGTGCCCATAAGTGCCACCTATCAGTCCCCATCTTTCAAACTGTCACATGACATTGAAAAAAAGTATCGGTAATCGGTATCGGCGAGTACTTGAAAAAAAGTATCGGTACTTGTACTCGGTCTTAAAAAAGTGGTATCGGGACAACCCTAGTACATACCCATTAAAAACAATGGGCTGCGTTTAGATTAATGAAGAAGAAAAAAAAACACCTGAATGCCTAAAACGTGTAATTTTTAGGCTTCTGTATGCAAGAGACCCTAAAGATATAAAAGGAAGCATAATGAAGGCCTCTTGAGCCCCTTAGGAAAGAGAGCCTTGACTGATGGGGACATGGCCAGGTACAGGACAAGGCGGTGGTCACCCAAGGATTGGTCAATTTGGGGGATGGGATGGGCCTAAGCTCGGGTAAAGGATCGCCCCAAAGAATTCTGGGTCCTTTCGGAAAACGTGCTGGGAAGAGCTGCCCACCCTCCCGCCCTCTTTTTCTGTGGTATGTCACAGCTTGCTGCGTTTTTCTTGACCTTGCCAGCATAAAATGGCTGTAATGGGCCATGCCCTTGATGGATATCGGAAGTAGGTGGCCTGTCCAGCACTTATGGTAAGGACAGGCCTCCCCCCCCCTTTGGAATTGGGTGCTCACAGTACAACTGTGACTGGAACTTGTTAAAAAAATAATGTTCATATGTTATGTTGGTGTAGCGGGGTATTCCCCTATATTGGGAAGAAACTACATTACCCATAACCCCATTCTTCACATGTTCCACCGCAGAGACTCATGGGAGGGGTTATAAAAGGAGGAGGCGAGGCCGGGCTCGGCCTCTTTGGGACACGAGACTTCACAGACGGATGCGGATGTGTCGGAGTGCAAGGCCTGAAGCCTGAGGCCTTGCTCTGCACCAGAGAGCCTTCCACCCCCCCTCTGCAAGCCTGGGTGGCATCTGACTTTGTGCGCTACAGCCTTGTCGGATCGGGGGCCCGATCGTTGGAGAGATCGAGTGTGTGTGACACGGCCGGTGGAGGTTTCCCGGACTGGATCCGTAGTCCGGCGGGTGAGAGGGCATAAGCCCAGCTAAGATACTGTTACTGTATATAGGCCTATAGACTGCCGTGGCCTACAAGTTATTTCCATACCCCTATTGAAGAGCCTTGTCAGAACTGAGCCTGCGGCTTTATTTAACCAAGTTCTATACCCCTTGGATTACAAAGTTATACTCTGTTTAAAGTGCACCACCATTACAGACCTGCCGGTGAAGAAAGAAGGACTAAGTTAAATATTAGAACCAGGCCTGGTGGGGATTCTAGCGTGTTTGATTACTGCGCCATAGGGCACTTAGTTAACGGTCGCCCGTATGGCGCACCTGTAGCGTGTGTTACTATATAGTGTGTTAGAGTGGCAGGACGCTGCCCTTAGGAGTGATTCTCTCGAGCTGTGATTACTGTTACCCCTTTATCCATTTTGAGAAAATGAGTAAAACACTTTACCTATTACAATTCATTACTGTGTCCTTGCTTAGTTATTCTATTGCATAGGATATATCATTGATTGTTAGTACTAGCTGTGCCAGAAGGGGGTAGAGCCTATTGCCGGGGGTTGGCGGAGCTGCACTCAGGGCCCAAATCTAATTCTGCGGCCTCCTTAGTTGGAGGTATCGCTACACGTGGGGGCTCGTCCGGGATGGTCTGGGAGGAGTACTTTACCAAGAACATGAGGGGCAATTGCGGCCTGTTGCCTATGTGAGTAGGAGCCTGACCCCCTCTAAGAAGAACTACCCCACTCACAAGCTGGAGTTCCTGGCCCTCAAGTGGGCGGTAGTAGACAAGCTCAAAGACTACCTGTATGGAGCGGAGTTCACTGTGAAGACCGACAACAACCCCCTTACCTACCTGTTCACCACGGCCAAGCTGGACGCCACTGGACACAGGTGGCTGGCCGCACTGTCTGGATTCAACTTCAGCCTTAAGTATAGACCAGGAGTGGGGAATCGAGACGCAGACGCTCTGTCCAGGAGATCTCATTCCCCCACCATTGAAATAGAAGATTGGACCCAAGTGGCACCGGACGGGGTGCGGGCCCTTTGTCAAGGAGCTGAATTCCAAGCCCGAGGAGGCTCCAGAGCAGAGGAAATAGGAGTTACCACGGTGGGAGTCCCCAAACACTACTGTGGAGTAGCTCAATTGGAAGAGGACAACCTACCAAGACTGTCCAAGAAGGAATTGAGGTGTGACCAATTGGAAGACCCCATGGGGAGATTGGTCCTGGAGGCCTTGAAAAATCAGGATCCAAACAGACTCATGCGTCAACCTTCAAAAGAAGCTCGCCTGCTGAGGAAGGAGTGGGATAGGTTGCAGTTACATCAGGGAGTGGTCTACCGAAGGGGCCCCTCTGATGACTCAGAAGATAAGTGGCAGCTGTTCCTCCCAGAGAAACATCGGGAGACTGTTCTGATTGCCCTGCATGACAATCATGGCCACCTAGGGGCTGAAAGGACCTTTCAACTTGTCAGAAGTCGGTTCTATTGGCCCTGCATGAGGGCAGAGGTAGAGGAGTACTGCCACTCATGTGCGCAATGCATCCAGAGGAAGACTTTGCCCCATCAAGCTGCCCCAATGGGCCATCTACAGAGCCAAGGGCCCATGGACCTGGTGTGCATTGACTTTCTCTGCCTCGAACCCGACCTGAGTGGACTAGGAAATGTTCTGGTGATAACCGACCATTTCACCCGGTATGCCCAGGCTTTCCCCACCAAAGATCAGAAGGCCTCCACCGTGGCCAAGGTACTTATGGAGAAGTACTTTGTCCATTATGGGCTGCCACAGAGACTCCATTCAGACCAAGGGAGGGACTTCGAGAGTAAGCTGATCCGGAAGCTCTTGGATTCTTTGGGAATTAAGAAGACTCGAACTACACCTTACCATCCTCAGGGAGATGCTCAGCCGGAAAGGTTCAACCGAACCTTGCTCAACATGTTGGGGACTCTGGAAAGCGAGAAAAAGCAACATTGGAGCAAACACATAGCAGCCATAGTACATGCTTACAACTGCACCATCAGTGATGCTACAGGCTACTCCCCATATCGACTCATGTTTGGGAGAGAAGCGAGACTACCGGTGGACCTGGCTTTTGGCACCTCACTGGACCATTCCTCAGCCACATCCCACAAAGGATATGTGGACAGGCTCAGACACAGCCTGAAAGTAGCCTATGAACAAGCTCAAGCGGCCTCAGGTCAAAGGGGAGCTCGGAATAAAAGAAATTTCGACTTGAAGGTCCGGGTACAACACCTACAGCCCGGGGATCGAGTACTTTTGCGCAATCTGGGGGTCCCCGGAAAGCACAAACTTGCAGACAGATGGAGATCTGAACCCTATGTCATCTGCAGGAAGTTGCCGGGCCTACCTGTCTACAAGGTGAAGCCAGAGGGAAAGGTAGGCCCACTGAAGACATGGCATCGAAACCACCTGCTCCCACTTGCGGAGGCAGTTAGAATACCTTCCGTGGGAGACTCCTCTGCACCGGCCTCTATCTTGAATACTCCTAGGCCGAACACTCGGTCACAGACCTCCCGAGCTGAAAATGGAGAAGCCTCCCAACTTAGTGGAGATGAAGAGGGAGAGCTTGATTGGCTGTGGTCTTCCCCAACTCCAGGAACTTCTATCATAGATCTTCCAGTCACCCAAGATACCACAGATGAAACACTGAACCCAGAGGCTACAGAGTTCATCCCCTTTAGTCCTTCAGCAGATTACTGGGAAGATGCCCATGATAGTTGCGCCGAGGAAGAGGAGCCTGTGGCGCCAGAGCCAGAGATTCCAGGAGAGCAAAGAGCTCGAAGAGTCATTCGACCTCCTAAGAAGCTGACCTACCCTCAGATGGGGAACAGTTCGGAAGACTCTGTAGTCACTGCTAGGAGAAATGCTGAGATTCCGGATCCCTCCACTGTCCGTTCGGTGGAGGGCAACCCCAGCTCACTCTCTGGCACAGTTAGGCAGGCCACCCATGATAATGTGACCTGTGGGCAGGGGAATTCTACCCCTCAGTTATGGTGGGAATCCCCTATCCCAACATCGTTTTCAGAATTGTCCAGTGTTATATATAGTTGTTGTTAAAATGTATCTTTGGGGACCAAAGAGTTTAAGTGGGGGGAGTGTGTAGCGGGGTATTCCCCTATATTGGGAAGAAACTACATTACCCATAACCCCATTCTTCACATGTTCCACCGCAGAGACTCATGGGAGGGGTTATAAAAGGAGGAGGCGAGGCCGGGCTCGGCCTCTTTGGGACACGAGACTTCACAGACGGATCCTCCTGTGCGGATGTGTCGGAGTGCAAGGCCTGAAGCCTGAGGCCTTGCTCTGCACCAGAGAGCCTTCCACCCCCCCCCTCTGCGAGCCTGGGTGGCATCTGACTTTGTGCGCTACAGCCTTGTCGGATCGGGGGCCCGATCGTTGGAGAGATCGAGTGTGTGTGACACGGCCGGTGGAGGTTTCCCGGACTGGATCCGTAGTCCGGCGGGTGAGAGGGCATAAGCCCAGCTAAGATACTGTTACTGTATATAGGCCTATAGACTGCCGTGGCCTACAAGTTATTTCCATACCCCTATTGAAGAGCCTTGTCAGAACTGAGCCTGCGGCTTTATTTAACCAAGTTCTATACCCCTTGGATTACAAAGTTATACTCTGTTTAAAGTGCACCACCATTACAGACCTGCCGGTGAAGAAAGAAGGACTAAGTTAAATATTAGAACCAGGCCTGGTGGGGATTCTAGCGTGTTTGATTACTGCGCCATAGGGCACTTAGTTAACGGTCGCCCGTATGGCGCACCTGTAGCGTGTGTTACTATATAGTGTGTTAGAGTGGCAGGACGCTGCCCTTAGGAGTGATTCTCTCGAGCTGTGATTACTGTTACCCCTTTATCCATATTGAGAAAATGAGTAAAACACTTTACCTATTACAATTCATTACTGTGTCCTTGCTTAGTTATTCTATTGCATAGGATATATCATTGATTGTTAGTACTAGCTGTGCCAGAAGGGGGTAGAGCCTATTGCCGGGGGTTGGCGGAGCTGCACTCAGGGCCCAAATCTAATTCTGCGGCCTCCTTAGTTGGAGGTAGCGCTACATTGGATTTAATAAAGCTGTGGCCTTGCCCTTTCCAACCTAATGGTTGTAAGCGTGTTTATTTAATAGGGTGAGGGGGCAAGGGGGAAGGTTTTATATACAGCTATATTACAGTTAATGGTACCTGGGCTCATAGGGTGCCCACGTATCCCGGATTGCCCGGGACAGTCCCTGATTGGTGATTTTTGTCCCGTGTCCCGGCTAGTTCATTCCGGGACAATACAGAAGTCCCGGAATGAACAAAAACCACAGTGACCAGTCCACACCAGTCCGCTCCGCCAACTCTGCCCACCCGCCGCCACCACCTTAGAAAGTTTAAGGCATCTCTCACTTGATGATACAGTCTGGTTGCTAGGCTAGGGGCCGCTCCGCGTCTAGCAACCAGTGACGT
Organism: Rana muscosa; assembly: GCA_029206835.1. NCBI lineage: Eukaryota > Metazoa > Chordata > Amphibia > Anura > Ranidae > Rana > Rana muscosa. The sequence continues at coordinate 621,674,682 of CM055117.1, forward strand.
CAGCTGAAGCCTGTCTGGCTGTCCTCTCCTTCCAGCCCCGCCCCCTCCCCATTCAGAGGCCCCGTGTGTCACATGGCAGTCTGCATAGTGTTGGCGCGGAACTGCAAAATGAAGGGACCTCAGTGCTGGATCGGGGATGATTGGCTGAGCAGCATGTCTTTTGTCCACACAGCCGACCAGGAACAGATGCTGCAGGACTCAGGAGACCAGCCACAGTAAGAGAAACGCCGACCTGAGGAGGAGAAGGGGGGGGAGGGGGGAGTTCTGAGGATTCTCTGATCTGTGTTGTGGTGTGAGATGATTTTGTCAGTCAGGGCTGGTGCCAGCATAAGACAGAGTGCCCTGCACATGAGGGAGAATAGTGTCCACTCCACATGTCCTCCACCTGTCACACTGTCTCCCCCCCCCCCAATGTTTCTATGACCCCCCTTGTCACATTGCCCCCCCGATGTTTCTATGACCCCCCTTGTCACACTGTCTCCCCCCAATGTTTCTACGACCCCCCCTTGTCACACTGACCCCCCCCCTTGTCACACTGTCTCCCCCCAATGTTTCTATGACCCCCCCTTGTCACACTGACCCCCCTTGTCACACTGTCTCCCCCCCAATGTTTCTATGACCCCCCCTTTTCACACTCCACCCAATGTCCTGCACATGAGGGAGAATAGTGTCCACTCCACATGTCCTCCACCTGTCACACTGTCTCCCCCCCCAATGTTTCTATGACCCCCCTTGTCACATTGCCCCCCCGATGTTTCTATGACCCCCCTTGTCACACTGTCTCCCCCCAATGTTTCTACGACCCCCCTTGTCACACTGACCCCCCCCTTGTCACACTGTCTCCCCCCCAATGTTTCCATGACCCCCTATTGTCACACTGACCCCCCCTTGTCACACTGTCTCCCCCCCAATGTTTCTATGACCACCCCTTGTCACACTGACCCCCCCCCCTTGTCACACTGTCTCCCCCCAATGTTTCTATGTCCCCCCTTGTCACACTGACCCCCCTTGTCACACTGTCTCCCCCCCCAATGTTTCTATGACCCCCCCTTTTCACACTCCACCCCTTTACTTTCTCCAGAGTGCCCCCTTACTTCCTCCAGAGTGCCCCTTAGTACAGTAGTACTAAGGGGACACTCTGGAGTAGAATGTAAGGGGACACTCTGGAGTAGAATTTAAGGGGACACTCTGGAGTAGAATGTAAGGGGACACTCTGGAGTAGAATGTAAGGGGACACTCTGGAGTAGAATGTAAGGGGACACTCTGGAGTAGAATGTAAGGGGGCACTCTGGAGGAGAATGTAAGGGGGCACTCTGGAGAATGTAAGGGGGCACTCTGGAGAATGTAAGGGGGCACTCTGGAGGAGAATGTAAGGAGGCAATAAGGGGGCCCCCCGGAAGATGTAAGGGGGCTCTGACTAAGTACCCGCCAGAGTGCCCCCTTACATCCCCCCCCTTACAACCTCCAGGGTGCCCCCTTAGTGCCTCCAGAGTGCCCCCTTACATCCTTCGGAGTGCCCCATCACCAAGGTGGTATAGCAGTGGCTGACAGACTATCAGGAGGTGGTATTTCACTCCTCTTCCTCCTCTCTCCACTAACTACCCCCCCCCATACACTCAGCACTCCTCTCATATACATACTACTCACCGCCATACACTGCACTCCTCTCCTGTACATGTTACTCACCACCATACACTCCGAACTCCTCTCCTGTACATATTACCCCCCCGCCATACACTCCGCACTCCTCTCCTGTACATGTTACCCCCCCGCCATACACTCCGCACTCCTCTCCTGTACATACTACCCCCCGCCATACACTCCGCACTCCTCTCCTGTACATATTACCCCCGCCATACACTCCGCACTCCTCTCCTGTACATATTACCCCCCGCCATACACTCCGCACTCCTCTCCTGTACATATTACCCCCACCATACACTCCGCACTCTTCACCTGTACATATTACCCCCCGCCATACACTCCGCACTCTTCACCTGTACATATTACCCCCCGCCATACACTCCGCACTCTTCACCTGTACATATTACCCCCCGCCATACACTCCACACTCCTCTCCTGTACATATTACCCCCCGCCATACACTCCACACTCCTCTCCTGTACATATTACCCCCCGCCATACACTTTGCACTCCTCTCCTGTACATATTACCCCCCGCCATACACTCCGCACTCCTCTCCTGTACATATTACCCCCCCGCCATACACTCCACACTCCTCTCCTGTACATATTACCCCCGCCATACACTCCACACTCCTCTCCTGTACATATTACCCCCCGCCATACTCTTTGCACTCCTCTCCTGTACATATTACCCCCCGCCATACACTCCGCACTCCTCTCCTGTACATATTACCCCCCGCCATACACTCCGCACTCCTCTCCTGTACATATTACCCCCCCCCCCATACACTCCGCACTCCTCTCCTGTACATATTACCCCCCCATACACTCCGCACTCCTCTCCTGTACATATTACCCCCCCCATACATTCTGCACTCCTCTCCTGTACATACTACTCACCACCATACACTCTGCATTCCCTATTTAACATTATCACATTCTGCACTATATAAGTCATCTCAGACTCTTTAACAACACCCCCTTTAAGCCAATATTTAGCGCAATTTAAGACATGTCCACTGTTCACCACGATGCGCTTTCCGCGCCATATTTTTGTTCTTCTTGATGCCTAGGGAGCACTTTTGATCTTGCACACGGGCCCGCTGATTTCATGATACGCCCCTGCCCCAAAAATCTGCATTTTTTTGGTCAAAAATCATCATTTTTTTGGGGGGGGGGGGTGTCCCTGAATGGCAGTTTGGAAATGTGGTCACCCTATGGGCTCATTGCGCCTCAGCAGTCAAGCTATACCTGGTGCTATATAGAACTAAGTAAATATGTAAACAAAACACTAAAAATCCCCTTTATAAAGATGCCTTTTTTCCTTTTTGATAAGTACTTCTATATGTGCAATATGAAGACAGTGTAATACAAAGATTCCTTCACTGTATCTGTGTCTGGTAACAGATCACTTTTATTCATCCTTCATGCGGTTATGACATGAAGACAAGGTTCAAGTTCCTGCCGAATTCCATTTCATTGTTTATGGTGATCCTTCCCACATTTTCTTTCGTTTTGTGAGTCGGAGTCAATAGGCCAGTGTTGTATTTCCTGCTCAGTTTGGGAACACCTGCATGCCATCAGTGAACAGCCATAGCTTCCAGCAGAGACAAGAAGCTGAAATAAAACATTATCTGAGATGCATGCTATTTTAAACCCTATAGGCAACTTAGGGATTAGAAAAAGCCGTTTTATTTGACATGCTGTGATGAATTATTTTTTCTTAGAAAGTGACTGCAACTAAAATCCCTAGTGTAGTGTAGTTCGGAGAAAACATTTTTATACCTGTGATTTGAGATATTATCACCCAGCCAGGTTAATGTGTTTTGCAGTTTTAGCATATATAACTAATTTTTCTTTAGGTTTCTGGATAGTGAGAAGGTTTAGAACCCCTGTCAGGTTTTATTTGCTGTCTTTGTTCCTTTTGGGGAAAGTTTCCTTGATTTCCTATCTTGGTGACACGCATAGGGCAGCCCATTGAAGTTATTATAAACCCTTGTTTTTTTAAAATACCAAACACGTTACACTTACCTGCTCCGTTCAATGGTTTTGCCCTGATCCTCCTCTTCTGGGGTACCCCTGGCTCCTCCCCTCCCCTCTGAGTGCCCACCATAGCAAGCCACGTGCTACAGGGGCACTCATGCAGGCTTGCTCCCGAGCTGGCTCTGTGTGTCCATTGACACACAGAGCATGGCTTGGCCCTGTCCTAACTTCCTCCTCACTGGCTTTGATTGACAGCAGTGGGAGTCAATGAGCAACTGACAGGTGCGAGAGCCGAGAGAGACACTGCTCTCATGCACATCACTGGATTGAGATCGGGCTTAGGTAAGTATAAAACCCCATACACACGGTCAGACTTTTTGACAACAAACTTCTAAATTCACAGGTTTTTAATAAAATCCGACCGTGGGTACGCTTCATCGGACAAACTTTCGCTCTGCAAACGGACAAACTTTTCGGCAACAAAAGTCCTATGGTGCAAAATCCTATCGTGTGTACAGAAGTCCATCGGACTTTAGTCCAAAGTACAAACACGCATGCTCAGAACCAATGTTAAAATCAACCAATAATAGCAGAAGTTGACCAAAGGGTGGTGGTAAAGAGCAGAAAAACCGTGTGATTTTGGTAAAGTTTGCTGAAAAAGTCCTGCCATGTGTATGCATGTAAAGCGTGGACAATCCGTGCTTCCCCCACTGTGCAAAAAGGCTATTAAGTGCAAACTGTGCTGGGGCGTGGCCAAGACAGGCATGTGAGAGGACGCATCTCCCACAGCTCCTAGCAGTGATCCGGTTTTGCTCCTCACCCCAGCCGCCTAATCGGTCCGACGCCGACATATGCTTGCAGCCTGTGATCCGGGGACCACCGAGGTACCACCGCCGGCTCTCTGCACCAGGAGGATGACCCGCAAAGGATAGGCGGAAATCGCTCCAAGATGGCGCCGCCGCATCTGCAGTGAAGGGGACGCCGCGCGACTAGGACAAGCAAGGCCCCAAGCCAAGTAAGCCGCCTAAAACCCCCAAAGATCCCCCTAAAGACATGCTCTATTATGCCCAGAAGTTGTCTGGGGCTGTGGGGACAGAGCTGCCCGCCCGATCGGGGGACCCTAAACATATGCTGCCTGATATGCAAGCAGACGCCGCCCCAGATCAGTGGAGAGAGGAGGAGGGGGGCCAGGCAGGCTCCATGCTGCAGGACACTCAAGCCCCAGATTCACAGATCGCAGTGCAACCCACTCTGATATCCTCAGGGCTGTGAACAAATGCACAGCCTCTGTTGACACTTTGAAAGAGCAGTTTGGCTTGCTGAGGCAAGACATGCAGAAGATCCGTGAATGCACCACGGCTGTGGAGAGTAGAGTCAGTGAAGTGGAGGACCAAATGCAGCCCATAGCCCAGGACACAAGAGCAGCCCTGCAGATGGCTAGAGATGCATACGATCGTGCTGAGGATATGGAGAACCGTCTCAGAAGGAACAACGTTCGTATAGTGGGTCTCCCGGAGAGGGTGGAGGGCAGAGATCCTACTACATATGTGGATAACTGGCTGATTGAACTTTTTGGCAAAAATTCATTCTCACCATTTTTTGCGGTGGAGCGTGCGCACAGAGTGCCCTCTCGCCCATCCCAGCAGGGGGGTCCTCCCAGATCCACTCTTGCGAAACTGCTGCACTATCGGGACAGGGAGGCGGTGCTACGCCAAGCTCGGGAGCAAGCAAATGTACAGTACAATGGCACCAGGGTGTCTTTCTATCCGGACTTTTCGGCGGAGGTCCAGAGACGCAGAGCCAAATTTAATGATGTGAAACGCCGTTTGCGACTCCTATAACTTCCATACGCCATGCTTTATCCTGCAAAGCTCCGCATAGTGGTGCGGGGCCAGGCACAATTCTTTGAGTCTGCCAAGGAGGCCCTAACCTGGCTGGATTGGAACGAGCAATCACTTCAACGATGAGAGCAGGAGGATGGAGAATAAGGCTTGAATTCTGATTGTGCCTGTTGGCACGGATTATAGGCTGCTAGAAGTTACCTTGCATTCACCTTACCCAGGGGGGATCCCCTATTATTGTTTGTGGCTACTGTTTTATGGCTGGGGGACATTATATGGCTATAAAACGCAAGGAGAGCGATTTACACCACGCTGTCCAATATGCTGATGTTACAATTGACTGAACTGTGGCGACGCTCTGTCGTGAAAAGAGTTGCTGCTGCCCTGTTGGTGGATTGTGTAGCTCCAGGACCTGTTAGGTCCCCTGTTCTTACTAACTTTTCCTTTTTCAGCAGTTATACTTTCAAAGAGGTACATTGCAGCAGACTTGAGTCATTAATCTTATTGAGCCGTGATGCGGGGTTCAGGACTGGTACGAGAGGGGTGATGTCATCCCTGCCACGGGGACTATATTTTTGTTTCTACCCACGATTATCCGACCACTTATCTTTAGTCGCAGATGCTCATGGCTAAGGTTCCTATTGTTTCTTGGAATGTGAGGGGTATGCAATCCCCCTTGAAACGAACAATGCTTACTATGTGTTTGAAGAAATCCCTTCCTGGGGTAATCTGTTTCCAAGAGACTCACTTAACGGCAGAGACAGTATGTTGTTTACGATATTCATGGGTGGGGAAGGCCTACCACTCTACACACACCTCCTTTTCTAGGGGGGTGAGTGTATTGGTACATGCAGCCCTGGATTTCCAGGAGTTTGACAGTGTCATAGACCAGGAGGGGCGATATGTATTTCTTCACTGCAAGTTTGGTACATTGATATGTGTGTTGGCGTGTATATATATCCCACCACCGTTCACGGCGGCGGTGCTCCAGCTCCTCCTTGCGTTTTTGGATAGTAGGCCGGATGTGCCGTTGCTAGTGGTCGTTGATTTTAACTGCTGTTCGGACCAGGTGGCGGATAGACACCCGAGCCCTAGGCCCTCTGCCCTCGCCAGGAGTACTCCCTTGGCGCGGCTGTTGCAAGAGGTGGGCTGGGTGGATATCTGGCGACACCGCAATCCGGGCGACAGACAATTTACCTGTTTTTCGAAGTCCCATGGTTGCCTGTCTAGGATTGATTTGGGGGTGGGGAACCTGAACATACTCCTGTTTGTAGCAAACATTACACATAGACCCCGTAGCGTATCGGATCACTCTGCTCTAGTGGTACAGTTACTGGTGGCTCCGCCAGCGAAATTATCTAGGTCGCCCTGGAAGTTTAATGCATTTTGGCTGAAATTGTTTCGTTCCCATGAGGAGATAGTGGGGGGCATGCGGAGGTTCTTTGCTGACGGGGATGGAGCAGAGTTCAATGTGCTGCACTGGGATGCCTTTAAGGCGCATCTCCAGGGCCTCCTGATAGGGGAAATGAACAAGGTTAAAAGAGCCTCCTATGAGCTCCTGATAGAAGTAGAGGCCAGGGTTCAGGAATTAGAGAGGGTATATGTTACGGATCCTTCTGATCTGACCAGAGAAGCATGGTTGGCCGCTCAATCGGCCTATCAACAGTTACTTTCCTCTTCAGCTGAGAAGAAAAGTTTTTTTGCGAAACAGGCGTTCTTTGAGGAGGGTGAGAAGACCGGCCGACTATTGGCACGGATTGCGAACTCCCATCAACTCTCGCCTGCTATAGGAGCCATTAGGTCCAAGACAGGGAGTGTTGTCTCCCAACCAGAGTTGATTATGGAGGAATTGGCGGGTTCTATGAGACCCTGTACAGTCCTGGAGCACCCTACACCCAGGAGGATTTGGAGTTATACCTGGCCCGATTGGCCTTCCCTGCGCTGTCCGAGGGTCAGCGTGCCCAGTTGGAGGCGCCGCTTACTGTCGGGGAGCTCCGGGGGGCTGTGGGTGCATTCCCTAATTGTAAGGCCCCGGGGGAGGATGGGTTGCCAATGGAGGTGTATAGGCAATACTCAGAGGAACTACTGCCCCAACTACTGAGAGTCTTCAACGGTGCCAGGGAGAGAGAGACCCTTCCACCCTCAATGTCTAAGGCAAACATAGTATTATTGCTCAAACCTGGTAAGGATCCTGTAGACCCAGGGGTGTACCACCCCATCTCTTTGCTGCAAAGCGACATTTGGATATTAGCCAAGGTACTGGCCATTCGGCTGAATGGGGTGATTACTTCTATTGTGCATGGGGACCAGGCTGGGTTCATGCCAAATAAATCCACAGCTGTTAATTTGCGGAGGTTGTTCCTCAATATACAAGCAAGGGCAGATAACATGGGAGGCAGGGCACTCTTGTCCCTGGACGCCACAAAGGCGTTTGACAGCATAGATTGGAATTATCTTTGGTCAGTGCTGCAAAGGTTCGGGTTTGGTCCAATTTACATATCCTGGGTGAAGTTGCTATATAGTCAGCCGCAGGCCGCCATAAGGACCTTTGGTTCATTGTCTGGGAGCTTTGCGTTGAGGAGGGGGACTCGGCAGGGGTGCCCCCTGTCGCCCCTCCTCTTTGCTTTGGCTATTGAGCCACTGGCCATGGACATTAGGGAAAATTCTGGCATCACTGGTTTCTGCTATGGTGACATGCAGGAAAAAGTCATGCTATATGCCGATGACACTTTGCTTCTTCTGGGGGACACGGATTCTTCCCTCAGGGAAGCTATGTCGACCATATCCAAATTTGGAGGATTTTCCGGTTTACATAAAAACTGGTCAAAGTCAGCGCTGCTCCTGTTGGATGGGGACGACACTCAGGTGATTAACTCTTCCTGCCCTATTCCCATTACCACTGCTTTCAAGTACTTGGGGGTTCAGATCACAGCTAGGCCACGGGACTTTATCCATCTTAATATCTCCCCCCTGTTACTAAGGTTTAGGGACAAAATCAAAACCTGGAAGGCTCTTCTCCTATCTGTTGCTGGCAGGGTGAATCTCATAAAGATGATACTCATGCCACAGCTACTATACTTCCTTCATAACACTCCTATGGTTATCCCCCTCAAGACATTCCGTACGGTAAACAGTATTTTTCGGAGCCTCATATGGAAGGATAGGCTCCCCAGAATCAAGTTGGAACATTTACAGCGGCCCAAAGACTGCGGGGGCTTGGCGTTGCCAAACCCTTGGCTGTATTACTTAGCTTCCCAGTTACAGCATCATATAGGCATGTTCCCATCGGCGGCAGAGAGGGCACCCACCTTGCAAACCTCGGCTCATAAACTATTGCTGCTTACCGTGTGCAGAGGTCCGGTTCCTGTGGCGTTGGAGGCTCAGGCCTTCGCAAAACCACATAAAAAGTTTCCAACTTATAGCCTAATTCAGAAGGTATGGAACAAAGTTAAATATATTCAGAATGCAGATGGCTATACAGAATATAGCCCCATATGGCAAAATGATACGTATACTGAATTGGCCAAATTGCAGTCTGGGGCTAGGTGGAAGCAGTATGGGATTACGCATCTTAAGCACATATTTTGTAATGGAGTACTGCGCCCTTTTAGTGACCTAAAGGAATCTTATGGTCTTCCGCAGTCAATGTACTTTTGTTACTTACAACTGCTCCATGCGGTGGCGGCACAGGGTCGCTCCTCGGAGTGGCATTTGTCGCCAACCCCTGTGTTTAGTCTTTTGGGGGATGCTGGGTTGTCAAAGGGCTTTATCTCACAATGGTATGCCATACTGTTACAGTCCGTGATGAGGCAGCATCCTCTGAAGATAAGGGAGAAGTGGGAGGTGGATGTTGGCCAGTTGGATGGTGAGCAGTGGGAGGAAATATTCCAGGCTGTGGGTAGGTGCTCACTGAACGTTTCCCATAGGCTTACTCAGCTGTACATATTGCTGCGCACTTATTTCACACCTCACAGATTGCATTTGATGAATCCACAGCTTGACCCCACGTGTACACGATGCAAAAGGGACCACGGAGATCTAGTCCATATGTTGTGGAGATGTCCCAAACTCCACATGTACTGGGCGGGTGTGGTGTCTACCATTAATTCAGTGTTTGGAGTGTCTCTTCCACAGGACCCGAGAGCTTGTCTCTTGGGTGCTTTGGAGGAATACGAGTGGGACGAGGACTGCAGAGAAGCTGTTCATAGGACTCTGTTTCAGGCGAGGAAGCTCATCATGGTACACTGGAAAGCAGAGGCTCCCCCGACCTTAAAGGAATGGATTAATAATATTGGGATAGTGTTGAGGATGGAGAAGATGACTTATCAGCATAGGGGTAGTGCTCATAAATTCGAGAAGCTATGGGCAAAATGGCTGGATGTACCAGGCTTGGCCCCGGTGGATTTGGTGACTGATAGATTGCTAGGCATCAATATGGGATGAGATGTGTTTCTAGTGCTTTAATATTTGGGAGAGTGTGTATCTCAATTTTAGTGACCGGTTGGCCCCTAGTTCAGATCGGTTTTGAACTATATGTTTGTAATGCTTGCTTACCCCGCAATGTTGAGGGGTGTCTGTATGCCCTGTACCTCTGCAAAATAATAATAAAACTTTGTTGGATAAAAAAAAAAAAAAAAGTGCAAACTGCTGAATATGTGCAAAAATGCAGAAAGAACACAAATAAATGTGTATGCATACCAAGTTCACGGCCAACGCCCTTCAAACGAAGATCCACGGAAAAGTTTGTTTGAAGTCCAACCGTGTGTATGAGACTTGAGGGAGGGTTGGGGGGAGCTGCACTCCTTCTCTGACCTCTCTTTTTATAGACAGGGACCAAAGATATTGGTACTATGTACTCTGAAAAGTGCTAATGAGATATTTTTAGGGTGGACACTCACAATATCCTGCATCTATCGTACATAAATAAGTTTGACATGGGCTAATCGGAGACTATAAACATGCTTTATGTGAAAATACTTATCTATGTTATTGATGATATAGCAGCATGTTATTAAACTTAAACATCCCATGATTGCCTGACAGTTAGTTTTGTCTCCGTTATACTGGATTACTGCAGTCAAAATGACTGTGTTGTCCTTGAAACCAGAGAGGTTGTCTAGCAGCAGCCAAATTTCCGACAAAAACCTGGCAGAGATAAGTCATCAGGGTAAGAAATGCTCTGTCGCTGTATGCGTCTTTTCAATGAATATTCCCCAAGTCACTAGATTTGGTCTGCGATAAGGGCCAGTTCACACCAGAAATGCACTGCACTTGCAATCAACAGCGAGTGCCAGTGTTAACTTAATTACACCCCAAACGCAGGTTCCAAATCCAGTGCGTTTGCCTTCACCAGATCAAATGGTACAGTAGTATCATGTGTAGTATCACTGTACCATTGTAAGATGGCACACTGACTACCAATGTAAGAGGGCACATTGACCACCATTGTAAGATGGCACACTGATCACTACTATAAGGTAAAACACTGACCACCAGTATAAGACGCCACACTGACCACCAATGTAAGAGGACTTATTGACCACCATTGTAAGATGGCACACTGATCACCATTGTAAGATGGCACACTGACCACTACTATAAGACGGAACACTAGCCACCAATGTAAGAGGACACACTGACCACCAGTAAAAGGCAGCACACTGACTGCAAGTATAGGGTGGCACAATCACCACCAATGTAAGGGGGTACAGTGACCACCAATATATGGGATGCACTACCACAGCCATGAGAATGGACTGCTGGTGATCGTTTACATTATATAACTTTACATAAAAAACTGTAAATGAGAAAATATTCACCTACCATAGCCTACTACAGGTATTTTCTTTGAGAACTACCAAAACTTTGAAAACATCTTATAGGTTGTGTACTGTTACTTCAGTAATGGAGACAAAAGCCTTGTACACACGACCGAGAATCTCGTCGTATAAAAACCCATTGTTTTTCTCTACGAGCTTCTTGTCAAGCTTTCCTTGCATACACACTGTCAATTCCAAATCTCGTAGTTGTAAAGCACGGTCACGTACACCACGTACAACGGCAGTATAAAGGGGAAGTTCGATTCCAATGGCGCCACCCCTTGGGCTGCTTTTGTTGATCTTGTGTTACCGCGTGTTAGTAAAAGTTTGGGGAGAGACGATTCACGCTTTTCAGTCTTCGTGCTTTCAGTTCGTTTTAGCGCAACGAATGTGCTATCTCCATTAAGAACGCTAGTTTTACCAGAAGGAGCGCTCCCGTCTTATACTTGATTCCGAGCATGCGCAAATATTTAAGACTCGGAAAAGCATACACACGACCGTTTTTCTCATCGGGAAACAGGCCGACGAGAATCCCGACGAGAAAAACGAGAATCCTGACGAGAAAATAGAGAGCAGGTTCTCTATTTTTCTCGTCGAGATTCCCGGCAGTTTTCTCTACGAGAAACCATACACATGAACGGTTTTCTCGCCAAGAAAGCTCTCCCAACTGTTTTCTTGTTGTTTCTTGATGAGAAAACCGGTCGTGTGTACGAGGCTAAAGCCTGCTCTGAGGATCTAAGAGTGAAGGTGATGTAACGTAACCTTCAGATATGTATTAGTGACCTGATGCTAACAAGTCTTGTGGTATTTTTGGCCTCAAGTTATATATGCAGCTATAACATGTGTAACTGGGTAAATGTGAGAAAGGTGGATTACACTGCATTTTCTATGGCTTTTTTTGGAAGATTAAATATCATCATGTATTCCTTTTTGTCTTATGTTTCCTGTACCATAGAACAGTTGTACATTTCATTGAACTAAAATCAGCAGTGTTTTTGCATCTGTTTGATGTTTCACTTTGATTATTTAGAGACCCAGCAGTTGACAACACCATATACACATTAATATACAATGTAAACATATTCACGTTTTGAAATACAAGGGTATTTATACTCTAATGGCTTTATGCAGCTGCACTTGCCAAACGGTGACCCCCCACTGTGAAATCCATCTAATTATTATCTATCATGGCCTTATGTTTAGTGTACAATAATGTGACTGCAGACACACAAAGCACATGGACACATCTTGAGCTTTTTTTGAGTTGGGCATTTTCATGCTCATTAAGTATTAAAGCTTTGTGGTCACCATAGAGATTAATTAGGTGTGGATCACAGTGTAGTGCGGTAGGCTGCAGAATACTAATTGCATCAGTGCAGATGTATGTATTCTAAAATCTAAGCCACAACTGGTGCTTTAAACTGCTGTAAATTAGGTGAAATTCAACTCAGGTGGTAGTATTAGTGACACTCCCAAAAAAACAAATAACGTGTTAACAGCTACCTCTAATCCCTTTGCATGTACCCATACCTAAACCTTAAGCTGACCATACATGGGTCAGTTTTTTTTTTTTCTTGCTCAGCCATCGAGTTGAATGAAAAGAACTGAACTGATTCCCCCCATCCACACAATTGAGGTGGCTGGGGGAGTCTTCCCTACTACACTAATATACTCGGACAGTGGGGGGACTCCTCTGCTGTCAGAATACACAGATCAGCGCTGTAGCCATTGACTGCAGCTGCTAATTGAGCGTCTTTTTTCCAAGACGTCCGTTCAACAGAAGTTGACGATCAACTTTTTGTGAGTAGCAGTGGCCACACATGGATCAAAATTGCTGAACCGGCTGAATTTCGATCCATCTATGGCCACCCTAAAGTGGTAAACTACACTACATGTGAGGCCAGAGAGCAACCCTTGTACCAGTGAAGGATGAGAACTGGGAATGTGCATTTATTATCGGGCATCTCATGTCATGAGCGAGGGGAAGCTCCCAGTAGGGTTTGGTATGTGTGGAGAGGGGCACTTACTGCTTAAAGGCTTATGCCCCATACACACGATCATTTTTCATGCCATTAAAAATGGCATTAAAAAAAATGGCCATTAAAAATGATCATGTGTATGCTCCAGAGCATTTTTAACGACGTGAAAAACGGCCATTAAAAATTTCGAACATGCTCTCTTTTTTCACGTCGTTTTCCATGTCGTTTTTTTTAACGACATGAAAAACGATAGTGTGTATGCTTTAACGACGTGAAAAAAAACGTGCATGCTCAGAATCAAGTATGAGACGGGAGCGCTCGTTCTGGTAAAACTAGCGTTCGTAATGGAGATAGCACATTCGTCACGCAGTAACGGACTGAAAAGCACAAGACTGAAAAGAGCGAATCGTCTCTCAACAAACTTTACTAACATGAAGGGTGGCGCCATTCGAACGGAACTTCCCCTTTATAGTGCCGTCGTACGTGCTGTACGTCACTGCGCTTTGCTTGAACATTTTTTAAAATGATGGTGTGTACGCAAGACAGGCTTGAGAGGAAACAAGAAAAAAAATGACAAGAAAAACGTCAGTTTTAAAAATGACATTAAAAATGATCGTGTGTATGGGGCATTACAGCACCCCACAAAAGTGGGGCCAATGTGATACTGTTGGTGAGTATTAAACCCTGTGAAACGTAACATAGCAGTGACGTGAAGCTTAGTAAGAGATAATAAGAGAAAGGAGGAAGAAAGATGAGAGAAAAGGAAAGAAGAATAACGGGATGAGAATGAGAGAGAAAGAAAAAAAAAGGGGGGAGGGAAGAAAAAGGAGGAGGGGAAGGGATGAGTTGGAATAGGACCAGGGAGAACCCCACACTCTGGGACTAACACCTAGACGATGACTAGATGCCTGTTAAAGTATGGGTCACTTGGGTCCCCCCCCCTGGAAAACCAAGGGTTCCAGATTTTTCTAAAGTATTTTGACTTTGTCTGCCACCACTTTTTTATTAATTAAGCACCATGTCATCTTGGTTTTGACCTTTTCTATAGTCGGAGCACCCGATTTTTAATGTCGAGCCAAGGTTTGTTTTGTGGCTGTGAAAATGAAGGAGATCAGTTTGAATTTGTTGACTGTACAGCAATCAGGCTTCAGGCTGAGCAGTGCCTCATATGGATTTTTGGGAATAATGGCATCTAAAGTGGAACTTCCGCTCATCGGAACCCTCCCCCCCTCCGGTGTCATATTTGGCACCTTTCAGGGGGGTGCAGATACCTGTCTAAGACAGGTATTTGCACCCACTTTCGGGAGTACTCTCTGCGGGTATTCTGCGGGTAGTATGTCACTTCCCGCAGAATTCCCGTTGTGTTCTGGGAGACACTCGGCTCCCAGAACACAACAGGGACCAGTGAGAACGGCGCAGCGCGACTCACGCATGCGCCGTAGGGAACCGGGCAGTGAAGCCGCAAGGCTTCACTGCCTGGTTCCCTCACCGAGGATGGCGGTGGGGGCAGCAGAGTGATGAGCGATTGCTCCTCTTTTGCTGCTGACTTCGCTGGACTCCAGAACAGGTAAGTGTCCTAATATTAAAAGTCAGCAGCTGCAGTATTTTTAGCTGCTAATTTTTAATTTTGTTTTTTTCAGGGGAGCTCCGCTTTAAGTAATAATACACCCTCATCCAAAATCTGATCTGTGGACAACCCACCACACATGTACCAGAGTGCCAGCAGAGCCACGTCTCTGAAAGCAGCGGTCTGAGGCGCCACAGGTTAATTTAGCGCTTGTCCCATGTACCATCTCAGCATGAGTTTGTTGTTTTCCTCCAAGAAGGATGAGTCGGTAGACCTGTGTGCAACAGTGTCCCATATTTAGGGCCATTGATGAGCTTCGAGTGGGGTCCCCCATCCGCCTCCCATTGAGTGGTATAGGGCGGGCGGTCAGATGTATCTGCAGATAATAGGGATTTATAGATCAGGGATAGGATGCCTTTCGTCAAAGTGTCAGTGTGGCAAATACACTCAAAATAAGTAAGAGTGAGCATTCAATCTGTAGTAGTCATCTTCCTTATTGGGATTTACAGTATATGATTGGTTAAAGTGAGGTGACTTTCTTTATTGTGCTTTTTTTATTTTTTGATTGACAAGAGCAGTGCACGGTCAGTTCCTTCATAAAAAGGTAACCTACACCTAGAAATAGCTGTGATGCACTAAAACACAAGCATTGCCTGCAGTGGTTTGTCATGTGGGGAGCATGGCACTATTATACCAGATGTGATCCTCTTTGGCTTTCAGTCAGGAGTTGGACCACCAATATTCTTTTTTAGAGACAAATCAACTTCACTTCTAATGTTGCTGACATCACTAGTTGATCACCAGTGGATAATCAAGAGGTTTGGCCATTTCATTTAAATTTCTTAAACTGCTGAAAAATGGATAGAAGCTACAATAAAGTTGGAACACTGCTTGTACCTTGACACAGCAGATTATTATTGGACATGGCTGCCTTAGGGCTGGTTTACACCAGCAGTGTGTGCTGTGTTGGTAGCAGTGTGAAGGTGCTGATAAAAGCTTATCCCACTGTAAAAGCTGACTATACACTAGTAGAATTTTGTTCAAAATCTTTTTGTTTTATCAACCTTTGTTCGGTTTTCCAATCTTTAATGGGCTTAAAACAACATATGTTTTCAGCCGCAGTGACAAGAAAATTCAAAGGAGCAGGGTGGAAAACTTTATTTGAACCAACAATTTTCTATCAGTATATGTGATTCCTGTTTGGTAAAGTCTATTCACTTCAAAATCGAGTGTTACATTCAAACTGAATTTTGAACGACATTCGTCAAGCTGTCAAATGTACTGATAATTTTATTACAAATTTTTATTCCAAAAATCTATAGGTGTATAGCCAGCTTAAGCATTTTTATTTCAATTGTGAAAAAAGTAAAAGCATGCTATACTTTTTAGAAACTTATGAGTGAGCAAAGATAAAGTTCAATCAAAAAATGGGTGAATGTCCAAATGGAAGACCCTTAAAAAAAGGGATTAAGATACATCCAGTGAAATAATGCTTCAATGTCCTTCAAATCTCCAAGACCATGAATCGTAAATATCCCATCACCACACATATGTGCCTCTTACCATAGTGAACAAGTCTCAGATTATAGAGATCTCAAACGCTGGGTGACCATCCTGGCAGGCTGGGCCGTAACAGCAGATCCAATTTTTCAGCAATCCAGACATCCAATGAAAGGACTCAGAGGTAGGCCCAGCCTGTCAGAGCCTGTCGGTATTGTCATCCAGCGTTTGAGATCTCTATAATCTGAGATCTATTGACTCTGGTAAGAGGCGCATATGTGTGGTGATGGGATATTCACGATTTATGGTCTTGGAGGTTTGAAGGTCATTGAAGTATTATTTCACCGGGTGTATCTTAATCCCTTTTTTTAAAGGGTCTTCCAGTCGGACATTCATCCATTTTTTGATTGTACTTTATTTTTGCTCACTCATAAGGTTTTAAAAACACCTTTTTTTTACCAGTTTTTAAATGTTATTCATTGGTTAATGAATTGAGGATTGTATGCCTTTTTGCATTGTTTAATTATTAGTGATTAGCACACCTATTTTTAAATTATATATGTTTGTGTCAGGGGTTCGGACCTTTTTTGGTTGCAGCTTTTCCACATTGTTTTAATTATTAAGTAGTCACATTTTTTATTTATTCACTTTGCCCCACCTAGGTGGGAGGAACAGCGCAGGATTTTCCCATTTTTTAGACATGCTATACTTGTACTCAGTGCACACCACAGCAGCGTAGTGGTGTGAACTGATTTAATTGTACACAAAGCAAATTGCTTTGTGTTTGTGTTACTACTGCTCTGCAAAAGGCTGCTGAGCGCACCGACGCACCTTTGTTTTGCACCTGCGGAAAACTCTAATCGACATGTAGAGATTGGCCAGCAGCAAACCCGCCGAACATGACACATAGGTGAACAGGTAAGGGCCACAAATGCCCCGCAACCGCATGCAGTGCATGCGGTTGTGGAGCATTTGTTGGCAAAAATCAAGTTAAAACAGGCAGTGAGGAGGCATCACATTGCCTCCTCACCACCCATCAATTGCTTCTAAAGTGCAATCCGAATGCAGATCGAGCTTCAGAGGAGAAGTAGATTTAGGCACACATCTAAATCTACCCTAAGACCCCTTTCACACTGGAGCGTTTTGCAGGCGCTATAGCGTTAAAAATAGCGCCTGCAAAACGCTGCTAAACTGCTGCCCCATTCATTCCAGTGTGAAAGCCCGAGGGCTTTCACACTGGAGCGTTGTGCTAGCAGGACGTTAGAAAAAGTCCTGCTAGCCGCATCTATGAAGCGCTGAAGGAGCGGTGTGTTTACCGCTCCTCCTCCACTGCTGCCCATTAAAATGAATGGACAGCGCGGCTATACCGCCCGCAATGCGCTGCTTCAGCAGTGCATTGCGGGCGGTTTTAACCCTTTCTCGGCCGCTAGCGGGAGGTAAAACCGCCCTGCTAGCGGCCGAAATGCGCCGCAAATCCGCCCATAGCGTCGGTGGTAAAAATAGCGGCGTTTTACAGCCGACGCTATGGGCGCTCCAGTGTGAAAGGGCTCTTAAGCTGGCCATACACCATACAATTTTCTTATTCAATTCCCTTTGGATTTACCTTCAACTATGTAGTACAAGGGCCTGCCTGATTGCATGCAAATTGAAAGTGTTTAGATTTGACCTCATATTATATGGTTTTGGTAAATCTAAAGGAAATCTATAGAAGAAAATTGTATAATGTATGGCCAGCCTTACTCTGTAGCAATAAAACTGTCACAAACCCGGACAATTCAAACTGCCCCTTGGTCCTTTAATGTGATAGGTGGTCTTACTGAAAAATACTGGGCTCAGAGGTGGGCCTTGGCATATCATTTTAGCTGTCTTCATTACTGGATCTACTGATTATTTTTACAAGCTTTTCTAACATGAAAAAATCTCTGCTTATTTTTAAATAGCCCAGGTTTGGAACAAGTTTAAGAAGTTTAAGACTCACACAGGCATGTACAGATACTTACAGTGTATAGTTTTATACTCATTTGTTTGCAGCAGTATAAATGTCTATGGAGCCATACACACAATTGTGTCACAATTGTGTCTGGCAGTGTAACGGTGCGCTGTATTCAGCAGCATAATTTTTTTTATAACAAAGCTGCATATAGTTGTACCATATTCTGCACTGTATGCATGTAAATGTTGTGTTAATGTTTACATACATACAGCTTACATGGACCCTATTGGCCACCGCTGCTGCTCAGGGCCAACATGTCAATATCAACAATATGTAGCCAGCCAGTACTGCCGCCACTGCTGATTACACACTATTGATGTTTACATGTCAGTCCTTAATGAGTCATGTAGTGGGGGTGCGCATGCGCAGAATGACCTAGGCCTTCAGTCATTCAGAATCAGCCAAGGTCATTCTGCACTTGCTCCACATGAATGTCTCATGAATGTGCTGGCTACACATTATTGATATTTACATGTCGAACATGAGCAGCGGCAGGAGCCAGCAAGTCCATTTATGCTCTCGCATGATGTAAATGTTAGCACAAACATTACACAGGGCCAAAATAAAGGTAAAAAAAAAAAGTGCAATTTACAAGGTCAATAACTTTGTTGCTTATAACTAAGGATGAGCTCCAGCGTGTTCGCATAGAACACGTGCAGAGCCCGCCAGGAAGTCGGCACCGTGCTGCGCTAATCACAGACAGGGAGACATTTCCCGATCTCTGCAGCCGAGCATCGGGACAATGTCTCCCTGTCTGTGATTAGCGCAGCGCGGTGCCGACTTCCTGGCGGGCTCTGCACGTGTTCTATGCGAACACGCCGGAGCTCATCCTTACTTATAACAAATCACTAATTTAATTTGCCATGCAAATTGTAAGCGTAGTAAACAAGAACACATTTTTTTTTTTTTTAAATGGTGTTTGTTTGTTTTTTTAAATTGTATGTTTGTATTCTGTGTATTTTTTTTTATGCTTGGCTATCAACAGAACCATTCTGATAAATGTAATATTGCAGTATCTTTTCTTTAAATATGGGCTAGCAAAGATTAATCCAAGAATACCCAGTTCTTTTTGAGAAAAGAAAAAGGAAAAAAAAAATTGAAAGCATCATTTGTCCCTACATAGAATATTCTGTCTACATTGTATTTATGTTGATTGATGTTCACAGTATTGTGTTATACAATATAATTTTAACATCTCGCTTTTTTGCTGCTTGGTAAAACAGATCTCAAGAAAGAGTACGAACATTTGTAAGATTAAACGTCCCTTTTTTACATTGTTCAAATACCACGAGATTAGTTTCCAAGGAGACCAAAGGCGGTTGCCATAGGCACCAGGGGCCCAGGAATTAGGATTGCGCTTTTTTTCAACCAAGTCACGCAACTAATAGCTTACCAGCTATACAGAGCTCCTGATAATATTTTCTGTAAAATGAACCAGTGACCTGCCTAAATTTATTGTGGATATGATATTTTGAACTGGATGAAATTCATTTGTTTAATTGAAAATAACACTTATGTGTATTCCCAAAAGAAATGTGCAATTTTTTCAAGATTGAATTGTTTATACTGATGTACTTGCAATGCTATTCAGAAATTATTAAATCACATAAAATAAATCAGTTCTTAACTAGACCCTTTATACTATGATCCAGACAAGAAGGGTATATTATGATGCAGACATAGTACCTGATACTATGATCCAGACATATAGATATAGTTGTATTGGTATAGTGAGGTCACACTAATACTGTACTAATGGTAGAGTAATATTAATATGAATAATAACAAATATTTTAAAAATGCTACAAAAATACAAAAAAAATGTTTCTGCAAAATATCATGTACCAGTCCTATGAGACAGAATTTTGGCAACACTGTGGTATCTATAATGGTTCTATAAGGTGGCTGTGAGACAGATCAGATCCCATTAATTGCTGTGGGTACTGCAGACAGTTATTTTCTTAGACATGCTTTTCAATGAGACGCAGAGGGACTTATGTTATAAAATGCATGCTAAGAAAAAGTGTTCTAGCTTACAGTTTCCTATTACAGACAATAAAATGAACCAATAAACACCCAGTAATGTTCTAGAGTGGAGAAAGTGGAGGGGTTGAGGAGCTCACAGCAACCAATAAACGTCCAGTAATGTTCTAGAGTGGAGAAAGTGGAGGGGTTGAGGAGCTCACAGCAACCAATAAATGTCCAGTAATGTTCTAGAGTGGAGAAAGTGGAGGGGTTGAGGAGCTCACAGCAACCAATAAACGTCCAGTAATGTTCTAGAGTGGAGAAAGTGGAGGGGTTGAGGAGCTCACAGCAACCAATAAATGTCCAGTAATGTTCTAGAGTGGAGAAAGTGGAGGGGTTGAGGAGCTCACAGCAACCAATAAACGTCCAGTAATGTTCTAGAGTGGAGAAAGTGGAGGGGTTGAGGAGCTCACAGCAACCAATAAATGTCCAGTAATGTTCTAGAGTGGAGAAAGTGGAGGGGTTGAGGAGCTCACAGCAACCAATAAACGTCCAGTAATGTTCTAGAGTGGAGAAAGTGGAGGGGTTGAGGAGCTCACAGCAACCAATAAATGTCCAGTAATGTTCTAGAGTGGAGAAAGTGGAGGGGTTGAGGAGCTCACAGCAACCAATAAACGTCCAGTAATGTTCTAGAGTGGAGAAAGTGGAGGGGTTGAGGAGCTCACAGCAACCAATAAACACCCAGTAATATTCAATAGGAGGAAAGTGGAGATAGGAAAGTGTAGTCCACAGCATCTAAAAACACACAGATGTATTCTGTATTGAAGTGAGAGTGGAGATCTGGAGAAGTTGCCTATAGCAATCTAAACATGCCAAGTATTGTTGAAGAAGAGAGAGGAGACCTGGACGAGGTGCTCGTGACAACCAACATAAGCAAATTATATTTTTTTTTTATAGAACCAGCATCTGTTTGATTGCTTTAACTGTTTGTACATTAAATCTTGTGTGATTATTCTCTGATGGAGATACATTGTTTACTGGTATTATAGATCATTGTGTTATTATTACATATACTTTATTTTCCTGTCCCTGTGCTTTGAATAAAGATAGACATGATGAAAAGCTTTTACAAATGTTGCTCTCTATGCATTGTTAAAATTTTTATGAGTTATATTTTACCAGTACGGAAAGAACAGTTTTCTGTGAGGTTCACTACTGTGTAAATCTGCTTCTGGCTGCCAGCTTTGCCAAAACATCATTTTCTCAAGGCAGCCCATTTGTCTTCAGTTTGTTACAACATTAACCACATTGCTGCAGATGTCTTAGCAACATGTGATAAGAAAGCCGCAAAATAACAGTTAGGAGATAAAAATTGTAAACCCTTAATTTCTGATTTCTACCTCAATGCCTCCTAAAGTATGATTTAAAGCACAATTCCAGCCAAAGAAAATAGGTTAAAAAAAATGACATTAAGGCCCCTTTCACACTGGGGCGGGAGGTGCGGTGGCAGTACAGCGCCGCTATTTTTAGCAGCGCTATACCGTCGGAATTGCGGCGGTATTCGGTCGCTAGCGGTGCGGTTTTAACCCCCGATAGCGGCCGAAAAAGGGTTAATACCGCGGTTTCCAATTGCTTTCAATGGGTAGGAGCGGTAAACACACCGCTCCTCTCACCGCTCCAAAGATGCTGCTTGCTGGAGATTTTTTTCCTCCCGCCAGCGCATCGCCTCAGTGTGAAAGCCCTCGGGCTTTCACATTGAGAATGCTGGGGCAGGATTATTTCAGGCGTTATTTATGCGCTATTTTTAGCGCTAAAACTCCTGAAATACGCCTCAGTGTGAAAGGGGCCTAAAAGACCAAATAACAAAACTGATGTTTGTTGCAATATTCAGCTTCCATCTAGAGCAGCCTTTCTCAACCTTTTTACCCTAGAGCATATGTGTCAACACAAGGCCTGTGGGCAGAATCCGGCCCACCAGACCATTTCATGTGGCCCTAAACCCCAGAGCTTTTTTTCAGCTGGAACATGGTGGAACTGAATTCCACCAACTCTGGTTCTCCCTGCTCACCACTATCACTTGTAAACACAGAAGCCTTCTGTATCAACAGAGACAGCTTTTCTCTCAGAGATTCCTGCCTGTCCTGCACTCAGGGCAGGGACAAGGGAGATGCAGGTGCAGTGTGGGATGGGGCATCATGTGGTAACCTGCACTGTGATCCCTATCTGTGCCCGGGGGGAACAGATTCCGATCAGTGATCTCCCTGCAAGTAAGAGAGAGGGGCGGGGCTGCCTATACTGCTGGGAGGTACTAGGGCTGAGCCAAATAGGGGACATGCAAAGAAGCTTGTAGAGGTAGGGCCGAGGTAGGGGTGAGCAGAGGTAGGGGATGGAGGAGAGTGATGCAGAGGTCAGAGCTGAGGAGGGGTGGAATTGAGATGTGAACAGCCTGTGAAAGAGAGCTGAACCCTTCACACTGTATATAGCACACTCCTAAACCCTGCACTCTGTATGTAGCACACTACTCAACTCTGCACTCTGTGTAAAGCGCACCCCTGAACTCTGCACTCTATACGTCGCTCACCCCTGAACTCTGTGCTTCCCTGAACCCTGCACTCAATACGTAGCTCACTCCTGAACTCTGCACTCTGTGCATAGGGCCCACCTGAAACTGCACTCTGTACATAGCGCACCTCTAAACTCTGCACATTTTACATAGCACATCCCTGAACTCAGCACATAACGCACTTCTGGTATTTATTGTCTCTAAGATTTTCCCACTGTTAGTGCAATTTGACCACACCCGTCATTCAATGGTCCGGCAGGAGGGTGAGGGTGGGGGTTGAGTTCCTGCACCTTTTCTCTGAGAAAAAAAAGCCCTGGATACATTTCCAGATACAAGCCATTTGAGGGCAACCTTAATGCTTATGCAGCCCTCTATGAAATTGAGTTTGACACCCCTGACCTAGAGAAACCCTTGCAATCATTTTCAGTTCTTAGGGAATCCCTGATAAAACTAATCCATCAGAGGTCAGTGGGAAAAATGTACCTTACATTGGTGGTGACGGTGAAGAATACCTCTTTTACATTAGTGGTCAGAATGCCTCTTTACAGTTAGCTAAAAAAAAATCATTACTGTGAAACCGCTGGCTCTGTAAAGTGGTGTTGGCCCTGGAAATATGCAGACACCATCAGATGGGAGCTCAATCAGCCATAGCTCAAGGAAACCCTTTTAACCACTGGAGGGACCCTAGGGTTCCACTGAACCCTTGTTGAGCAAAGCTGATCTCAAGATTTCCCCCCCACAGTACATTTTCTGCTGCTAGATGTCCTCAGTCTGATGGCCAGCATCATTCAACCCATTTCCTGGACCCGCCCAGTCTGCAGCAGTGAAAAAAGAAGCAGCACAGTGATGAGTTAGTCTCTCTGTCATTCTCTTTTCTTCGACATGCTTCTACATGCATACTCTTTTTCAGCATGTTTCTTGTCAGTGCGTAAACTTGTAACCCACAGTAATCTTCCAGTGCACATTACGCAGTAAAAAGTCAATTACACAGTGATGATGATGACGGTATAGACACATGTCTCACAATACTCTTGCGTGATCACTGCAGGAAACACCTCTTTCACAATATGCTCAAACATTTGTAGAGATAGATCCAAAGCAGAGTAGGTCCTATTAGTATCAGGGAGTTTGGGATATGACGCGTCGCAGCTACTTCAGAGCACTGGGACCTTACAGGCTGCAGTAAGCACATAAGTGTATGCTGTTGATACCATTTCCATTCTGTATACAGTATGTTAAAGCGGAGTTCCGCCAGAAAAAACATATAAAAAGTCAGCAGCTACAAATACTGCAGCTGCTGTCTTTTAATATTAGGACACTTAGCTGTCCTGGGGGCCAGCGATGTCCTCACCCGAAGCCGATCTGTCCCTCGGCTCCCGGGTTGAGGTGCCGGCATCTTCAGTAAGGGAATCAGGAAGTGAAGCCTTTCTGCTTCACAGCCTGGTTCCCAACTGCGCATGCGCGAGTCGGGCTTCGCGTCCTCACTGGTCCCTGCTGTCTTCTGGGACCTGTGTGTCTCCCAGAAGACAGCGTTCCCCTCCCCCCTGAAAAGTGCCAAATGTGACACTGGAGTGGGGAGGAAGTTCCATATTTGGGTGGAATTCCGCTTTAAATATACCTGCTTACACAAAGAGGAGGAAATGTGTACATGACAGTGTGATGCTTGGCTAACAATAAATATGGCAATAGGGCAACCGCATATGGATGCATTAACACAGTACTGAGCACCCATGTGTGACTGATACATTCTTGGAGAGGAAAAAAACTGTACCCAAGCTATTCCATGTGTTATGGCTTCTTGAATGAATACTATATTGATAGTCATTACAGAGACACCTATGAATATGCATATCACCCCAGGGAGGGGCTGTTTTGGAAAACAGATGAATATGACATGATGTTCTCCATATGTGAAATTCTCATCTCATATACTTAGATACACGCACGGCAGCGTGGGGCTTTGTCAGTAAGAACAACAGTGCTAGAGCTCATGGATCTGCCAAGACAGTTTTGAACACCGCTATGTGATTAATACATTTTTGAAGATGAAATGATACCTTACCTAGTCATTCCATACACAATGGGCTTTTGAATGAACATGAAAGGGGCCACTTTACTACACTGATAGCCATCACACAGATTTTTATGAGTATGGATATTACCCCAAGGAGGGTATTGGCATATTGTATTGCTTACTAAGCTCATATATTGTTGCTCAGATACCATATTTTATATGCAAAGGAGAATAGAAATTATTCAATGTGTTCTACACCCAAGATGTTCTTGCATATCTGTCTGAACAGTGTTAAAGTACTGTACATATAACCCTCACCTTGTAAAACAAACCATTCAGTTTAAAATAGAAATGAAAGGCAAAACATTTGTGTATAGATATTAAAAAAATGATAAAATATTCCCCTTCTTTTATAAGTGATCAGATACCCTCTGTTTTCAGCGGAATAGGAAGCTCAGAGAGCTAGGGGAGGAGAAACAGCAGCACAGTGGTCTTATAAGTGAATGGCTGTGCAAGGAGTTGCTTGTCAGTACATACATTTCAATGCAATATTCCCAACGCACACATTCCTGTAAAGATGGCTGTGTTTATAAATGGGTGCTGAAGTGACCACCGGCTGGAACCGTGTATAGTCAAAGAAAGTAATGTCACCAGCACACCAGGATCTCCAAAAATGAGTCGAAAACTTTAATTAGCGATCACATAATTACAGCAGAAAACAAAGTTTCGGAGCCATGAAGGACCACTTCATCGGGCATGTGACGGTCACATGCCTGATTAAGGGGTCCTGCGTGGCTACGTATTTATGTGATCGCTGATTAAAGTTCTTGACCCATTTTTGGAGATCCTGGTGTGCTGGTGACATGACTTTCTTTGCTTGTCAGTACATATCTGATCATTGGAGGAAAGCAGGCTGAGTTCCCAGCACTGCCAGAGAACTGACATTGCGTATGCCTAGTGTGGTCAGTTTTTAATAGGACAGCAGAGGAAGTGGCAAAAACACCAGGGATTTTACACAAAGGAAGCAAGACAAAGAGAAAAGGATACATTTTCATACAAGTACATGGTACAGCAGGCACATATGAAATGTTGGGTTTACATAGTTTTTAATCATTAAAGACTACAAACCATGGGATGCTCTTATGTTTAAAGTGTTTGCCATTTCTGCTATAAAAAGCTTCATTCAGGTGGATGTATATCAAAATTTCTTACAAGATTGAAAATAATGTGACAAGTCATATTTTTTACGTAGCACGTATACTTGAACTGTGTCAGCAAATCTTTTACTCTACAAGTGTTTTCTATATATGCAACTAGGCTTTCTATTTATAGGATGTCAGTTAGTCATTTAACATGCTTGGTGATGGATGCAGCTTTGTGACACATTGAGATATGTGGGGCAGTGAGTGGGGAGTTTGTTGGGGAAGCCTTGGTTTTTATAGGGAATAACCATGGTATTTTAGTGTGTTTATTAATGCAGTTGTGAGAAGAATACTGCACTTTTTTTTATATGTTTATACTTTATAGATTTCTGTCTATGGTAACCTATTAAATCAAGTTAGGGTTTTTATGCTTCTTATAGTTTTGAAGCATATTGCCGCGTACACACGATTGATTTTCTCGACAGTGAAAACACCGTCGAGAAAATCAACGGGAAAAACGAGGAGCGGCTTGTTCCCCTACACACGGCCGTTTTTCCTGACATTTTTTCTCTTGGTCGAGAAAAACGACCATGTGTAGGCTCCCTGGCAGTGTTTCTCTATGGGAAAACTGCAGCGGAAAAAAATGCCGTGAATCACGACGAGAAAAATTAGAGCATGTTCTATTTTTTCTCGTCGTGATTCATGCCGTTTTTCTCGTCGGGAAAAATGATGAACAGCCCACACACGGTCGTTTTTCTCGTCAAAGAGAACAAATTTAATTTTTCCCGACGAGAAAAATGCTCGTGTGTACGCGGCATTAGACACCATGCAAATAGGAAGTTGTTAGAGCTCACCCATATTGTACTTATCACAAGACCAGTTAAAAACGGTTAACTCCATTATTTCAATTTTTTTTTATTTTTAAAGCGCATACAACCACAAAAATTGAATTTAATTGCAATTTACCAGTCCTGCGATGTGGTGGCTGCATTGGTTTTCTTTGTTTAGGCTTTTCCCCCCTTATTGTCACCTGGTAAACTGGCCAGTAGCACACGTCCTGTTCTAGGGTGTAGTATATCTATGGAAGAGCAGTGTAGCCACCCTTGGACAGCAGCATTGTCAACCTGTGGGAAGGGTAGTAACATTAGATGGACTAGTAGACTTACATGGACTTTACATAAGTGACTAACAAATGAAAGGATATCTAAACATGTCATACTTACCTCCTCTGTGCAGTTGGTTTTACACAGAGTGGCCTCTATCCTCCTCTTCTGGGGTCCCTCTGCATTGCTCCTGGTTCCTCCTCTTCTCGAGTGCCCCATTGGAGAAGCGCTCTTTCTTGGGGCACTCGTGCGGGCGCATTCCTGTGTCCTGCTGCTTCGTCCATTGACATAGAAAGCAGGACTCAACCCCGCCCCCCGGCCCCCTAAGTCATTGGTTTATATTGACAGCAGCTGGAACCAATGGCTGCGCTGCTATCAATCTATCCTATCAGGACCCAAGACACCGGCTGGAGTTGGTGTGCTCGCGCCCATCGCTTGAAAGATCAGGTTTAGGTAAGTAAAACGGGGGCTCTGGGGGGCAGCTGCATCACAGGAGGTTTTTTACCGTAATGCATAGAATGCATTAAGGTGAAAAACCTTGAGGCTGGGTTCACACTTGTGCGGTGCGAATTCCAGCTCTGTTATCTCTGCAAAAAGATAAGAGAACTGTTCAGCAGATCATCTCCGTTTTAGCTGCGAATTTGGTGACCTGGGAGAGAGGAGGGGGGGGGGGAGTGTAGTGAGGAGAAGGAGAGAAATCCTGATGAGAACTGAACACATCTGCGAATCAGATGCGTGCCCGTAGAAGATAATGGGCCTGAATTCTCACCTGAGCCGCACCGCAATGCCTAGAAAACGCACACGTTTTTTGGGCAATGCGCAGTGCGAATGCATCGCTACATGTGAACCAGCCTCATTACAATCAATGTATTTTGTAATGTTATGCGAATTGGATGCGGTTTAAGCCGCAACCAATTAGCATAGGTGTGAACGGGGCCTTAGGGTTTACAACTTCTTTAAAGCACAAAACAACTTTGGAATATTGGACTTTACTGGTATCCAGGGAAAGACAGCCACACCTTTTTTTTTTTTGTAAAAAAATAACAATGTTTATTACAAAAAAGTGTAAAAACACCAATAAAACCATGTATTCATGCTATCATAGGACACTATTTGCCATATTGAAATGCCAACATGTCTTTGCTATATATTTTTCAAGAGGTCAAAGCGTTTCGCATAGTCGCTTCCTCAGGACCTCAATATCTTGGCAGCAAAGAAAATGGCCTAGCCAAAAGAAAAAATGCAGTAGTCAATACATTAACTTATATCAGAGATCTAGGCAGCATGCTGCATCCCATATACAGCATGCTGCCTAGATATCTGATATATTTATTTATTTTACTATAAAAAACGTTAGATCACCTGCATATTTTTGCATTTAGAATTTGTACTCTATAACTGTATATAACTGATTTCAAACCATGTAACCACTAGAGGTCCGCGCTATAGCCGAATGACGGCTACAGCGCGGACCTACAATGCCGGTAGGCCGTCAGTTGACGTCCTCCCCTTTCCTCGTTCCACTGCGCACGCTCCCGGGCACGCATCGGGGAACTTCTGTGCCCGCTGTGTCACGTGGGTGCCGATGTGCGTGCCTGGCGGCCGCGATGTCCGCCACGTAGGCGCGATCGTCATTTTCAGACCAAGGGACGTGGATCTCTGTGTGTAAACACAGAGATCCACGTCCTGTTAGGGAGAGGAGACCGATGGTGTGTCCCTTGTACATAGGGACAACCATCGGTCACCACCCCCAGTCAGTCCCCTCCCCCCACAGTAAGAATCACTCATGAGGGAACACATTTAACCCCTTGATCGCCCCCTAGTGTTAACCCCTTCCCTGCCAGTCACATTTATACAGTAATCAGTGCATTTTTATAGCACTGTTCGCTGTATAAATGTGAATGGTCCCAAAATAGCGCCAAAAGTGTCCGCAATAATGTCGCAGTCCCGATAAAAATCGCTGATCGCCGCCATTACTAGTAAAAAAAAAATTATTAATAAAAATACCATAAAACTATCCCCTATTTTGTAGACGCTATAACTTTTGCGCAAACCAATCAATAAACGCTTATTGCGATTTTTTTTTACCAAAAATATGTAGAAGAATACGTATCGGCCTAAACTGAGAAAAAAAATATATATATATTTTTTTAAATTGGGATATTTATTATAGCAAAAAGTAAAAAATATTGTGTTTTTTTTTTTTTTCAAAATTGTCAATCTTTTTTTGTTTATAGCGCAAAAAATAAAAACCGCAGAGGTGATCAAATACCACCAAAAGAAAGCTCTATTTGTGGGAAAAAAAGGACGTCAATTTTGTTTGGGAGCCACGTCGCATGACCGCGCAATTGTCATTCAAAACGTGACAGTGCTGAAAGCTGAAAATTGGCCTGGGCAGGAAGGGGGTTTAAGTGCCCAGTAAGCAAGTGGTTAAAGTCAGAATTAAAATGTAGTTTTGAAGATAGAAGTGTTACCTGTATAGGTCAGAAGTAGTCCTTAGAAAACATATTACCAAGCAAAAAAACATTGGCCTAGTTCATAACATATTTTTTTTTTGTCTTTTGGAATTGCATGTCAGTCCTACGTTGTATGGTACTTAGCATATACACCTAACTTTGAGTGTTTTATTCCAATCCATTAAATACATTAACTGCATTGCATTGGCAACTTGAACCAGATCTTCTAACTCTAATTTGATTGCATTCTTAAGAGCCAAGAACTTTGTCACCAGAGCACAATAACCATGCTTTATGCCAGTAAGTGCCGGTTCACACTTGTGCGAGTTGATACCGAATGCGATGCGTTAAACACAAACTAGATTCGCATGTCATCCAAAAAGTAATTGTTTTCAATGATGGTGGTTCACATCTCCGAAGGCGATGCGATGAAAAAAAGGGTCTTGTGCGAGTTTAGAGTGTTGCGTTGCGAATTTAGTCTCCATAGACATCAATGTAAATCGTTCTGGAATCGCATTTGATGGTTCACATATGTGCGAATTCCCCCACACTACTCTCCACAAAATCATTAATCGCAGCTATGTCCCACTCCTGAAATTCGCATTAAAATCGCAGCAAAAACGCAGTAAATTTGCGGTAAATTCGCACCTCAGAATGGACTGAAAAAACGGAACAAATTCACAGCGCAGCAGTGTGAACCGGCACTAAATGGCCTGTTAACCTGAAGGAATTTGTTGAGTAATTCACAAATTTAATGGGTAATGGTTATCTAATATAGAAAATCTATACAGCTGTGATAAATATTCACTAAGACATGTGTTTAGTTATGTATTGTGGGATCTTTATTTCTTAAGGTCGTATTTATAAAATGGTGAAAGTTACACCGTACATTTTCTAGTGAATTATTCACTGCATTTATGAAGTACATTCACCAGAAGGTTTTTCTATGCGGCCATGTAGCTAAAAAAAAACTTCTTTGTGCAGTAGCCCCCCTAATACTTACCTGAGCCTCATCACAATCCAGCGATGTGCATGACAGCCTTGGCTCTCCGGGGACACTCCTTCATCATTGGCTGAGACAGCAGCGGGAGACCTATGGCCGGGGAGCACCGATTTTTCAAAGCCGGGCACCCCTTCCATAGACTCCCATGTTAAAAGGTAATTTCTCCAGTGAATTTGGGGACCCGGTACCGACCGGTTGTAAGTCCTCTGGACCTGAAACTTGGCACACAGGTAGCTCCATTTCTCCTCTATAAGTGTGCACATTTTTTTGTCTGGGGGACCTACAGCCCGGGAGCACCGATTTTTCAAAGCCGGGCATCCCTTCCATAGACTCCCATGTTAAAGGTCAGTCTAGTCATGGAAACAGTGAGGCATGGGCACAGTGAGGCATGCACATGGACACAGTAAGGCATGGGCACAGTGAGGCATGCACATGGACACAGTGAGGCATGGGCACAGTGAGGCATGCACATGGACACAGTGAGGCATGGGCACAGTGAGGCATGCACATGGACACAGTAAGGCATGGGCACAGTGAGGCATGCACATGGACACAGTGAGGCATGGGCACAGTGAGGCATGCACATGGACACAGTGAGGCATGGGCACAGTGAGGCATGCACATGGACACAGTAAGGCATGGGCACAGTGAGGCATGCACATGGACACAGTGAGGCATGGGCACAGTGAGGCATGCACATGGACACAGTGAGGCATGGGCACAGTGAGGCATGCACATGGACACAGTAAGGCATGGGCACAGTGAGGCATGCACATGGACACAGTGAGGCACAGTAAGGGCATGCAGATGGACACCCTAGGCTTATACTCGAGTCAATAAGTCTTCCCATTTTTTTGTGGTAAAATTAGGTGCCTCGGCTTATATTTGGGTCGGCTTATACTCGAGTATATACGGTAAGTATGACATGTTTGTTATTTATTTTTTTAAAGAAAAATTGTGTCTTTAACTACTTAACGACCAGCCGCCGCAGTTGTACTGCGGCAGTTTGGCTCTCCTGCGCGAATCGCCATCATTGTACGTCGGGCGCATACACGGCGACCTATGGCTGCCGAAGGTGCGCGCGTGTGCCCATTCGCTAGCGGGGGGGGGAGCCAATCAGTGGCAGACTCGATGTCCAATGGCCACTCATGATCGCTCCACAGAGAGGCAGAACGGGGATCTGCCAGTGTAAACAAACAGATCCCCATTCTGAAAGGGGAGTACAGAGAGATCGTCTGTTCCTAGTGATTCGGAACAGCAATCTCTCTGTACTCCCAGTCAGTCCCCTCCCCCCACAGTTAGAAACACCTCCCTAGGAAACATTTAACATTTTGATAGCCCCTGGTGTTAACCCCTTCCCTGCCAGTGTCATTTATACAGTAATCAGTGCATTTTTATAGCACTGATCACTGTATAAATGCCACAGGTCCCAAAAGTGTAAGACGTGTCCGATCTGTCTGCCGCAATGTTGCAGTCCTGCTAAAAATTGCAAATCACCTAAGCCGATGAAGAAAAACATTTTTTGTTTGTTTTGGGGATATTTACTGTATTATGGCAAAAAGTTAAAAATATTGTTTTTTTTTTTCAAAATTGTCGCTCTTTTTTGTTTATAGCACAAAAAAATAAAAATCGCAGAGGTGCTCAAATACCACCAAAAGAAAGCTCTAATTGTGGGGAAAAAAATGACAATTTTGTTTGGGTACAGCATTACGTGACCGCGCAATTGTCAGGTAAAGCGACACAGTGCCGTATCGCAAAAAATGGCCTGGTCATTAAGGGAGTAAATCCTACCGGTCCTTAAGTGGTTATTCAGTACAGAATTTGTCTGCAAAAAATCTGAAGAGCAAGACCACACATGCTCTGAAACAAAAGAATATGTTACAATACAATACAATGTAACACATTACATCACTTCCGAAGTTGTATTCTGTTGTAGGATAATTTACTTATGTTTAGCAACCTCTTCATGTTCGATATAAGACTAGTGTGCACAAAAAAAAATATAGACAATCATTCGTCCGATAATCTCATCGTGTGTACGGGGCTTTAACCTTCAAAAATGAAAGTCAAAACCCAGCAGCCCCCACCACAGATCCTGATCTGATATAGATCTTTCCGGTAATTAGGTTTACTTGACACAACGGCAGAGCGAGGGACTGCAGTGAAACATGACCATTGATTCTGTATTTACCTCAGCAGGTTACCACTGCCATTGTGTGGAAATGTACATACAGTTTTCAGTTTCATTTCTTGGTCATTTGTGGTTACTTGCTATACCTCAAGTTTAAAGTATAAGTTCACCTTTTTGTCCCTCCCCCGAATCCATAATTACCTATATAATAAATAATGACACACACACTGTTTTTTGGGCAAAATTCGGGCCACGGCACATTTATTGGTATAAATAATTTATTAATAATCAATAATATAATACATTTATTTAGTTCATAAATAACCTAAAAACAACTTATCTCTCCATAAAATTTGTTAAGGGCTTGGGCTAAAATACATGAACATAACCACAAGTCCCCCTTGTGGTTATGCCTTGCGAGAAAAGGTGGGTGGGGAGCTCGCTGTACCGATGCTGGCTGACTGACAGACAAATTGCCTCAGCTGACTCCTCTGCTAGGTCACATGGTACACTCTTCCCGCCTAAACTCATGTCTGAAATTTTAAAGGGCCAGGGTGAATCAAAAAACCTATTTAAATTTAGATAAAATCTAGGAGCGAGGGGCAGCCGCATGCCCATGACCCCGGACTCATATTCTTTTGCCCTCTTTTGACATTCTAGGTACACTTGCACACAGTTTTTGAAGGATCTCGGCAGGTATATGCATAGTTGCCAACATTACAAAAAAAACATCTGGGACACTTTTTTTGTATTGAGGCGGAGCCTTGCTATAATCAGGGGGCGGGGCATTCGTTTGTAGGCGTGTCATGCTGGAGTGAAAAATGCGGCGCGCAAAGCGCGCCGTGGCGAAAAATGGGCGTGGTTTACGCACGATAGTGGGTGTGGTTTAAATGGGCGTGGTTCAAAGGGGTGTGGCTAGAGTCCGAGGTGAGAGAAAGAGAGAGAAAGAAATAGAAAGAAAGAAGCCAGATCCTACACCACAATAGTAATGTGTAACAAAATTGGCAGATAAGGATACTCCAAAACACCTGTTGGCGCTTCAATCATCCCGGCACCATGGTTGTTACGGTGTCAGGATGATTGAAGTGCATTATTTCTATTTTTACATTGTAATATAAAATGAAATCATTCAACTCACCATAATGCCGAATCAGTGGAAGCCCTGAGCGTGTTACCTGCCACGTCGCCTGCCACCAGATGGCCTCCCCAGCAGTCCGTCCTTGCATCAGGTGCCTCCCCAGCAGTCCGTCCTTGCATCAGGTGCCTCCCCAGCAGTCCGTCCTTGCATCAGGTGCCTCCCCAGCAGTCCGTCCTTGCATCAGGTGCCTCCCCAGCAGTCCGTCCTTGCATCAGGTGCCTCCCCAGCAGAGCCCCCTCCACACTTGTGGACAAGGGTCCAAAAATCATGATTGTCCCGGGAAATTCGGGACTGTTGGTAACTATGCAGGCGTCCCCAGTGGAGTCCCCCCTTACATCAGGCGTCCCCAGTGGAGTCCCCCCTTACATCAAGTGTCCCCAGAGGAGTCCCTCCTTACATCAGGCGTCCCCAGCGGAGTCCCTCCTTACATCAGGCGTCCCCAGAGGAGTCCCTCCTTACCTCAGGCGTACCCAGCAGAGTCCTTCCTTACATCAGGTGTACCCAGAGGAGTCCCCCTTACATCAGGCGTCCCCAGCAGAGTCCCCCCTTACATCAGGCGTCCCCAGCGGAGTCCCCCCTTACATCAGGCGTCCCCAGCGGAGTCCCCCCTTACATCAGGCGTCCCCAGTGGAGTCCCCCTTACATCAAGTGTCCCCAGCGGAGTCCCCCCTTACCTCAGGCGTCCCCAGCGGAGTCCCCCCTTACCTCAGGCGTCCCCAGCGGAGTCCCCCTTACATCAGGCGTCCCCAGCGGAGTCCCCCCTTACCTCAGGCGTCCCCAGCGGAGTCCCCCCTTACATCAGGCGTCCCCATTGGAGTCCCCCCTTACATCAGGCGTCCCCAGCGGAGTCCCCCCTTACATCAGGCGTCCCCAGCAGAGTCCCCCCTTACCTCAGCCGTCCCCAGCGGAGTCCTCCCTTACCACAGGCGTTCCCAGCGGAGTCCCCCCTTACCACAGGCATCCCCAGCGGAGTCCCCCCTTAACCACAGGCGTCTCCTGTCTCGGCCGCCATTATTGTTTCCCCTTCCCCGAAGGGGAACAAAATAGAGGCGGAGCCGACAGTGTGGCTGAAAAAAAAAAAATTAAGCTGTGGCGCTGCCGACCCCCGCCCCTTTCCATTACAGACAGACCTGCAGCGGGGCGGGGCGGGGCGGGGGGGTGGCCTGCCGGCCAGCCAAAACACAGATGCAGTACAATAGAAGATAAAGCTGCTGCGGCGCCGCCCACCCCCGGGGAGGTGCGGGGTGTGGGCGGCGCCGCAGCGGCTTTATTTTCTATTGTACTACATCCGTGTTTTGGTCTTCTTGAACATGGCGGCCGGCCGAGACATTGTCTCCGCCAGCCGTGGACCTCTAGCGGCGGCGGCCTGCGGCGTCCAAATTCGGGGAAAACGGGAAAAATCGGATTGGCCGGGACAAAATAAATCCGGGAAAAGGGTTTGAATCCCGGGAATGTCCCGGCCAATCCGTGACTGTTGGCAACTATGGTATATGTTCCAAACATCTTGGGGAAATAACCACAGATCTTCTGTGGATGTAGGCTGCCTCAAATCCTTCTATCTCTTCATGTAATTCCAGACAGACTGGATTTTAGATCCCGGTCCTCGGGGCATGGTGATTATGTGATTGCTATGTGATCGCATGATCACAATGTCAACAAATTAAAAAAATTATAAAAATTGAATAACATTTTTTTTTTTTTTTAACATACTGTCACCAGTGTCCCTGATCACCGCCACATCAGTCATATAATGACGCTGTACTGCACTGGTGACAGTATGGGAAAAAAAATGTATTACATTTCTTTATTTTTAAACGAATTGTTACAAAACGTACAACTTCGAAAAACTTACCATGCCTCTTACTAAATGCCTCAAACTGTCTACTTTACAAAAGATTTCATTTGGGGGGGATTTGTCCCGTCCTAACATCTTTGGGACTTTTTTATTTTTTTTAGGAAACCAAATAAAATGTGTTGTTTTTTTAACCCCTTCAGCCCTGGAAGAATTGACCCCCTTCCTGACCAGAGCACTTTTTGCGATACGTCACTTTAACTGACAATTGCGCGGTCGTGCGACGTTTCACCCAAACAAAATTGACGTCCTTTTTTTCCCACAAATAGAGCTTTTTTTTGGTGGTTATTGATCATCTGTGCGGTTTTCATTTAACTTTTTGCAATAATAAATATCCCCAAAAAATATATATGGAAAAAAATTTTTCATCAGTTTAGGCCGATATGTATTCTTCTACATATTTTTGGTAAAAAAAAATCGCAATAGGCGTAGATTGATTGGTTTGCGCAAAAGTTATAGCGTCTACAAAATAGGGATAGATTTATAGCATTTTTTTATATATATTTTTTTTATTGGTAATGGCAGGGATCTGCGATTTTTATCATGACTGTGACATTATGGTGGACACATTAGACACTTTTGACACTATTTTGGGACCATTGTCATTTATACAGCGATCAGTGCTATAAAAATGCACTGATTACTGTGTAAATGACACTGGCAGGGAAGGGGTTAAATACTAGGGGGCGCTGAAGGGGTTAAGTGTGTCCTAGGGCGTAATTCTAACTGTGGGGGGATGGGCTACCAGTGACACGACAGTGATCACTGCTCCCGATGACAGGGAGCAGTAGATCACTGTCCTGTCACTAGGCAGAACAGGGAAATGCCTTGTTTACATAGGCATCTCCCCGTTCTGCCGCTCAGTGACATGATCGCGGGACACCAGCGGACATCGAGTCCGCGGGTGCCGCGGGCACGGTCACGGAGCACGCGGCGGGCGGGTGCGGGCCCACAATGCCGTGATTTAAAGGGGACGTACCTGTACACCCAGTTGCCCAGCCGTGCCATTGTGCCGACGTATATCGTCGTGCGCTGGTCGGCATTTGGTTAAACAAAGTTGTAATTTTAACAAGTTGTTTCTCATGCAAAGAATAGGCATACTTATAATTACACTCCAAAACACATTCTGCCACAAATCCAGGGATCACCTTCAGGCCTTCTAGGGGGATGAATTTGTTTACATTTTCTGACAACCTATGGGATAATCATAATTTATCTTTGGGATTAATAAAGTATTCTGAGCCTGAATCATTTTTGGAGGCCCTGGAGCACCAGGCCAGTGGAAACACCCACAAAATTACCACATTTTGGAAAGGATTGGTCCAGGCAACAGGTAGAAATGTGGTCAATAAACAGTCCAGGGTCAGTAGAGGCAGCATGCAGGGGCAACCCCTACACTGGTGTGGCGTGATCAGGAATAGTGTTGCTGGCTGTACTGGTCTAGTAACACTGGGGACTAATGTGGCAGCAATCAGGAACACTTGCTGACTTACACTGGTCAGATGACACTGGGACTTGTGTGGTGAAAATCAGGGACACTGTTGCTGGCTTACACTGGTGTGGTGAAACTGCAATTGGTGTGCGCGGTAACCAGGGACACTGTAACTAGTTTGGCAATGATCAGGGACACTGTAACTGGTGTGGAGGGGAATAGGGAGAATAAGACTGGCGTGGCGATGATCAGGGACACTGTAACTGATGTGACAGTGATTAGGGACAATATGACTGGTGTGGCAGTGATGACAGACAGTGTGACTGGTGTGGCAGTGATCAGCGAAATTGTAACTGTTGTGGCAGTGATCAGGGACAATATGACTGGTGTGGCGGTGACAAGGGACAAAATCACTGGTGTGGCAGTGGTGATCAGGGTCACTGGGGCAGGTGTGTACGGTGACCAGGGACACTGTAACTGGTGTGGCAGTGATCAGGGACAATATGACTGGTGTGGCAGTGATCAGGGACAATATGACTGGTGTGGCGGTGATCAAGGACACTGTGAGTGGTGTGGCGATGGTGCAGTGATATCAGAGTGGCTAGCGATTGTACATGATCACAGCCACAGCAGTACAATGTCACCATAGTGTAAAAAAATAAATATATACATATATTATATTTAATTTTTTCATATAAAAATAAATATATATTATATTTTTTTTTATATCCTGTCACCAGAGCAGTGCAGTGTTACCATAGTAACACAGCACTACTGTGGGGAAATGATTGGATTTACAGCCATGATAGATATGTCTCTGATCGTTCTCGGCTGCATTCCTGCAGCTATTGAGAACTACAGTGATAGGCTGTGATTGGCCATAGCTATCACATGGCACAGGGAGGCGGTGCTTGTACCTTGTGATTGGTCACTGTGACTACAGTGACCACAAAGATCACAGTAGTTTTAAATAGCTGCATGAATGGCAGCCATTGCTGGTAACAGCGATCATATGATACCAGAGTGGAGCATCGCCACGCAGTACTCGGATTTGTGTTCCGCTTCCCAGGGAGCGCACAGAGCACAGATCTGGGAGGACATTCGGGTACGCACCCCCCCCAAGATTGACACTTGTCGAGGAGTTAAAGCTGAATTTAAGGAATTCAGCCACTTTGTAAAAAGTGCAGGCACACCATGAGTTAAGTCCAATGAGGTGCATGGCATCTCCTGAAATGATCTCTATTATTTATATCTGACAGGTTTATGGCTCTGCTAGAGTATACACTGATATTCGGGGCTACGAGAGAGGAGAGCGGCACATAGAGGCGCTATGCCGGCCCCTCCTAGCTGCTGCCCATTCAGAGAAGTCTTTGTATTTTGTGAATGAGTTCACATAATACAAAGGCTTCTGTGATGGGGCAGACATAGCAGTTGAAACGACTCTAATGTTGAAGATGCTTAGACCTGAAGCATCAATGCTAGGCTTCTGGAAACACAGCAGTAGCCCTCTTCCAGGAGTGCAATAAAACTATCAGATGTAAATACTGTATTTATTGGCGTATAACACTCACTTTTTTACCCTGAAAATAGAGGGTAAACTGTGCCTGCGTGTTATACGCAGGGGGCTGTGGAAAGTTTTTTTCCTGAAACTTCCCTCTTAAAGTTAGGGTGCGTGTTATACGCCTGTGCGTGTTATACGCCGATAAATACGGTAATAGAGATAAGCCCAGGAGATATCATGCAGCTTCTTAGACTTAACTTGCAGTGTGCCTTCACGTTTTACAAAGAAGCTGATTTCCTGGTATTCAGCTTTAAACTGAACGTTTAAAGGGGTTGTAAAGGTTTGTTTTTTATTTTCTAAATAGGTTCCTTTAAGCTAGTGCATTGTTAGTTCACTTACCTTTTCCTTAGATTTCCCTTCTAAATGTTTTTTTATTTGTTTTCTTTGTCTGAATTTTTCACTTCCTGTTTCTCCTCAGTAAGCTGTTCAGTAAGCTGTTCTGGCTGACTAAACACCACTCGGATGATGGTGTGAAGTTTAGTGAGGAGAAACAGGAAGTGAGAAATTCAGACTAAGAAAAAAAACATTTAGAAGGGAAATCGAAGGAAAAGGTAAGTGAACCAACAATGCACTAGCGTAAAGGAACCTATTTAGAAAATAAAAAACAAACCCTTACAACCCCTTTAATTGGGCTTAAAATAAACAGACTTGTAGAAGAAACAAGGAGACTTCAGAGACCTAGGACTTCCAGAGCAGGAAGAATGAATGCTGACCTACAGTATGTATCTGGTTCTTTTATTTTACAATAAAGTTTTCTCTTCTGTGTTATTGTGATTGATCTAAAGCTTCTTTGAATCTTTCTCATCATTTTTCTTCCACAAATTGATTTTAACTTGTGAATAAATTGTTGAGCAGGATATTTTAGAAATCATAAAATTAGCCCAGTATTGAATGAAAGAATATCAAAGGCAACTGATTCAAAATGTTGTATACTAATCTGAGCAGACATCTGAGCTGCAAAGCCAAAAAGAGATATAAAAAATACCACTGTCTCCAGGTATACATTTATTAAAACATCCTTAAATACTGCATATGCTTTTTAACTATAAACGTGAAATTTGTCTCTGTATTAGCCAGTCATGCTTTATTGAACTACATGGTGATGTCATTACTACTAATGGTGGGAGCTTGCTGAAAGTAGGAGAGATGACCTAATCAGTGTTGTAATTGCCCAGTTAGTAGGCTAAGGCAGCCCATACATTTATAATTTTTGCTTCATTCAACCAGCGGGTTGAACAAAAAAAAAAAATTACCCGATTCCCCCATCCACACATTCAAGGTGGATAGGACAATCTCCTTAGCTAGGCTATTGTGTTCTGACAGTGGGGAGCCTTCCTCGCCATCAGAGTACAATGATTAGTGCTGCTGGCTATAGTTGGCAGCACTGAGGGGGGAAAACCCAACAGAAGCATGTTGTACAGAAGTCGAGCAGTAGACATTTTATCCTTTCTTCGACCGCTAGCGGGGGTTAAAGCGACCCCCCCACGTTAAAATGTAAAAACACCCCACTGTGCCCCCTGCATCTTTAAATATCTCTTTTTCACTACTGTGTACCCCCTTTCCACAACTGCACCTCTGGACCCCTTTACATTACACAGCACCCCACAGCTCTGGACCCCTTTACATTACACAGCACCCTGCATCACTGGACCCCTTTACATTACACAGCACCCTGCATCACTGGCCCCCTTTACATTACACAGCACCCTGCATCACTGGCCCCCTTTACATTACACAGCATCTTGCATCTCTGGACCCCTTTACATTACACAGCACCCTGCATCTCTGGACCCCTTTACATTACACAGCACCCTGCATCTCTGGACCCCTTTACATTACACAGCACCCTGCATCACTGGACCCCTTTACATTACACAGCACCCTGCACCCTTTTACATTACACAGCACCCTGCATCACTGGACCCCTTTACATTACACAGCACCATGCATCACTGGACCCCATTACATTACACAGCACCCTGCATTACTGGACCCCTTTACATTACACAGCACCCTGCACCCCTTTACATTACACAGCACCCTGCATCACTGGACCCCTTTACATTACACAGCATCCTGCATCACTGGACCCCTTTACATTACACAGCACCCTGCACCCCTTTACATTACCCAGCACCCTGTATCACTGGACCCCTTTACATTACACAGCACCCTGCACCCCTTTACATTACACAGCACCCTGTATCACTGGACCCCTTTACATTACACAGCACCCTGCATCACTGGACCCCTTTACATTACACAGCACCCTGCATCACTAGACACCTTTACATTACACAACACCCTGCACCCATTTACATTACACAGCACTCTGCATCACTGGATTCCTTTACATTACACAGCACCCTGCACCCCTTTACATTACACAGCAGCACCCTGCACCTCTGGACACTACACACACTACACTCTGACCACTACACTACACACAGACTACTGACAACTCTACTGCACACTGACCATATGTATGACGTGTCCTATGACGTCATGTCTCTGCAGTCACACACACACACACACGTGATGTAGGACATCTCCTCCTCCCTCCATACCGCACACACAGCCCAGCTCTCCTTCCTTCTCACCTTCAGCAGGTCCAGCGGGTGTGTGCAGCAGGCCACCCCGCAGGAGGCCAGGCCCCCAAGGTACTACCACCACCGACTCGAGACACTCTCCACTCCGCCATCTCCCCCCGGCTCTTTTTCTTCTTCTCTCCCCGGGCGCCCTGCACAGTCCAAGGGCCAGGGGTAGAGCCGGCCCATGCCCGGGAGAACGAGACGAGCCGGGGCCAATCGGGTTGCAGCGTGAGGCCCCGCCCAGCCAGCGCTGCCAAACCCCAAGACGCGGCCGCCCTAAAGCGGCGACGGGGAGGTGTGGTGGGCCCGGGGGAGGAGGAGGGAGTACATGTGCTGCGGTGCAGCTCTGTGCGGGGCTGGAAGTGGGTGTAAGGGCAGCGGAGGGTGTAGAACACTGCCAATTTGGCCAACACCTTCCCGATTCCAGGGGGGGCAAACAACCCCCCTTGCCCTATGGAGCGGATGCCCATGGGCCCATACATGGATTGAAATTCGGCCAGTCCCTGCTGAACTGTCTGAATTTCAATCCATGTTTGGTTGGTTTAATAGATAGTGACTATTTCAGTAAATGTAAGATCCCTAGTTTATTTTAGCAGTTAAAGAGAAGCTCCAGTCTCCTCCCCAAACAGTAAAATTCAGCTGCTACAAATACTGTAGCTGCTGACTTTTAATATATGGACACTTACCTGTCCAATGATCCAGCGATGTCCTCACCCGGGCCTATTCTTCAATCGGCTTTGGGTGCGGGTGCCGGCATCTTAGCTAAGGGAAACCGGCAGTGAAGCCTTCCGGCTTTACAACCGGTTTCCTAATGCGCATGTGCCGGTCGCGCTGCGATTTGTGAATGGTCCTGCAGTCTTCTGGGACCTGTGATGTGTCCCAGAAGGCTGCGTGGGGAAGGGGGAGGTCTGACTTCTGCACGCTCTAACCAGGAGTGGCTGTCAAAACAAGGTACACACTCCCACCAAAAAGTGTCAAATGTGGCGGGGGGGGGGGGGTTTGGAAACAAGCAGAACGTCCCCCTTTAAAGTTTTGCTTTAACTCATTTGTTTGTGCACTAAAACCTTGCAAAATGCAGTCATTGCTTTTTACTATTATGTGGATGTTGTAGGTCAAATTTTTTCAGTCATCAGTACAATTGCTGTTTCATTTTTGTTTTCTTTTAATATTTATTTTGGTTGGAACTAAACAATACTATTTAGAACAAAAAAAAATTGTCTTTTGTTTTAAGCCAGATATACTGTTTATATGAAATATTGCATATGCATAGCATGTAGTCTTCTATCCAACAAGCAGGCGGAGCTTTTCCTTTTCGCATATTTTCCATGTATCTGTTTGTTGTAAAAAAAAAAATCTGTTGCTTACGAAGGTCTATAGCTCAAGCTTTAGGCTAGGTTCACACTAGTGCCAATTGGATGCTAATCCAATTCACAATAGCAGGAGATTGTGACCGGCTCTCTATGGAGTCAGTTCACATATCTCCGCAGCAGCTCCGGTGCGAGTTGCACAGGAATGCTGTGCGTCTTTTGGTCTGTTTCAGGTCCAAATTCAGCCACAAATTCAGTCTGAAATCGGACCTGAAACGGTGAACGAGGACGCACCAGACTCCTGCTGTGAGCCGCTACGTGATCATACGTGAATCCAGCCTCAAAGTACACATGCGTTAATGTGTCTGTAAACTAAAGAGAATGCATTGTGGTTTTGTGTTTTTTTTTTATATTTATTTGGTTTGAGACTAAAAAATGTAATTTATAAAAAATATTTTTTTAAAGTGAGATACATTTGAAATATTGGACATGGATAGTCTTTTGACCAGCGAGCAGGTGAAGCTTCTTTTTACTCTGGAAACTATACAGTAT
Organism: Rana muscosa; assembly: GCA_029206835.1. Lineage (NCBI taxonomy): Eukaryota > Metazoa > Chordata > Amphibia > Anura > Ranidae > Rana > Rana muscosa. The sequence continues at coordinate 621,717,820 of CM055117.1, forward strand.
GTAGGACAGTTACCGGTATAGGTAAAACAACACCAATTATGTTTATGTAGTGATGTTAGCGAAAGGCAATAAAAGGGAAAATTCATTGTGTAGGAAGCAGGATTGTTCCATCTCTCCCTAGCACTTTACAATATGTGTCTAAATGACATGAGCTGAAATAATCGCATTACTGGGAGGTAAAAGCACCAAGTAAGAAGTAGAGCTACAGCAGACTGAGTAAAAGGAGTGTGTTTGGCTCATTATCAATCCTTGTTGCCTTAACCTTTGACAATTTGCAGAGAATATTCACTAATAGGTAGTGTCTGAGTGCATAGATAATGATATTAACACATCCTGATTTCATTGCAGAAGAATATGGCACTGGCAGGAAAGCAGTATGAAGGATCCGTGAACAACTCCAGACCTGATATGTGGGTTTCAGCTGTTTCTAATGGAAAAGATGAAATTATCACAAGCCTTGTGTCTGCCTTAGATTCAATGGTAAGAACCATTACCAGCATCATTTTATGAACATTATATGCATATACGCTTTGTTTTTGTTCAAACATTTTTTTTAATGAAGACTGTTAGTAACATCCAGCATGATAGATGTAAAGTATATGTAAATGGATTGAACAAATTTCTTGTGAAAACAAAAAAAAGGATTGAACAAAATGAAGATAATGGTATTACATAAAAAGGTATGGATGGATGGCAGCAGGTCTTTCATTAGCTTTCCATGTGTCAGGCCCCTCTTGTATATAAACAGATTTAGTGATAATTGAAGGAATATGAGTAGTTCTTCTGGTTTAGAATCAATGGGTTTGGTTGAAACTATTGGCTATTTTTTTTATTCTTTGAGGGAGATTTACTAAAACTGGAGCACACAGAATCTGGTGTAGCTGTGCATAGTCACCAATCAGCTTCTATGTTTTAGCCCTCGTTCACACTGAACGCGTGTTTGAAATGAACTCGCACAATTTCAAAACCCTCATTTCAGTGCGAGGTTGGGGGCGATTTGACAGACATCTGTGCGGGTTCATGCACAGATGTCTACTGAAATCGCCCCCAAAGTCACAAAAAGTAGTGCAGGAACTACTTTTGGAAATCGTGCGGCGCCGCAAAGTCGGCGTCACACCGATTGGGACAGTGCCGTTGTCAGCAATAGGCTGCGATTTGGCATGCGATTTCAAATTGCGCCGATGTGAACAGGGTATTATTGTCAAAGCTTAAAGGGGAGATCCACACAAAATGGAACTGCTGCTGACACCTGACCACCTGACATGACACATTTGGCATGTAATTCTTTTTTGGGGGGGGGGCGGGTACCCAGTTTTTACAGGCACTCATCTCCCATTTCCTCTCCTGGCGCCACAGCGCTGGAAGGAAGTTTACCTCTCCCCCTCCCTCCATGCAATCTTCTGAGACATGTCAGAGGTCCCAGAAGATTGCCCGACCATTCACAGAGCGCAGCGCCGCTCATGCATTTGCAGTGCGTGCCCGGCTGTGAAGCCACTACTGGGAGCCCACATGCCGGCGCCGCGGAGAGGAGCGGGAAAGGAGTGAGGCTTCGTGAGCCCGCATCGCTGGACCGTGGGACACGTAAGTGTCCGATTATTAAAAGTCAGCAGCTACACTTTTTGTAGCTACTGACTTTTAAATAGGTGTAACTCCGCTTTAATTGAACAAGCTGAAATTAGAAGCTGATTGGCTACTATGAACAGCTGCACCAGATTCTGTGTGCACCGGTTTTAGTACAGTGCCTTGCGAAAGTATTCGGCCCCCTTGAACTTTTCATCCTTTTGCCACATTTCAGGCTTCAAACATAAAGATATAAAATTTTAATTTTTTGTGAAGAATCACCAACAAGTGGGACACAATTGTGAAGTGGAACGAAATCTATTGGATATTTTAAACTTTTTTAGCAAATAAAAAACTGAAAAGTGGTGCGTGCAAAATTATTCGGCCCCTTTACTTTCAGTGCAGCAAACTCACTCCAGAAGTTCAGCGAGGATCTCTTAATGATCCAATGTTGTCCTAAATGACTGATGGTGATAAATAGAATCCACCTGTGTGTAATCAAGTCTCTGTATAAATGCACGTGCTCTGTGATAGTCTCAGGGTTCTGTTGAAAGCGCAGAGAGCATCATGAAGACCAAGGAACACACCAGGCAGGTCCGTAATACTGTTGTGGAGAAGTTTAAAGCCGGATTTGGATACAAAAAGATTTCCCAAGCTTTAAACATCTCAAGGAGCATTGTGCAAGCCATCATTTTGAAATGGAAGGAGTATCAGACCACTGCAAATCTACCAAGACCTGGCTGTCCCTCTAAACTTTCAGCTCAGACAAGGAGAAGACTGATCAGAGATGCAGCCAAGAGGCCCATGATCACTCTGGATGAACTGCAGAGAACTACAGCTGAGGTGGGAGAGTCTGTCCACAGGACAACAATCAGTCGTACACTGCACAAATCTGGCCTTTATGGAAGAGTGGCAAGAAGAAAGCCATTTCTCAAAGATATCCATAAAAAGTCTCGTCTAAAGTTTGCCACAAGCCACCTGGGAGACGCACCAAACATGTGGAAGAAGGTGCTCTGGTCCGATGAAACCAAAATCGAACTTTTTGGCCACAATGCAAAACGATATGTTTGGCGTAAAAGCAACACAGCTCATCACCCTCAACACACCATCCCCACTGTCAAACATGGTGGTGGCAGCATCATGGTTTGGGCCTGCTTTTCTTCAGCAGGGACAGGGAAGATGGTTAAAATTGAGGGGAAGATGGATGCAGCCAAATACAGGACCATTCTGGATGAAAACCTGTTGGAGTCTGCAAAAGACCTGAGACTGGGATGGAGATTTATCTTCCAACAAGACAATGATCCCAAACATACAGCAAAATCTACAAAGGAATGGTTCACAAATAAACGTATCCAGGTGTTAGAATGGCCAAGTCAAAGTCCAGACCTGAATCCAATCGAGAATCTGTGGAAAGAGCTGAAAACTGCTGTTCACAAACGCTCTCCATCCAACCTCACTGAGCTCGAGCTGTTTTGCAAGGAAGAATGGGCAAGAATTTCAGTCTCTCGATGTGCAAAACTGATAGAGACATACCCCAAGCGACTTGCAGCTGTAATCGCAGCAAAAGGTGGCTCTACAAAGTATTAACGCAAGGGGGCCGAATAATTTTGCACGCCCCACTTTTCATTTTTTTCTTAGTTAAAAAAGTTTCAAATATCCAATAGATTTCGTTCCACTTCACAATTGTGTCCCACTTGTTGGTGATTCTTCACAAAAAATAAAAATGTTATATCTTTATGTTTGAAGCCTGAAATGTGGCAAAAGGAGGAAAAGTTCAAGGGGGCCGAATACTTTCGCAAGGCACTGTAACTCTCCCCCTTTGTTTTGAAGGGAAAATACCTGAAGATGTGAACAGCTTAATGTAAATAATCCATGTGCATTAATGTGACATCATGTGACATCTGTAAAAAAGCCTCATGTACCATTTATCTGCTTTTTGAATGTTGTCTCCGCTCGGCCATGACTGAGGCTCCTTTTCCTTCAATTTCTATCTGTGTGGGCGAGCAGTGCACATATCTTGCCATCAAGTGCACGGCTTTGCTAAAACTACATGCCCCATCTGCCTTTGCTCCTACCATATCAATAGAACATGCATCCCCTAATCATTTCTGCATTCCCTAATCATTGATGCATCCCCTAATCATTGCTACTTACAAACACTGAATGAGAGTCAGAAAGCTATATTCCTCCAATAACTCTGTCACGCTGGATACCTTGGATGATGCTGTAAGAGTGCTTTCACACTATGTCGCCGCTATTTTACCGTCAAATTTGCGGCGCATTTCGGCCGCTAGCGGGGCACATTTAACCCCCGCTAGCGGCAGAGAAAGTGTTAAAACCGCCCGCAATGCGCCACTACAGGCGGCGGTACGGCAGCACTGCCCATTGATTTCAATGGGCAGGAGCGCATTAGGAGCGGTGAGTTCACCGCTCCTAATGCGCTCCAAAGAAGCTGCTGGCAGGACTTTTTCTGACGCCCTGCGAGCGCCCCGCTCCAGTGTGAAAGCCCTCGGGCTTTCACACTGTAGTGAATAAAGTAGCTGTTTTAGGACGGATTGCAAGCGCTATTTTTAACACTATAGTGCCTGCAAAATGCCCTCAGTGTGAAAGGGGTCTAAAGGTGGAGGTTTAATAAATGGGTGTTTACGTGCCAGCGCTGGCTGCTTGTAAACCTCTGGCCTATGTCAGTAATGAGCAGAGGAATGTGGAATCTAGGTTCCCACTTACAATGTGACCATGTATATTGAAAGTAGTCACCCTCAGAAGGGAAATTGAAATTGTGAAATTGTGCAGTTTTGAAACATTTTTATGGATATGCTGCCCAACACTGCTGTTACTAGGGACATCCTATCTGTCTCTTATGTCATAAATGCTTCCCCCCCCCCCCACCTGTCAACTGTAGTGTACACTGAACCACGCATCAGCAGCTCAGCATACAGTTACGATACCCGCTCTGTGTCATGACCCCTGTGCACATGCACAGGAGTGATGTCATTGCGGCCTGGCTATTCAAGCAGCCAAACAGACGAAACCAGGAACGGAGACCATCAAAATGCATTTCAAACAACAGAAAATTTTCCAGCACACTTACCAGCTAGCCTAACAAAACCAAATTAGCCCCGTTCAACAGTTCATGTTAAAGACAGAGTGCCTCGCCAAGGCTTTCCTATGGTTCTAACGCTATAGGTCTAACAGTCTCCAAGTTGGAGCATATACAGTATAGTACTGAATAGGTTAAGGGAGCCCACACCTCCTTAAAGGCACCAGGATGAAGATGGAAGCGCCTGTGACCAGGTACATTTTTCTTTTAGTGTCCACCTTACCAGAATTCCAGTGTCTATATAACTTGTTGTGCACTGAACTGATATAGCAAAACAATCTTATCAGTTTTTCCAGCAATTTTTTGTGAACTACCAAAATACACCTCCATTTACACTATATTGAAGATGAGGGGTTATTACTAAAAATCAAAGGGGCGGCCTAGTGGTTACCATGGCTCTCTCTGTAGATACAGTGGCATGAAGAAGCATAACCACTCTAGTACAGGAATTGTGTTATTAGCAGGATATCCAAAAGGAAATAATAAAAAATTAAAAAAACTTGAAAAAGGAAACCAATTTTAACACCCACATCTGAGCTGCAATATACAGTGGGTCAAAAAAGTATTTAATCAGCCACCAATTGTGCAAGTTCTCCCACTTAAAAAGATGAGAGAGGCCTGTAATTCTCATCATAGGTAAACCTCAACTATGAGAGACAAAATGTGGAAACAAATCCAGACAATCACATTGTCTGATTTGGAAAGAATTTATTTGCAAATTATGGTGGAAAATAAGTTTTTGGTCAATATCAAAAGTTCATCTCGATACTTTGTTATATATCCTTTGTTGGCAATGACAGAGGTCAAACGTTTTCTGTAAGTCTTCACAAGGTTGTCACACACTGTTACTGGTATGTTGGCCCATTCCTCCATGCAGATCTCCTCTAGAGCAGTGATGTTTTGGGGCTGTCGCTGGGCAACACGGAATTTCAACTCCCTCCAAAGGTTTTCTATGGGGTTAAGATCTGGAGACTGGCTAGGCCACTCCAGGACCTTGAAATGCTTCTTACGAAGCCACTCCTACGTTGCCCGGGCGGTGTGTTTGGGATCATTGTCATGCTGAAAGACCCAGCCACGTTTCATCTTCAATGCCCTTGCTGATGGCAGGAGGTTTGCACTAAAAATCTCACGATACATGGCCCCATTCATTCTTTCATGTACACGTATCAGTCGTCCTGTTCCCTTTGCAGAGAAACAGCCCCAAAGCATGATGTTGCCACCCCATGCTTCACAGTAGGTATGGTGTTCTTTGGTTGCAACTCAACATTCTCTCTCCTCCAAACACGACGAGTTGTGTTTCTACCAAACAGTTCTACTTTGGTTTCATCTGACCATATGACATTCTCCCAATCCTCTTCTGGATCATCCAAATGCTCTCTAGCAAACCTCAGACGGGCCCGGGCATGTACTGGCTTAAGCAGGGGGACATGTCTGGCACTGCAGGATCTGAGTCCCTGGCGGCGTAGTGTGTTACTGATGGTAGCCTTTGTTACGTTGGTGCCAGCTCTCTGCAGGTCATTCACTAGGTCCCCCCGTGTGGTTCTAGGATTTTTGCTCACCGTTCTTGTGATAATTTTGACCCCACGGGGTGAGATCTTGCGTGGAGCCCCAGATCGAGGGAGATTATCAGTGGTCTTGTATGTCTTCCATTTTCTAATTATTGCTCCCACAGTTGATTTCTTCACACCAAGCTGCTTGCCTATTGCAGATTCAGTCTTCCCAGCCTGGTGCAGGTCTACAATTTTGTTTCTGGTGTCCTTCGACAGCTCTTTGGACCACTTTCACACTGAGGCGCTTTTCAGGCGCTTTCACGCTAAAAAAAGCGCCTGAAAAGCTTACGAAAACGTATTTCCATTAAAATCAATAAATGCTTTCACACTGGGGCAGTGAGCTGAAAAAACGCCCCTCTCCATTGAAATAACTTGAAAGCACTTCAAAAGCACTCAGTGTTTTACTGGCAGTTTTTTAAGCGCCTCAGTGTAAAAGAGGCCTTAGTCTTCACCATAGTGGAGTTTGGAATGTGACTGTTTGAGGTTGTGGACGGGTGTCTTTTAGGCTGGGTTCACACTTGTGCGACACGACAGCCGTCCTACTTTGGATCCGACTTTGCCCTGCGACTTGAAGCCGACATACGTCCGACTTTCAATGAAAGAGGATCCAACTTGGATCCCCGCCAATACCAGGCACTGTGTTTGGTATGAATCTTGAGGGGGAACTCCACGCCAAATGTTAAATAAAAAACCGGCATGGGTTCCCCTCCAGGAGCATACCAGGCCCTTCGGTCTGGTATGGATTTTAGGGGAACCCCCTAAGCCGAAAAAACGGCGTGGGGGTCCCCCTCAAAATCCAAACCAGGCCCTTATCCAAGCACGCAACCTGGCAGGCTGCAGGAAAAGAGGGGGGACGAGAGAGCGGCCCCCCCTCCCTCCTGAACCGTACCAGGCCGCATGCCCTCAACATGGGGGGTTTGGTGCTTTGGGGCAGGTGGGCGCAGGTTCAGCATTGGGCTGAAGTAGGATCAAAGTCGGACCAAAGTAGTACAGGGAGCTTCTTCAAAGTCAGACTGACATGTGTCGGACCAGTTAAGACGGCTCCCATAGGGAAACATTGATTTTCACACGTCATGCGACATGAGCTCCCAATGTCGGAGCGTTTGTCGGACAAGTGTGAACCCGGCCTTATACTGATAACAAGTTCAAACAGGTGCCATTAATACAGGTAATTAGTGGAGGACAGAGGAGCCTCTTAGGCCGGGTTCACACTTGTGCGACATGACAGCTGTCCTTCTTTGGATCCGACTTTGCCCTGCGACATGAAGCCGACATATGTCCGACTTTCAATGAACGGGAATCCGACTTGGATCCCCGCCAATACCAGACACTGTGTTTGGTATGAATCTTGAGGGGGAACTCCACACCACATTTTAAATAAAAAACCGGCATGGGTTCCCCCTCCAAGAGCATACCAGGCCCTTGGGTCTGGTATGGATTTTAAGGGGAACCCCTACGCCGAAAAAACGGCGTGGGGGTCCCCCCAAAATCCAAACCAGACCCTTATCCAAACACGCAACCTGGCAGGTCGCAGGTGAAGAGGGGGCGAGAGAGCGGCCCCTCTCCCTCCTGAACCGTACCAGGCCGCATGCCCTCAACATGGGGGGTTTGGTGCTTTGGGGGGCGACCTGCGGCCATGTTGATGAGGACAGGGCCTCTTCCCGACAACCCTGGCCATTGGTTGTCGGGGTCTGCGGGCGGGGGCTTATCGGAATCCGGGAGCCCCCCTTTAATAAGGGGGCCCCCAGATCCCGGCCCCCCACCCTATGTGAATGAGTATGGGGTACATCGTACCCCTACCCATTCACCTGGTGGAAAAAAATGGAAAAAAATGTCAATAAAAAAAACACACACAGCTTTTTAAAGTAATTTATTACACAGCTCCGGGGGTCTTCTTCCGACTCCGGGGGTCTCTTCCGTCTTCGGGGGTCTCCGGTGTCGTCTCCGCGCTCTCCGGTTCTTCCTTCCTTCTGCCGGGCCTCCGCTATCTTCTTCCAGCTCTTTTGCTAGCGGGGCCCGGTCTTCTCCATCGCCTTCTTCCCTCGCTCTCCGGTTCTTTCTTTCTTTCTTCTGGCGGCCCCTCCACTATCTTCTTCCAGCTCTTTTGCTAGTGGAGGGGCCGGTCTTCCCGTCGCCATCGGCGTCTTCCCTCTTCTCCTCCTCGATGTTGACACGTCGCTTCCTCCCGCTGTAATGCTTGGCTGTTCGCTCCGCAGCGATTTATATAGGCTTCTCATGACGTCACAGTCACATGCTCCCATGACGTCACAGTCACATGCTCCGGGGCCACCCGGAGCATGTGACTGTGACGTCATGAGAAGCCTATATAAATCGCTGCGGAGCGAACAGCCAAGCATTACAGCGGGAGGAAGCGATGTGTCAACATCGAGAAGGAGAAGAGGGAAGAAGACGCCGACGGCAAAGACCGGCCCCTCCACTAGCAAAAGAGCTGGAAGAAGATAGTGGAGGGGCCGGCAGAAGAAAGAAAGAAAGAACCGGAGAGCGGTGGAGGGACCGGTGGGACAAAGAACAAGGCCACCTTGATCAGGGAGCTAGCCGAGATGGATCAGAGGGATGGTGATGCAGGACCCCGGTCAGTTGAAGACTTGTTTCAGCAACGAGTTCGAGAGCGGTTGGCATTATATGGGGCTAACCCATCAGAGACCGCCATACAGGAAGCCATTAGAGACATCCAGCTGCAGGATGAGCGACAAGAGAGAGAACTGGAGCGACAAGAGAGAGAACTAGAGCGGCAACATGAGCGGAGAATGGCGGAAATACGGCAATCGGAGACAACGCCTAAAGATGCAGCGCCTGTCCATAAGTTGCCCTTTCGGGCGTTCAAACTATTTAAGGAAGGAGAGGAGGAAATTGAAGCGTTCCTGCAGGACTTTGAGAGACTATGCCAGATACATGAAGTACTGCCCCAAGATTGGGTCGCCTTACTGGCAAGTAATTTAACTGGCAGAGCGGCGGATGCGTATCGGGCCCTGGAGGATGAGGACGCTAAAGACTATGACCGGGTAAAAGAAGCTCTGCTAACCCGATTTGCCATTACACCCGAAGCCAGCTGGATTAAGTTTCGAGAATCCCGGAAACAAACCCACCTAACATACGTGGAGTGGGCACATCGTCTGCAGCGAAACCTTAAGGGCTGGTTCCAGGGAAGCCGCGCATAGAGGACATCACTCAGCTAGTACTCTTAGAACAGTTCTTTAACCACACCCCTCCGGTATTATGGGATTGGGTGCGAGATAAGCGACCATGGACTGTACAGCAAGCGGCTATTTTGGCCGATGAATATCTGGACTCTCGAAGGTCAGGCAGAAGCGAGCGCTATCCACTATCTCGGCCCAGTTTACCAGCCTCTAACCCAACTTCAGCACCACCTCCAGCGGCCACTTATCCTCAGCAGCCCAGGTTCAACTCCCAGGACTACTCACAACCCATCAGGTGTTTCAGATGTAAACAGCTAGGGCACAAAAAGCCAGACTGTCCGTTGAATCCACCCATCCAGTCCCAGTCATGGAGACAGCCAGCAAGGGGGAGCCCCCGCACATCCATGCCTGCGGCCCACTGCGTTGAGGAGGAAGAACATTGGGGCGTCCTGCACGAGGCTGATCCAATACAAGCAGCTAACCGGGACAACAGGCAACAACACAGGCAGACTGTCCGGGTTAAAGGAACGGTAGCCAATGGCCTATGTGATAGTGGCGCTACCATGACCCTACTACAGAAGAACCTCATCCCAGAGAGCCAACACACCGGAGACACTGTAGCCGTAAGAGTAGCGGGAGGTACCATCTTCCGGCTACCCATTGCCCGTGTTCACCTGGATTGGGGGGTTGGTTCGGGACACGTGAATGTGGGGGTGATGAAGGACTTGCCCGCGGATGTACTACTGGGGAATGATTTGGCCCCCCTCGTTTCTGCTTACGCCCCGATGGGCCCCGCTGAAGCCAACCCAGTGACTACCTGTGCCCAGACCCATGCTGCTGGAACCGGCCTGATTGCGGCTGAGAACGGGGTAAGATTACCTTCCCCGACATGTACCTTAGATCAGGCACAATATCACAGTCTAAAATTGGAATGTGACAAGTAGTGATGAGCCGAACACCCCCGGGTTCGGTTCGCACCAGAACCCGCGAACGGACCGAAAGTTCGTACGAACATTAGAACCCTATTAAATACAATGGATGCGAACGTTCGAATTCTAAAGTGCTAATTATAACAACTATTATGCATGTTATTGTCCTAAAAAGGGTTTGGGAACCCGGGTTCTGCACCAGGGGACATGTATCAATGCAAAAAGAAGTTTTAAAAACGGTCGTTTTTCGGGAGCAGTCATTTTAATGATGCATAAAGTGAAAAAAAAAAAGTCAAATATTCCTTTAAATATCGTACCTGGGGGGTGTCTAAAGTATGCCTGTGAAGTGCCACGTGTTTCCCGTGTTTAGAACTGTCCCTGCACAAAATGACACTTCTAAAGGAAAAAAAAGCCATTTAAAACTGCTTGCGGCTTTAATGTAATGTCTGGTCCCGGTAATATGGATGAAAATCTTTAAGAAAAATGGCATAGCTACCCCATGACCCCCCCCCCCTACCCCAGCCCATTACCAGCCCCTTTGGGTCTTGTATGGATATTAAGGGGAACCCCGCACATAAAATAAAAAAGGCCCTATATACTCTGAACAGCCGTATACAGGCGGTGCATACAAGACAGGGACTGTAGGTTTGTTCTTATGTAGAATCTGTTTGTAATTTTGAACAGGTACATTGTTGAAGTGTAGCTCCAGCCCAAAAATCTATTTTTAAACTTTTTGGAAAACATAGGTAAGGGTTATCACCCCTGTAACATTTGTTTTGCTGTCTGTGCCCCTGTTCAGAACATTTCACCTCACTTTCCGTCCCAATGACAACTGTTTTTGAAATGTGGTGTTTTTCTTGAAATAAGGATTGCTGATAAAGCATCAGTACAGAGGAGACACCTTTCTCCCATATTTATTCTTACAGGAGAGAATTTTCCTTCCTAGTGGTAGATTTCCTCTCACTTCCTGTTGTCTTCTTGCGTTTGCAAGTAGGAGTCGTTTGTAAGTTGGATGTTTGAAAGTAGGGACCTGCCGTATATACTCTGCAGAAATAGGCCCCTTAGTTGTTGGTGTTGGCACAACACTGTAAGCACTCACAGTTACTCTTGGTTGGTGCTGGAACGCCCTGCTGTCAACTATTATATCAGGAATTTTAATTACATATAATTGTTGAACAGTGGTAGTAAAAATTGGGCCTTTGATGGTGGTGCTGGTGCCACAACACTGTAAGCCCTGACAGTTACTCTTGGTGGGTGCAGCAATGGGCCCTGCTGTGAATTATTAGATCAAGAATTGTAATTGCATGCCCCTGTTGAACAGGGGCTGAAAAATTGGGCCTTTCGTGGTGGTGGTGGTGGTGGTGGTGTTGCCACAACACTGTAAGCCCTCAGAGTTACTCTTGGTGGGTGCAGGAATGGGCCCTGCTGTGAATTATTAGATCAAGAATTGTAATTACATGCCCCTTTTGAACAGGGGCTGAAAAATTGGGCCTTTCGTGGTGGTGGTGGTGGTGGTGGCGTTGCCACAACACTGTAAGCCCTCAGAGTTACTCTTGGTGGGTGCAGCAATGGGCCCTGCTGTGAATTATTAGATCAAGAATTGTAATTGCATGCCCCTGTTGAACAGGGGCTGAAAAATTGGGCCTTAGGCACTGGTGGCACAACACTACAACCCCTCACAGATACGTTACTTGGAGCACAGCAATGAGCCCTGTTGCAAAGTATTGCTTCAAAAATTGTAATGACACGCCCCTGTTAAACAGGGGCTGAAAAATTGGGCCTTAGGCACTGGTGCCACAACACTCCAACCCCTCACAGATACTGTACTTGGAGCACAGCAATGAGCCCTATGGCAAATTATTGCTAAAAAAATTGTAATTACACGCCCCTGTAAAACAGGGGCTGAAAAATTGGGCCTTAGCCACTGGTGGCGGCACCCATAAACAAAAATGATCTTCCAAGCTATCATCATCAATCGTATCATTGAGGACTCGGAGGAGGAGGATAGCCAGTCAACATAACAGCACAGGCACTCAGCATCAGCATCAGTCTTGAAGGGATGTGACATGTTAAAATCAATTAGTCTGTTATATCAGCATCAGGTGTGTGGTAGCTGGTGGTGATCCAAGACTGGTTCATCTTGATGAAAGTCAGTCGATCAACCGAGTCGGTGGACAGGCGCACCCTGTGATCCGTGACAAATCCTCCAGCAGCACTGAATGTGCGTTCCGAAAGAACGCTGGATGCAGGACAGGCCAGTAGCTCAATTGCATACTGTGCAAGCTCTGGCCAGTGATCCATCCTCAAGACCCAGTAAGCCAGAGGATTTTCGGTGGGGAAGGTGTCCAAGTCTGACCTTGCCCCTAGATATTCCTGCACCATGTTTATCAGACGCTGGCGATGGTTGCTGGAACCGATCATACTTTGGGGCTGCGGACTAAAGAATTGTCTGAACGCATTGGTCAGACGGCCACCTTCCCCACCGCTCCTTCTTTGACTGGCCGAAGCCTCAGCAACTCGTTGTCCAGGACCAGGAGTTTGTAACCTCCCAGTCTCTGGGAACGCATTGCACAGACCTTTCTGCAAGGCCTCCCGGAGTTGTCTCATCCTCTGCTCCCTCTGCGAAGGTAACATAAGGTCCGCAACCTTACCCTTGTACCGTGGATCAAGGAGAGTGGCCAGCCAGTAATGGTCCCTCTCCTTGATCCGAAGAATACGAGGATCCTTCCGCAGACTTTGCAGGATCAGGGAGGCCATGCAGCGTAGGTTTGCTGAGGCATTCGCTCCGGAGTCCTCTGGGTCACTAAGGACGACATGATCCGCAGCCACCTCCTCCCAGCCACGTACAAGTCCACTGGTTTCTTGGGACTGTAAATCATCCCTAAAAGACTGCTGCTGATGATGCTGAGTGCCAGCCTCCACCTCCATGCTGACACAATCCTCCTCCTCCTCCTCCTCCTCTTCCTCTTCCTGTGCGATGGGTGGGACAGAAGGAACACTGTCTGGGTAAAGGGGGCCTTGAGAGGCAAGGAAGTCCTCCTCTTCCTGCCTCTGTTCTGCCTCAAGTGCCCTGTCCATTATTCCACGCAGCGTGTGCTCCAACAGGTGGACAAGAGGTACAGTGTCACTGATGCATGCACTGTCACTGCTCACCATCCTCGTGGCCTCCTCAAATGGTGCCAGGACAGTGCATGCATCCCTGATCATGCCCCACTGGCGTGGAGAAAAAAAACCAAGCTCCCCTGACCCTGTCCTGGTGCCGTAGTCGCACAGGTACTCATTGATGGCCCTCTGCTGCGTGTGCAGCCGCTGCAGCATGGCCAACGTTGAGTTCCACCTGGTGGGCATGTCACATATAAGGCGGTTCTTGGGCAGGTTCAACTCCTTTTGCAGCTCAGCCAGGCGAGCACTGGCATTATAAGATCTGCGGAAATGCACACAGACTTTCCTGGCCTGCCTCAGGACATCCTGTAAGCCCGGGTACCTGCCCAAGAACCGCTGCACCACCAGGTTAAGGACGTGAGCCACACAGGGCACATGGGTCAGTTGTCCTTGTCGGAGGGCGGAGAGGAGGTTGGTGCCATTGTCGCAAACCACCATTCCTGGCTTAAGCTGGCGTGGCGTCAACCACCTCTCGGCCTGGCCCTGCAGAGCAGACAGGACCTCTGCCCCAGTGTGGCTTCTGTCCCCCAAACACACCAGCGCAAGCACGGCATGGCATCTTTTTGCCTGCGTACTTGCGTAGCCCCGTGAACGGCTACGGAGCACCGCTGGTTCATAGGACAAACCACAGGAAGAGGCCATGGAGGAAGAAGAAGAGGAGGGGGTGGAGGAGAGAGGTGTGTCACAACCAGTAGTAGCATTTTGGAGGCGTGGCGGTGGAACAACCTCCAACACTACTGCACCTTGCCCTGCATCCTTCCCAGCTGCCAAAAGAGTGACCCAATGGGCCGTGAAAGAAAGGTAACGTCCCTGTCCATGCCTGCTGGACCATGAGTCAGCGGTAATATGCACCTTACCGCTGACCGCCCTGTCCAGCGAGGCCAAGACATTGCCTTCCACATGCCGGTAGAGAGCCGGAATAGCCTTCCGTGAGAAAAAGTGGCGTTTGGGAACCTGCCACTGAGGAACCGCACATTGCACAAACTCACGGAAGGGGGCCGAGTCTACCAACTGAAAAGGCAGCAGTTGAAGCGCTAGCAATTTAGCCAAGCTAGCATTCAACCGCTGGGCATGTGGATGGCTGGGAGTGAACTTCTTTCGACGGTCCAGCAGCTGGGGCAGGGAAATTTGCCTGCTAGAATCGGACGTCGGTGTACTGCTAGCAGAGTGGCCGCAAGTACTTGGCTGTGACACACCTAATTCTACACCTTCATTCCTCTCAGTGCATGTTTCAGAGAGGACTGAAGTTATAGTGGGGTTGGAGATCCCAGCTGATGCGGTGCAAGGAGAGGTCCGCTTTGTTCTTTGGTGTGGGTCTTTGAGGTAGGCTTGCCAACGAGCTGCATGGCAGGTCAACATATGTCTGGTCAGGCATGTGGTACCCAAGCGGCTGATGTTTTGGCCACACGATATACGCTTGAGACATATGTTGCAAACAGCAGCTGTGCGATCTGATGCACTAGCCTCAAAAAAGGCCCACACCAAGGAACTTTTTGAATGACGGGCAGAGGCAGCGCCCTGCACAGGCGGAGCTCTGCGGTGTGATTCCGTCGGTGTACTGCCCTTACGCTGGCCACCAAAGGGCATCCTGCCTCGTTGGAGATGTGCCTCCTCCTCATCCTCCTCCTCCTCCTCTCTCCTATTAGGCACCCACGTGGAGTCAGTGACCTCATCATCCCCTCCCTCCTCATCACTGGAGCCAATCTGGCAGTATGCTGCAGCTGCTGGAACATGACTGCCAGATTGGTGTCCTTCTTGAGCATCCCCTCTGTCTGCTCTCACGCTACTGCCTTCCTGTAGCTGGGTTTCATCATCAGACCCTTCGAAACGCTGGGCATCCTCCTGGAGCATGTACCCAACACTGTGCTCAAACAGTTCGGGGGACTCCTCAGGAGGAGGACAGGGTGGGTCTAGGGAAGGAGTGACTGATGATGAGTCTGACATTGATACCAGGGAAGAGGACGCTTTGGCAGCTGCTTTGCCAGTACCCTGAGCCTGGGTGAGAGAGGATGAGGAGGAGGAGGAGGGCTTGGTCATCCACTCTACCAAGTCTTCGGCATGATGTGGCTCAACATGTCCAGCTGCCGAAAAGAAGGACAAGCGTGTCCCATGGCCATGTGCTGATGACAATGCACCGCGTCCACGACCAGCACTGTTGCCCCCAGACACAGAGCCTGCTTGCCCTCTTTTATTGCCTCCTGACTGTCTGCCTCTCCTTGTTTGCCTTCCAGACATTCTAATAGATGGCCTGCAGGGAGATGGGAAAAAAGCAATAAGGGCTACCTTCAGGTGTCCTTCTCTGTCCCTTTACTTAAGGATTTCTAAATATGGTTGAGGATTATTGCTTTTGCACAGAATAGCACAACGACAATTTCCCTGACTGTCCAAAAAACAAGGATTTCAAAGATGGTTGATGAGGAATGCTTTAGCACAGTATAGCACAAGGAGAATTTCCCTCACTGTCCTTCTTTGTCCCTAGAAACAAGGACTGGCACAGTGAAAGAAACTGACACTCTCCCTACCTACAGTTTTCTGTCCCTAGAAAAAATGTTTTTTAAAGCACACTATAGCACAAGGAGAATTCCCCTCACTTTCCTTCTTTGTCCCTAGAAACAAGGACTGGCACAGTGAAAGAAACTGACACTCTCCCTACCTACAGTTTTCTGTCCCTAGAAAAAATGTTTTTTTAAAGCACACTATAGCACAAGGAGAATTCCCCTCACTTTCCTTCTTTGTCCCTAGAAACAAGGACTGGCACAGTGAAAGAAACTGACACTCTCCCTACCTACAGTTTTCTGTCCCTAGAAAAAAATGTTTTTTTAAAGCACACTATAGCACAAGGAGAAATCCCCTCACTTTCCTTCTTTGTCCCTAGAAACAAGGACTGGCACAGTGAAAGAAACTGACACTCTCCCTACCTACAGTTTTCTGTCCCTAGAAAAAATGTTTTTTTAAAGCACACTATAGCACAAGGAGAAATCCCCTCACTTTCCTTCTTTGTCCCTAGAAACAAGGACTGGCACAGTGAAAGAAACTGACACTCTCCCTACCTACAGTTTTCTGTCCCTAGAAAAAATGTTTTTTTAAAGCACACTATAGCACAAGGAGAATTCCCCTCACTTTCCTTCTTTGTCCCTAGAAACAAGGACTGGCACAGTGAAAGAAACTGACACTCTCCCTACCTACAGTTTTCTGTCCCTAGAAAAAATGTTTTTTTAAAGCACACTATAGCACAAGGAGAAATCCCCTCACTTTCCTTCTTTGTCCCTAGAAACAAGGACTGGCACAGTGAAAGAAACTGACACTCTCCCTACCTACAGTTTTCTGTCCCTAGAAAAAATGTTTTTTTAAAGCACACTATAGCACAAGGAGAATTCCCCTCACTTTCCTTCTTTGTCCCTAGAAACAAGGACTGGCACAGTGAAAGAAACTGACACTCTCCCTACCTACAGTTTTCTGTCCCTAGAAAAAATGTTTTTTTAAAGCACACTATAGCACAAGGAGAAATCCCCTCACTTTCCTTCTTTGTCCCTAGAAACAAGGACTGGCACAGTGAAAGAAACTGACACTCTCCCTACCTACAGTTTTCTGTCCCTAGAAAAAATGTTTTTTTAAAGCACACTATAGCACAAGGAGAATTCCCCTCACTTTCCTTCTTTGTCCCTAGAAACAAGGACTGGCACAGTGAAAGAAACTGACACTCTCCCTACCTACAGTTTTCTGTCCCTAGAAAAAATGTTTTTTTAAAGCACACTATAGCACAAGGAGAAATCCCCTCACTTTCCTTCTTTGTCCCTAGAAACAAGGACTGGCACAGTGAAAGAAACTGACACTCTCCCTACCTACAGTTTTCTGTCCCTAGAAAAAATGTTTTTTTAAAGCACACTATAGCACAAGGAGAATTCCCCTCACTTTCCTTCTTTGTCCCTAGAAACAAGGACTGGCACAGTGAAAGAAACTGACACTCTCCCTACCTACAGTTTTCTGTCCCTAGAAAAAATGTTTTTTTAAAGCACACTATAGCACAAGGAGAATTCCCCTCACTTTCCTTCTTTGTCCCTAGAAACAAGGACTGGCACAGTGAAAGAAACTGACACTCTCCCTACCTACAGTTTTCTGTCCCTAGAAAAAATGTTTTTTTAAAGCACACTATAGCACAAGGAGAATTCCCCTCACTTTCCTTCTTTGTCCCTAGAAACAAGGACTGGCACAGTGAAAGAAACTGACACTCTCCCTACCTACAGTTTTCTGTCCCTAGAAAAAATGTTTTTTTAAAGCACACTATAGCACAAGGAGAAATCCCCTCACTTTCCTTCTTTGTCCCTAGAAACAAGGACTGGCACAGTGAAAGAAACTGACACTCTCCCTACCTACAGTTTTCTGTCCCTAGAAAAAATGTTTTTTTAAAGCACACTATAGCACAAGGAGAATTCCCCTCACTTTCCTTCTTTGTCCCTAGAAACAAGGACTGGCACAGTGAAAGAAACTGACACTCTCCCTACCTACAGTTTTCTGTCCCTAGAAAAAATGTTTTTTTAAAGCACACTATAGCACAAGGAGAAATCCCCTCACTTTCCTTCTTTGTCCCTAGAAACAAGGACTGGCACAGTGAAAGAAACTGACACTCTCCCCACCTACAGTTTTCTGTCCCTAGAAAAAATGTTTTTTTAAAGCACACTATAGCACAAGGAGAATTCCCCTCACTTTCCTTCTTTGTCCCTAGAAACAAGGACTGGCACAGTGAAAGAAACTGACACTCTCCCTACCTACAGTTTTCTGACCCTAGAAAAAATGTTTTTTTAAAGCACACTATAGCACAAGGAGAAATCCCCTCACTTTCCTTCTTTGTCCCTAGAAACAAGGACTCGCACAGTAAAACACACTGACACTCTCCCTACCTATCCTTCTCTTTCCCTAAACTAAAGGAATCCAGGTTAAGCAAGAAAGAAATAAATGTCACTGTCCCTGCCTATGCTTGTCTTTCCCTGCTCCGGAACACACTACACTAGGCCGCCGTGCTGGCGGCCTTTTATAGTGTGGGGCGTGTACTAAACACCCTCAGCAATAATTGGCCACAGGCATCCTGCCTGTGGCCAATCATTGCTCTCCTCGCTGCCGGCGCTGTGATTGGCCAAGCATGCGGGGTCACAGTGCATGCTTGGCCAATCACAGCGCCTGGATGACACTGCGATGGCGTAGTGCATTGTGGGCCGTTCGCGTCACTCGAATTTGGCGCGAACGGCCCAAATCGTTCGATCTTCGTCGAACGATCGAACAGCCGATGTTCGAGTCGAACGTATGTTCGACTCGAACACGAAGCTCATCCCTAGTGACAAGTTGGCCAGTGAGAAATCAGAGATGCAACGACACTACGTCATGTATTATGAGATGTCCCATGACTTGAACATTGAAATGCACAAACAGGCTGAAATTGTTAAAAGGTTAAATGGGATTTGCGCCCAGGTTTTGCCTTACTTTTCCCAAGAGCACCAGCAACAAGTTTTGGGAGCCATTGAGAGAGCAAAGCAAGTGACTGTTCCAGAACTGAATTCCATTATTCGTCCCGCAACCTTACAACTGCACCATCAGCTACTGACCCGGTAAGCAAAATGGCAATGCTGATGGGTTGTCCAGGCATTAGAGGAATGGAACTATGGACTAACCTCGGAGTCAACCCGTCTGGGGTCTCCTCCTGTGTTAGTCTCCTGCTGAAAGGGGAGATGTGTGACAGGGGTCACTTGGGGCACAGGGGGAATGAGAACCCCACCATGATCTGGGATAGTCATATTCAATGCTGTATATACATGGTATATTTTGGGTGCATATTGTGTGTGGGCTGTTGTGTAATATTTGCTGTGATGGGGTGTGATTGCATTCTATTGTCTATTGTGGCTTGTGGTAATTAAGTCTGCTACTGTGGTGATGTGGATTGGAGCTTGGTAGACCGTCTGGCTGCCTATTATGGGATGTTTAAGTGTCTTTCTGTGAGGAGGGGGGGAATCACCCCTTCTGCTAAGACTGTTTACTGAAAGAGAAGTTTGAACACACCTGACCTGTATGACCATTGTCATTGGACAGTTTAACCCGCCCTGTTCCCCAAGGATGGGAGGGGAGGGTTTTGAAGAGAAATGTGTTACCATGTGCTTGTAATAAATTCATTCCCTGTTTTGGGACTTCAACACAGAGTGTTTGTCTCGTATGTTTGGAAGGATTAATCCTATGGGAAGCGGTCGCCTGACTGTGGAGGATCGGCAGTGGATGTGTGTCCAGAGAGGGAATATCTTAAACGGCGTTAACCCCTTTCATACTTGGGGTGCCGTTACACTAGTGTTAACCTATTAAGCAATTGCCTCACTTAAGGTCAGAAAACAATACTATGTCACTCCTAGCTAACTTCAAAGTTAGACATCATCACATCAGTTCTAATATAACTAAGCTTGACTTTTTGTGAACTCATGGATGTAAGATATCTGGTCCAGGTGCTTTATTTACATTTACATATATTTAGCAATTTCGATCATTTTAACATTAAGCCACTGTAGTGCACATAGAACAATGTAGATAACATGTTTTAATTATTTAATATAAAATGGATGCTGCTCTAACATCTCTAGAGAAGCATCCATTTTTTATTATTTTGGTGTTTGTCGCTATATACTTGCCGCTCACTAATTTTATTTTATTCTGTGCCCAAATATTTTTGGGGGGTAACATTCTTTAATTTAACATTAGCACCATCATGGTCCTTTTTATACACAGGAAATTACGTTTTTTTTTTATAGATTTTCTTTCACTTTGTCCTCAGTGATGATGAAGTTGTTACTTGAGGATGAGCACTTGTGTTTCCTCTCAGATTTTGCAACATTTTATTGAAGATAAGTACCTGTGCTTCCCTTTTAGATTTTGCAACATTTTATAACGTAGTAACTGATGCAGTATCAATGATATACAGGAGACTCACAGAGAACTGTCAGTAGGCTAGGTTCACACTTGAGCTTCTTCAAGTATTCTTGAGTGTTTTTTTAATTAAAGTAATTGTAAAGCTTTAATTTCTCACCTACACCCCTGGTTCTCTGTTCACAGGTTTTGAACCACAGCAACAGGAGCCAATGGCTCTTGCTGGTGCAGATGTGCACAGCTTTTTTTTTCAAAGTTAAAGAATACAGTGGAACCTCGGATTGCGAGTAACACGGTTAACGAGCGTTTCACAATACGAGCACTGTATTTGAAAAAATCCTAACTCGGTTTGCGAGTGTTGTCTCGCAAAACGAGCAGGATTCAGGCCAAAGCAGTTTGCAGTACCGCTTTTGGCCTGAAGTGGGGAGGGGGCACCGGAGCCGAGCAGAGGCGAACGGCGCTGATCGCAGCTGATCGGTGCTGTTTGGAAATGCGTGGAAAGACACGGAAATACTCAATTTCCGAACCTTTCCGAGGTTTGCCGAGGTCAGCCGAGGTGTCCTCTGGCATTTCTGGCCATTTCCGAGGCTCTCCGGCGCCCCCCACCTCTAGCCGCATGCGTTATTGCATGCCATTGAAGTCAATGCGGAACAAATTATTTTCGTTTCCATTGACTTTAAAGGGGAAACTCGCTTTGATATGCGAGTACTTTGGATTACGAGCATTCTCCTGGAACAGATTATGCTCGTAATCCGAGGTTCCACTGTACAGTACAGATACATATCAGAACAGATACATAACAGAGCTGTCTGTGAACCTACTTATAGCAGGGAAGACCAGAAGGGTGACCTCAACAGTGTTGACAGACTTGCTGCTTTTTTATTGAACTGTCACTTATTTCGGTGGGTCCTGGTCGTGCAGTATTACCTAAACTGTATGTATAGCCAAAGCATTTTTTTGTAGTTTTAGATAGAGCAGTAAAAGATTAGAACCCCATGTCAGTTTTTAGTTCAATCTTATTTTTTTGGTAATGAGGATGTACCAAGAGTGAGATTATAATTTATAATTTTCAACAATGTATAGCAACTGAACCAAAATAAGAGATGTATTGTTAGCCCTCAAGTTTAAAGGGGTCAAAGTCAATGGCTAGATTAGAGCCTATTTCTGAGTGGGGTAATACTTAAAAGGAGAAATGTATTTGGGCTGCAAGAGTAGTGAGGTATAGGGGTAGTAAGACAGGGAGCTGAGACAGATGTGAAAACAGCATCATGGCAGTATAAGATTAGAAGGAAGAGATTATAGAGGAAAAGAGGGTATGTGAGAGAATTCTTCATCATGTCTCAGTAACATCCAGGGGTTGCTGCCCAGAAAACCAGGTCTTGCATACAAAGGAGAAGCAAAAGTTGTAGGGCCCATGTTTTCGAAAACTGTTATAAATCTGTCTATTTTCCTGAGATAACAGATGTTCTAGTTCTCTAATGGCATCTAAATCTACTGCCCATTCTGCCAAGGACGGAATGGTAGTAGATTTCTAGTGTCCTGGTATAACAGTCCTAGAAGTGTAGAAGAGCATCTTTCTTAGCTGACTTGATGTGGCCCAGGATAATAGAGAGTAATGCTAGGTACACATGGGAAGTTTTCTTTTTCATTCAACCCAGGGGGCTGAGCGGAAAAAAAAAACGGAGAGGTTGCCGTACTAACCTAGTGATGTTAGTGTGGTGATCTCTCCCGCTGTGCTATTGTGTTCTGATAGCGGGACTGTCAATGGCTGCTAGCGCTGATCGAATCCTGGCTGGCTTCTCTCAGGCAACCTGCTGTACACACTGGCCAAATGTCGGCCGGTTTCTGTTGAACTGGCTGATACCAGCCAATATTCAGCCCATGTGTACCAACCTTAAAGCTATTTTTAGTGTGTTACTAGTTTGTGTTGCCATTAGCTTACAACAGAGTTTGAGAATCTTTGTCCTGAACTCCTTAATCAGAGGACGTTCCCACCAAATGTGTGTCATGGTCCTCTTCGATCTGTGGCATCACTAACATGTGTCTAGAACAGCTGGATAGATACGATTTAAGACATTGGGGCATTTACACCATCTAGTTATCAGTTTAAAGTTATTTTCTTGTGTTTAGGGGACACTGGCAATTTGTGTCAAGATAAAGCAACTGTCACATTTTTTTCAAATATATGTTTATTTTGTTTACATTTTTTAGTGAGAAGATTCTATAACATATTTTAGGATGGTTATTATTCCAATTAAAAGTAGTGAGTGTTATGAAAAAAAGCATGGGGCTTTAATAGGGACTGTCTGAAAATAAATCGCAGAGAATGTCCATTTTGAGGATGTTGATCCTACTCGGCCATGAAAAATATAAAAAAAAAAAAAAGCATTTAGATCCGTTTAGGTTTTGTTCAGCAAGGTGTGAGGGGGTTAGCTCGGCAGCGGGTGTGGGTGACCCCCGGGATGGGCTCCCCACACAAAAACAGGCCCAGCAAACGGAGGTTGTGGTTTTCAAAATCAAAAAGGTGCGGTTTATTTTCTATTTACAGTGACAAAACACAGCAAAGCAAAAGAAACATAAACAAAATAAATCCTGGTCAACTTGACCTCTAACTAAACATACAGGTTTCCTAACTAACAACTGGGATCAGCCTAGTGCTGTCCTAGTCCCTAAGTCCCTGGTTTTAAATGTCCAAGCAAATAGCCACACAGGCTTTGTCTCACCGCACAGGGGTTCACTCTCCCTAGACAGTCCACACAGGTCTGGTTCCAGGCATGAGCTAACATCTAATGAAGCTGGGAGTTCTTATAGAGGCCTAAATGAGCTGACAAGGTTCAGCTGGTCTCCTCATCTCTGTCTGCACGACGCCCCACACTCTCCCTAGAGGTATGAGTCATCCATGAGCCCACTAGCCTTATACAACTCTCCACCTAGTTGTATAAGTCGGCGTAAAGCCTGAATCTGGGCGAAATATATCTACCCCCCTGGATGCAACCAGGTGACTTTACCTTCCTGCTGTCACATACCCCCCCCTCTTGTTTTAACCTCGGGGTTGGAACACCAGCAATCAGGCATTCATGTACTCGAGACAAAGCATCCACATTCCCCATTTGAACGCCAGGGCGATGCTTTACTGTGAAGTTGAATTCCTGGAGGGCCAGGAACCACCTATTCACTCTTCTATTTGTTTCCTTGTTTTGAGCCATCCACTTTAACGGAGCGTGATCCGTAACCAAGTCAAAGTGCCTACCTAGCAGGTAGTACCGAAGGGAATCTAGAGCCCACTTCACCGCTAAACACTCCTTTTCAACGGTGGCGTAATTTACCTCATGGGACTTCAACTTCCTGCTGAGGTAAATGACTGGGTGCTCTTCCCCGTTCCAGACCTGGGACAATACTGCTCCTAACCCCACATCTGACGCATCACTTTGTACGACAAAGTCTTTAGAGAAGTCGGGTGAGTACAACACTGGCTGGCTACATAAGGCTTGTTTCAAGAATTGGAATGCTGCCTCAGCCTCGGGGGTCCATTTAATCATGACCGACCCTTTCCCCTTCGTCAGGTTGGTTAGGGGCACAGCCTTAGAAGCAAAGTGGGGAATGAATCGCCGATAATACCCAGCGATTCCCAGAAAGGCTCGTACCTGCTTCTTGCTGTTGGGACGTGGCCAACTCTGGATGGCCTCGACTTTGTTGAGTTGGGGTTTTATTACTCCCCTCCCAATGGTGTACCCAAGATATTTGGCCTCTTCCTGCCCAATGGTACACTTCTTGGGGTTAGCCGTAAACCCCGCTTCCCGAACAGAGTCCAGGACTGCTTGCACTTTTGGCAGATGTGAGGCCCAATCTGTGCTATGGACAATTACGTCATCCAGGTAAGCCGCAGCATACTTCCGATGGGGCCTCAGCATCTGGTCCATTTTCCGCTGGAATGTGGCCGGCGCATTCTGTAACCCGAACGGCATTCTTTTATATTGGAACGCCCCGTCTGGGGTTACAAATGCGGTTTTCTCTTTGGCCGACTTGGCCAGGGGGATTTGCCAATACCCTTTTGTGAGGTCAAGAGTCGTCATGTATCGGGCTGTTCCCAGCCGGTCGATCAACTCATCTATACGTGGCATGGGGTAGGTGTCAAATTTTGTAACTTTGTTCAACTGACGAAAATCGTTACAAAATCGCCAGCTCCCATCCGGTTTAGGCACCAACACAATGGGACTAGACCAATCACTTTGGGACTCCTCTATCACCCCTAAGTTCAGCATTTTCTGTACTTCCTCCCGTATTGCCTCCCGTCGGGCCTCTGGGATCCGATAGGGTTTTAACTTCACCCTTTCACCGGGCGGGGTAATGATGTCATGCTCTACCCCAGATGTTTGTCCCGGCAGCTCAGAGAATACCTCCTTGTTGCGAAGCACAAACTCCTTAACCTCCTGTTGTTGGGGTTGTGACAAGGTGGCTGCTATTCCAACCTCAGGAATCACGCAACCAGTTTGAGCTGGTGACCAAGTGTCTGCGACTAGGGACTCTCTATCCCTCCAGGCTTTCAACAGATTAACGTGATAGATCTGTTCGGGCTTTCGCCTTCCTGGTTGTCTGACCTTGTAATTCACTTCGCTCACTTTTTCCATTATCTCGTAGGGGCCTTGCCATTTGGCAAGGAATTTACTTTCAACCGTAGGGACAAGTACCAGTATCCTATCCCCCGGGGAAAAGGTACGGGTCTTGGCTCCACGGTTGTACACTCTCTGCTGTGCTAACTGCGCTTGGGCCAAATGTTCCTTCACGATGGGCATTACCTGTGCAATTCGGTCTTGCATCAGGGCAACATGCTCAATCACACTCCTGTGGGGAGAACTCTCACTTTCCCAAGTTTCCTTGGCAATATCCAACAGCCCTCTTGGGTGTCTCCCATACAGTAACTCAAAGGGGGAGAATCCCGTAGAGGATTGGGGCACCTCCCTAATAGCAAACATCAGATAAGGAAGTAGACAGTCCCAATCCTTTCCATCTCTATCCACCACTTTCTTCAACATTTGTTTTAGGGTTTTGTTGAATCTTTCAACCAGCCCATCGGTTTGGGGGTGATACACAGATGTACGTAATTGCGTCACTTTGAACAATTTACACAGCTCCTTCATAACCCGGGACATAAAGGGTGTACCTTGGTCCGTAAGCAGTTCTTTACAAATACCCACCCGGCTAAACACAAGAGATAGCTCTTTGGCTATGGTTTTGGCCGAGGTATTTCGGAGAGGGATCGCTTCTGGATAACGGGTGGCATAGTCCATTATAACTAATATGTACTGGTGCCCCCTAGCGGACTTGATTATAGGACCTACCAAATCCATGGCGATCCTCTCAAACGGGACCTCAATGATGGGTAGAGGGACCAGCGGGCTACGGAAATGTGGCATCGGGGCCGACCTCTGACACACAGGGCAGGAGGAACAATAATTTTCTATGTCCTTCATCACCCCCGGCCAATAGAATCTCTGTAATACCCTCTCTCGGGTTTTCTCTGTCCCCAGATGACCTCCAAGAATGTGCCCATGAGCCAACTCCAACACCAACTTCCTGTAAGGTTTGGGCACCACAAGCTGCTCAACGGTTTCTTCTGCCCTTTTTGCCACCCGATACAGTAGGTCCTTCTCTACGCTGAAGTATGGGTAAGTGCAGGTATTATCTGGGTTCACTAACTCGCCATCTATTTTCACTACGTTTTCCCGTGCCTTTATTAGGGCGGGGTCTTTCAACTGTTCTGTGGCAAAGTTTTCCCTGTGAACCTCAAGATCAGAAAACTCCACAGACGGTAGGTTTTCGTCTGAGGAGGTGGGCTCCTCTCCAGTTTCTTGAGTCTCCCCTGCCAATACTGATAAGGGAAATTCCGGAGAGTCCTCACCACTCTCAGGGGAGTTCTGGCTATCACATTCCTGGTACATAGGGGCACCAGTGGGGGGCTCAGGATCATCCCACAGTTCCCAGAACTTCGGAAAATCCCTTCCCACAATGGCGTCATGCGGTAACTGAGATACTAAGCCCACTGGATGAAAGAGGGTACCTTTGGGGGTCTCGAAACACACTGTAGTCACTGGATACTCTCGGGTGTCCCCATGCACACAAATAACAGCTACCTTGCTATTCCCAGAGACCTCTGTTTTAACTAACTCAGCCTTTATCAGGGTCACAAGGCTACCTGAATCCAGCAATACCACAACATTTCTACCATTAACACACATTTTGCATAAATGTTTCTCAGTTCCTCGAATGGCAGTGCATGCGACTGTCGCACACAGCGACTGATGTCTGCCCGTCAGAAAGTCACACTGCATGGGTTCCTCCACAACCGGGCAATTGGCTGCAATATGTCCCGCTTGCCGGCAGCGGTAGCAAACGATCCTTCTTGCCGCCTCTTGAGCCGCTGATTTCCCAGGCTGTTCTCGCCAAACTTGGGGTAGAGCTCCCACCCTCTCACTCTCTCCACCCTCACCCCTTGGAATCCTCTTATCCGCCCCTGGGGATGGTCTGGTCTTAGGGTGGAAAGTCCGAGTGTCTCTGGAAGAGGCCGTCAGGTTCTCTGTAGCCAAGTATTTCTCCACACGATCCACAAGACCATCGGCCGTCTCTGGGTCTCCATGGCTTACCCACTTTTGGATGGCAGTAGGAAGAGCTCTCAAAAACCGATCCATTACAACACGTTCCACAATCTTTGGTGCGGACAAAGTCTCTGGCTGTAGCCACTTTCTGCTCAGGTGAATGAGATCATACATTTGAGACCTGGGGGGTTTTCCAAGCTGGAAAGTCCAGTTATGCACACGCTGAGCCCGGACAGCCAGGGTGACACCCAGCCTTGCCAATATTTCAGCTTTTAGCATCACATAGTCTTTTGCTTGGTTAGGCTCTAGGTCATAGTAAGCTTTCTGCGATTCACCAGTTAACAGAGGAGCCACCAGTCCAGCCCACTGCTCCTCAGGCCACTTTTCTCTTTCAGCGGTCCTTTCAAATGTGGTCAAAAATACCTCTGGATCATCCTCTCCAGTCATTTTTGTCAATAAACGACTGACCCCAAAGGACGCGGTATTAGTGGGACGGCTTTCCTCACTGGTCTGCGGACGTTGCTGCATTACTGCTTCCATCTGTTGTTGTAGTCTCTGCTCTTGCTTCTGCAACAGGTCTATGAAGCGGGCCTCAGATTGCTGCTGGGCTTGTTGCTGAGCCTCCAGACTCTGTTGCAAAGTTGCGTTTGTCTGCTGCTGGGCTGCAAGGCTCTGTTGATGAGCTTGCTGCTGGGCTGCAAGGCTCTGTTGATGAGCTTGCTGCTGGGCTGCAAGGCTCTGTTGATGAGCTGCAAGGCTCTGTTGATGAGCTGCAAGGCTCTTTTGCAAACCTGCATTTGTCTGCTGTTGATTGGCATTTGCTAGAGCCAGCTGTTTCAGTATCTCCTCCATGCTGGCTTAAAAAAAAACTGCCACTGGTTCTCCACCAACTGTGAGGGGGTTAGCTCGGCAGCGGGTGTGGGTGACCCCCGGGATGGGCTCCCCACACAAAAACAGGCCCAGCAAACGGAGGTTGTGGTTTTCAAAATCAAAAAGGTGCGGTTTATTTTCTATTTACAGTGACAAAACACAGCAAAGCAAAAGAAACATAAACAAAATAAATCCTGGTCAACTTGACCTCTAACTAAACATACAGGTTTCCTAACTAACAACTGGGATCAGCCTAGTGCTGTCCTAGTCCCTAAGTCCCTGGTTTTAAATGTCCAAGCAAATAGCCACACAGGCTTTGTCTCACCGCACAGGGGTTCACTCTCCCTAGACAGTCCACACAGGTCTGGTTCCAGGCATGAGCTAACATCTAATGAAGCTGGGAGTTCTTATAGAGGCCTAAATGAGCTGACAAGGTTCAGCTGGTCTCCTCATCTCTGTCTGCACGACGCCCCACACTCTCCCTAGAGGTATGAGTCATCCATGAGCCCACTAGCCTTATACAACTCTCCACCTAGTTGTATAAGTCGGCGTAAAGCCTGAATCTGGGCGAAATATATCTACCCCCCTGGATGCAACCAGGTGACTTTACCTTCCTGCTGTCACAAAGGATAGAAAATTCAGCAAGCATTGTGTCATGTTTGAGGAGAGATGTAACCCCAGATAGCATATAGAAGAGGAGTACATCTTCAATGGGAAATTATCTCCCAACTGTTGTAGCTGAGCTGGTAGTAGCGAGACATTTCAAATCTCGGATTTGGTGAAGTTCACCTTGAAGTTACTATAGAGACTAAAATACTGAAACTCCTGAATGAAGAACCTCTGTCAGTTTGTTTTTCTACCTCTACTAGGTAGATTTGTCTTGGTGATCATTGATTTCAAGACATAAAATACCGTATATATTCAAGTATAAGCCGAGTTTTTCAGCATATTTTTTTGTGCTGAAAATGCCCCCCTCTGCTTATACTCGAGTCTGTGTCCATCTTCAACTTTGTGCGCCTGATCCTGGCTTGGCACACATGTAGCCACACTCTTCCTCTACGAGTGTGCAAAGTTTGTTGTCCTGGGGACCTACGGCCAGGGAGCACCGATTTTTCAAAGCCGGGCACCTCTTCCATAGACTCCCATGTTAAATGAGCATTTCTCCAGTGAATTTGGGGACCTGGTACCGGGCGGCCCTTGGTCCCCTGGACCCCAAACTTGGCACACATGTAGCCCCACTTTATGTCTACAAGTGTGCAAAGTTTGTTGTCCAGGGGACATAGACTCTCATGTTAAACGTCAGTCTAGTCACAAAGCACCGGAGATCAGGTAGGGAGATTGGGCACAGTGAGGCATGGGCACAGTGACAGTGAGGCATTGGCACAGTGAGGCATGGGCACAGTGAGGCATGGACACAGTGAGGCATGGCCACAGTGAGGCATGGCCACAGCCGGGCACCCCTTCCATAGACTCCCATGTTAAACGTCAGTCTAGTCACACAGCGCAGGAGATCATGTAGGGAGATTGGGCACAGTAAGGCATGGACACAGTGAGGCATGGGCACAGTGAGGCATGGGCACAGTGAGGCATGGGCACAGTGAGGCATGGGCACAGTAAGGCACAGTGAGGCATGGACACAGTGAGGCACAATGAGGCATGGGCACAGTGAGGCATGGGCACAGTAAGGCACAGAGAGGCATGGACACAGTGAGGCATGCACATGGACACAGTGAGGCACAGTGAGGCATGCAGATGGACACCCTAGGCTTATACTCGAGTCAATACGTTTTCCCAGTTTTTTTGTGGTAAAATTAGGTGGCTCGGCTTATATTCGGGTCGGCTTATACTCGAGTATATACGGTAATTGATAATCCAAAATGTTTGAATTGTCGCTAGAACTAAGGTGAGAAGATCCTACAGTGGGGGCATTTGTTCCAGTGACAGTTATCTAAGAGAGAAACTCTCTGTACTTTGTAGAGATATTCTCTCCACGGAAGATGTCCTTATAGACAAAAAGCATAGGACTGAGCCATTTGCTGAAGTCATTGCACACCGGAAGTGACCCAGAAATCGTTTGTTTTTGCTGGTTGGAGTGTTGTTTACAATGCGCAATTACTTGGCTGAGGACCGGAGGTGGAGATCTGTATAATACCGAAAGCCTAGTGACTCTGTGGAGGAGTGAGAGACGGTACTGTTACCAACCAATATTACCCATGCTGTTTTTGACTTCTCTTTAATTAGGGGGTCATGTTCATTTGGTAAGCCTGCATCGTACGACTATTGGTGAAGGTTTCAGATCTGCTTGGGCACCAACTTTGGAAAAATTTACATTGAGTGGACTGTTCTTTATGAATTTTTGGGGACTTTTTAATTTTGTATTTATATATTCACTAGTGGTGATTTTCATGTGTAATGGCATGAATGTGTCTAATGTTTATTTAATGAATTTGCTGTCTTCGTATTTATTCAGTGTGATAAGGTATTTATTGACTTGCAATCATCTAGCACAGCACGGTTTATGCAAATATTTTGTAGTTAGAGTGATATATCCTAAGGTGTTTGCAACTTTAGTAATTATATTTTTGTTTAAACTGATTTTGCACTGGCGTGCTTTTCTTGGTTGCGGCTATGTCTCTGGGACAAAAATTTAAATTCATTTGCCCAATGGGACAGAGGGAGAAAAACATCCTCTAACCAAAACTGAACAAATAAAAGTTTTGGTTATACATGCACTTAAACTGCAGTGTAATCTGCAGAAACATCCAGGAACTGACTGTGCTGTCTGATAGGGCATGCGCAGGAGTGACATTATCGTGGCTCTCACAGCGCTGGAGCTCACAAACCCAGAAGAAGGGCTTGGGGAAGATGTCAGCCCCCTCAGCGATGACTAGGCTCCGCTGGAAGGACTTTGTTTCAAGGTAAGTATTTCACATTGTGCTAGTATGCGATGCATACTAGCACATTATGCCATTGTCTTATAGGTTTATTTTTTTTATTCAGCGGTTTATAACCACTTTAAAAATCCTTTGTCAGGTGAACATATACGCTGTATTGCCAAAAGTATTGGGACACCTGCCTTTACACGCACATGAACATTAATGGCATCCCAGTCTTAGTCCGTAGGGTTCAATATTGAGTTGGCTCACCCTTTGCAGCTATAACAGCTTCAACTCTTCTGGGAAGGTTGTCCACAAGGTTTAGGAAAGTGTGTTTATGGGAATATTTGACCATTCTTCAAGAAGCGCATTTGAATCTAGTTTAGACCCAGGCTAGATTTAGCAATATCTAATAATTACAATGTCTTTTTTCTTTCTTTTTAGTGCACTGCACTCTCCAAACTGAATGCTGAAGTAGCCTGCATCGCGGTTCATGAAGAAAATTCATTTATCGTTGGGACTGAAAAAGGGAAATTCTTTTTAAACTCCAGAAAAGAGCTTCGGACAGATTTCCAACGGTTCTGTTGTAAGTTGCTTTTACAATGAATATGTAATTTTTTTAAAGCGGAATTCCTGCCCAACACTAAGAAGTCTTAAAAATGCCCCCCCTGCTACTTATGCTGAATAAGCCAATGTTTTGGCGAAACATGTAGGGAGTACTGACATGTAACCCTATTAGGCTGTCAATACCTTGCCCAGTATTAAATGTATATTATTGCTCTATTTGTTTTTATGCACCAATGAACGTATTGTATGTCATAAATATTTTTGTAATAAACATAATATAATTTTTTAAGTATCATTTCTAATCTCTATTGTTTAGGCACCGCTATAATCCCAATTCCCTATCCCTTTTCTTGTTCTAACAATTACTCGGGATGAGGTGCCATATCTATTGAGGACACTTGAACCACTCCATTCCATTACACAATATATACTTACCTATTTTCAGCCTGCTCTGGTCATGTGATCTGGCTTCCTTGTATCACTCAGCAATGGCTGCAAGGGAGAGGAGGGAGCAACCAACAAAGGCTGAGGTATGAAAGCCTATGGGTGATATCACTGCTTCCGGATTTCCCAATTTGTCGATTGCTCCCTCCTCTCCCCTGCAGCCACCACTCACTGACACAGGGGATCATGTGACTGCACCAGAGTGGGCTGAAAATAGGAGTAAACAAGTATATACATTTTACACAGGTTAGTCGGCATAGGTAGCAGGAAGGAGGAGAGAATTTTTTAAGCATAGTTAATGTTAGGCAGAAATTCAGTTTTAAAGTGTTACTAAACCCAGTAATATGAAAATAGTTCATCTGCCCGAGCCCATATAGCCCCCGGCCCCCCTACATAGTGCCCACAGCTTATAAATCATCTTTTAACATTAAAATACTGCCACTATATACTTTTTCGGATGATCTGTATACCACGGATACATGATAGACTGCAGAGTGCTGAGAGTTCAGGAAGGTGGAGATTTCCACTGCAGCCTGTACACACGCCTACATGTGAGATGCCAATATCATGTGACCTGGCTAGCTCTGATCAACAAGTAAATGTTCCCTCCAGCATAAAAGACACAACTGAGCATGTGCAGGTCGGCTACTCTGCCTTTGTTTGCTGGTCTTCCCCAGATAGTCAGTGCAGCGAGGGAAGGATCTATGCATACAGGATAAAACAGCCTTTTTACACAATGCAGAGGATTACCCCTTAAGTTCCACAGTGAGTATAACAAGCATGCTATGCTGCATATACAGACTGATTTTACTGCTGTGGGTTTGTTAACACTTTAAGGCTACATTCATACTGAGGCGCTGGCCGCATTGATGATAATGCGCTGCTAGTTTTAGCGGCACTTTAGCGGCGCTTTTCAGCTGCTAGCGTCCGAAAAAGGGTTAAAAGCGCCCACAAAGCCCCGCTGCCGAAGTGCTTTACAGGCGCTTCGGCAGTTCCGGCCATTGATTTCCGCCCCAAAGATGCTGCTTGCAGGACTTTTTTTCCTGTCCTGCAATTGCACTGCCCTAGTGTGAAAGCACTTGGGCAGTTTTCAGGCGCTATTTTTAATGCAAAAACGCCTGTAAAACGCCTCATTGTGAAAGGGGCCTAAGGCCCCTTTCACACTGTGGAGTTTTTCAGGCGTTTTAGCGCTAAAAATAGCGCCTAAATACCGCCTGAAAAACTCCTGCCCTCTGCAGTCTCAATGTGAAAGCCGGAGTGCTTTCACACTGAGGCGATGCGCTGACAGGACGAGAAAAAAAGTCCTGCTAGCCGCATCTTTGGGGTGGTGAAGGAGTGGTGTGTATACCGCTCCTTTACCGCTGCTGCCCATTCAAATCAATGGGACAGCGCGGCTATACTTCAGCAGCGCATTGCGGGCAGTTTTAACCCTTTCTCGGCCGCTAGCGGGGGTTAAAACCACTAGTGACCGAAATGCGCCCCAAATCCGCCCATAGCGTCGGTGCTAAAAATAGCGGCGTTTTACCGCCGACGCTATGAGCGCCCCAGTGTGAAAGGGGCCTTAGTGTATTTTTGTTTTGATTTTTTTATTGCCGTCTGTGTCTCAACTAGATTTATCCACCCTTTCTATTTATTCTGAAGACCATTCTCACCAAGATGGAAAGTTATGAGAAATCCAAAATTTTAGGGTAAATCTTCTGATGGGGACACTTGTTCTGTTGATGCCTATTTAAGAAAGAAATTTCTCTCACTTTGTAGATATTTCCTGTCCCTTCCTGTTGTATCTCTCAACAGCAAAAAGTTAACTGACAGCAGTTTTAATCCCTCCCTACTATATAATGAAAGTGCTATGAGTATTAGAAATATATATATATATATATATATGTGTTGGTGCCTTTGTCCCGAAGCTGTGTGCTGCTTGGAGGACATATTTTAATACATCCCCGCGGACGTTTCAAATCCTCTCCTTCTTGGGCAATCTGATAAATACAGACATCTGGAATCCCTGCTCTACAATCTGTTTGGCTAGACTATTCCATGCCATACAAATTATCTCTGGTCATTATTGTGTATATGTTCCAGTGGATCCTATCAGTTTGCCATTTTATCAAAATATCCCTCATCTACATCTATTACTGCCTTGAACAAGACTAAAGACCTCCCTATATCCAGAGGGGTTTACTACCCAAACCTGTTTCTTGTTTTTTTCCTTTTTCCTTATTTTATACGTCAATTTATGCGGATGGTCTTGGATGTGTCCTCCTAGGAGACTATTTCCTCCTGGGTGTCTGCGTCTCTGGTGGGGTCCCATGTCTCTGGTGGCGCACATGGATTGGTGATCCATCGGTCCACGTCTTGGCCCATTGGCCCAGCTCCCATGTCACGTGACAATTCTTTTGTATATCTACTGAAAATAGTACTTATATTCAG
Source organism: Rana muscosa (assembly GCA_029206835.1). Lineage (NCBI taxonomy): Eukaryota > Metazoa > Chordata > Amphibia > Anura > Ranidae > Rana > Rana muscosa. The sequence goes on from CM055117.1 coordinate 621,751,956, forward strand.
CTCCTGAAGAAGCGGATTCTTTTTGGAATCACGAACGCGAAACATGTTGAGCACTGTTTATTATGTAACTATATCTGTATGATTTCCCATTGGTTGCAATGGTATGATTCAACAATTGTCACAAACTCCCCCCTTTTTCTATAAATATGTACATGGAAAAAATCTACTCTCTATACATTTTTGTAAATAAAAACCTCTTAAATTTATATCTTTGACTGTCTATCAGTTTACCTATGGTGCCAACATAGTCCTCCCTACTATATGAAAAACATAAAATAAAATTTTGACTTTGCATACAGTTTAAAGGGGTTTGTAAAGCTTCCAGCATCCTATGCATTAAGATGAAAAAACATCCGATGCTTACAAGCCCCCCAGCCCCTCCCCCCCCACATTTACTTACCTGAGCCCTCGAAAGTCCCACGTCGTGAACGCGCTGGCTTCTCAGCTGTTCTTGGCTCTTCATTGGATGATTGATAGCAGCGCAGCCATTGGCTTCCGCTGCTGTCAATCAAATCAATGATGCGGCGCGCCGGGGGGGCGGGGCCGAGTGATACACTTGGCGGCTTTGGCCACAACTGTATCACACAGGAGCGTGCCCGTAAGCTAAGCCCCTTGGGAGAGCGTTTCCCAGAAGGGGGTTAGCTCTTGCGGGGAGGAGCCGAGACAGCCGCCGAGGGACCCCAGAAGACGAGGATCGGGGCCATTCTGTGCAAAATAAACTGCACAGTGGAGGTAAGTATGACATGTTTGTTATTTTAAAAAAAAAACGAACCTTTACTAACCCTTTAAATCTGACGTTTAGTCCTTTGTTTTTGGGATACAGCACCAAACACATTCATTATGTGTAATTCTGTATATCCTATTACCTGCAGGCAGCTGCTTGTTCTTGTAAAATCTTCCCCTCAGTGCCTCCTTCATAGCTGCCTAAGAAGATATCTTCTCATGAGATTCCAATCTTCTGCCAATACTAGTCTGAAAAGTTGGGCCACTCGCCTTCCCCCATTTCTACCTTCTTGGCCATTTGGTGATTTTGTACTACTATTCTCCTGCAATGCATTGCATTCTATGAATGTGCAGAGGAGATCCTGTCATTTAAAGCGGTTGTAAACCGCTGACATTATGAAATACTTACCTTAGAATGAAGCCCTTTCGGCGCGGCCCACTCACCACTGAGACAGCCGACATCTTCTCACCGGTGTTTCTTCCGGAATCGCAGGCTCCGGCACTGAGCCACAATTACATCACTCCCTTCGCATGCCATCGGCCCTCTGAATATCTCCTAAACTGTGCAAGTTCAGGAGATATTCACAGTACCTACAATAAGGCTTACCTGTAGGTACAAGTGGTGTAACAGAGTTTACAACCACTTTAACTGCTTCTCATTCATAATAGTAATTGGGAAATAATTAGGCAGACAAGCAGTGGTGGCTGGTAACTCTCACAGTGCTGTAAAATAGCCCCTCAGAGCAATATCTGGTGGGTACAAAAAAGTCACTGAGTAGGAGATTTTTGCAAAAAGCAGCAGCCTGCTTGTAAAAGAATATGCATCATTACACATAACGAATGTGTTTGGTGCTGTATCATTAAAAAAAAATTGCTGTAAGATTCCTGCATTATGCATGCACAGAATACAGGCATATCCCACTTTTAAGTACACAATGGGGTTGATTTACTAAAGCTGGAAAGTGCAAAATCAGGCTCACTTCTGTACAGAAACCAAGACAACTACATTTTCTGCTAGATCCAACTGTTTAGCAAATCACCAAATTTTTACTTACTAATCAAGTTAGTTTGTTTATTGATTTTTGCAGTGAATGCCCTCAGAAAAGAGCAGGAGAATGATGTCCAAAGGAGAAGCAGGGACTGTGCCTGGAATGCCCATCGAGTTTCGCCTGGGCCCAGCTCTGATATTTACCTTCTCAGAAAGATGGTGGAAGAGATCTTTGATGTGCTTTACAGTAAGAAGAAAATGTGACAACTTTCTCAGTAAATAAGAGAAAAAATGTATACAATTTTACATGTCTCAGAATTCTGACTTTTGTTAGATTACCTCTAAGTGTCCAAAATTGCATTTTCTACAGTGAAATTTATCTTTCAACACTTTTTATTGAAGCAAGAACAGACAAAAAAACAACACATACATCTTGTTTCGAATATACAGAAGGTATTGAGTACAGCCATATAAAAAATGCAAACCTATGGTCCCATGACATACAGATAGGAGGTTACACCTTGCGCATAACAATACAAGATACAATGCGCAAAAATAGTATAGCTCTCTAGCGCCAGGGGTCCCAAACATATAGGTGCACCTAACCAAGACTTCAAAGCTTCGTTATACACAGGGTTAGTACCCAAAAACAGAAAACCAGCAAATTTCACGACAAAAAAAATCCTCGGGCGCCCAGCAGTCAGCAGCTCCTCTCATGAAAGTATGGTATGAATAAAAAAAGGAGTAAAAGAAGCAAAGAATAGAAAGGAAAGAAAGCGAACAGAAAAGAGAAGAAGACCTAGGTTCTAAATTGCGACGTGAAATCGTCGCCTGAGAAGATGTAATGGAGACATTCAAATAAACAGCCCACGGTTCCCAGATTTGTTCAAATAGATGCTGCTTATCATTGATACTAGCAATTTTCTCATGAAGCGTAATCCATGAAAGTTTATGCTTCACCCTTTGCAATGACACCGAAGGTAATTTCCATGCTCCTGCTATCATGATTTTAGCAGATAAAAGAATAAAGAACACTCGCCTCAGAGAAGAGCAGGGGAATTCCTGGTGGAAATTCATTCAGCAACGCTATTTGAGGCAGTTGCAATAAGAGTAGACCACTCCCATGACAAAGCATGGAAAATACCTTATTACAGAATCCTCAGAAGCAGTCTGAAGAGGTATTTGAGTACATCTTAGCAAGGTGAGAGGGGGTCAAATACCATCTAGTCACGACCTTTAGGTTGACTTCTATCAAGTAGACATTCAAAATCCCCCTGAAGCAGGCTTGAAATCAAGAAAGCTAAGAGTCCAGCTCAAGATCCAGACCAAGATCCCTCTCCCATGCTAACATACACGGTAATTTATAGGGAGAGGCAAACAACAGTCCTTATATCACAAAGATGCCTCCCCGCAAACCCTAATCCTGAGTACATCACTGTTCATATGCCGTCAAGGAGGGGGATCTGGTGTTTGGGGCTGAAGAGAATGCAAAAAGTGTAAAATTTGATAAAAAATTTAACTGTTCAGTCTACAGTGAAATTTTATGAATAAAATATATCCTTTAAGGTCAACGGGATGTACAGTATATTGTCTAGCTGAAGAAAGTGTGGATACGCTTTTCTGTAACATATGAGGACAGTAGTAGATCATAGAGTAACTGTAAGACCACATATAAAAAAAATTATAGACATGTAACCAATGCCGCCTACACACGGTTGGAAATTCCGACAAGAAAAGTCCTTTTCATGTGAGCTTTTGGTCGGAAATTCTGACCGTGTGTATGCTCCATCGGACTTTTGCTGTCGGAATTTCCGCCAACAAAAGATTGAGAGTTGGTTCTCAAATTTTCCGACGGAAAAAATTCCAATTGGAAGTTCTGATCATCTGTAGCAATTCCGACACGCAAAATTCTGACGCATGCTCGGAAACAATTCAACGCATGCTGGGAAGCATTGAACTTAATTTTCTTGGCTCGTCGTAGTGTTGTACATCACCACTTTCTTGACAGTCGAAAGTTCAGAGAACTTTGTGTATCCGTGTGTATGCAAGTCAAGCTTGAGCGGAATTACGTCGGAAAAAAACATCCAAGGTTTTTCCAACGGAAAATCCAATCGTGTGTACGCGGCATAACACTACAAAATGACCACACTATCATCTTGCGCTTTGTTAAGAATACAATTAGCCTAAGTCTAGGTCCACTTTAAAACAGATCATGGATGTAAATGTAAGGTCCTCTTACTACTTGGCCCCCAACCCTGCATTAAAAATCTAAGGTTCAAGATAAGTGTTTGCTACTTTTTTAAATACTTAGGCTCCTTTCACACGGAGGGTCCGTTCAGGTCCGCCTGTCAGTTTTTTAGGCGGACCTGGACGGACGCTCCATGTAGCCCTATGGAGCCACGGATGTCAGCGGTGACATGTCTGCTGACATCCGACCCGCTCCGATCCGCCAAAGTGTGACGGAGGAAAACCCTATTTTTCCTTCCGTCAGCGGAGCAGATCGGATAAACACGGACAGACGGTCCGTGTTCATCCGATCTCCCCATAGGGGAGAGCGGCGCTCTGACAGGGCGGTCCCTGCACTGTGTGCGGGGACCACCCAGTCATCCGCCGGCTCAGCGGGGATCAACTGAGCGATCCCCGCTGAGCAAGCGGAGCTTCACGGGGCGGATCATGACTGATCCGTCCCGTGTGAAAGAGCCCTTAGGGTGTATTTATACTTTTTTTTATTTTTACTTTTATTTTTTTTACATTCATAGTCTGGGGAAGGGGCACAGTAATAAGTAGACCTTGCATTTTCATGCAAGGTGCACTTTTAGAAGCTCGTACCAGCAGGGAAGAAATTTTCAGAACAGGATTAACAATCTCTTAATTTTCCTAGTATGCATGAATACATAAATAAAAATTTAATACATTCTTAGGAACTTGTAGCAGGATTTGGTTTTGCGAGATTTTTGTAAGGATAAATATATCTGCTTATGTCAATCTTCAGATGTAATTGTCTTAGCACTGTGGACATTTCCTTAAAGAAATGTTAGTTAAAAATGCATGTATTCTGTATGTCTAACAGGTGTAACTATAATGTATTTACATTCTGTAATAAGATAAAAGTGGACAGAGCTGAATAATAAAACGATTAACTATAATTATTATATAGATTAAGATAAGTTGTCTAATGTTCCATGCATATATTATAGAGCATTAAAGGGTAGTTCATCTTTAAAAAAGTACTCTATACAGTCCATGAACATTCCATAATTTCAAACTAATCTGTTTTTGAAAATATCCATTTATGCTCCTAACATAACTGTAGGCCTTCTGTGCATGGAGTGAAACCTGCCCCAAACACTTCTAATATTTTTTACTGCTCCGTCCTGTCCTCTTCCCTGAGGCGGACCAGCTGTTAGGACGAGTGCCCCTTAGCAGTACTGGAAAGAGCGCCATTTTTCTTCTGAGCCTTGTGCACATTTCTGAGCAGTGGGGCTGCAGTGGGACAAAGAGTGTTGCAGCCTGAGGTCATCTGTGGCGACAAGCTATATTGCTGCACATGTCTGGGCTCAGAAGGACGGTCTTTGCTCCTGTACCACTAGGGGGCACTCGTCCTAATGGCTGGTTCATCCTAGAAAAAAGGACAGGACCAAGCTGTGAAAAATATCAGGAGTGTTTGGGGCAGGCTTGATTTCATTCACGAATGGTCACCAGGTATGGGTGGAGCAGAAATTGATATTTTTAAAATCAGATTAGTTTAAAATTTTGCAATAGTGTTCATGAACTGCATAGAGTATATCTTTTAAAGGTGAACCAATCCTTTAAAGTGATTCTAAAGTCTGACAGTAGTGCTACATCTAAATGATGGGGCACACCAACAGGTATTGAACCACATAGGACACGGTTTAATATTTTATTAATAAATACTGTTTTTCCTCTAGTAAAATGCAGGTCATCTGAATTTATCTTCCTTTATTTTTCAGCATGGCCCGGGCTGGGGGTGAAGCTAAGCTTGAGTGGGTTACAAGTCCTGTGACGTCATCCCCCCCCCCGTCCCCCCCACACCCACGCTATGCAAAGCAGAATGGAGCTGTCAGTCTAGGATCTGTTCTGTCCACCAATGTCTTGGATTCCAATTCACTTTGCACAGCCAGGGGGAGGGCCTAAAAAAAGCTGAGGTGACATCACAGGACATGTGACCCGATCAGGCTTAGCCCTGCCCCAACCCTGGTTTTCCTTTTCAGTAAGCCCATGTAAAGAAACTGCTTACATACTTTGAAAGAGGGGAGCATGCGCAGTGTGGTAGCAATGGTGCAGGGGCTCTGTGAGCCTGCAGATTGTTGCCACCACACTATTGGTGACTACTGGGTGCCCCTGTAATTAAACTAATAAATAACTAATAAACAAACCTATTAGGAAGAGATTTATTATTATTTACTTATATTTTTTTTGTTTAGTGACACAATAAATATTGTAAGTTGACTCAATACTCATGAGAACCCCATAACATACAAGCTGGGCAGTAATGTGAGATATTATGTGTGTGTGTTATTAAAGTAATTTCTATGTAAAAATTTTGTTACCACTGTTTGTATAACTACAGATACTTGTTATTGTGCCAAGTAGTCTTAATAAAATAATGATAATAAAAATAATTACTGCATTTATCGGCGTATAACACGCGCCGGCGTATAACACGCACCCTAATTTTAAGAGGGAAGTTTCAGGAAAAAAACATATTTTTAAAATAAACAACTTTGAAGCAAATTAAGGGTCAGAGCCCATCAATGTCCATCTGCAGCCTGATTAATGTCCTCAATGCAGCCCAAATAAAGCTACCAATGCAGCCTGATCAATGCAGCCTGAATAAAGTCGTCAATGCAGCCTGATCAATGCATCAATGCAGCCTGATCATTGTCCTCAATGCAGCCCAAATAAAGTCCTCAATGCAGCCTAAACAAATCAATAAAGCCTGATTATTGTCCTCAATGAAGCATAAAAAAAGTCCTCAATGCAGCATGATAAATGCCTTTATTTAAACTACGGTATATCATTTGCAGCCTCACCATCTCCCTCACCAGCAGCCTGAATCAGGAAATCACCGAGCCATCATCTCCTCTCCACTCGGCTCTCACATTCCACACACACAGTCCTGCCTCCGCCATCGGCATTGGACCAGCTCCTGTGATAGGCAGAACACTGGTCCAATGCCTGTGGCGGAGGCGGGACTGTGTGTGTGTGACATGAGAGCCGAGTGAAAGCCGAGGAGCCGAGTGGAGAGGAGATGACAGCTCGTGAGGTACGCTGTCGGCGTATAACACGCACCCCTGATTTGTCCCCCATTTTCGGGGGAAAAAGGTGCGTGTTATACGCCGATAAATATGGTAGTCTGATTAAAAAATAAAATGTTCTGCTGTAACAATGTAATATATAAAAACGGTCAAACGACCTTCAGGACACAATCTGTGAATCCAGAAAGAAAAAGATGAACTTTTCATATGTCCAGTACTGTAGTAAGATTAAATCATGCTGGACTGCACAACAGCATTATATCCTAATACATTGGACTAGTATGGTTTGTATGAGCTACAAGTTACAGTATCTGCTCTTTGCTCAGCTAATAAACATTGTAGGCATATCATTGTTTTAGCAGGTGTTCTCTGGTCAGAGAGTTGTGTCTCCAACATTGCATACAGATAGATATGACAGATGCTGAATCTAACAAAATCTTTGACATTTTAATTTGATATTATAATGATTATTGTAACCTAATATCAACAGGCCATATTTGCAGTTTAATGATATTCATGTTGATCTATTTATCTTCCCACTGTTGTAGCTAAAAGTAGACGTAGCTTGGGATGTTGTACTAAAATAATAATTTTCTTTTTTTTTTAGGTGAGGCCTTGGGATTTCCGAATGTTGTGCCTGTGCCATATGATAAAATTATAAAGGATCCTGAGTCATTAGTGGTGCTTGGCTTTCCAGATGGGATCCATTTACAAAAGCCTTCTGAATATAGCCTAAAAAGCCTAATGCTTATTCTAGAGCATAGTCATCGTATCCGATTTAAACTGAAAAGGTAATAAGTAGTGAACGTAACAAGAGCAATACAGTCATGGCCGAAATTGTTGGCACCCCAGAATTTTTTCCAGAAAATTAAGAATTTGTCACAGAAAAGTATTGCAGTAACACATGTTTTGCTATACACATGTTTATTCCCTTTGTGTGTATTGGAACAAAACAAAAAAAGGGAGGAAAATAAGGAAATTGGACATAATGTCCCACAAAACTCCAAAAATGGGCTGGTCAAAATTCTTGGCACCCTTAACTTAATATTTGGTTGCACACCCTTTCGAAAAAATAACTGAAATCAGTCGCTTCCTATAACCATCAATAAGCTTCTTACACCTCTCACCCGGAATTTTGGACCACTCTTCCTTTGCAAACTGCTCCAGGTCTCTCTTATTGGAAGGGCGCCTTTTCCCAACAGCAATTTTAAGATCTCTCCACAGGTGTTCAATGGGATTTAGATCTGGACCCATTGCTGGCCACTTTAGAACTCTCCAGCTCTTTGTTGCCATCCATTTCTGGGTGCTTTTTGACGTATGTTTGGGGTCATTGTCCTGCTGGAAGACCCAAGATCTCCGACGCAAACCCAGCTTTCTGACACTGGGCTCTACAGTGCGGCCCAAAATCATTTGGTAATCCTCAGATTTCATGATGCTTTGCACACATTTAAGGCACCCAGTGCCAGAGGCAGCAAAACAACCCCAAAACATCAATGAGCCTCCACCATATTTCACTGTAGGTACTGTGTTCTTTTCTTTGTAGGCCTCATTCCATTTTCGGTAAACAGTAGAATGATGTGCTTTACCAAAAAGCTCTATCTTGGTCTCATCTGTCCACAAGACGTTTAGGATTTTGGCTTACTCAAGTACATTTTGGCAAACTGTAGTCTTGCTTTTTTATTGTAAAATGGAAAAAATCCGCGCTAACCGTGATTAAACTTAGGATTAGTGAATTAATTGATAAATGAAAAAAACATTATATATATATAAATAATAATAGTTAAATAAATAAAGTGAATTAGTGGGTGCTGCAAAAAAATATAATAGCTGGAATAACCGCTACACAAATATATGCAAGAGAAAATAAAAATGCGCTACCCTTCAAAACAAGCAATCATGGTGCTAATAATTCATATGTGTTCACACACAACAAAAAACAAAACAGAACAGAAACAAAATCCTGTGCTGAAAAACGGTAATATATCTGTGGTATCACCTGTGCACAAATGAATGAATAAATAAATGTAAAAAAATGTGAAAGAGAGAAGTTCCAAATGAAGTTCATAAACAAAACAAGAAACCACATCTGCTGATGTATGTGTAATAAACTCTTCAAAGCAGCTGTAGGCGAAAAATCCACATCCAACTTGCTCAGATAAATTATAGAAGAAATGGCAGCTTACCGGATCTAATAGATCTCTGTCACGGAGATCTATAAGGGCTGAGATTCATATGATGATCCCACTGGACATTCAGCCACGAAAAACTGGAATCGGATGATATCTCCCTCCTCCTGGATGTTTATTCCAAGGAAAAAGGTTCTCCCTCCAGGTATCAGCTGATGTGATTAGCTCATGCGGCACAATGGATGTTTGGTAATAAGGAAGAAAGGAAAATAAAACCACATGGTGCAGTATTCCTTATAAAATAGGATACCCTTTATTTATCCTGGGTAAAAATGACATCAAACAGGTTTTCAAATCCGGAGCGGCAAACTCCAAAAAACAATGCTAGTACTCAGCTGCGGTCTGTGCCGATCAGCTGTAGCATAGTGACGTCACGTTCGTTAGCTCCACCCGACGCTGCGTTTCGTCGTAAGAGGCGCCCACTGGGAAAGGAGGCTTTTTTATGTCTCTGTGTCAGCAGTGGGGTCCTCCTGGGTCTCCTGCCATAGCGTTTCATTTAATTTAAATGTCGACAGATAGTTTCCGCTGACACTGATGCTCCCTGAGCCTGCAGGACAGCTTGAATTTCTTTGGAACTTGTTTGGGGCTGCTTATCCACCATCCGGACTATCCTGCGTTGCAACCTTTCATCAATTTTTCTCTTCCGTCCACGCCCAGAGAGATTAGCTACAGTGCCATGGGTTGCAAACTTCTTGATAATGTTGCACACTGTGGACAAAGGCAAATCTAGATCTCTGGAGATGGACTTGTAACCTTGAGGCTGTTGATATTTTCTCCACAATTTTGGTTCTCAAGTCCTCAGACAGTTCTCTTCTCCTTTTTCTGTTGCCCATGCTTAGTGTGGCACACACAGACACACAATGCAAAGACTAAGTAAACTTCTCTCCTTTTTATCTGCTTTCAGGTGGAATTTTTATATTGCCCACGCCTGTTACTTGCCCCAGGTGAGTTTAAAGGAGCATCACATGCTTGAAACAATCTTATTTATCCACAATTTTGAAAGAGTGCCAAGAATTTTGACCAGCCCATTTTTGGAGTTTTGTGTGACATTATGTCCAATTTGCTTTTTTTCCTCCCTCTTTTTGTTTCGTTCCAATACACACAAAGGGAATAAACATGTGTATAGCAAAACATATGTTACTGCAATACTTTTCTGTGAGAAATACTTGATTTTCTGGAAAAATTTCTGGGGTGCCAACAATTTCGGCCATGACTTTAAATGGCTGGGAGTAGTTTATTTAAAGTGAACCTTGCGCTAAAAAAAGCAAGACCTTTTTATTTATTCATGGTCCACCTTTTCATGTCTGTACATTCAATTCAAATAAAAAAAAGCCTGTGGGAGAAAAAAGTTAGTAAATATACTTAGCTTACCCCTAACTTCCACCCACAGCCCCTGGGCAAGGGTGCAGCAGTCACCATCATTTTGGCAATATCCTGAGAGAATGTTGAATATTCTGAATGCGCTGCACTTGAGCATGTTGTCTCGAGATTGGGGTACTCTCAGTTTATAAAACTTGGCAGGGATTTTTATCAGCTTTCTTTCCTTTATAGTCTGCATTACGTTAATTTTCCCATATGAACGTACTGTAAAAACTACATTTCCTGGCTGTCTTTTTTGCCTTAAATTACCACAAATTCCTTACATTATTACTATGTGTAATATCATATCATATACTGTAGCAATGGTACTTTTTTTTATAGTCATAGCTGGACAAGACAATCTAAAATAGGTAAGCTGTATAGTATTACATTACTATTTATCGATAAGATGACTTCTAACATTGTGGTGTAAGGGACCCATGATTTAGCTTGAAAGTAAGAGTTAAAAAAAGTCTTGTGACCACTGTTGGTAGGTTATGTATGCACTACTCAAGCTGTGTTATTGGTCAGTTTACTGTCCAGTAATGAGAGACAATACTATGGATTTCTAGAGGATATCAGCCTGAAACTGTGTGAGCTGCCCACAGATCCAAGCCTGGCTATGTGGGAATAGAGAAAAGTGTGTGGTAGTACTGTAATATATATTTTGATTATTTGTGTTATGTTACTTTTTTCTATATAGAGCTCCTGAAGAACCAAACAGAGACCCAATGCCTTGTTCAGATTTCAACTGCTCCCCTGTTGCCACAGCAAAAGTTGTTCCAGATGCAGGACTAAATTCCATAGTCTCGAAACCAACAAATCATGATAATCCATCCAGTGTACCAAACTTCATGTACAATGTCCCAATACCTAGCCAGCTTTGTATGGAATTGAAGCAGGAGGCCCACTCAAATATCCCTGTACTTAACCCTGTGAATGAGGTACTTACCCACCAGTCACCAGGAGAACAGAAGCAGGATTTCCCAGAATGTTCTGGTGAGGACAATATCATATTTTTGGAAACAGTACATTTTTTAAATGACTTAAATGCTTACAGAGCAACAGATTTTAAAGCTGTACTGCAGTCAAACATTGTAATACACAAATAAAATGCATCTAGAGAGCTGTTTTACCTGCTAGCTGATTAGCATTTCAGTCCTGAGATTTACACAGCCCCATCATACAACACTGCCAAGAGGAGGACACAACTTTCTCTTTGCGGTAAAGAAGGCAGTAGTGTCATAGCCTGTGGTTAGGGAGCAGCAGGAGATGATGAAGTCATCCCTCTGCCCAAAATGTTTTTTTTTCCAGTCAGCTTGCTCCTTGTCAACACATCTTTTTGTAGCTCGTCTAACTTTGTGTTAAAATTAAAGTATTTGCACAAAAAAATAATGATTTATTTATCATTATATAGCTGTATTCATTTGTGTCTTCTATTCTTGCCTGAAGTTCAGCTTTAAACAAGTGCAGATCAAATAACAATTCATATATGAAAAATCTCATTAAAAATCATAAGTGAGTATATATAAAAAATTGATCCCAAACAATAAAGTGCAAATAACATTTAACAGTTCATATATGGAAAGTTCATCATAATCTTCAATTAAGTGCTCGCTTGTGATTTTCAAAAAATGCTCGCTGTGATGAAAGAATCAAAAGTAGTTTGTCCTGGTGCTGAGAAACACCCCAAACGCCCCCCCCACCCCCCGAAAGATTTGACCCATTTTCTCAAAATAGGTCAAAAACAATTAAGGTAAGGGAATCCTCGGATATGAAGAGTTTCCTCATAGTGTAGTATTTAAAACTTTTTATTCCAGTAATGGTAAAATTACAGTTACATTATAGCTAAAAAAAAACAAAACAAGCATCAATGGAAAATCCAGGAACGCTAGTTTATGTTCCACCTGTGTTCCATAAAGCCGAAGTGACATGTACCGGAAAGTCTCACTCTATGCGTTTCATCAGCAAGCGCCTGACGTCATCAGGAGTCTGATGGGCCCCTGATGACGTGTCAAGGTCACCTGTGGCCAGGTGACAGATGCACACTGTAGGGGGACAGGAGTGCACCGCAAGGTAGTGAACCCTATGGCTGACTGCTGCGGATAGGAAACTGGGTGGTTGTGGAAAGCGGGACCAGAGGAGCAAAACCGGGATCCTAACGGAAGCTAGAGCCAAGATTCCCCAGGGCGCGGAGTCTAAGACCCAGCAGGTCTTCTCCAGGGCCTCTAGTGGTGAGGATGTTATGCTGCAGGCTGGGACCAGGTCGCGGCCCCTGGAGTTTCCTAGCTCACGCCCCGTAGGATAAGGGGAAAAGAGGGGAAGCAGCAGCACAAGATATGAGAGAACCGAATAACAAGCTGAAGGTCAGGGGCCACAAGCAGACAAGGATAACGAAAGAACGAGCCGAAGGTCAAGGGTCACGAGCAGACAGGGATAGTCGGGGACAAGCCAAATATGTAACAGAGAGACAGACGTAGCACACGGCAGGCAGGAACCCAAACACACAATGCCTAACGAACACGTTGATCAGCAAAGCAGGCTTGCAGTGCACAGGTTAATATAGTGTTCTGTGATAGGGCCTGGGGTGGAGTCTGGCTGGGAGGAGATTATAAAGGAAGCCAGGTGAAAGGGCTCAGGCCTCTAAGATGAACACATGGGAAGGAAGGTAAGCTGACAGACAAACACTACTGCATATCCATGACAGTACCCTCCCTCTTATGGGCCCTCCCCCGCCTGGGCCCAGACTTAAAGGGAAATCTCTGATGAAACCTTCTCAACAGATGAGGTGCAGCGACATCAGATGCAGCGATCCAAGACGCCTCCTCAGGACCAAAACCTCTCCAATGCACAAGGTACTGAAGAATGCCTCTGCAGAGCCGAGAATCCAGAACTTGTCTAACCTCGTACTTAAGATTATCCTCAGAGATCGAAAACGAGGTAGGGAGATGACAAGAAGATCTATTGAGGACCAAAGGCTCTCTAGGAATAAGCAAGGGCATGAGAGGATCAACAGGAATCTGAGGAGGGTCCCCTAGACCCTTAAAGGGGAACTGGTCATCTTGCACAGGACCATCAGACTGGGCAGATGTCAGTGGAACCCTGAAGTCAGGTTGGTTAGAAGGTGACATGTCGCCGGAGTCAAACTGAATAGCTGAAGGACAAGCAGAATGTCCCGAACAAGAAAAAGTAGGAGGCTCACTGGGCATGGGCTGGACTGGCATAACTAGTACAGAGGCAGAGTGAATAGCTGAGTCAGGTGTAGCGACTACCTGAATCGCATCGCAAGACGTAGCGACTGCAGGACTTGTAGACAAGCTAGCCTGGCTGTGCGTCCAAGTGTGGTTAGGGACAGAGAAATGTAAATGGTTATGCAACCTGGAATGAATGACCGGCTCAGATTCACAGGGGGTAACCTTGGGTAGGCAGGACGAGGAACAGGAGGGACCCCAAGCCAGGATCTGTCCAGTAGTCCAGTCCACATGAGGAGAATGGAGCTGTAACCATGGGAGACCCAAAATTATAGGCGTTGAGGCCTTGGGTAAGATAAGGAAGGATATCCACTCCTGGTGGAGTGTCCCTACCGACATCTTAACAGGGAGGGTCTGGAAGCGGATAGGTCCCCCTGGGAGAACAGTACCATCAATCGCCAAGACCACCAATGGTGTGGTGAGGGGCAAAAGAGTAAGTCTCATGGACGATGCGATTTCCCAGTCCATAAAATTACCAGCGGCTCCGGAATCCAGATATGCTGAGACCGAATGAGAAGAAGCACCAACATGAAGGAACACAGAAAGCAGAAGACGAGAAGGGGAAGGTGATATTTCTGGGTCCAATACTCCACTTTCCAGATGAAGTGGACCCGAACGTTTTTCTGGACAAAGAGAGCAAGTGTCACGAAAATGACCTTTGCCCCCACAGTAAAGACACAGACCAAGAGTTCTGCGCCTAGCACGTTCCTCGGGGGATAGCCTGGTCCGACCCAGCTGCATGGGTTCCTCAGCTGGTAGGAGATGCTCTACGGGTCGAAGAGAGGGGAGCTCAGGCTGACTAAGAACCAAGGAGTGCTGGCGTTGCTTTTCTAAGGTCCTCTCCTGAAAGCGAATATCGATCTGGTTACACAAGGAGATAACGCCGGCCAGATCAGTGGGGATGGTTCTTCCTGCTAATTCATCCTTCACTCTATCAGACAGGCCATGCAAAAAGGTTGCGACTAAGGCCTCATTGTTCCAGCTCAACTCAGCCGACAGTATGCGGAAATGAAGGGCATACTGTCCCACAGAAGCAGACTCTTGGCGGAGACGTAAAAGGGCGCTGGCCGCTGAAGAGACACGAGCCGGTTCTTCGAAGATATTCCGAAAAAGTTTCAAGAAGCCAGACAGGCTAGAAACCACTGGATCATTCAGTTCCCACAGAGGGGCTGCCCAGGCTAAAGCTTCACCAGAGAGGAGGGAAATGATATAGGCTACCTTAGCCCGATCAGACAGGAAGTTTTGGGGCTGGAGCTCAAAATGAATTGTGCATTGGCTAAGGAACCCCCTGCAAGCCTTGGAGTCCCCAGAGAAACGGGACGGAGCTGGCAGTTGTAGTGAGTTTGTGGCTGCGACTGGTGCAATAGGTGCAGCCGCTGGTTGTATTTGAGGTTGCGGATTCAGGGTTCCCAAGGAGGCCTGAAGCTGCTCAAAGCGAGAAGCCAGATCCTGGAGGAATCGCATCACCTGAGTCTGATTCGATTCCTGGGTTTCAAGTCTGCAAACTATGCCCTGCAACGGATCATCCACGGGTAACGGGATGTCTGCCGGGTTCATGGCTGATCAAACTGTCAAGGTCACCTGTGGCCAGGTGACAGATGCACACCGTAGGGGGACAGGAGTGCACCGCAAGGTAGTGAACCCTATGGCTGACTGCTGCGGATAGGAAACTGGGTGGTTGTGGAAAGCGGGACCAGAGGAGCACAACCGGGATCCTAACGGAAGCTAGAGCCAAGATTCCCCAGGGCGCGGAGTCTAAGACCCAGCAGGTCTTCTCCAGGGCCTCTAGTGGTGAGGATGTTATGCTGCAGGCTGGGACCAGGTCGCGGCCCCTGGAGTTTCCTAGCTCACGCCCCGTAGGATAAGGGGAAAAGAGGGGAAGCAGCAGCACAAGATATGAGAGAACCGAATAACAAGCTGAAGGTCAGGGGCCACAAGCAGACAAGGATAACGAAAGAACGAGCCGAAGGTCAAGGGTCACGAGCAGACAGGGATAGTCGGGGACAACCCAAATATGTAACAGAGAGACAGACGTAGCACACGGCAGGCAGGAACCCAAACACACAATGCCTAACAAACACGTTGATCAGCAAAGCAGGCTTGCAGTGCACAGGTTAATATAGTGTTCTGTGATAGGGCCTGGGGTGGAGTCTGGCTGGGAGGAGATTATAAAGGAAGCCAGGTGAAAGGGCTCAGGCCTCTAAGATGAACACATGGGAAGGAAGGTAAGCTGACAGACAAACACTACTGCATATCCATGACATGACGTCAGACGTTTGCTAATGAAATGCGTAGGGTGGGATTCTCCTAAGGCATTAAGTGAAACTGAGCAAGTGAGGAGTAAGCAGATTTACAGCCTTCAGTTTTCTGTGTGCCTAGTGTCCATTTTTCCTTCAGGCATATAACCATAGGTTGCCTAATTATGATCAAGCTGTTTCTCTTAAAGGAAAATAAAGAAAACATGTTAAATTCTGAGCTAAAATACAGTATTAATAAAGGATGATATGCTATTCAGTTACTAAGTCTAAAGCCCTGTACACACGGGCAGGAATCCCGTCGGAAAAAAAACTTTGTTTTTTTCGACGGGATTCCTGGCAAGCTTGTCTTGACAACCATTCAAAAGAACCATCGTTCTTTTGAATGGCAAGAACGCGGTGACGTAATCGACTACAGTTTTCCTGTCGATAACCCATACACATTTCTCTGCAAAAAGCTCTCCCAGCTGTTTTCTTGCCGAGAAAACCGGTCGTGTGTTCGAGGCTTGAGTTTTAATGGAGAACTACATCCCTCCCGTTCTTGAGGTATGGAAGTTAGGTGAGGCACATACTTGAATAGATTATAAGATGTCTGCAGCCAATGCTTTCTCTTTCAGATCAATCAAACTGTGTAGAATATATTGTAAATAACACACATGGATACACAGGGGTTGATTTACTAAAACTGGAAAGTGTAAAATCTAGTGAAGCTGTGCATGGTAGCCAATCAGCTTTTAACTTCAGCTTGTTCAATTAATCTTTGACAAAAAAAATTGGAAGCTGATTGGTTCTATGTAGTGCTGCATCAGAGTTTGCACTTTCCAGTTTTGGTAAATCAACCCCAATGCTTTGTACAAGTGATCTGTAGATACAAAAAATGTTACTTAAGTGGATAACAGAAATTAATATTTTTCATGTGTTTGACTTCATCTATGGAAAATAGTTACATTGAGTCCTACTCCACCAACGCTTTATGAATTTACATACAGTGCCTTGAAAAAGTATTCATACCCCTTGAAATTTTCCACATTTTGTCATGTTACAACCAAAAACATAAAGGTATTTTATTGGGATTTTATGTGATAGACCAACACAAATTGGCGCATAATTGTGAAGTGGAATGAAAATGATAAATGGTTTTAAATTGTTTTTACAAATAAATATTTGAAAAGTGTGGCGTCCATTTGTATTCAGCCCCCTTTATTCTGATACCCCTAACTAAAATCTAGTGGAACCAATTGCCCTCAGAAGTAACCTAAATATTAAATAGAGTCCACCTGTGTGTAATTTAATCTTAGTATAAATACAGCTGTTCCGTGAAGCCCTCAGAGCTTTGTTAGAGAACCTTAATGAACAAACTGCATCATGAAGGCCAAGGAACACACCAGACAGGTCAGGGATAAAGTTGTGGAGAAGTTTAAAGCAGTGTTAGGTTATAAAAAAAATATCCCAAGCTTTGAACATCTCACAGAGCACTGTTCAATCCATAATCGGAAAATAGAAAGCGTATGCAAACCTACCAAGACTTAGCCATCCACCTTAACTGACAAGCTGGGCAGGGAGAGCATTAATCAGAGAAGCAGCCAAGAGGCCCATGGTAACTCTGGAGGAGCCGCAGAGGTCCACAGCTCAGGTGGGAGAATATGTCTACAGAACAACTATTAGTCGGGCACTCCACATATCTGGCTTTTATGGAAGAGTGACAAGAAGAAAGTCATTGTTGAAAGAAAGCCATAAGCTATGTGTGGCAGAAAACTAATACTACACATCACCCTGAACACACCACTGTGAAACATGGTAGTGGCAGCATCATGTTATGGGGATGCTTTTCTTCAGCAGGAACAGGAAAGCTGGTCAGAGTTGTTGGGAAGATGGATGGAGCCAAATACAAGGCAGTCTTAGAAGAAAACTTGTTAAAGTCTGCAAAAGAATTGAGACTGGAGCGGAGGTTCACCTTCCAGGAGGACAACGACCCTAAACATACAACCAGAGCTACAATGGAATGGTTTAGATCAAGGCATATTCATGTGTTAGAATGGCTCAGTCAAAGTCCAGACCTAAATCCAATTGAGAATCTGTGGCGAGACTTGAAAATTGCTGTTCACAGACGCTCTCCATCCAATCTGAAATAAGTTGAGCTATTTTGAAAAGAAGACTGGGCAAAAATGTCACTCTCTAGATGTGCAAAGCTGGTAGAGACATCCCCAAAAAAGACTTCCAGCTGTAATTTCAGCGAAAGGTGATTCTACAAAGTATTGACTTAGGGGGGCTGAATACAAATGCACGCCACACTTTTTAGATTTTATTATTTATTTATTTTTTAAACCATTTATCATTTTCCTTCCACTTCACAATAATGTGCCAATTTGTGTTGTTCTATCACATAAAATCCCATCAAAATACATTTACATTTTTGGCTGTAACATGACAAAATGTGGAAAATTTAAACGGGTATGAATACTTTTTCAAGGCACTGTATAGATGAATATTGATACCTTCATTTCCAATCACATTTTGGGTTAGTCACATGAAGTGGTCTTGTGAGTGATCATCTTCACTGAAAAGACTCTGATCTGTTAGAATACAAAACACTAATGTTATGTTTTAGAGAAGGTCCAGTTATTTGTTCCAGTTTTCATGATTTGAGGTTTGGAGGGTTTTTTTTTTTTTTTTTGGCCTGCATCACGATTATTAGAATAAACATGTCAATGGTACCTGAACGCACTCAGATTGTCCAAGTATTTTGAAATACAATACATGAGGTTGTATTTTAGTATTAATCTTACAATATTAAGATTTTCTGTCAATTCTCTCTCTTATATCATTTTTTTTTGTATTTTTGTAATCAGTACCACAGTCATCTGTACCTGGCAGCAGTCTCAGGCAAAATGTCCATGCCTCAAAACGTGTCCTTTTCTCAATAGTTCATGATAAAACAGGTAAGAGGGAAACGAAGCATAATATCAGGCAATGTTTATGTACATACACCCTCTTAGGCTTGGTTATGTATGTGTATAATATACACGGTCCAAAGCATCGTACACACGATCGGATTTTCTGACAACAAATGTGTGATGGAAGGGTTTTGATGAATAATCTGACCGTTTGTACGCTCCGTCGGGCAATTGTTGTCGGAATTTCCGACAACGAATGTTGGATAGCATGCTTTCAAATTTTCCGACAACAAATGTGTCTTGTCGGATTATCCGATTGTGTGTACACAAATCCGTCGGAAAAAAATCCAAAGTACAAACACGCATGCTCCGAACCAATGCTAGCCACAGCACAACATTACCAGAAGTTGCCCAAAGTGTGCTGCTCAAGAGATGAAAAACCACGTAGTTTAGTGTATGTTGGCTGAAAAAGTTCTGCTGTCTGTATGCATACCAAGTTCACGGCCAACGCCCTTCGCACAAAATTCAACTCATTTGTCCGCTGGAAATCCGATCGTGTGTACGAGGTTTTAGGGAACAAGAGTCACCAGGAAAGCAGCCGGCCACTGGATATATACCTGTAAGGGGAATGCTTTTGTAGACCCCAAGGTGGGTCTCCCCTGGAGACCCTCCTAGGTGACTGGTTAAGGGCACTTTTTTTTTTTTTAGAGAGAGAGAAACACAAGATTTGCACCAAAGTTTATTACTGGATTTCTGATTATTCACAGAAAGTGTATGAGCATGTGCACTAAGTGAATGGACTGGATTTTATGATCACTTTTCTATAAATACTTTTTACAGTATACATTTAAGATTGCTGAGTTGTTATGGTTATTTCAACTGCATGTTACTTTTGAGTATATATCAAAAGTGTGTTATGTCACTATAAACTATGATTACCTTTTTTTTTTTACCTATTGCCACGTTTAAATTTGTTTGTTTCGTTAATATTTAACAAGTGTTTGCATTATATGTAATTATTTGAGCTAGCTGGATATGTAGCGCTTCACATTTCTTTGATTTTTGATTTTTACATTTGGGAACGCAGTCGGTGTTAAGCAGCAACCTTGAGCATTCTTGTTTTGTTTATTTATTTATTTATTTACACATCACCCCACCCATAGTAGCACAGAAGTTTTACCACATTTTTTAGGGCCACCATAATGGGTTTCATATTGCCCAAAATCTGGGCAGCCTCGGAAGCAGTTGGATGGGTACAATAGTAGACATTTTGCAATCTTAGCTGGGGTAAAATACCAACGAGACATAACTTTGAAGGAATTTTCAAGAGCCAGGACATTGCGAGAGGATTTAAACAGGGCCTCAAACATTTTACGCCAGTCGCCTGGTTGTGGATCACTTTTTTTATTATTTTTTATATATAATGCATGCAGAATATAGGAATCGGCTATTTTTCTCAATGTACTTGTACAAGTTTAATGGGTTTTTCTTTTAACATTTCTTCTCCATATATTCTTGTTTTGTTAGAGAAATGGGACAGCTTTATTAAGGAAACGGAGGATATCAATACCCTCAGGGAGTGTGTACAAATCCTGTTTAACAGCAGATATGGTGAGAGCTAATGCATTCCTACATTTGCCTTACATTAAAAAATAAATTAAAACCTTAGAATGGAATGGAATAGACTCTCTGATAAAGATAAAGGAACTCCATCACTTTTTTATTTTAAACTTCTTCGGTAAATACGCGTTTTTGATATTTGAATAAACAAACCTACATTTGAGTTTGGTTAGATTTTATATACATTTATGCAGAAGATATTTTAGTCTCCTTCAAAAATAAGTGTAGTAATATCTCACTTTTTGAATCCTCATTGGTTACACTAGGGTGCATATTTATAAGGCAGTAAGTCTTATAATCACCAAACCTTCACTGCAGGTGATTCTTGTGGGTGCATGTGTTTTAAATGGCAGTGATTGATTCACCAACAGTGAGGCTACTTTCACACTAAGGCGCTTTACAGGCGCTATAGCTCTAAAAACAGCGCCTGTAAAGCACCTGTAAAGTGCCTCTCCTGTCACTCCAGTGGGAAAGCCCGAGGGCTTTCCCACTGCACTGGTGCGCTTGTGGGACGTTAAAAGTCCTGCAAGCAGCATCTTTGAGGCGCTTTAGGAGCGGTGTATGAACCGCTCCTAAAGCGCCCCTGCCCGTTGAAATCAATGGGCAGTGCTGCCAAAGCGCGGCAGCGGTGCTTTGCGGGTGCTATTAACCCTTTATTCGGCCGCTAGCGGGTGTTAAAAGCGCCCCGCTAGCGGCCGAAAATCGCCTCTAAAACGTTGTGTAGCCAAACAAAATATGCATAGTTAAAGACTAATTGAAATACCTGTCACGACTCTGCTCCCACCAGGCGCTGAGTGGCTGACCAGAACCTAGTGTAGCAGCTGGTAGAGAAAGCCACAGAGTAGATACGGAGGACTTGGCTGGCTGGCTTTTTAGGGCTCTAACCACTTAGTGGTGGTTAGAGCCCTAAAAAGGGCAGAGGCACAGAATCTAAGATGTCTCTTGATCTTCACCAAAGCCACCTAACGGTGGAGATGTTGCACTGCAGGTAGTAATAAGGTTGCAGTCCTCTGGCCCACCCAAGGGCTATACCATCTGCTAGCGATAATCACAAGTGAATCCACCAGGCTGGTTGTACCCAAGTTGATTGATTGATTGAACTTGTTACATTCATCCTGCCCATACAGGGTTCGAATCCTGGCCGAGATTCGAACCGTCTATGGCCAGCCTAAGGCTGGCCATACATTATACTATTTTCTTGTACAATTTTCTTTTAGCTTTACCAAAACCATATAATATGAGGTCAAGCCCAAACGCTTTCAATTTGTATGCAATCAGGCATACATGGTTGAAGGTAACTGAACAAGAAAATAGTATAATGTATGGCCAGCTTAAGAGACAACAAGAGGCTCAGACTAGGAGTGCACAGGTGCAGCTAACGAGGTTTGTCTGACATAGGGTGACCACATTTCCAAACTGCCATTCAGGGACACCCCCCCTTTCCCCCCCACTTCCTTCCCAAAAAAATATTATTTCAAAACTCTCGCCGACAAAGGTTTTAGAGCAGAGGTCCCCAACCTTTGGACCGGAGGGGGGGGGGGGGTTAGGTTGGGGGATGGAAGAATGTAGTCTTGGGGTTGATGGGAAATTTAACGTCGGGTGATTTGTCGGGCGAATTGCCGGTGTTAGCACTTAAATCATCCCGACACCATGCTTCATATGGTGTCAGGATGATCAAATCACATTATTTCTATTACTACATTGTAATATATAATGAAATAGTTCAACTTACCATAATGCAGAATCAGTGGGAACCCTGAGCTGGTCACTTGCCATCAGATGCAGCGTGCCGCCGTCGCCTGCCACCAGATACAGCGTACCACCGTCGTCTGCCACCAGATGCAGCTTGTCACTTGCCACTGTCGCCTGCCACCAGATGCAGCGTGTCACTTGCCACTGTCGCCTGGCACCAGATGCAGTGTGTAACTTGCCACCGTCGCCTGCTGACAGATGCAGTGTGTCACTTGCCACCAGATGCAGCTCCTCCTCCGCTTTGAATGCAGGGAGTCGCGGCCGTGACATCACCGGTTGTTAGATGCCAGGCGGCTGTAACAACCAGTGGCCTGGCCAGTAGAAGAGTCTCTCAGGTGATGGTGGAGGCGGACCAAGTGCCAGCGCTATGGCGGGGTCAGCTTCTTTCCGGGGACCCTGTATTGTCCCGAAATGAAGGTGCCCGGGACCTGGGACAGACCTGCCAATTGCAGGACTGTCCCGGGCAATCCGGGACACGTGGTCACCCTAGTCTGACACTCACAGGGGAAACAGACTGGTGCAGAGAAACAAGTAACAATCTGGAGTGAAGAGAGCCAAGGAGGGGAATGAAGATGGAATGAAGGTAGAAGTGTGCGAAGTGACAGAGCAGGAAACAGGCAGAGGGACAGAAGGCTGGGGGCAGGCTTGGGCACACTGGGAAGAAGACAGGAAACGAGCTGGGAGAATTAGGAATGCTAGGGATAGAAACGTTCAAAGAGCATGCAGGGGGGACTGGCTGCGAGCATGTGGACATGTTGCTCAAACATTGAGCAACCCACGCACTAGCCCTTTAAGACAGCGCCCCCTCTGTGATTGGCTGGAAGCTGGCAGCTGCACACAGAGGCTGGAGCATGGAACAGGAGAGAGTGACAATACTCTTGTTAATGCTATAGACTTTGTCACATTTTCTCTTCTCCAGCTTTAAAAGCCAATTAAGTCACAGAAAACTCAAGCGCCCAAGATCAGCTGATGTATATTATGTCATTACAAGCCTGTAGTCACCTGTATTGATTATGGTTAGCAGCTAAAAGCAGTACTTTCTGTCATTCATGCGTAATTTTTTCTCTGTTTTAGCTGAAGCTTTAGGCCTCGATCACATGGTGCCTGTGCCATACAGAAAGATTGCCTGCCATCCAGAAGCAGTAGAGATAATAGGAATACCCGATAAAATCCCCTTTAAACGTCCATGTACTTATGGAGTGCCAAAACTCAAGCGAATCCTAGAAGAACGGCACAATGTTCATTTTAACATCAAAAGGTAATATACTGTAGGGAATTAATAGACATAATTGCCTGCTGCAGAGGTAACTGAACTTAATAAATATTTATTTCTTTCCCTTGCCCAGTATGTTTGATCAGAGAATTTTCGAAGGTAAGTGTATGTCTGTATTTTTTGTTAAAAGTCTATATATAAAAATCTGTTTACATCTACATAAAACATAATAACACTGCTCATAAACAGATGTATAGCACATGCACTTTTAGGGCTTTAATGCTTTTATATTAACACTGATGATACAGCATGTTGCAGCAAGGGCAGAACACACAGCTAGATGGTATGAATGTACAGTAATTATCTTACAATCTCAGCATTTCTTTTATAAATCCATTTCTTACAAATACATTTTTTCTTTTTCTGTTTCAATGATTTTTATTAAAAAATGCAAAACATTTGACATTTTGGCGTAAACTGTTTGCCATACCTTAATATAATTATACAACGTGATCTTTACAGAAAAGTAAATCATTTTCTTCCGGCCTGCACATCCGGTGTCGTATAATCACAATTCCGAAAAGAACAATAATCTAACACAACCAGTCAACATTACTGTAGTCTAGAAGGGAAATACAAACATTCCCGTTCCCCCGGAGGGGGGGGCAAGACCAAAGTCAATTCCAGAAGAAAAAAAAAAGGAATAGAAGTAGTAAGAAAGGAATTACAAAGATGAGAGTGCACTCCCTAAGATTTTGTTAATCCCTGATGTCTCACAGGGGGTCAGACAAGTACTTAACCCACGGTTCCCAAATCTTGTCAAATAGGGTCCGTTTGTCCTGTAAGATCGCCGAGAGGCGTTCATTTACCATGATCCATGTCAATTTATTTTTTACCAGATCAAATGGGATCGTGGGTGTCTTCCACAATCTGGCAATCGCTATTCTGGCTGCTGTGAAAATAAAGGCCACCAGTTTCCCTACCTGTTTTGGTGTACCTTCTACCGGGCATCCCAGGAGAGCTTGTTGCAGTGATTTAATTAAGTTCACCTATGTTAGTGAGAAGATAAATTGTAAAGGCAGACCCAAAAACGTTTGACCTTGGGACAGGACCACCATATATGAATCATCGTTCCTTCCAGTCCGCACCCTCGGAAGCAGGAGGGAGAGGCCCCTGGAACGAACGAGGCTATTCTTGTTGGTACCATGTACCATCTAAGCAAAGCCTTGTAATTTGCTTCGATTAATGAGATATTTATGTAAAATTTAGACGCACACTGTGACGTTGTGGACCAATCGGCAAGTGTGAGTGTCTCACCTATATCTTGTTCCCACTTCTTCATGTAAAACAATTTCTCTGGGGTGGAGGTCAATATACTATAGATTTTGGAAATAAAGCCAGTGTGCTTATCAAAGGTTCTACACAAGTACTCCATTGAAGTGGATGAAGTCAAATCGGCCGCGTTTTGCAGAGTGTGCAAAAAATGCAGTATTTGCATATAATGAAAAGTTTCTGAATTTGGGAGTAGGTACTTCTCTTGAAGGGATCCTTGTGTTAGAATCCCCCTATGATCATAGAGATCAGCTATGCGTATCAAACCCTTGTTTGTCCACCAAGCAAGGGACAGGGAATTGAGACCTGGGGTGAAGTCTGGATTGCCCACTAGGGGGGCCATGGGAGTATGTGGGGATTTGAAGTTATGGGATTTCGTCAGTCTGTCCCATAGGTTCAATGAAAATGATAATGTAGGACACATCATGGCTGGTCTGTCTTTTGGTCTCAGCCACATCAAGTGACTGATTGGTTTAGTGGGATGCAAGGTAGATTAGATTTTCATCCAGATGGGTGGGGATTGAAAGCGGATTAGCTGTGCCAATTGCAGATTTTTTTTTTTTTTTTTTTACGTTGATAGCCTCCAGCTTGGATAGGATCCTCAAAAACTGTAAAAAAAAGAAAAAAGA
This sequence comes from Rana muscosa, assembly GCA_029206835.1. Taxonomy (NCBI): domain Eukaryota; kingdom Metazoa; phylum Chordata; class Amphibia; order Anura; family Ranidae; genus Rana; species Rana muscosa. The sequence goes on from CM055117.1 coordinate 621,777,437, forward strand.
AAAAAAAAAGCCGATTTAGTTGTACTTAAACATACTAGCAACAATGTCCAGGACTACCATCTTTTAGTTTGCCCATATACTGTATACAGTGAGTATGTACATATAGCAATCACAGAATTATTAAAAACATTAGTGAACCTTTTGTATACACTTTTTCTGAATGAAAATTTCCAAGTCACCCATGTAAATGTAGTACATTACCAGTGACCTGATTTATAAGACACAACATTTCCACAAGCTGATTGTACAGAAGCCAGTGCACTTGATAACCAAAATGTTCTGGACACAGCACACAAGGGGCAAACACTAAAATGAATATTGAGTGGGCAGAGTTTGTGTCCTGAATAAACTTCCCCTCCATCTTTGTTTCAGTGTCTGTCCCTTCTGTTGCGTTTTGAAGGAAGCCATTGTGCCCCTTCCTATACAGGCTGGCCTGTATGGACAGGGGTGTCTACTAATGCAGGTTGGTAGCAATATACTGCATTTTAGAAAGTAGTGGCGTACACAAATTTATTCTTCCTTTAGGCACATTTGACCAACAAGTCCATAGTTATTTTAGAAACAGCTAATATTTCTTGTACTGATGGCTTGTCACTTTGAAGTGTTATTGTTCTGAATTATACAACTGACATAACCATAACCAGGTGCTAAATTTACCAAAGAAACATCAAAGTCTGATTCCAACTCCCTGGGAGAAGAGGCTGGTTTTGATGTCCCGAAGAGCGCAACCATGGATATGCTTGGGAGTAGGTAGGTATGAATTTCAGCCATTGATGTACATCTAGACCTAATGTGCAGTTTTCTTTTATGTAACACTGAAATATTTGGCATTTGGAACTTAAACTATAAAATATGCTATCAAATTGCAAAACTACTAGAAATAGGGTTTCTTTCTCGTACATCACGGAACACAGAGCGACATAGTCATTACTAATGGGTTATATAGATACCGTCAGGTGCTGGCACTGGCAACTTCCAAAACCGGAAGTACCCTCCCCTATATAAGCCCCTCCCATCCGGGAGCACCTCAGTTTTTTGCCAGTGTCTAAGGTGTTGGCCAAGAAGAAACATGTGTTTTTCACTGAGCTTGCGTACAGGTTCTTTTGGGCCTCAGTAAGCTATTCCGGATCCGACCAAAAAAGCTTCATAGCTAAACGGTCGGTACCCGGGCCTTGCAGAGAAGAGCAAGGTTTTGCCTGTAATGCTTCTCTTAGGAGAGCTGGACCCTGGGATCCAGAGCTCTGGTCATACCCACGACCAAGATGTTTTCTGTGCAGGGTGCTATACAGGTCCAGGGGAGTGGAATCCTTGGGAACCCGGTCCCTGAAGGTTTGATTACAATGCCTGCCGTGATAGGTGAAGTTTGGGCTTTTGTGGACCAAACAAAGTCCTGCGGCGGGGAACAGGTAAGTGGGGGCCCCCAGGAACTTGGTTCTATTGGGGGACCCCCAAGCCTAATTTGTCTTTCTGTCTGTTACCTAATGGTATTCCCGCAAAATTCTGTGCATGCCTGTAACTACTAAAAAAATTTAATAATTTTTAATGGTGGTCAAGAAAAAAAAAAAAAATGTTTTTTATATATATATTTAATATATTAGACTGCGGTACCTGTGTTTGTCCACTAGAGGCCGCTGTGGAATGTTTTTCTTGTCATGTGGACTAGTTTCTTCTCAGCAGAGCAAAGTCCAGGCAGATGGTGAGTTCTCTTATAGGAAACTGCTTCCTCGGCCATGTTGCAGTGCTCGTCCATCCCCCGGCCTGCGGCAAAGAGGGGCCCTGGCTCCTGTCCCTTGTTTCCATTTTTTGAAATTAGCGCCGAAGGCGCACGTGGCCGCGCGCGTGCGCGTGCACGCGCCTCTATATATAGAGGTGAGCCGGGAAAGGGGGCGGAGCCTGGGGGATGACGCTCTGTGCGCGCCGCAGCGCTTCTGCGCATGTGCGGGCGTCCCAGCAGTTTAAAAAACCACAATATTGTAGTGAGCTGGCTATGAAGTACAGAGACAGAGCTGGCAACATTTAAAGGCATACAGCAAGCGGTTGATACAGGCATCCCCTAGAAAGGCACATTAGTAGACACCAACTGTGATATAGCAGCAATTGTGCTAGACTATTCTCAGTAAAAGTGGTGTATTACGGCTGGAATACCTCAGCTTTAGGCTTAGGAATATGCCGTCCAGAAGCTCCGGAACTGAATCTTCCAGGAAGCGAAGGGGGTCTCATCGGGCTCGGAGGATCTTGGGCATACTTCTGCTGCACCAGTCTCCCCTGAAGTTCAGAGGTAAGTGACCGTAGAGACCCCGCAGGGGTACTTGGTACTGTGGCTGTCCTCAGTTCACCTGCTCCTGTGTATGTAACAGAGGAGGTTTTTTCCTCAGCTCTGGGAGGATTAGAGAGAGATTGTCAACATTTATCGCTGCCTCCCTGTCAGGGAAAGCACGCCCGATCTCCGTCTCCTCCTTCAGAATGCCTGTTAGCAGAGCAACAGTCCCATACGGGGATCGACCTGCCTGAAGGGGATCAGGATGAGGTTGATTCTGTTATAGAGGAATCAACAGTGGGGGAACCTTTTCTCAGCATCTCAAGCTGAAAGATTATGGGTTCAGTCTCTGACTAACAGGGTCCGATCAGCATTTAAAAATGCACCTTGCGGAACCATCAACCACTACTGTATCCTCGTTGGGGTCGCTAGAAGCCCCCAGACTGTTTGTTCTTTTCCACTTCACCCTTTACTGAAAGGGCTCATTTACCAGGATTGGGAACGTCCTGAGAAAATATTTATTCCCCCAAGAGATTTCCGGTGGTCTATCCCATGGAGGATAAGTTCATCAAAAAAATAAATAAATAAAAAATAAATAAAAATGGAAGGTCCCTACAGTGGACGCAGCCATCTCTTGTATGTATAAATCACTGACATGTCCAGTGGATAATGTCCAAATGTTCAAGAACCCAATAGATAAAAGATTGGAGTCCTTATGAAAATCTGCTTGGTGATACAACCAGCAGTAGCAGCTATTGGGGTCTGCTAAGCAGTGAAGGATCAGTTGAAACAGGTCTTGAGGGACTTGACAGATCAGCAGGCTTTGCCCTAGCTGATCTACCTAGAGCCTTAGGCTTTGCGGTTGACGCCATAAAGGATTCAGTCCATCAGGCCTCCCGCCTTACGCTGTCTATAGTACATATGCGTAGGCTCCTATGGCTCAAAAACTGGTCTGCTGAAGCTCCCTGTAAAGAATGGCTGGTTAGCGTCCCATTTCATGGTGAACGCTTATTCAGGGAAAACCTGGACAAATATATCCAGAAAATTTCCAGCGGTAAAAATACGCTCTTGCCGGTTAAAAACAGAGTTAGAGGTCCCTCTTTAAGAGGCCTGCTTCTCCAGTCCCTGGGGCATCGGCTGTGTAACAGTTCCGACGGCCTCCTCGGTCAAATCCCGGGGGTAAAAAACAGGGACAGTAGCAGGGTAATGAGAAACCCTGGGTCAGGGGAGGTACAAAACCTTCCCCAAAGTTAAATTCATTGAAGCCCCCACTCAGTCGGGTGGGGGGAGGACTCCAGTTGTTCGCAAGAGACCTGGCGGGACACGATCAAGACAGATAGGTGCTCTCCGCGGTAGGTTTGGGATACAGTTTGGAGTTAAAAGACTCTCCTCCTTCCCATTTTTGAGGTCAAACGTGCCAAGGGATCCCCGGAAGAGAGAGTCCCTCCTGTTGGCACTAGAACAACTATTGCTCCAAGGAGTAATTATGGAGGTTCCCCTGGAAGAATGAGGGTTCGGGTTTTACTCAAACCTCTTTAAAGTCCCGAAGCAAACGCGGACGGGAGGCCCATATTAATTCTAAAGGGCTATACAAATTCCTGTATATCAGGACTTTCCGATGGAGTCGATCCGATCGGTGGCCACTGCCCTACAAGGGGAGGATTGGTTAGCCGCGATCGACATCAAAGATGCTTATTTGCACATTCCCATCTTTCCAGTCCACCAAAAATTTCTACGCTTTGCAGTAGAAGGGCGCCATTTTCAGTTCAGAGCCTTACCCTTCGGTTTGGCCACAGCACCACGAGTGTTTACAAAAATTCTGGCCCTTTATTGGCCAATCTAAGAACACAAGGTGTAATGATAATGGCATATCTGGATGACTTGTTGCTGATAGACCACTCAGTGAAAAAACTAGACGTGGTCGTTCACAAGACAATCAAGTATCTGGAATCTCACGGTTGGATTATCAACCGAGACAAGTCAGCCCTAAAAACCAGTCAAAAGTCTGGAATACTTGGGGCTAAGGTTGGATTCAGGCCAGAGAAAAATATTCTTGCCTCGAGGAAAGGTGTTGTCTTTGAAAGATTTGATCCACTTAGTGGGTACAAAAAAAAAAACAGCCGTCCATACGCCTGTATATGAGGCTGCTGGGAAAAATGGTGGCATCATTCGAAGCAGTACCCTACGGTCAATTCCATTCAAGGAATTTGCAAGGGGCCATACTGTCAGCCTGGAACAAAAAAGTTCAGGCCCTAGACTTACAATGTCCTTGTCCCCTTCCGTTCGCAAGAGCCTCCGTTGGTGGTTGGTTCCCCAGAATCTGGAAAAAAGGAAATCCTTCAGTCCGATTTCTTGGAAGGTGGTCACTACAGATGCCAGCCTTATAGGCTGGGGAGCAGTACTGGAGCAATAGTCTCTCCAGGGCAGATGGTCGGATGCAGAAAAGGCCCTGCCCATCAATCTCTTAGAGATACGAGCAGCCCGGTATGCCCTAGTAGCATGGACATCCAAACTCCAAGGGTCCCCTGTCAGGTGGAGAATTGGAAGGCGGACTTTCTAAGTCGCCAGCAATTAGGCCCAGAGGAAGGGTCCCTTCACCCCGAGGTTTTCTGGACAATATGTCAGCGGTGGGGAACATCGGATGTAGATCTTCTAGCATCCAGATTCAACGCAAAGGGGGACAGGTTTGTCTCTCGGACAAGGGATCCCCTAGCTTGCGGCTCGGATGCCCTAGTGTTCCCTTGGGATCAGTTCAAGCTGATATATGCATTCACACCGCCACAATGGTTACCTCGATTACTCCGCAGAATCAGGGTAGAAAAGAAACCAGTGATTCCGGTGGCTCCAGCGTGGCCCCGAAGAGCGTGGTACGCGGAGATTGTAAAATTTCAGTGGGGAGTCCTTGGACTCTCCCACATCGTCCGGACCTGCTTTCGCAAGGACCAATATACCACCCTTCCTTACCAGCCCTAGGTTTGACGGCCTGGCTATTGAAGCCCACATTCTAAAAAAGAGAGGGCTCTCTAATGCTGTGGTATCTACCATGATCAATGCCAGGAAGCCGGTATCCAGGCAGATCTACTATAGAATCTGGAAGGCGTACATCGCGTGGTGTGAGGCCAAGAAATGGCATCCACATAAGTACGTAATAGGTAGGATTCTGGACTTCCTACAGTGGGCTGTAGATAGGAAGCTTGCCTTGAGTACTATCAAGGGTCAGATTTCGGCCTTGTCAATATTTTTTCAAAGGCCCTTGGCTTCGCATTCACTAGTCAAAGCCTTTATACAAGGAGTGATGCGTATTAGTCCTCCGGTTAATATTCCCATATGTCCATGGGATCTAAACTTGGTTCTGTCGGTTCTACAGAAACAACCATTTGAACCATTACAGCATATTTCCTTGGTGCTTCTCACCAGGAAATTGATTTTTCTAGTAGCCATTTTGTTCGGCTAAAAGAGTATCGGAATTAGCAGCTATGTCCTGTAAGGAGCCATATCTGGTTATCCATAAGGACAGAGTAGTGTTACGTCCTCATCCAGCCTTTCTTCCTAAGGTGGTATCGAGGTTTCATTTGAATCAAGATGTGGTTCTTCCTTCTTTTTTCCCCAAACCTACTTCGGTAGAGGAAAAGTTATTGCATTCTTTGGATGTAGTAAGAGCAGTTAAAGCTTATCTAAAAGCCACTGCTCAGATTCGCAGAACGGATACTTTGTTTATTCTGCCGGAAGGCCCCAGAAAGGGTCAGGCAGCGTCAAAATCTACTTTAGCCAAGTGGATTCGACAGGTCATTATGCAAGCTTATGGCTTGAGAAGGAGACCGCCTCCGTTCAAAGTTAGGGCGCACTCCACGAGAGCAGTTGGAACTTCATGGGCAGTGCATCACCAGGCCTCCCTGGCTCAAATCTGTAAGGCCGCAACATGGTCTTCAGTTCACACGTTTACTAGGTTCTACCAGGTGGACGTTAGAAGTCAGGAGGATGTCGCCTTTGGGCGCAGTGTGTTGCAGGCCGCAAAAGATCCTCATGTCTGATAGCGCTCAGCTTATATATGGTGTATCCCCCCCCTCATTTGGCATTGCTTTAGGACATCCCATTAGTAATGACTATGTCGCTCTTTGTCCCGTGATGTACGAGAAAGAAAATAGGATTTTTATAACAGCTTACCTGTAAAATCCTTTTCTTGGAGTACATCATGGGACACAGAGCTCCCGCCCCTCTTTGGGGACACTTATTGCTTTGCTACAAAACTGAGGTGCTCCCGGATGGGAGGGGCTTATATAGGGGAGGGTACTTCCGGTTTTGGAAGTTGCCAGTGCCAGCACCTGACGGTATCTATATAACCCATTAGTAATGACTATGTCGCTCTGTGTCCCGTGATGTACTCCAAGAAAAGGATTTTACAGGTAAGCTGTTATAAAAATCCTATTTTTTCAAAGTGCCAAAATTAGTACTCCACAGTTGAACATTCAGAATGTATAAAAAAAACTTTTATTTTGTATACAAAACATTAAAAACACCATAAAAGTATAATTGTTAAAACCATCACAGAAGACTGTGTGGCTTGTGCAATGATGCAGCGACTTCAGTTCGCCATGTTTCACCAAGATATGGCTTCTTCAGGAGTCTTATGAATGCTGCATAAGCTATCAATATAGATAGAATATACAATGCACGAGTAACACAAACAAACAAATACAAATACTTACCACATCACATTAGCAAACAATGATCATTTAAAAGATCTTACAGATTTGTAAATGATCATTGTTTGTTAATGTGATATGTTAACTCAGGGTTTCTCAACTCCAGTCCTCAAGACGCACCAACAGGTCATGTTTTCAGGCTTTCCATTATTTTGCACAGGTGATTTGATCAGTTTCACTGCCTTGTAATTACCACAGCTGTTTTATCTGAGGGAAATCCTGAAAACATGACCTGTTGGGGCGCCTTGAGGACTGGAGTTGAGAAACACTGTGTTAACTTTTTGTATTTGTATGTTTGTGTTACTCATGCATTGTACATTCTATCTATATTGATAGCTTATGCAGCATTCATAAGACTCTTGAAGAAACCATATCTTGGTTAAACATGTAGAGCTGAAGTCGCTGCATCATTGCACAAGCCGCACATTCTTCTGCGATGCTTTTAACATTTATACCTTTATGGTGTTTTTAATGTTTTGTAAACAAAATAATTTTTTTTTTTTTTTTTTATACATTCTGAATTTTCAACTGTGGAGTACTGATTTTGACACCTTGAAAATCCCTATTTCTTATAGTCTTGCAATGTAATAGTTATTTTGGAATGCTGTGTCCTTGATCCCCTACCACCTGGTAGGTTTTGATATAAAATATGCTACTTTGCTTTCAAAAATAACTATTGAGAATTTGGTGATGGAACATTATTGATTTATATACAGTAGGCTGTAAAACTGCATGCAAATTTAGGCGGTGATGTCACCGTACCTGCTGTTATTAAAAATATGAATTAATGCTTACACGTTAAAAGGTGACAACTGGCTAGTTGCCAATAAAGCATCTCAACTATTGACTCTTTGTACTTCTCTATCTAGAACGCTGTACCACAACAGTGTGCATTGTGGGGCGGTTGCAACATGACCCCAGTGGGGATATTTTTGTCACACTGCGATGCAAAGCATTTCGCCCCCTGATTGTTTATACCACCATATGACTGCCTTGGCCTTAGCAGCTAAATTGCCTGGTTCTGTGGTGGTGCTTGCGCAGTACAGCAACTATATGACACTAGCCTATTTCCCCTGAAGGTGACTATGCTCTATGCATTCCAATCCTGATTTTTTTAGTTCCTGATAGGAGAAGACAGAGGCTAATTTTCTCTGTGCAGAGTTGAGTCTTGTAAACTTCTAAGCTGCTGAGACTGAATGTTCTGCTAATACTCTGAAACCAAGTATATACCTCCAAACACTTGAACATGGTAAAAAGAGACATGGGGGGTTATTTACGAAAGGCAAATCCACTTTGCACTGCAAGTGCAAACTACAAGTGCAAAGTGCACTTGAAATTGCACTGAAAGTGCAGTCACAGTAAATCTGAGGGGTAGATCTGAAATAGAGGGAAGCTCTGCTGATTTTATTATCCAATCATGTGCAAGCTAAAATGCTGTTTTTTATTTTCCTTGCATATCCCCCTCGGATCTACAGCGACTGCACTTTCAAGTGCACTTTCAGTGCAATTTCAAGTGCACTTTGCACATGTATTTTGCACTTGTAGTGCAAAGTGGATTTCCTTTAGCAAAATAACCCCCACGGTGTTAGGTGATAAGGAAACAGAACGTGCATTGTGGCATGGTGAGCAGTGCCTGTGTCTAAGGGGGCATGAATTGGAGGGGTTTGGCTAAATCATAGCATGTATTTATCATCACTGTAAATGCTGGGAAAGCAAGCAATACAGAAGTCCAAATAATTATTAATAAGATGATTAATATTCCCAATAAATAATATAAAATACATAATAAGGATAACATAACACATGTTTACAAAGTATAAATGATACAAATCTAAATAAATACAAATCAGTTATGTATACTACCCTGTTTCCCCGAAAATAAGCCCTACCCCAAAAATAAGACCTAGCATGATTTTCGCGGGTGGCTGCAATATAAGCCATACCCCTGAAAATAAGTCCTTGTAAAAACATGTAATCAGTTTTATAAAAAAATTATATAATTTGCAGTGTGTACTTTTGTAACTTTATTGTGGAAAATACCTTATTTACAGCCCCGCTGGGCGCTCACGTGACCCGCCAGAGATCTTCTCCTCGGCCCCTCCCTCTGCAGTATTTGGAGTGGGGAAGAATAGCTCTGGTGGGTCACATGAGGACCCAGCGGCGCTGTAAAAAAGGAACTTTTTAAAAACATTTAATTGTTTTATTCCAGCTTTTTTAGAACATAGAGAAGGGTAAATGACACAGCACAAGCACTGTGCTTTCTATCATGCTTTAAAGGATCAGGATATTTATTATTATAATTTTTTTTTTAGGGTTGCAACCACTTTAAGATCGTCATTGTACATACCATAAATAAATAAGACATCCCCTGAAAATAAGCCCTATTGTGTTTTTTGTAGCCAAAATTAATATAAGACCTATTTTCAGGGAAACACGGTAGCCAAAAATAATAAATACACAGCGATAAAAGCAGTTCTGACTAAAAGATCTGAATGATATTTTTCTAGTCTGACCATTATATATAAAATATCAAACATGAAAAAAGGTGCGCTGTCTGTTAACTAACGAGCAAATTAATCCCAAAAAAGTGCCTTAATAATGTAGGATTCAACAAAAGTAGGTACAATGAATCAACCTTGTGATATAAATGTATCCAAATTAGGTATGTAGCAATATAGTGTTAAATATCAACAAAATGTCCATAAAAAATATACTGTGAAATAAAAAAGTGTCTATATCAATCTTCACTCGGTTCACACAGGGGCAACACGACTTCCAGCACGACTTTGAGAGGCAGCTCAGACACAACTTGAGCATGAATCACAGGGCGACCTCAGCACGACTTGTGGTGATTTACAACACGACTTGAAGTCGCTTCCAGGACAGGAGACATTCCAGTGGCCAATAAAACAAGAATCAGCTCTGTGGGAGGGAGGGGGGAGTGAGGGGTTTGCCTGAATAATATGTGTTCTCTTCCTGGAGAGTTGCTCCTGTTAAGACAGGGAATACGACTTCTGAGCGACTTCCATTGAAATCAATGGGTACAGGTCGCCTAGCAGTCGCCTAGGAGTCGGATTGAAGTAGTACAGGGACCTTTTTTGAAGTCGGAGCGACCGCAGTCGTGTACATTAAAACATCTCCATTGACTTCAATTAGTTTTAAAAATAGCGCGACTTGGGGCAACTCGGGGCGACCTGAAGTCGCGTCCGGAGTCGCCCCAGTGTGAACCGAGTCTAAAGAATAAAAATGCACTGCTCCCAGTGTATAAAATTGACACATTAGTGAATAACTCCCCATATTCAAACCAGTGCTCAAAAAGAAATATGAGCCTCTTACCGGACAAACATGATCTCTAAATTATAGGAGATCATGAAAAGCACAAAATAAAGGGAAATCCAAAGGACAGACAGATTCTGCTCTCACAGCAACACTCATCCAAGATGGATCGTATGCCCAATGTTTGGCGTGTCACCCTCCACATACATGTGATCTTGATCTCTGCAGACCACGAGTCAGGTCTCCCTTATGCTCAGGATGCAGTATGTATATTACATGAAAAACAGAGGAAGGCTCATCGTGCAATATATTCACATAGGAAATTTATTAAAATACAACATTGCACTTAAAGGAAAATTGATAAAATCAAGCAGTAGAGAGAAAGTGATCTGACCGCGGGATACACCGGCAGGTCTTTTTGAGCACTGGTGGAATACGGCGAGTTATTCACGAATGTGTCAACTTTATACACTGCGAGCAGTGCACTTTTATTCATTTGATTGAAGATTGATATGGACACTTTTTTACTTCACAGTATATTTTTTATGGACATTTTGTTACTATTTAACACTATATTGCTACATACCTAATTTGGATACATTTATATCACAAGGTTAATTCATTGTACCTACTTTTGTTGAATCATACATTATTAACACCTTCCTTACTGGGCACATATACCCCCTTCCTGCCCAGGCGAAATTTCAGCTTTCGGCACTGCGTCGCTTTATCTGACAATTGCGCGGTCGTGCGACGTGGCTCCCAAACAAAATTGACGTCCTTTTTTTCCCACAAATAGAGCTTTCTTTTGGTGGTATTTGATCAAAAAAAAAGAGCGACAATTTTGAAAAAAAAACACAATATTTTTTGATTTTTGCTATAATAAATATCCCAATTTTTTTAAAAAAAACTTTTTTTTTCTCAGTTTAGGTCGATACGTATTCCTCTACATATTTTTGGTTAAAAAAAAAATCGCAATAAGCGTATAGTGATTGGTTTGCGCAAAAGTTATAGCGTCTACAAAATAGGGGATAGAATTCTGACATTTTTTTTATTATATTTTTTTTTACTAATAATGGCGGCGATCAGCGATTTTTATCATGACTGCGATACTGCGGCGGACACATCGGACACTTTTGACACATTTTTGGGACCATTCACATTTATACAGCGATTAGTGCTATAAAAATGCACTGATTACTGTATAAATGTGACTGGCAGGGAAGGGGTTAACACTAGGGGGCGGGGAAGGGGTTAAATGTATGCCCTATGAGTAATTGCTACTGTGGGGGGAGGGGACTGACTGGGGGAGGTGACCGATCTGTGTCCCTATGTACAAGGGACACAGCATCGGTCTCCTCCCCTGACAGGACATGGATCTGTGTGTTTACACACACAGATCCATGTCCTTGTCTGTGTACAGGCCGATCGCGGGTACCTGGCGGACATCGCGGCCGCCAGGCACGCGCATCGGCATCTCAGTGATGCGCCGGGCGCGCGCGCATGCCGCCGGCGGCGCTCGCGCGCCCCCCAGTGGCCGAAGGAGCGGAGGCCGTATAATGACGGCCTCCCGGCATTTAAGAACCACTTTGCGGCCGTCATAAGTCATATGACGGGCGCGAAGTGGTTAAGACACATTTTTGGGGGATTAATTTCCTTGTTAGTTAACAGACAGCACAACTTTTTTAACATTTGATATATTGTTTTCTGTATTCAAGAATTTTAAACCGCAGCAGTTTGTTTTGATGTTTTTCTAGTGCAATGGTTTACTTTATATATAATCATGGGCGTCCGCTCCATAGGGCAAGGGGGGTCAATTGCCCCCCCCCCCCTGGAGACACACTATATTTATATGGACATGGAGTGAAGTGGAATTATCCTCAAGAGCTATTTCACACTGCTAGTTTTAGCGGCGCTTTACCATCATTTTAGTGGCGCTATTTGGCCGCTAGAGGGGGGGGGTTTAAAAAAATAGAAATTGCTGATCAGACAATGGCAGCTTGTTCCTTCTATTAAGCTTTTGCATCAGGTTTCTCAAACCTTTGCATGCCTGCGCTTTATGTCATAATGACTAAGCCCCTCCCCTTCATGACATTGTCAAAAAGGGACCGAGCATGGATGACCTTAAAATGATGCCCCCCCCCCCTGAAAAAAGTTCAGCAGACGCCCATGTATATAATTATATATAAGATGTATGAAAGGATAGAAACAAACTTTATGTGTAGTCCACAGTGAGGGTGTTAGTTTAGTTTTCTTTAATTTATGCATTCGTTTTAATATGCTATATCTTACAGGTCTGAAAACAACAGCATACCAGAGGATTGTGAGCCAGGTACAAATATATATTTTGGTATATAATAATCAATTATAATTTTCTTCCATCCAGTACAGGATGGTGGCTTTCTGATTACATACTGTACCAGATGTGCTCAGTAGAAACCTCCTTCTCTTCTCTAATTCTTCAGATACTCAGTCATCTGTGGCCACTCTTATTATGTTCCTATTGATTTAACAGGGCCTTCAAGCGAGTCAAATGGAATAAGACATATTAAAGTGGAGCCTGAATATCAAGAAATCATGCATGTGGCTGTGCCAGGTACTTTACTTGTGATTCATAGACAAGAGTGTGAGCTATTTGATTTAACCTTTTCAGGTCCCCTTATAGCAGTAGTACTGCTACAGGACGGCACCTGTGTGCCGGATCACATATATATATATGCGTAATCCGACACTTCCGGGTAGGGGGCGTGCATGCATAATTACACACAGCGAAAGCCGATCGGCAGGTGCGCCGTACCCGATGTCCTTTGGCACCGCCGATCGTTAGGTAGAGAGACAGAACTGTGAGCTGCCTATATAAACAAGGCAGACTGCTGTTCTGATAGGAGGCAAGGGATGTACACGTATTTATCGGCGTATAACACGCACAGGCGTATAACACGCACCCGAACTTTAAGAGGGAAGTTTCAGGAAAAAAAATTCCCACAGCCCCCTGCGTATAACACGCACAGTTTACCCTCTATTTTCAGGGTAAAAAAGTGAGTGTTATACGCCAATAAATACAGTAATTTGTGTCCCTACAAAGCAGGGAATCAATTCCATCTGTTCCCCTGGTAAAAGCACCTCATACAGTATTGTAAAACACTGGTTAGGCACACAGTTAACACTTTGATCACCCCTGATGTTAACCCCTTCCCAGCCAGTGTCATTAGTATAGTGTTAGTATATTGACAGTGCATATTTTTTAGCACTGATTATTGTATTAGTGTCACTGGTCCCCAAAAAGTGTCAGTGTCATAATACCCGCCGCAATATCATAGTCTAGCTATAAGTCGCTGATCCCTGCCATTACTAGTAAAGAAATTAAATAAAAATATCACATAGTTTGTAGACGCTATAACTTTTGTGCAAACCAATCAATATATGCTTATTGGGATTTTTTTTACCAAACATATGTAGCAGAATACATATTGGCCCAAATTTATGAAGAAGTTTGATTTTTTCACATTTTTTATTGGATATGTTTTATAGCAGAAAGTAAAAAATATTGTTTTTGTTTTATTTTGCAAATTTTTTATTTATTTTTTTGTTTATAACGCAAAATATAAAACACAGAGAGGTGATCAAATACCACCAAAAGAAAGCTCTATTTGTGTGAAAATAAAACCACATAAATTTTATTTGGACACAGCGTTGCATGACCGCGCAATTGTCAGTTAAAATAATGCAGTGCCGTATTGCAAAAAATTGCCTGGTCATAAATGGGGTAAATCTTCCGGAGATCAAGTGGTTAAAGGATAACTACACCCACATGTAATATAGTGCAGCTTACAGTCCATAGCTGTGGATGATCCATTTGTTTTCTTTCTTGTAAGCTACGAAAATTTTCAACAAATACAGAAAATAGCTCTTGTTACTGCCAGAAGTGTCACTTTCTGTGAGCTACACCAAATAGTAGCTTCCTTTTAACTATCCTTGCCCTGCCCTTGTGTAATGGAGATAAAGAGACAAAGATGTGTTTGTAGGTAATATCAGGAGAGCAGCCTAGAGTAACAACCAATGCTCCCTCCATAGATACAGTAGTAAAAGTGATGTAGCCACTCAAGGACAGGAAGTGTGCAGGATTTGCAAGATTACTACGTGAAGGTAAAGCAAAAGAAGCTTAAAAAAGAAAACAAATGCAGCCACCACACCAAGGAATAGGAAGCTGCAATATATTACATTTATCATTTTGATACACTTTAAATCATCAGGAATGTTTATTTATAGAAAATAAGCATTTTCTAATTTTATCCATCAGGCTTTGTGTCATTTTTATATAATTAAAATGGGAAAGGAAGGGTGGGTAAACAACAGGAACTCTCCCTGACCATTCACAGAATACCTTGCATTCTGTGAAAAGAATACAAGGCTTTTGTGACTGGATGAGGAGAGAGAAGTGGAAGTGTATATGACTGCACTGCTTCACTATATGAGAGGCGGAACTCTCAGTCACAGCACAGCAATCCAGGCAGAGTATAGTCACTTAGTGGTATCTTGTTTGACTTGTGGCTATTCTAAAAAGAAAAAAAAAGTTTTCCCTGGAGTTCTGCTTTTACAGTGAATCTTGCTTTTCCTTACTCTATTCCCATCTAACAGTACCTGTGCATACAGCCTTTGTATGATCTTCATTGCACCTTTTCTCATTTTACAGCTCTCTAGCAATCCCTAGGAAGCAGCTGTGTAACTGTAAAAATGTACTTTACATTTAAACACTTTATTAGTATGCATGGATAAAAGGACATCACCACCTTCTTTGAAAATTGGCTGGAATGATTTAGTTTAGAAATCTGAGGTCAGCCAATTCCAACCAATTGGAAAGGAGGGATAAAGAACGTGAAAGGAAAAAAAGTTGATTTATGCATAAAGAGTTTTCACAGCTGCTATCTAGAGTAGGGTGACCAGACATCCCCGGTTTCAGGGGACAGTCCCCGGATTGAGGACACTGTCCCCGGACCAAGTCTGTCCCCGGTTTTGTCCCTGAATCAAATTTGAACAGGGGCTAGGGCAATTTCAAAGAAAGTCAGTGCAGAGTTAAAAAAAAAATCTGAATTGCACCTACTAGCTAGGGGGGTGGTATTTTTTCCATTATCTGTGCCCCTTTCTGATGATAATGTGCTGGTCGGATCGGAGGGAATATTTCTTCAGTTTCGGGTGCATGCCCATTCAGCTTCGCTCGCATGTTCTTCTGCCTTGGCTCAAGTCCCGGCCAGCCGCCTGCCTGCTTATCTCCTTGCCTTCCCTGGTGGAGTGATCTTCCTCCGCTCCCCGGTGGCGACAGGCAGAGAGTCGCTTATTGCCACCATTGCTAATAAAAAAAAAAAAATATGTCCCCGGATTTCATTTAAAAAATCTGGTCACCTTAATCTAGAAATTACAAGAAAGCTCTGACATCAGAGAGGCAGCAAAAAGGAGGTTACTAAAGTCTATATGCACAGATAATGTTAGAGAAGATAGCTAGAGGAATAGCACGAGTCTCTTCAAATGTAATCTGCAGTTATAAATAAGAGAAGCTTAGATACTGTAATTGGGCACTTTTGGATGTCTGTAGGATATTGTGTGTGATGTCTTGCAGAGCAGTCCAGGCCGCAGAGAAAGGAAGGTCTTTGAGATGGAAACAGCAACATATTTTTTACTGTCTGCCATACAGAAAATATTGCTGTCTGTACCCCTGTTAGAGAGATTCACCCTCTCTATTTATCCTGTTTCCTTTATCCCTGAAAGTGAAAGAAATTCCCTAATTTTGGGTTATCAGAGAACAGTAATAGAGGGGGAATCTTCCAATGGGGATATTAGCTCTAGTGACAACCAGGGATTCCCTCACTTTGCAGGAATTTAAGACGGGAAGTAAAGGGAAATTTCCCCAATGGGACACTGATGGGAAAAAAAAAAAACTCACAGGTGTTAGAGACCACCTCCCTTACTCTATCCGAAATGAAAAAAATATGCCATTAATTTGACTTTAATATTAAAGATTTTGGTTATATCTTTCCTACTACTTTTTAATACATACCTATGTTTTTTTTCTATCTGTTTAATTCAGAGGAATTAACTGCCTGTCTAAAGAGTCCAGTGAATTCAGATAACACCACTTTTGTGCTGGATACAGGAGCAGGTAAATGAAAATCATCAACATGATACAATATATAATATAAACCATAAAAGACTTTGAGCCAAGGTTCACACTGGTGAGATTTGAGATGCGATTTGACATGTCAAATCGCATCTCAAATCGGAGGCATTTGCCGGCAATGACACCGTCCTAATCGATGCGATGCCGCATCTGCGGCACTGCACCGATTTCAAAAAGTAGTTTCTGTACTATTTTTTGCGATTTCGGCCCGCAATTTAAATTGACATTTGTGCAGAAACCTGCACAGATGTCTCTGTAACTGCGGCTGAAATCGGAACTGACCAGCGGGAGTGAAATCATGCAAGTTCAGCTGAACTCGCACGGCTTTACTCCCGCAGCCCAGTGTGAACCTGGGCTGAAACATATATGCAGATACTTGTTTGTTTTATTTAACTATGTAAAGTGATCTGTATAGTAGTAAAACAGTATAACCGATAGACAATTATATAGTCTAACACAGTAGGGCTAACTCAGAGTCTACTACAAGTAACAATATCAAAATAAAAAAGAGAAGATCAGAGCTAGTTATAACTGGAGCTGCTTGCAATTGAGGAAAAACACACCACCCTCTAGTGAAAAAAATAAAACAAAAATACGAAACAACTGATCAGCAATATACAGTGCAAAAAAAGTCCTCTTTGAAGTGATAAATCAATCATAAATTTGTTTAACCATATGATAATCCATATAATAGGGGGTGCTAAAGTCCTTCTTAGGTGGAAATATGGTAGAAATGCCCACTCACCAGACACAACATTACAAGTTGTTTTCTTGTGTCTGGTGAGTGGCCATTTCCACCATACTTCCACATAAGAAGGACGTTCGCACTCACTATTATATGGACTATCATAAGGTTACACAAACTTATGATTGATTAATCACTTCAAAGAGGACTTTTGCTGCACTGTATTTACTAGTCCTGCAATTTTTTGTTTTGTTACTAAAAGTAAAGGACAAGTCTTCAAGTCTCTTCTTTAATTCATGGGTAACTCAAATGCATGTTTATCAACTATCACCCAAAGTTATGCACTCCAGTCACCACCCTTCTCATGTCCATGACATTATAATAATTGGATTATGGTGAGTGAAATACTCATAAGGTTGAGGCTACATGGGTAGTTATTAACCTCAGAGGATACAAACAGAATCATAGTGCAAAATATTCTATGAAGTGCTACTGCAGAGGATTGTTGGGCAACTGTCTGGAGATAATAGAATTTTTTTTTTTTAAATAAAGCTATTGTGCAGCCCTTCAAATATGTAGGGGGCCACAATCGAGGCCCCCTATATTTGCTTAGGTGACCACCACTGGATTAATTTTTTATCATCTTATTCAAATCTTAGGAGAGGTAGGAAATAGATAACAAAGAAATTAAACTCTTGAGTGTGATTTGCTACTCAAAATTGGATGTGAAGCCCTAGGCTAAGAGTTTAAATCCGGAAACTATCTGGCTTTAGATAAATTGAAAAGGATAACTGGTGGTGTGACTTGTTATTTCAAGAATAACCAGCGGGTTTTGTGTGATTCACTACCACTAGCCCATGACATGGATGACTGGAAACCTTCATAGACACAAATAGCTATCAATAAATAGAATTTGCAGTTGGGCCCCAAGTATCTTAAGGTCAGGTTTTCATATGTCTCCTCCTTTAAATGGCAATTTTTCTGTTATAGGCTTACTGTAAGTCTTTGTATTGATTTCTTCTAATGCAGTTCCATTTGATTATAGTTTCAGACAAAGGGCCCTCTATGAACTCCAGGAATGAAGAGAAACACATAGATGGTAATTCTGTTCATGCTGCTTTTAGATGCAAGATAAAAACATGCAAGAGATTTTAATCATAGGTATACTTGGGACAGATGACTGCTGAGGGGAAATACTATATATTTGTCCAGTTTGACCTCAAATAATAAAAATAAAATAAAATAATAAAATAAATAATAATAATAAAATAAAATGTATTTTAGAACTATAAAGGTGCACCAACATAGCAGAAAAGGGAGTGGGTGGGAGAGGGATGTCCCACTCTTGACTCATTCAACTGTATAATTTGAGCTTTTGTTATCAAGCTCTTCAAACAACAAGCCAAGATTAAACACATTAAAACAAGTCTAGAGCTACATTACATCTGTTGGCTGTTTCTAAAATATGGAATTTGCATATACGACTTTTTAAAAATTTTATTTTTAGCTCTGAGTTTAATAAAGCAGGAAAATATAGGCACAATATTCTACATCCCTTTTAAAGTGGTAATAACCATTTTGCTGCCAGGCCCTACGCTCCACATTTAAATTCATGTGGCCAGACATTTTTTTTTTCCATTTCTTTTTATTTCACCCTTACTAGCTGCCTGTGTATTTTTTCTCTTTATCCAATTAATTTAAAGGTGTAGATTTACACGCATTTTTTGTATATATTATCAATTTACAAAAATTGTGGCAAGTGAATCACTATTCAGGCATATGTAAGAAGATTTGTAAATTAAACACATGTACTGTAAATACATTTCACTGTTATTTTTGAGAAGCACAAGTGATAAACTAATTGTGATTTTTTTATTTTTATTGTTGCAAGAAGGGATTGGAGACATAATCAGACAATTAAGAAAAAGAGTAGAGAACTTGTTCAACAAAAAATATGGTAAGAAAATTTTAAAATTAATTAACATACTACATCAGGGAGCATAGATATAAGGCTGGGTTTACACTAGTGCGAATTGGATGCCGGGTTTCACGCATCCAATTCTCATAGCAGGAGATTGTGTCCGGCTCTCTATAGAGCCGGTTCACATATCTCCACAGTGGCTCTGGTGCGATTTGCACAGGAGCCCTGTGAGTCTTTTGGTCTGCTTCAGGTCTGAATTCAGCCCAAAATATCGGACCTGAAACGGTGACCGAGGACGCACTGGACTCCTGCTGTGAGCTGCTGCGTGCTCAGATGTGAACCCAGTCTAAGACAATTATGGAAGGAATGCTTGATTACGGAAGAAAAAAAAACATATATATTCACTTATGTGGCTGCAGCATTAATCCAAAGTTGCAGCTTTCACCCCACCGACTCTAAGCTGGAGAACTGAGCGATCTCATGAACACTGATCGCTCAGTTCTTGGTCTTAAGTGAGCAGTGAATGTCAGCCATGGGCTCTCTGCTCTACCACTCAAGTACTTATTGGAGTGCGGGGTTGTGGAGGGGGTGGGAGTGGCTGGCTCAGGCTCTCAGCAGCGTGCTAAGAGGCTGAGTCTGGACCGGCTCTGTGACATCAGCCAACACCGGCCTTTAACCGACTATCGTCTGAATCTGGGCCCCGGGAGTGCAGAACTAAGTGCTCTCCTGTGTCCCACAGGGGAAGTAGGGCCAGAAAAGCTTGGCCATACTTCTCCTTTAAATGTTGTGGGAAAAAAATGGGAAAGACTCTTGCATTGTGCCTTGGTACAAAAGCAAGTGACATTGGTTTCCACAGCTAATTGTTTGGAACTGATAAGTTGGTACAAGCAGTATGTAATCGTTACTTTTACAAATACTAATGTTATATAGTAGCACAGGGGTGCCCAACCTTTTCAAGGCCGGGGGCCACTTAAGCGACTTAGTAACCAGTCGCGGGCCACAATGAGTGGAGTGGGCAGATGACAGGTCTGTGTCCAGTCTGCATATGCAAAGCAGACACAGCCCAATCTACTCTATGGGCCCTCTGATCCAATCAGATAGGAGGGGACAGATCCACTTCTGTGTTTTTTTAGCAGATCGGATTGAAGGTAGGCAGGTGTAAACGGACAAAAGTCTGTTTACATCTGCCGCCCCATAGAGGTGAATGGAGGGTCCGATTAGGTCGGACCGATCGTGTGAAAGGGGCCTAAGGCTGCTTTTACACTGATGGTCTGCAGTCTATTGCGGCGCAGTGTACCTGTGGTTTCCCACTGGTTAGCTGCACTTTTCCATAGATGTCTATTATATCCTGCAGGTGTGGTGCACTTTCTGAAAAGCCACTTGCTTCCTCTACAGCCGGCTTTATTTACAACACTGATGCTCTCAGATGGCAGGTCGGCAACCTGCAATCTGGGCTTGCAAACCAGCCATTCCAGAGCAGGAGGTCGCGGGCCACATCAGAGGGCTCCGCGGGCCACTGGTTGGGCACCCCTGTAGTAGCATGTTCGGTGTGCGTATTCAAATGCAGTCTTGTAATGCCACTAAATGTTGTGGCTCTCTAACTTTTCTTCCAAATTTTTATCAGAGAAATATTTGTTATTAAGAAAACTATCCATCTTTACAGATATTTATACAGTCCAGAGTATTTCCTCCCATACCCTTTACAGAACTGATATCTCTGAATATATAGTATTTGTATCCCTGCCACTCAGCATCGCAAGTCTGTGACCTTACTTCTCTCTACTGCAAGTATTACAGCCAAGTTAATGACCAGCAATCGGTTTGCTGATTTGACAATGACGTTGCTTTGTTAATCAAGGATGTCTTCACTGGGCTTGCTCAACCTAATTTTCCTGTCAGCAAGCTCCCAGTGTTAAGCCCCGTACACACGGTCGGACTTTTGCCCAACAAACTTTGTTTTAAGCAAGTTGGACCAACAATCCGACCGTGTGTACGCTCCATCGGACAAACTTTTTTTCGTTTGGTTTTGTTTTCATCGGACAAAAGTTGGGTCTGCAAACGGACAAACTTTTGCCCAACAAAAGTCCGATGGAGCAAAGTCCTACCGTGTGTACAGAAAACCATAGGACTTTTGTCCGATGGACAAAACAACTAATGTTAAAATCAACCAACAATAGCAGAAGTTGACCAAAGGGTGGCGGTAAAGAGCAGAAAAAAGAAGAAAAACCACGTGATGTTGCAAAAAGTTTTGGGAAAGTTTGCAGAAAAGTCCTGTGGTGTGTATGCAATGGGTGTGCCCGGCCAACTCCGTTCGGACAAAAATCCACGGAAAAGTCCGATGGAAGTCCGACCGTGTGTATGAGGCTTTAGATTGACGGCACTATGAAGTGAAACAGAGAATAATTTTTCTCATGGTGTTAGCCTTCCTCTTATAATCTAGGAATACAGAAGGACAATATAAAGAAATAATTAGGTACTTTTATACTCTCCATATTGAAATCTACTGAAGGATTTTAAACAAATACAAATCTAGATTAAATCTTGTTGTTATTTTATGTTTGAACTGATGTACTTTAATTAGTATTACTTTTTAAATAAGATAAACATTAATTAGGATGTAAAAATTATCTTTTTCTTCTTGTGATGTTGCTAAAACGCAGCTAAAGCAATTGGGGCTTCTCATCCTGTCAAAGTGCCATATTCCAAGTTCTTGATGTATCCAGATGACCTTTTTGTTATGGGCCTTCCTGATGGGGTTTCTTTTCGACGTCCAAACTGCTTTGGAATCACAAAGCTCAGGAGGATACTGGAATATAGTAATGACATCCACTTTGTTATAAAAAGGTAATGCTAAAATGTACTCTATTCTCTGCTCACTTGCACCTTTGTATGTGCATAAAATGTAATCAAGTTATATTCCATGTGTTGTTTGCCTTACATTGTGATGATAGGCATACATGTTGTGGCTGCAGTTTGTAGTGTCATGGTTGATCAATTCCCCTATGTCTATGCATTAAACCACCTAACTTGTCATTATTTCCTAAAGGGACAAGCAACTTCTTGTCCTGGGTCACATAGCATCCAGTGCATGCCCAGTCATTTCTCTGAGTTGCATCACAAATGTGAGTGCTAATGTGATGAAACAAACGCATCTCATCCAGCATAGTAAGCTGTGCCAATAGCTCACACCTGCAGAGCACTAGATGGAGAGACCCAGGGATTGTGGTATATATAGTTTCTTCACAGGAAGTGGCAGTACAGCAGAAGCCAATCGTAGGGAAGACACACAGGATGGACCTCTCCCTATGTAAACAATGCAGAGCTCTGTTCTGACAGGGGGGGGGGGATGCAATGGAATTTATTTTCCTGCAAAGCAGTGAATAAAATCCATCACTTTCTATAGTAAAAGCACCTAACACAGTTCACAAAAACACTGGCTAGGCACACATTTAACCCTTTGATTGCCCTAGATCAGGGGTGTCCAAACTTTTTTCAAAGCGGGCCAGATTTAATGAAGTGAACATGCTTGAGGGCCGACCCTTTTGCCTGACATTCTTTAAACCATTAAAATTCTGTCTAAGTGTGTTCCTCCGAGCACTAATACACTGCCCAACAAGAATTATCTTGCCTTTGTGGCTGTGTGTGGTGAAGAGATGAGCTTGGGCATGTTATTTGGATTATAACACGCACCTTCACTTTAAAAAGGAAGTTTCAGGAAGAAAAAAATTACATTTTAAATAAAGAACTGTGAAGCAAAATAAGGGTCAGTGCCCATCAATGCAGCCTAATCAGTGCCCATCTGCAGCCTCACCGTTGCCATGAATGCAGCACCCACCGTAATGTCATGAATGCAGCACCCACCGTATTGCCATGAATGCAGCACCACCGTATTGCCATGAATGCAGCACCACCGTATTGCCATGAATGCAGCACCCACCCCATTGCCATGAATGCAGCACCCACCATAATGCCATGAATGCAGCACCCACCGTAATGCCATGAATTCAGCACCCACCGTATTGCCATGAATGCAGCACCCACCCCATTGCCATGATGCAGCACCCACCGTATTGCCATGAATGCAGTACCCTCCGTATTGCCATGAATGCAGCACCCTTCGTATTGCCATGAATGCAGCACCCTCCGTATTGCCATGAATGCAGCACCCACCGTATTGCCATGAATGCAGCACCCACCGTATTGCAATGAATGCAGCACCCACCGTATTGCCATGAATACAGCACCCACCGTATTATTGCCATGAATGCAGCACCCACCGTGTTGCCATGAATGCAGCACCCACCGTATTGCCATGAATGCAGCACCCACCGTATTGCCATGAATGCAGCACCCACCGTATTGCCATGAATGCAGCACCCACTGTATTGCCGTCAGTGCAGCCTTGAGGAGACATGGAGGGGGCGGGACTCCTGTTTTCTCGACGGGCCTCTTTAATTGAAAGTCCCGCCTCCTGTGATGGACAAAACAGTTGTTCAATGGCAGCGCAGGAGACGGGACTTCCTTTTACACAGGACGCTGTGTAAACAGGAAATACTCTCCTGTATGCACGGCACTGGTCCTGTCCCCTCCAAGGCAGCATACCTATCTTTTGTGGCGTTCGGGGATTCGTTGGGGGCCACAAAAGATATATTTGTCAAGATCACCAGGCGGGCCATCCGAAGCCGGAACGCGGGCCGCGGTTGGCCCGCGGGCCGGACTTTGGACATGCCTGCCCTAGATGTTTGTCCCCTTCCCAGCCATTGTCATTAGTACAGTTACAGTGCATATTTTTAGCACTGATCACTGTATTAGTGTCACTGATTCCCACAAAGTGTCAGTGTCTGATTGTCCGCCGCAATATCGCAGTCTCGTTATAAGTCCCTGATCTTCGCCATTACTAGTATAATATATATATATATATATATATATAGATATATATATATAAAAATTCCAGTATATATCCCATAGTTTGTAGACGCTATAACCTTTGCACAAACCAATCAATATACGCTTATTGGGATTTTTTTTTTTACCAAAAATATATAACAGAATACATATTTGCCTAAATTTATGAAGAAACTAGATTTTTTTTCAACATTTATTGGATATGTTTTATAGCAGGTAGTAAAAAATCGTTTGCTTTTTTTTTTTAATTGTCAGTCTTTTTTTTTTTTTTAGCACAAAAAACCCAGAGGTGATCAAATACCACCAAAAGAAAGCTCTATGTGTGGTAGAAAAAAGGACATAATCATTTATGTACCGCGTTGCATGACCACGCAATTGTCGGTTAAAGTAACGCAGTGCTGTATAGCAAAAAATGGCCTGGTCTGGAAGGGGAGTAAATCTTCCAAAGGTCAAGTGGTTATTTATTACTTTATTGTGTACTTTGATGTTTCCCTGTGGAGCTCTGAAAGGCATGTTCTCAGTGGAATTTTTGTGAGTGGAATTCCCTTCTATCATAATCTCAAAATGTGTCACGCTTAAAGTGGTTGGAAAGGTTAACGTTTTTTTTTTACCTTAATGTATTCTCAGCATTAAAGTAAAAAACCTTTAGGCCTCATGCCCACGGGCGTTTTTTCAGCCGCGTTTTTGAGCGTTTTTTACAGCTTAAAAACGCCTGTCCATGTTAGTCTATAGCTTCATGCCCACCTAGGCGTTTTTGAGCTGCAAATAGCATAGGCGTTTGTAAGCTGTAAAAAAAAAACAGGACCAGTGCGTTCCTCAGCGTCAGAATTAGGCAGAAAAAAACGCGAGCGTCAAAAAACGCGCAAAAATGTGCACTAACGCGCACTAACGCGCGGTCGCGATTTTAGCTCCGACGTTTTTTTTTTTTTTTCAAAATAAATAAATAAATAAATAAAAAATATTTACAATAACATGGACAGGCGTTTTTAAGCTGCAAAAAACGCAGCTGTAAAAACGCCAGTGGGCATGAGGCCTTAATGTGCAGCTCCCCCATCGCCCCCCACAAATACTTACCTGAACCCGATGTCGCTTGAGCGCTGCTCTCTCTCTCCTCATAGGTTTAGAGACAACACCTGGTGAGGGTGCAACGTTCCTTTGGTCCTTGCATGTATATTGTCTTCAATTGGCTGGTTGTTATTAGTATCACCTTGCAACTTACGAGACTCATCTCCAATCCCTGACAAACATGTTGAATTGCCTTGCTTTCATCTCACATTTGAAATCTTTGCACTGTATTGTATACAACAAGGGTCTATCCCATCTTGACATCCCTGTACTACATTGGATATACCAATGTATATACAAATGCATGTGGGAAATTGGAGCATTGCTATTCTTTGTCCATGTTTGGTGATCTATTGTAATATATTTTTATTTTTTATATATATTTTGTGGCGTCATTTTAGGATAACAATTAAAATGCTGGTTTTATAACAATTTCTGAAGTAAGGTATGCCTAAAAGGTTTCCTTTGGGTCTATAAGGTTATTTTTCTAGTTGGTATTAAGATGTTGGCACCAGCAATTGCGAAGTACAGCTGTTAACTTTTATCTCATTTTCCTTTTTTACATGCACAATTGGCTTTTCCCTGCCTTTCTGAAATTGGTGCTGCCACTCTTGTGTTGAGTCCAATTGACTTGTTCACCAGGCTACCAGCTACATCAATCATTCATTGATATGGATCTAAAGGGTGTACTTTAAGTAATGGGTACACAGTTGGACAGTATTTAAAGAGGAGATCCTGCCTGGGTGAAAAAAAAATGTAAAAGTCAGCAGCTACAAATACTGCAGCTGCTGACTTTTAATATTAGGGCACTTACCTGTCCAGGGTGCCCATGATGTCAGCACCCCAGCTGATCTTCAGATCGACTCCCGAGTGCTCCCGCCGCCATTCCTGGTAAGGGAACCATCAGTGAAGCCTTTTGGCTACACTCCTGTATCCCTACTGTGCATGTGCGAAGCGCGCTGCGATTTTTTATTTGGCCCGACACCGGGGGAAGGAGGAGGGGGGCCGAACTTCTGGGAGATTAAAAACAGGTCCCCCATTCCCGCCTCCCTCCTGAAAGGTGCAAAATGTGGTACCGGAGGGGGGAGGAAGCGTATAAGCGAGAGTTCCACTTTTGGGTAGAAATTTTGTACGACTTGGGTACAATCAACATGTCAGATTTTTAGGATGCGATTATTGTCTGTGGCTATGGCCGCTAGCCACAACCACTGTGTTCTCCCGGCCGAGCGGGTCCCCGCACACCCCGCCAGGAGAGCACAATAGCTTCTCAGGAGGGATGCCCCCATCAACACAGTCAGTGTTGATGGGGAATCAAGCAATTTTCTTTGTTGCAGAAAAGATAATCTTATCATGTATGGCCTACCTTAGAAAGGTTTTAAATTGACCTGCCTTTATGCATATTAAATGTATGAGGCACTTTGCAGGTACGTCTTTGTAAAATTATATACAGATAATAAGGCTTTTTTTTTTTTTCTTCAACAGACAAATAGGAGTTGATTTACTAAAGGCAAATAGACTGTGCACTATGCAAAGTGCAATTGCTCTCTGCAAGTGCAATTGCTCCAGAGCTTAGTAAATGAGGTAAAGCTTCACTTTACAAAGAATACCCAATTGAATGCAAGGAAAATAAAAAAACAGCATTTTTTCTTGCACATGATTGGATGATGGAAGTCAGCAGGGCTGCTTCTGCTCCTTTACTAAGCTCTGGGGTAACTGCTCTTGCGGAGTGCAACTGCACTTTGCAAAGTGCACATTTGATTGGCCTTTAGTAAATCAACCCCATAGTCTTATTAAAGTGGAGTTCCGCCCGAAAGGGGAAGCTCCGCTTATCTGCCCCCCCCCCCCCCTCCGGTGACACTTCAGAGAGATCTCGCCGCAGCGAGAAGACCTGTAAGTTTGGCCCCCCTTCCTTCTTCTCACACCACCGGGCCATTCAGAAAGTGCAGCGCATTTCGCGCATACGCAATAGGGAACGAGCTGTGAAGTCGCAAGACTTCACAGCTGGCTTTCCTTACAGGCAATGGCAGCGGCAGCACCCGAGAGATGGAAACTTTGGCTGGGGTGCCAACATCTCAGTATATTATATAGAGTATACAATATATTATACAGAATGTGTAGCTGCTGACTTTTATTTATTTTTTGGGTTGGGCAGAACTCCGCTTTAAGTATATGTTGTTTGTCTATAAGTAATTTTTTTTTTTTTTACTTTTCTTAGGCCAGAACTGATTTCTGAAGGACTTAAGGACTGCATTCAGGATAGCTCTGGTCCTTTGGGTGAGTTCATTTACACAAGATTTTATGAGTCAGGCATTACCAAATTTATAGTATGTATTCGTTATGCTTATTTTTACTTTCTACTAGTAATGGTAAATTTTGTAAAGTAAATTTATATCAAACTATTGGCTCTGTTTCTATTACAAGTTGTAGAGAATCAAACCAACTTTAGTTGTACAATTTCCATATTAGTGTATAGCAGGTCATTCCCCATCATTTGTAGCTGCTCCTAATTCCTGTCTTGGGTCATGGGATTTGTCACATGGCAAGGGGAGACAGGAAGAAGACCAGTCTGCTCTCATTCCCCAGTGGCACTGCACTGTGTTTTTACCATCTGCTCTATTCCACCCGTAGCAGGCTGCTAATGGACGGAGAAGAGAGAAGAAGCCTCCAGCAGTTATCAGGCCCTTGGCCTTCTGACAGAAATGTGGACACAATGAACCCTTTGGTGAAAAATATGCAGGGTTGCCAACAACCAGTACATTTACTGACAGTTTGTAAAAATCAGTGATTTTTCTACAACTGCCAGTAAATATCAGGGGCTGATAATTTCATGCCGTGTAGACTTTTTAAGTGTAAATCAAACAAATTACTTTGTTATAGGCATTGTCAGTGTTTCCATATCATGTTTTTATACTGTTCAAGTATTCAGTGTGTTCGTTTTCAATAGGAATTCTGTAATTCCTCAGGTCGCCAGTAAAAAATGTGCTCCGCCAGTAAATCCCCCATGTTTTGTCAGTAAAAAAAGTTGTGGGAGGTTGGCAACCCTGAAAATATGTCATGTACAATATAGTGTATATAGTGCAGGAGTCTGTATGGCAGAGGTTATACTAACATTATATGGACACATCAGTTAGCAAAATGTAATCTTTTTTATGTTTAAATTTGCTTTTTTTTGCTTTTATGCAGGAACAAAAAAACTAAGAGATTCCCCCATCCACACAAGCAAGGTGGGTGGAGGAATTGCCTCTCCAGGACATTGTATTTTGACAGTGGAAATCGCCGCTGTCACAATACACTAATTAGTGGCTACAGCTTTTCAACATGTACCTTCAACAGAAGTCGATCAAACGATCTACTTCTGTCATTCAAGGACAACCACACACTAAATGAAATTCGGCATGTCACTGCTGACAAAAACAAACAACAACAAAAACAGACAAACAAAACAAATTTTGGGCTTATTTAATTCAGCAATTCAAAATATATGATTGATGTCCAAATTGCAGTAACCCATTGCAAATATCAGAAAAAGTATCTTACATAATTAGACTAGAGTACCTAAAAGTAAAATAAGTTACTATGAGTTACCCCACTCCACCATAAATGACCATGAGTGTTTAACCAGTATGCAGCAATTCTAATGTCTGATCAATCGTTTCAGAAGTCAATGATAACGATTGTCACAATTCCCTATCAGATGAAACTCAGAGGCCTAACTTTCAAGGTAAGAGCCACTATATTTAGATAGTTTGTGGATTTGTACAAAACCTTCTGTAATAACTGTACTTGGTTTGAACAAAGGGATCGTGATCTGTTATAGGTGCCATAGAAAAAGAGGAGTACAAAATAGGAAATTATACTCAGGGATTAATTTGCAGTTTGTCCTAACTGATATACAGTACTGTATATGCAATATATTATATTGTGATCTGCCTCTTCAAGGGCTGTGGTACATGGGGGTATTCAGATAACAAGGAAACAAGCCCAGTTTGGATTAAAGGATAAGTTCACCTTTGGGAGCACATTACATGTTTTGGAAGAGCCGCTCCTGCAGCTCTTCCCTGATCCCCCCTCTCTGTGATAGCGGGTCAGGGATCTTCTCCCCGCATCGGTTTGTCACAATTTGAGTTCTGTGAATAAATGCCTACAAGTACTGTCAGCCATTGCGGCTGATGGCTTGTAGTTCTTAATGAACTGCAAGGGTGCTGGTGAGCGCTCTCATAGTCCATTGAGCCTCCTGGACTGAAGTAACTTCCTGCCTATATCGAAGGTACGGGCAGACAGCTACACTGACGGTATGCACGAGCCTGACATTGCATCCGTGATCTGCTGATCACAGATGCAATGCTTTACAGGCTCCTAAGAAAATAAATAGTAAATACTATTTTTTTTACCTGCAAACAAATGTGCATTAATTTATTTTTATTTTTTTTAAAGGTGAACCTATCATTTAAGCATTAGTGGTACTGGTAGAGCAATTCCACTCTTGTTGAGAAAAAAATAATAATCCCCTCTGGGTGATCTTTGTACATAGCAAGGATTTTAATTAACTTTGTTGCAGAGTCCTAACTGTTTCTGTGTGATTTACTGTATGATTCACTGTGTCCTTGGAATAAATATAAAAACTAGTGCAGCACTATTCAGAAAACAAAATAAAAAAAAATTATCCAGCACTTGTGTAGAAAAACAATACAAGAACAAACCGTATTTATTGGCGTATAACACGCACAGGCGTAGAACACGCACCCTAACTTTAAGAGGGAAGTTTCAGGAAAAAAACTTTCCACAACCCCCTCCGTATAACACGCAGGCAAAGTTTACCCTCTATTTTCAGGGTAAAAAAGTGAGTGTTATACGCCAATAAATACAGTAAATCAATCACAAAATAAGAACATTAAAGCTTCGTACATGCGATCAGACAAATCCGTGGAATTTTGTGCGAAGGGCGTTGGCCGTGAATTTAGTATGCATACAGATGGCAGAACTTTTTCAGCCAACCTACACGAAACTACGTGTTTTTTCAGCTCTTTAGCGCCACCCTTTGGGGGGTTTATTTCACCTCTCTGGTGCGGGATCATACAGGTATCAGAAATTGGATATTCTGTCCACATTACTCATTGTATATATTTAAATTGATTCTCACTATATCATTGCGCAGCTTGATAATCTTTTTACTATTTGCATTTTTGTGTGTGTCTCACATATTTTAGTTGCAGCACAGGTATATTTATACCAATTCTATTTGCTCTTTAGACAGCGCAGTATTTACACCTCAATTTCAACTTCTGCTAATGTTGTGCTATGGTTAGCATGGGTTCGGAGCATGCGTGTTTGTACTTTGGCTTTTTTTCCAATGGACTTGTGTACACACGATTGGATAATCCAACAAGACACATTTGTTGTCGGAAAATTTGAAAGCATGCTATAAAACATTTGTTGTCAGAAATTCCAGCAACAATTGTACGATGGAGCAAACAAACAGTCAGATTTCCCGACAAAATCTTAAGTTAATAATAAGCGTCCAAATCATCAGCTTTCTCATCTCATGTGTGCTGAAATGTGCAATCAAACAGAGAATCCAAAGTCCATGAAGTGAAAACAGTGATAATATGAGACAGCAAAATCTATTGTTAGCATACAAACCCTTTGTGAAAAAACATGTTCTTAAAAATCCACCTCGTGAAACAGATGCACACACTGCTCACCTTTTAGTTAGACCACTACAATTATACAAAATTAGCTCTTTTTCACTCCATGCAGCATGACACCCATGTAAGAAAGCACAAAAGCTAAAAACCATAGTGTTTACTGCATATTTATTATTTTGTATTTATTGATTACAGTTATTTATACAGCACTGTAAATTTTTACATAGCGCTTACATATATATTATACATTCACATCAGTCCCTTCCATCAGGGAGCTTACAAGCTAAGGTCCTTAACTCAAATTCCTACTTAGACATACTAGGGTCAATATAGACTGAAGCCAGTTAGCATGACTTTGGAGAGTGGGAGGAAGCAAAAGTACCCGGAGGAAACATAACAGGCAGACATAAGGAGAACATGCAAACTCCAAGCGACAGTAGTGGCGTGGTTAGAAAATCGAACCGGCGACCCTAGGGTGCCAATAAATAAATATAGTAAATAAAGCACTTACACAATGAGTACGAATGGTCCATTAATGAGTGCCACATGCATCTGTTTTATCAAAATAATTTAAGATAGTGTTCTTCTTTTCCTTCTAGAGAATTATGATGCCAGACTCTCACGGATAGATATTGCCAATACCCTACGTGAACAAGTACAAGACCTATTCAACAAAAAGTATGGTGAGTGTGTAGAGACACTGCTCTAAAAATCAAATACGAATCATGCAGGAAGGATGTCTAGCACCCTTTAGAATTACACATAGATAGAAGATAACAGATACCTTTTTATAATGGCATGTACTATCCACCATCTAAGTTTCTTTGCTAAAACTATGAAAGTTACTGCATTATAGGTTCTCATAAGAACTGTTTCTGTCTTTGGCTTTACATCAGATCCTCTAGATCAGGGGTCTTAAAGTACCAGCCCGCGGGCCATTTGCGGCCCACGGACCAGTTAAAAATGGCCCGCCGGGCCGATCCAGGACGTCTTTTTGCACAGGCACCGCAGAGGGGGAGGCGCCGAAGAGCTTTACCTCTTCATCACCTCTGTCCTTTCTGCTGCACACTGCTGCAGCCCAGAGAGAGAACAGAGCAGAGGAAGGATCGGCCCATCGCCCCGCCCACCTAGGCACTGACGATCAGAGCCCCGATCCAGGGTCCTGCTGCTCAGAGCAGGAGATTGTGTTCTCTGGGTGCCCTGTCACTAGGCCTCTGTGGAAGCCAGGAGGAGAGGACTCGGGAGCCAGACGATCCTGACTGCCAGGAGAGGTGAGTGAGGCAAAGTCCTTAGTGGGGTGAATGGGGTATTTTATGGAGTGTGGGGGGTAATTGTGTAGTGTGGGGCTATTTTTGCAGTGTGGGGGGTATTTTATGGAGTGTGGGGGGATTTGTGCAGTGTGGGGGTATTTTATGGAGTGTAGGGGGTATTTTATGGAGTGTGGGAGGATTTGTGTAGTGTGGGGGTATTTGTGCAGTGTGGGGGGTAATTGTGTAGTGTGGGGGGTAATTGTGTAGTATGGGGGTTAATTGTGTAGTGTGGTGTGGGGCTATTTGTGCAGTGTGGGGGGTATTTTATGGAGTGTGGGGGGATTTGTGCAGTGTGGGGGGTATTTTATGGAGTGTGGGGGGTAATTGTGTAGTGTGGGTATTTTATAAAGTGTGGGGGGATTTGTGCAGTGTGGGGGGATTTGTGCAGTGTGGGGGCTATTTTATGGAGTGTGGGGGGTAATTTTGTAGTGTGGGGGGGTAATTGTGTAGTGTGGGGGGATTGTGCAGTGTGGGGGGATTTGTGCAGTGTAGGGGGGATTTGTGTAGTGTGGGGGGGATTTTATCGCGTGTGGGGGGTAATTGTGTAGTGTGGGGCTATTTGTGCAGTGTGGGGGGGGTAATTGTGTAGTGTGGGGGGTATTTTATGGAGTGTGGGGGGTAATTGTGCAGTGTGGGGGGATTGTGCAGTGTGGGGGGTATTTTATGGAGTGTGGGGGGATTTGTGCAGTGTAGGGGGGATTTGTGTAGTGTGGGGGGATTTTATCGAGTGTGGGGGGTAATTGTGTAGTGTGGGGCTATTTGTGCAGTGTGGGGGGGGGGTAATTGTGTAGTGTGGGGGGTATTTTATGGAGTGTGGGGGGTAATTGTGTAGTGTGGGGGGTATTTTATGGAGTGTGGGGGGATTTGTGCAGTGTTGTGTTGCGGGTAATTATGGAGTGTGGGGGGTATTTGTGCAGTGTGGGGGGTAATGCTGGGGGTTAATAATGTGTCTGCTGACACCAGTGCTGGGCGTTATTAATGTGTTTGCTGACACCAGTGATGGGGGTTAATAATGCGTTTGCTGACACCAGTGATGGGGGTTAATAATGCGTTTGCTGACACCAGTGATGGGGGTTAATAATGCGTTTGCTGACACCAGTGATGGGGGTTAATAATGCGTTTGCTGACACCAGTGATGGGGGTTAATAATGTGTTTGCTGACACCAGTGATGGGGGTTAATAATGTGTTTGCTGACACCAGTGATGGGGGTTAATAATGTGTTTGCTGACACCAGTGATGGGGGTTAATAATGTGTTTGCTGACACCAGTGATGGGGGTTAATAATGCGTTTGCTGACACCAGTGATGGGGGTTAATAATGCGTTTGCTGACACCAGTGATGGGGGTTAATAATGTGTTTGCTGACACCAGTGATGGGGGTTAATAATGCGTTTGCTGACACCAGTGATGGGGGTTAATAATGCGTTTGCTGACACCAGTGATGGGTTAATAATGCGTTTGCTGACACCAGTGATGGGGGGTTAATAATGCATTTGCTGACACCAGTGATGGGGGTTAATAATGCGTTTGCTGACATCAGTGCTGGGGGGTTAATAATGTGTTTTCTGACACCAGTGCTGGGTATAGTATATTATTGCTGGTATAGTTTATTGTTTTTGAAGTTTTAAAAGTTTGCATGTGGCCCCATGGGATATGAAAACTTGTCACGTGGCCCTCAGGCAATTTGAGTTTGAGACCCCTGCTCTAGGTCATATTTTAGGCCCCTTTCACACTGAGGCGTATTTCAGGCGTTTTAGCGCTAAAAATAGTGCATAAATAACGCCTGAAATAATCCTGCCCCAGCATTCTCAATGTGAAAGCCGAGGGCTTTCACACTGAGGCGGTGCGCTGGTGGGAGGAAAAAAAATCTTCTGCAAAGAGCATCATTGGAACGGTGAGAGGAGCGTTGTGTTTACCGCTCCTACACCGCTCCTTCCCATTGAAAGCAATGGGAAACCGCGGTAATACCGCCCGCAATACGCCTCTGCAGAGGCGCATTGCGGGCGGTATTAACCCCTGAATAGCGCAGCAATTCCGACGGTATAGCGCTGCTAAAAATAGCGCCGCTATACTGCCACCGCACCTCCCGCCCCAGTGTGAAAGGGGCCTTAAAATGAAATGATTTACACTGTTGTATATTGAATAATCCATGTTTTCCCATAATGTAACACTTGTCTAACATTTGGGAACAGCTATAGAAAATATCTGTTTTGTTGTTTAATGGAAAATGTTTTTGTCCATACATATTCATAGATTACTGTGAAGACATGAGTGCATGTAGAAAAGTTTATACACCAGAGACATCAGTGACAGTTTGTGTGTGTGTTTTATTGGCAGGTGAAGCTCTTGGGATTAAATACCCAGTACAAGTTCCCTATAAGCGCATCAAGAGCAATCCTGGCTCTGTCATAATAGAAGGCCTGCCTCCAGGGATCCCATTCCGTAAACCCTGTACTTTTGGATCACAGAATCTAGAACGGATTTTAGCTGTAGCAGAGAAAATCAAATTCACAGTGGCAAGGTACATGCGTTAATTTACAATTACCAGTAGTAGCTCTATATCTGCTTACAAAAAATATATGAACTAATCCACTAGAAAATAGATAATGTTGATGAACTCATAATAAATAAATGATAATCATTGAAACATTTTTGTTTGGCTTATATTTCAGACCATTTCAGGGATTAATCCCCAGACCTGGTAAGATATTTGTTTGTGTTCTAACTTATATTTTCTTTATAAACATACTGTCCAGAAACTCTCGTTGGATAAAGCCCCTTTTTACGGACAAACCAATCGGGTCTACCTGTTAGTTTTTCAGGCGGACCCGATCCGACCAGCCATTCCTCTCTATGGAATGGCGGATGTCAATGGACATGTGTCTGCTGACACCTGCCGACACCCGATTCCGATCCTGTCCACTAAAAACAGACGAATGGCGATCCATTTCCTATAGGTCTGGCGGATTGGATCGGACGACAGTCAGATGGAAACAGGCAGGCGGTCCATTTCAATCCAACAGCCCATAGAGGAGAGCAGGCTTTGTCCCTGTCCGCTTTGCATCAGCGGAGCAAACATGGACCTGTCATCTGACTGCTCAGCGGGGATCAGCGGAAAGATCCCCTGCTGGGTGCGCAGATCCGCTAGCAGACTCCGGCAGTGTGAAAGGGGCCTTAGTGACATTGCATGTTTATTTTCTATTTGTAATATATGAGAATGCAAATGAGTGTGCATGTGACACATCGAAAATCAAATTTTACTGCATGGTGCTCTGTTTTTTGTGCATTAGGCTCAATTTACAAAGCTTTACACAAAGATAAGGATATGTATTTTCAGCAATGTGTCAGTAACTTTTAAATCTCAATGGCCTCTAAAAATATCATTCACTTTTTTGGGAAATAAGGATCTTTGTCTGTGTGTTAGCTTTATGATTTGCTCCTATTATCCTACTATATTTTCCATACTATATACAGCAAATTAACATAAAATGCCATTGGGTGCTTCCTACTCTTCCTTGAACTTCAATAAATATTTCAATGGAAATGGAAATAGATATAGAATGTATGGTAATAACTGCAATTTAGTCATACATAATTATATATTTTTTCGCAGATGATGAAGATGCAAATAAATTAGGAGAAAAAGTTATCCTTCGTGAGCAAGTTAAGGAACTCTTCAATGAAAAATATGGTTAGTGTGAACCATGTAATTCATTATACAAATCGAAGAGTTTTTTTAGGAGAATAATTACCTTCATGGCACCAGGTATTACTGTTAGATTGGTATGAACACAATAAAAAACCTTCTTCAAAAAATATCTTTAATAATATATTTATTCTGTCATGATATTAGTGAAATATATTCATTTCCTTATAAACACAGCATTTCTCAAAAGAAAATTACATTAAAGGGGTTGTAAAGGTTCGTTTTTTATTTTCTAAATAGGTTCCTTTCAGCTAGTGCATTGTTGGTTCACTTACCTTTTCCTTCGATTTCTCTTCTAAATGTTTTTTTTTCTTTGTCTGAATTTCTCACTTCCTGTTTCTCCTCACTAAACTTCACACCATCATCCGAGTGGTGTTGAGTCATCCAGAACAGCTTACTGAACAGCTTACTGAGGAGGAACAGGAAGTGAGAAATTCAGACAAAGAAAACAAAGAAGAAAAACATTTAGAAGAGAAATCTAAGGAAAAGGTAAGTGAACCAACAATGCACTAGCTTAAAAGAACCTATTTAGAAAATAAAAAACGAACCTTTACAACCCCTTTAAATGTTGCTTAACAATGATTTGCTATAATGGTACTGTGAAAGTTTCTATTCTTCAATATAAAGTATCAGAGTTACACAAAAAGAATGTGGATGCATTAAAGCCAAAACCAAAAATGTAATATATTGCAGCTTACAAATCCTTATGCCCTGTACACACGATCGGTTTTACCGATGAAAACAGTCTGATGGACTTTTCTCATCGGACAAACCGATCATGTATGGACCCCATCGGTCTCTTTTCCATCGGTGAGAAAAAATAGAACATGTTTTAAATTTATCCGATGGGAAAAAAAACGATAGCAAATTCCGATCGTCTGTGTGGAACTCCATCGGAGAAAAAACCCACGCATGCTCAGAATCAAGTCGACGCATGCTCTGAAGCATTGA
Source organism: Rana muscosa (assembly GCA_029206835.1). Lineage (NCBI taxonomy): Eukaryota > Metazoa > Chordata > Amphibia > Anura > Ranidae > Rana > Rana muscosa. Next base: position 621,814,033 of record CM055117.1, read on the forward strand.
ACTTCATTTTTCTCGGCTCATCGGAGTGTTTTACGTCACGGCGTTTGGGACGGTCAGATTTTGGACTGATGGTGTGTAAGCAAGACGGATGGAAGTCAACTTCATCGGAATTCCGATGGAAAAATCCATCGGATTAGAATCCATAGGAAATCCGATCGTGTGTACAGGGCTTTAGATGTGGTGGCTAAATTTGTTCTCTTTTTTTGGGCTTTTCCCCCTTTGTTTTCACCTAGTGATCTGGCCCAGTAAGGCACATCCTGTATTAGGGTTCATGCACACTGCTGCTCCTAAACTGATGTTTTTGGAGCTTTTGGTGTTTTTTCCCAAGCCCCTGAATGCACCTCAATAAATAAATAAATAAATAAGTAAAATAGAACAAATAAATGCTGATTACTGTAAGCACCCCTGTCAGTGGTAAATTGGGTAAATGTTTTGTTGTTGAAAGACAACAGTCTTAGTGGCTGGATAACAAGATGAACATAAAGGAAAGAAAGCCTAAAAAAGAAAACAAATGCAGCCATCATATCTAAGAATTGCTAAGCTGCAATATAATAAATGTTTGCTTTTGGGCTAAATATCGCTTTAAGGGTGCATTCACACTTGCGAATGCACCCGCATGGTGATTAAATGCAAGAACCCCATACATCCACTATCGGACAACCAGGCACCACATCTCAGTATAAAGGAAAAAAAAAAACTGTGCTAAAGTAAGCTGCAACACAGTGTGGGATAAACACAAAAACAACAGTGAAAAATATATAAGGTCGCGCTCCAAAAACAAAAAAATATTATATAAATATAACTGAGAATTAGCACAACCAATCTAAATGGCTAAGTGAAAAAATGAATATAAAAATAATTGCCAAACCCAGCTAAGGGATGACAAATCTAAGTGAGAATTAACACAACCAATCTGAATGGCTATGTGAAAAAAATAAAAATAAAATGAATATACAAAATTATTGCCAGACCCAACTAAGGGAAGACAAATATTAAACCCTATAAAGGGAATAAATGTAGCAAGTGCACGTGAACAACCAATGATGATGTCAACACATAGCAATACAAGTGAATCAACAAATAATGTGAATAAATGTGATCAAAAAAATATATAAATTGGAACGAATAAAAAAGTCCATAAACCAAAAAATATGTGAAAAAATGTCCCAAAACGTATGTATAGCAACACAAGTCTTCAATTACAAAGTACATGTGAGAGAAATTCCAATAAATCCAAATGTGTTCCTCAGGAAAGAACTCAGGGAAAGATGACAGTGGGTGCATACATCCAACTTCAAGTGACTTTAACCTCCCTGGCGGTATGATTCTGTCAGATTTTAGGTGCTGAAAGCAGTACCATTATTCTGCATGGAAATTTGGCGTTTTATATTGTAGGCCTGTAATTCTTAGGAATAACTCACTTAAATCTGTCCAAACAGGAGTCTAGTAGACATCCCGGGTATGATAAAGTTCAAAAAACAAAATCATAAATTATAATATAATAAATAACTATAAAATAATTATAACAAATAATAATATAATAATAATAAAAGTGTTTTTCAGTGTTTGATGACGAATTTCCCCACAAATCGCTATCGCTCAATTCTGCGAGTGATTCTAATTTATTATCGCTGTTTTCTAGCTGGTCTAAAACCACTTTTGACATAAAGGGACACTTTTTGGTTGCTATAGACAATCTCCAGTTTACAGGCAGAAAGAACAGTTTTTATAATATAAAAGTGCATGCAGGACACTGGACAGACCACTAGGGACAAAGGGGGTGTGTTATTATTTGATACAGTACTGTAATCTGTAAGATTACAGTGTACTGTATGTGTACTGTGTTAACTTTTTTGAAAGTCGTAACGTCGCAGGGAACGGAGCTCGGCGGCACTCGGCAGTGTGTGAATCGAGCGAGGAGACGGCTCGATCACACAGCGGGGAGGCATTGCAGGATCCAGGGGACAAGGTAAGTAACTCTGCCTGGATTACTGCAATGCAATCCCGAGTCTGGCTCGGGGTTACCGCTTTTGGTGCTGAAATTTCACCCCGAGCCCGACTCTGGAATTCCGCCAGGGAGGTTAAACACCATGAATCCACCACCGAAAGAAATGTGCGCTTACCAGCTGCACAGACCAGATTAGCCTGTGGCTTAAACCCAGCCAGGGCCTTTTTCTCACGGTGGTCCCAAGAGATGGTCCTGACCGCTCCACCTGAAAGGCTGTGTATACGGGGTCACCGATGAATGATGTTCATCCACTCGCTGTCTCACAGCTGACGATGTGTCTCAGAAAAAATGATAACATAGAGATGCTCCATAGGTAAAAACCTGAGTGGCATGTTTATTGGTATGCTAAAAGTTTGCACATAAGCGAAAGATACAAAACATAAAAAACTAGATAAAATCTGCGGCCGGCTGGCTACAGTGCAAACACTCGTGCACTAACGACGGGACGTATCACACAGTGACGTCAGCACGTCGCTCCTCCCTGCACATCTCAGTAGCTTTGAACCTGGTGTGAAGGCCACAACCATATTCTTAAAGTGTGTTCACGAGTTCAGTCGAATGATAGCTCAGGATAATGGAAAATAATATTATGTGAGTTTTAAACACATTTTTATTTATTGATTTACAGAGAGTGGTTCTCTCCGCTCCTCTGTTAGTTTAGAGAGGAGTTCTGTCAACTGGGACCGAAAGTCTGTGACACAGGAGAGTCCCCTTGTATTTAATGAAGCCGAAGTAGCACTTGGACCCTATATGGTGTCTGTTACCTATGTTGTGAGCGACGACTCCTGGTACTTCGATATACTGCATACCTATTTTTTACTGTCTTGTTTGTTTTCTTTGTTTTTATTTTTTCTGGTCCTTTACTTTTGAATTTTTCCCCTTTACAATGCTGACTAAAATAAAGATTATTTAAAAAAAAAAAAAAGCAAGAACCCCAGATTTGCATGTAATCGCTCATGCAGGGCTGATCATTTGCATGTGAATCGCATAAGCGACTACATGCGAGTAGGCGCAATTAGCTCCCTGAACCAGCAGCCTCATATTGCTTTCAACAGGGCTACCTCTCTCAGCTAATTACAGGAACCCTCAATGAGATTATCGTATCTAATCACCATGCAGGTGCATTTGCCACATTTTATAAATGTTACAACTATTACCTAAAGGCAATCGGTACTGAAACAGAGACGCTACCAATGCCAATCCTTTGATTTCACTGACCTAGACAAATGTGCACAAGTTTGGACTTAGATGAAACTTCAGTTGTCTCTTGTTCCGGGGCAGAAGCCCAGAAAACAGAGTCCTGAGACCATCAGTCAAAGTACATCTTTAGAAAAGTAGTCACTGATGCATTGCAGATTTTTTATGGTTCCCCATATCTGTATTCCTACACTGGGTTGTGATACTGTGTCCTTTTTTTCTCTCTTTGCATTACCAATTGTCATGGCTTTAAAAATGTTGTTAACATATTAGCAGTGTAGTCTTGTGTATTAATAATCATGACAAACGTATAATGTGTTTTTGGTGCAGGTGAGGCTCTGGGATTGGGTCGCCCAGTACTTGTGCCCTACAAATTAATCAGGGATAACCCTGACTCTATAGAGGTCACTGGACTGCCAAATGACATCCCATTTAGGAATCCAAATACGTATGACATACATCGGTTGGAAAAAATTTTAACGGCACGAGAGAATATTCATATGGTGATAATAAACCAGTTACAGTAAGTATCCTGTATAAAATAATGAATAAACCTGATGTGTTATGCAATAAGGAAAATTTTTATGTTGTGTCTGAGCCAATATTTAGTCTTCAGTCCTTTTCGCGGGGTGGACTAACCTATGTTTCCACAATGTGTTGATGTTTTAACACAAACAAAATAAAAGGTACACATTAAGGGCAAATTGAACCAATCTAATTTAAAAGACATAGACTAAGAAGCTTGTGTTCCTAAAATATTATCAAGAGTTAAAGGTCAACTCCACCAAAAAGATATATTTCTTAAATGTACATTACAGGACACAAGAGAAATATTCTGGAAACTTGAGTTATTCTGCTGATTTCAGGAGATGGACAATGGCAAACAAGAGCCGTTAAGGACAGCTCAGTATAACCCCTTACACTCCTCTCTGCTCAGAGTAAGGAAAACAGTTTCCATTTCTGTCTTGGTTATTTCTCAAGACATCTACCAGCAAGATTCTTCAATAGCTGCAGAGCCACTGAAGTTTTTTTTTTAGCTAATATCCAGATTTTCTATTCCTGGGCTTTGTCCCCAGGGAACTTACCCGGACTCTGACAAGAAGAAGATGCAGGGCCAGTCTGTAATGTTGCCCTCTGGGCCCTGCTCTGTGTTAGAGGCTCACAGCGCTCACCTAGGCACGTGGTGCCATGCGCTGGGTTGGCAGCAGGATGCAGTACATGCCCAGAGTCATGGTACATTTGCCTAGTGGAACCCTGTCCCTGTTGACTCTTTTAAGGAGATAAAAAAGATCGTTGACTTGTCCCTAATATTCTAATCATTGGCCTGGGGGAACCACAGGATGAACACTGTTGTAAGTTAGGGCCTTTTGCCCTCTTAGAGTACCTGGGTGTGCAGTGCTCTGGTCCCCTAGAATGCGGAGCAATGGCTGCATCTCACTCACTAAGAAACTGTAGGTGGCAGAAGTTGGGTTCCATTTCTGAATTTGGCACCACTTTTCCTTTGCTGAGCTCTTAGCCTGGACACCCACACAGAATCCATGCAGCCCTCTAATGGATGGCCACATTGCACATGCGCACACCATATTGTAACATGTACAAGGACCTCCACTTCACCTCTGTTTGTCTATTCTTCATTAAAACAGCCCAGCTATCTTTTGGGATGTCCCTGGGCTCTGTTTTGCCTACAGTGATAAATCACAGAAGGCAAAACACTTCCTGCTCTGCAGTGCCTGCCTTGAGTACCCCTAGAAATAATTCTTCACATATTATGGAGGATCATGGGCGCAAGGTGGGTTCTGCAGCATTATCTCTAGAGGTCCTGATTCTCTTAGCCCAGAAAACTGTTCCAAAACTATCATTTTCGCTACCCTCCTCAGAGTTCTCCTTAAACTTTTAAGGGGTGGTCCCTAGCTATCACTTATCAAAGGAGGAGTTTATGGCTACATTATCTTAATTTATGGAAAAACTTGCAACCCTATTGGGAGCCTCACACGGCAGGAGTCTGGAAGTGGGCCCCCTCATCCTCCTCCTCAGAATCCATCTCTGATCTTCTTCTGGCTGAAGCTGCATCTGCACGCTTTGATAAAAGATAATGGTGGCTTGCCCAGTTCCAAGGACTCAGTACATGAGTAAGCTCAGTCAGCTTAAAATCTCTCATACTTAAACTAGAACTATAGAGAAAATTATTTTTCCATTCTCAATAGAGCAAGAGAGGGTTATAACCACTGTCAGATTTTGTTTTTCCACCATATGTGTCCCATTGGGCAAATTTCATTTAGCTTTTTGCCCCATAGCCAAATAGGAAATGAAAATAAATCCCTTGGGCCCCCCAGGTCACCAGAACTAGTACTAGTGTCCCCATTGGAAGATTTACCCTCTATTACTTTGCTGGGGACAGCCCAAAATTTGGGATTTTCTTTTACTTTCACTTTCCACGAAAATGGTAAACAGGACAAATGGAGAGGGTGAATCTCCCTTGCAGAAGCACAGGCATCAATTAAAGCTGACAGGGGCTCTAATCTCTCTTCACTCTATTCAGAAGTAGTGTGTCTGAAATCAGAGAAATCATTTTTAACTGATGGTCTGGAAATTGCTCATGATGGATGCCAGCCTGTCAGGCATGGGGGGAGTTCTGGGTACCCTCTCAGGTGGTTGTCAGAGGAGGCTTGGCTCCTGATCAATATCTTCAGCTGCAAGGTCACTTAAACAGGATTTTATTGGAAAACGCTACTGCGGTGTTCTACTTCAGACATCAAAGAGGCACCAGAAGTTACCCAGCTCAAAGAGAGGTGGACCTAATTTTGGCTTGAGCTGATCTTCAAGTTTTGACCCTGACCACCACACACATCCCATACATGGAAAATAGTTTGCAGACTTCCTCAGTCATCATCTGCATTCTGGAGAATGGTCTCTACACCTGGAGGTGTTTCTAGCTGTCTGTTGCAGGTAAGGGACACTGGGCATGGACCACCTGGCTTTCAGGTTTAACAACAAATTGGACCAGTCCTTGGGCCTTCACAGTGTAGACTCTGACTCTTTGGGATCAGTTCAACATGATCCATTCCCTTCCCTCTCTAAATTCCTACCCCCCTACTCTTTAGGATTGAGGTTGAGGGCATTGTGGTATTCCTCATTGCACTAAGCAGGCCCAGTAGGCCTGATATAGTCAAACTTCTATCAGACTTTCCATGGGCCTATCAGATTCGGTCATCCGTACGCTCTTCAAGCATATATTAACTTCAAGCCTAGCGGGGCAAGGGAATTCCATCCGAGGAAGTACTCTGTAGAAAAAATACTGTCTTTTCTCCAGTCTGCTGTGGATCAGCAATGGGCCTTGAGAAACATCAAGGGTTCTTTTTTAGAGACTTCTGCCTCTCACTTTTTAGTAAAGACCTTCATATGGGGTGTTTCTCAAAGTGTTCTTTTTATCCGTCCCCCAGTGTCCCCTTGGAATCTCACTCTAGTCCTGTCAGTCCTTTGGAGACCGCTTTTTGAGACTATTTGGGATATTTCTCTGTTTATCTTTAAGCCGGCCATAGGCCATTCGAATCTCAGCAAGTTCAGCAGGAACCGGCCAAGATTCGAACTATGTATGGACAAGCAACCAGCCTGTCAGACTTTACATGCCATTATTGCTCACGCCTATTATGGCCACTGTGTTCTCCCAGCCAGGACAGCTGCCTCCGTATACCCCCCCCCCCCACCGGATGAACGTAATGGCTCCGTGGGAGGGATTCCCCCATCCACATTGACTGTATTTGCAGAAAAGAAAATCGCTCTGTCTATGGCCATCCTTACTCTCAAAGTTGTCTTTCTTGTTGCAATCACTTCTGCGTGGCAGGTTTGAGAGTTGGCTGGCCTTGACCTGTAAAGAACCCTTTCTTATGTTGCACAAGGACAACATTTTTTGAAACCCTTATTTCTATCCAGGGTGGTTTCTTCCTTCCACCTTATTTACGGAAATTGACCTTGCCACCTATATGTGTCCTGTGCCTAAACATCCCAAGGAGATTTCCCTCCATTGTTTGGATATGATGCATGCTGTTCGAGTTATCTTTCAACTACAGCCCCTTTGAAGTCGTTAAACCTTCTGTTTGTCATTGCTGAAAGTCCCTGCAGGGGGGCTAAGTGGATTTGTCTACTCATTATTCAGACTTATGACCTCAAGAGTAAGGTTTCTACTTTCCAATCAAAGAACAAATTAGTGCCTAATTTTCAATATCAGGTTTCAGCTAATTAGATTTGCAAAGATGCTACCCGGTTTTCTGTTCACATGTTTTTTTTTTGTTTTTTTTTTGTAAATTATGTTTTTATTGGTTTTTTCACAGTACAGAAAACAACACTCCACACAGCGTGGAGACAGCCAGCCACAAAATTTGCCGGCGTATACAGTCATAAAACAGAACACAAATTATCACATTAAACCTGGGACACTCCCACCCCCCCCCCCCAAAACCAACAAATTATACCTCCCCCCCCCTTGCCTAGATAGGAACACAGATGTCACGGGCCAGCCACCAGATGCGGCCCGCCATGATTGAGAAGTACAGTCCAGTAGCTCCCTGCAAAAACAAGTTAGATAAAGCTTATGAAAACAGTTCTCCCCGCACCCCCAAACCCCCCCACCCAGACACAGGACCTCAGGAAAGGAGACACTACCCCATCCCTACAGTTTTAATAGATCAATCGGATGCTGTATCTATAGTAGCCATCCAACCCCCCCAAACCTTGTCAAATTTAGTCAGTGCCCCCCTACTCAAATAAGTGGCTTTATAAAAGGGTATTGCTCTATTGACCAGCGCTTTCCACGCGTCAACAGTAGGAGCTACAGAACACTTCCATGATAGGATTATGCGCTTTTTAGCGTAGTATAACAAAAGCATGAGTAAGGTTCGTATAGCCCTGGTAGTGGCCAGGGGTTCAACCAAATGTAGGAGACAAACCTCAACAGACATGGGGATAGATATAGATGTGACCGACCTAATACAGTCAGCAACGGCCTGCCAGTAGTGTTTAATTGGTGGACACTCCCAAAAGATGTGCATAAAGGTGGCTAAGGGTGCAGAGCATCTCCAGCAGAGAGAGCTCTGCGTCCCATACATCCTTGCCAGTCTTGCCGGAGTAAGATAAACTCTGTGCAGAAACTTATACAGGATCAGTCTGTCCCTACTCGAGACCAAACATTGAAAAGCCGTCCCCCACATGTCATCCCAATCATCTCTGTCCAACCCCGGGGCCACAGCCTCCCAAGCATCTCTGCAGGGTCTGAGTAGGAAAGCAGTTTCCGGGAACAGGTCTTTGTAAAAACTGGAAACTGGTTTTGATAGAGATTTGCTGCGCGCCAATAACTCAAGATCACTGGGCTCCAGGCTAAGGGTCCCCCCAAACTGCGAGTGAAAGGCATGCCTCAACTGCAGATACCTGAAAAAGTGGGAGTTGGGTAAATCATACTTTTGTTTCAGTTCATCAAAGGACAATAGGGTACCATCGGACACAACATGGGCCAAAAGCTTAATTCCACACCTCGTCCAAACCGCCGGATCCGGGTAGCAGAAAAAATGTGGTAGGTTAGGGTTCCTCCACAAGGGGAGACTAGGCGATAATCTAGTAGAGCTAGGTGACCGCAATCCCTGGACCACAGCCCAGGCCCTCATCACTGAGCGCATGGAGTGTGTCAAAGAGTAAGGAGCCCTCAGGCCCCTGTAGACCAAATGAGACAATGCCTCATAAGAGCCCACACAGGCAGCCTCCAAGGATACAGACGTATCATCCGGAGGAACAGTTAACCAGCAGTGGGCCACCGCTAATTGCCCAGCCAAAAAATATTTATGGAAGTTAGGGACTGCAAGCCCTCCCTCCCCACATGGCTGCTGCAAAATCGCCAATTTAAGGCGAGGGACGCCTCCCCGCCACAAAAAGGAGGAAATCATGGTATCAATGGATTTAAAAAGGGACTTGGGAATCCACACTGGAGAATTTCTAAGGGTATACAGCAATAGTGGCAGAACCTTCATCTTAATCAAATTGATTTTCCCTATGAGGGACAATGGGAGATTTTTCCAAGCCTGAAAGTTTTTAGATATTGCAATGAGTAGCGGAGAGATATTGAGATTAACAAAGTCCGTCACAGAGTTAGTGATCTGAAGCCCTAAGTATTTAATTTGGGAGACCCACTGCAAAGGAGCGTCAGGATCAGCCCGGTCAGGGACAGGGTGGGAGCACAGGGGAAGTATCTTAGACTTAGTCCAGTTAACCCGGAGTCCAGAGACTGCAGCAAATTTTTCCAAAAGTGACAACGCCGCCCGTAGAGAAGGTCCAGTATCTCTGATAAACAACACTAAGTCATCCGCATAAAGTGCTGTGGTTTCAGTTAGTGTGCCAACACAGATGCCCTGGATTTGGGAGGAAGAACGTAGCGCAATCGCCAGAGGCTCTATGACGAGAGCAAACAGGCCGGGTGAAAGCGGACACCCCTGCCTGGTGCCCCTGGACACCGGAAAAGTCCCAGACACCCCTCCATTAAAGCGGAGGGCCGCAACCGGGTGGTCATACAACAACGAAATCCATTTAAGGAACCTGGGGCCGAACCCCATGCGTTGTAGGACATAGGTCATATAACCCCAATCAATGGAGTCAAAGGCCTTTTCCAGGTCAAAGAACACCAGAGCCCCCCCCCCCCCCCGAAGACACCCCAGCCCCCAACTGTGTGTGAGTAAACACCCGTCTCAGGTTTATATCAGTGGCTTTCTGGGGCATGAATCCAGTCTGGTCAGGCGATACCAAGAGGTGTATAATTTCCATCAGTCTATTAGCTATCATTTTGGTGAGGATTTTCAGATCCATATTTAAGAGCGCTATGGGTCTATAGGAAGAACAGCAGAGAGGGTCCTTATCGGTTTTAGGGAGTAACACAACATGCGCCTCGTAGAAAGATGCCGGAAGGTCCCCTAAGTCAAAACAGTCACTATATAGTTTTAAGAGTCTGGGGGATAAAACATCCAAATACTGCCTATACCACTCTGCCGGGAGTCCATCCGGGCCCGGCGACTTAGAGTTAGGGAAAGATGCAATGGCAGACGCCAATTCTTTGTCCGTGAAGGGGGCCTCCAGACTGGCCACCACCTCCTCGGACAACTCCGGGATCTGAAGGGGACCCAGCAGGTCAGTCAGGTCCCGGTGGTCATATGGCGGGATAGCTGAATAAAGTTCCGAATAGTAGGACACAAAGGCCTGCATTATGCCCCCACTATCTCTTATTATGGTCCCATCTGGGGAAGAGACACACGGGACGACGGTATGCGCCCTAGTGTCCGCAGAGAGGTACGCCAACAGCCTCCCATTCTTATCGCCCCTCTCAAAAAATTCTTCAGCCCTACTCTTGCGAGTGCAGTGGGTCAAGTCCTGAAAATGTACCAGAAGGGCCCTCCTGGCCATTTGCAGCTCAATCAGAGAAGCGGGGGAAGGCGCATTGGCATGCGTCTGTGCGCACAGAAGTTCATGGGCCTGCAACTCCTCCGATTTTGAGTTTTTCTCCATCCTAGCAGCCTTTATGGCCGACACATATGCCCCTCGTGTAGACGCTTTAAACGCGTCCCACACCACCGGCCCACCCGCTGAGCCCTCATTATGCTGCCAATATTCCTGCAAATGAGGTGAAACCAGGGCCTCGACGGAGGGTTCGTCCACCCAACTAGGGTGTAGCCTCCATACCTTCCTGCGGCCCCGAGCAGCACAAGTCATTGCCACCCACAAAGGGGTGTGGTCAGAAAGACCCCCGGCCAGATAACGGACCTCCTCAACATGGGGCAAAAGAGCAGGATTGGCAAATGCCAAATCAATACGGGAAGAGGGGTACTGACGTGGGAAAGATAGGAGTAACCTCTTTCACCAGGATGCTTCCACCGCCAGACCTCCTCCAAAGCCGCCGCGTCTGCCCAAAGCCCCAGGTCAAGGTTCCGCGCCCTATTTGGATTTGAGGAATCCAAGGAGTAATCAAGAACATTATTAAAATCCCCAGCCACAAATAGCCTCAGGGGGCCAAATGCGGCCACCTTGTCCAGGACCTGATAGAGAACCTCGTTTCTAAAGGGAGGGGGGACATAGACATTAACTATTGCAATTAATTGAGACTCAACAGTGAGAACCACAATAGCATAACGGCCAGCCGGATCCGTCACCACATGTTCAATGTTACATACCAGTTTCTTATGGATTAAAATAGCCACCCCTCTCGCATAAGAAGAGTAGGTGGAGTGTATGGCCCTCTGTATCCAGTTCCTGTTAAGGGACAGTATCCTAGAGCCCATAAGATGGGTCTCTTGTAAAAGGATAATGTGGGGACCAAGGGTTTTAAGATATTGCAGGACCAACGAGCGTTTAAATTTAGAGTTCAACCCACGGACGTTCCATGAGATCAGTGTTAGGTCACTCATCACGTTAAAGAGAATACAATATGGGGGAAGGAGAAGAGCACCAGACAGGGGAGGCCGGAGGGGGGAGAACCTGAACACAGAGGGCCACGGACCACCATATAACAGCAGTTGCACAATAGGAACCATACTAGGCAAGGTACCCACCCACCTGCACCAGCTTGTGAAGCAGGGCGCAAGCGGGGTAAAAAAAATAACCCCAAACAAAAAAGAAAAAGGAAAAAGAAAAAAAGCAAAACAGTCCAAAAAATTAACAGTTCAACATCCCAACGCCCTGTTTGCTCTAGGCGAACCAAACCAAAAACACGCCCGAGAAACTTTGTTCCCAAAAACCAGAGAAACAGTAGTGGATAGTTCAGAGAGTTCATCCACTCAGTAGGGGGTCACTTCCAGCGGACACGTAGTATCATCCAGCAGGGCTCCCGATGATGAACGGACCAAAGACCCCGGGTAGTAGACACAGTGCCCTCCCCCCAAAAAAAGGATAATTGCAGCTAGATGACCGCACAGTATCGGATATTCATGTTGGAAATAACAACCACTTGTCCCAGCAAGGGGACACGCAGTTCCAGAGTCAGGATTCACAACCAACCTGTCACTTGCGCACCTCTCTAGGCAATGGAGTCTAGCCATTCCGCCACCTCCACAGGGGAATCAAAAAATTTTGATGAGCCATGATGAATAACCTTTAGACGACTCGGGTACAGCATACTGTAGACCAGGTTCTTCTCCCTCAATCGCTTGCGGACATCCGTGAAAAAGCGCCTTTTCTTCTGTAAATCCGGAGAAAAGTCAGGATAGAGATGTATGATAGCATTATCATGTTTCAATTCCTGATGCTTGCGGGCCTCCACCAGGATCAGATCCCTGTCTCTGAAGTTAAGCAGGCGGACCAGAAACGCACGCGGCCATGCGCCGGCAGGCCTCCGACCAGTGGGCACTCTATGGGCACGTTCCACAACATATACTGGTGACAGGTTCTGCAGGCCAAGGAGTTGTTTAAAAAAAGTCTCTGCAAATACAACAGGGTTGGGGCCCTCCGCACCCTCAGGGAGCCCCACCACCCGTACATTATTGCGCCTGAGGTGATTTTCGGCGTCCTCAGAGCGCGCCATAAGGACTTTAACCTGCTGCTGCAGCTCAGACACGGAGCGCAATGTGGTGGCGGTGGTGTCCTCCACAGCAGATATGCGGTGTTCTGCTTCCGTAAGTCGGCCCCTGAACCTGTCCATGTCCTGCCGAATAAGCCCACACTCGATGGCTAGAGTATCAATCTTACCCTCCACAGAGGCCTTACTGTCTGCAATGGCCGCCAGGATCGCCGCGGTGGACTGCTCCCCCAAGGGTTCCGGATCCTCGCGAGATGCTGCCGAGGCTCCCTCCAGAGCAGATGTCCCGAGAGCCGCCATCCCTGGGTCCGTCTGTACCGCAATAGAGCTCAGAGACAGGGAGATGGCAGGCAAGATGGCCGCCACACGAGTGACAGGCGGCGAGAGATGGCCGGATTTCGCTGCTGCCTTCTTAGCCAAGTTACGTTTCCCAGTCATGGGGAGGACCGGGGTGTCCCCCCAGACCACAGCCCGGTGCTTGCTGAGCAGGATGGCAGGGGAATAGAAGGATTAAGGCGGATTAAGTGGACGGATGGCGGGAGCCTATGCTGCACACGTCCTTCCTCGCTCACATCCCGGCCACGCCCCCCTTCTGTTCACATGTTTGCTAAGTTTGGACATTCCCAGCGGATTCCAGCCCCAGTCCTTGTTGATTTTCATGAGCCTGTTGGTGTTATTTATTGTGTTGCCCACTCCTCAGCTGGACTGCTTTTGGATGTTGCAAGGTTGCAGAATACTTCTCCCGTTTCCCAAAATCTACAATTAAAACAACATTTTTGTCTTACCTGTAAAACCATTTTCAGGACACAGGCCCCTCCTTACTGTTTCTTATGATCCACTCCTATAATTCCTTGCTACAAAACCGAGACTTGCTGGGAGTGGTAGGTTATACTGGGCTGTCCTTACAGCTTTGTTTGTCAGTGTCCATTCACCTGAAGGCAGCATCATAACCCAGGGTTCCAGAATAATGTGTCCTGTAATACAGTGCCTTGAAAAAGTATTCATACCCCTTGACATTTTCCACATTTTGTCATGTTACAACCAAAAACATAAATGTATTTTATTGGGATTTTATATGATAGACTCACACAAAGTGGCACATAATTGTGAAGTGGAAGGAAAATGATAAATGGTTTTCAACTTTTTTTTACAAATAAATATGTGAAAAGTATGGCGTGCATTTGTATTCAGCCCCCTTTACTCTGCTACCGCTAACTAAAATTTAGTGGAACCAATTGCCTTCAGAAGTCACCTAATTAGTAAATAGAGTCCATCTGTGTGTAATTTATTCTCAGTATAAATACAGCTGTTCTGTGCAGCCCTCAGAGGTTTGTTAGAGAGGCTTAGTGAGCAAACAGCATCACAAAGGCCAAGGAACACACCAGACAGGTCAGGGATAACGTTGTGGAGAAGTTTAAAGCAGGGGTAGGTTATAAAAAAAAAATCTCAAGCTTTGAACATCTCACAGAGCACTGTTCAATCCATCATCTGAAAATGGAAAGAGTAGGGCACAACTGCAAAACTACCAAGACCTGGGTGTCCACCTAAACTGACAGGCCGGGCAAGGAGAGCATTAATCAGAGAAGCAGCCAAGAGGCCAATGGCAACTCTGGAGGAGCTGCAGAGATCCACAGCTTAGGTGGGAGAATCTGTCCACAGGGCAACTATTAGTCGTGCACTCCACAAATATGGCTTTTATGGAAGAGTTGCAAGAAGTAAGCCATTGTTGAAAGAAAGCCATAAGAATTCCTGTTTGCAGTTTGCGAGAAGCCATGTGGGGACACAGCAAACATATGGAAGATGGTGCTCTGGTCAGATGAGACCAAAATTGAACTTTTTGGCCTAAAAGCAAAACGCTATGTGTGGCAGAAAACTAGCACTGCACATCACCCTGAACACACCATCCCCACAGTGAAACATGGTGGTGGCAGCATCTCCATCCTATCTGACAGAGCTTGAGCTATTTTGCAAAGAAGAATGAGCAAAAATGTCACTCTCTGGATGTGCAAAGCTGGTAGAGACATCTCCAAAAACACTACCAGCTATAATTGCAGCGAAAGGTGGTTCTACAAAGTATTGACTCAGGGGGGCTGAATATAAATGCACGCCACACTTTTCACAGATTTATTTGTAAAAAAAGTTTGAAAAACATTTATCATTTTCCTTCCACTTCATAATTATGTGCCACTTTGTGTTGGTCTAGCACATAAAATACGTGGAAAAATGTGGAAAATTTCAAGGGTTATGAATACTTTTTCAATGCACTGTATACTCCAAGAAAAGGAGTACAGGTAATACAAAAATCCTATGTGCAGTTTTGTGTTGTGGTTTCTATGCTGGCTTTTTGCTGTAGATCCCTCTGGAGCTCCACTACTGAGCTATTCCCACCACAGTTGCTAGTATGGCCCAAATGCCATTAATTACAAAGCCAGAAGATGATGCCGTTGCTCCACCAGAGAATTTTACATAATGTATAATGAAAACTTCAATATCCAGCTGAGAGAGAAGGTCCTTTATATTCTAGCTTTCTTGGAGGAAATGCAGACACAAGCTACCTTTTCATTTATTTTGTTTGTACCAAGTACAGTGTACATCAAACTGACATATTAACCATCATCTAATTACTATGAACGATTTTCTTGCTGGAAAGAATTTTGTTGTCCTTGTCCACTACATATTTCAGAAGTCTGTGAGGTCATTGCAGTTATATCAAACCGATTCTTATTTTTTAACAGGCCATTTTCAGAACTCTGTATTGACCCAGCACCACAAATACGTGAGTGACATTTGTAATGTGCTTAATCTATTCTGTTGATATTTATATTTTTTTATTACATATTAAATCATGTTTTTACTATATATTTGATGCAGGTAGGCCAAATCTTTTAATAGAGGGTTATAATTACCCTTATCAAAAAGCAAAAGAATCATGTTTCATCACATTTTCTTAATCCTTTCCTTCCCCGACTGTTCCATTTGGCCATCAGAGGTGAGATTAAATACTTGGTACTTCTGGTTATTGGAGTACACAGACCACCCCCCTTTCCTCATATTGTTAGGGTGTAGTGAATGGTGCTGTCACATGGGGTTGGGGAAAAAGAGTCCTCGAGCCTTTCTAAACTCTGAGTTACAAATTGTAGTTTACATAGGGCTTCCACTCTTAACTCCTGGTGACTTAATGGAGTGGCAAGCGAACCAGTATAAATAGCTGGAGAGGGAATTAGTTAAGTGAACTTGCTTCTTTGCCATGTGCAGGAAAAAAACACAGGTTCCCTTCAAGTAGAACTTTTGTTGGGTGTCTGCAAGAGCACTTGCAATATCTGTAAGTATGTACAGCATTCTTGCACATTATACAAGACAAAACCTCCTGGTTTCCTGCCCCTAGTGCTGTTTCACTATTACAACCGCTAGAAGCTTCTCGGGCTCCTCTTGTGGATATGTATCCTATTTCTTCAACTATAGGGTAACCGGTAATAATGTAGCTCCCGGCATATGCACATGGGAGTTACTTGTTCCCTGCACATGGCTTTATTCTCTGAATTTTACAAATGCATTGTTTATTGGCCCGTTTTTCAACTAATGCACCCTTTAAATTTATGCACAATCTTAAGGCACCCCACTCTAAAATGTAAACTAAACTAATATTTTTACTAATCTCAGCAGCATCCACATATGTGGGCCACCCAACATTAAAGGTGATTTATTCCTCTACTTTCACAAACTGGTACTGACTAGTATTCTAGCTTTTCTCTTCTCCTTCAGTTTCACTCCCTCTCTGCTAATGTAACCCCAGTGCTGACAGAAAGGGGAAGGGGAGTGGCAAACAAGGATGCTGTGCCGGTGGCAAATGTCCTCCTTAATCAATGACATTAGTGGTTGTTAGGATGCCAGTGGCTGGCCTGCACAGTGCCAAAGATTTTAATACTGCACTGTGGCAAGTTTTAGGCATTTGCCAAGGCACCCCTGAAGAACCCAGAAAAGGCTAATCTAGAGTGTAGGCTGAGCATGCACCACTGGCAGTGTACACAAACCCCAAAAAATATATTTCTGGAAAATTGTGGTGGAAATTTTTTGTCAAAAGAGACATATGAAGTCTCTTCTACCAAAAAAAAACTCTACTTGCTAGCATTTATTTCTAAAATTTTTGTTTTAGGATGATTTTCTAATAGCGTACATTCTCTTATCATCTGTAAAACACAATAGCACAAATGTTCAAAACTCTCCTGAGCTAGCAAATTTTTTTTTTTCATCCTTGCTATTAGTGATCTCTTATATGAAGCCCCTAATTTATTTAAATATAACCATCCAGCTATTCCAGCACAGGGTGATGCTTGATACCTGTCTGCATGGAAACAGTTTGTAAGCTCTGCAGATTTTATTTTCTTTAAGGGCCAGTTCACACCAGACGCAGTTTCGTTCAGTTCCGTGTGCTTTTTTTCTGCACAAAATGCATGCACAGTGTTTTCCATGTATTCCAATGGCTCTTGTTGGCTCTAGTTCACACCATGCAGTCAGTTTCTGGTCAGTTTCTGCACCGGAAACTGACCGGAAACTGACTGCATGGTGTGAACTAGAGCCAACAAGAGCCATTGACATGGAAAACACTGTGCATGCATTTTTAGTGCACAAAAAA
The DNA here is from genome assembly GCA_029206835.1 of Rana muscosa. NCBI lineage: Eukaryota > Metazoa > Chordata > Amphibia > Anura > Ranidae > Rana > Rana muscosa. The sequence goes on from CM055117.1 coordinate 621,831,409, forward strand.
TGCACACAAAACTGTACGGAACTGCATCTGGTGTGAACTGGCCCTAAAGGTTTCACTACATTTAATATAAAGATATGGGAGTCAAGAGATCATCATGTGGATCTGCATACCTATTATTAGGAAAGCAGTTCATTGTGCTCCCAATGCTTTGACCTTTTCAGCTATTGTTTGTATTCTTGGTGTAAAAAGTAAATATTATGAGGGAGAAGTTAGTGGATGAATATGTTGGTTCACCCAGACTTTAAGCATTCATCTTTTATAGGTGTGCTTACTTATATTTCCCTATGCAGAAAAAGACAGCACTGCTCCTAAGCGCAAAAGGAAAAGAATCTCTGAAGGAAATTCTGTGTCATCAACTACATCCAACTCTTCATCATCGTCCTCCTCTTCTTCCTCTAATGTAGAACCTATATCTTCAACACATCCTATGTCACTAGTGGTAAGTGTGTATGGTGTTACTGCTTCCTTTATGCAAAGTTGCTATCTGTGGTTAGCCCTCAAATATATTCTTGTGCCAGCAGTCTCCAGCCTGTCTCTCAGGAGACACATGAAGCTTTTAGTCACCTTTAATATTGCTTGCAATGTCTGAAATAATGTTTTGAAAGTGTTCGAGCACCTTTTGGTTCACACAATGGACTGAATAATAAATTATATCATTGATAGATGACATTAAAGTCTGGTACACACAATACGTTTTTTTTGTTCAACCTAGCGATTAGTACAGCGATCTCCCCCACTGTGCTATTGTGTTCTGACAGGGGGATTATCCCCCCCCCCCCTCCGGCAGAACACACAGGTCAGCATTGGCTGCCAGTGCTGATTGGATGCTGGTTTTCCAGCATGCCTGTTCAACAGTACTGGTTGATTTCAGCTGATACTCGGCTTGCGTGTACCCAGCTTTAGGCAAACTTATCTAACTTATTTCACTGAGAATTTTGTAAAGTTGTACTGACATATGGTATCTTCTACTCCTTGAGAGACTGCCCTTCACTCTCTGTTCTGCTGACAATGGTTTCACCAGACAGAAAGTGAAAACTCTGCAATAGGCAGACAGACAGCAATAAAAAGCCGACACGGTTTCCAGCTTTCTCCTATACTACTATAAAAAAATTGTCTTTGTTGCCATTGGAGATTTACCCTCACTTCCTAAGTGGTGAAACAGTTGACAGCAGAACAGGAAGTGAGCGGAAATAGAGCCTTGGATAGCAGTAAAATCTGACTTTATTGAAACCCAAAAAAGTATGCAACTCCTGAAAATCCCAGGTTCTCCCCAAATCACTAATAATAATTGAAACAGAAAAAGTAATTATTGAAACAGAAAAACAGAAAGAGTAAATCATTATTTGAAATTTGTGTGCTGTTATAATAAGTGTCGTCATCACTTCTTCTAGTTTTTAGCCAAAAACCCTATATATCACTGCAGACTACCATTTCCAATTCTGTTTTATCTCTAACACGAATATCTTAATTGTATTGTACAGGACACAAACAAAGTATTCATAGACCCTTTGACTCGTACATCTAGGTTATTGGACACAGGCAAACTTTTATAGACTTGCCCACTGATCACCTCCCATACAACCCTACCCTACTCTCTGAATCCTCTGTTTTTTTGCTAGTGTCCTAAGGTGATGCATCTCTAGTCCTTCACAGAGAGATCACTCTTAGCTTAAAGGGGTTGTAAAGGCAATTTTTTTATTTTTTTTTAAAATAACAAACATGTTATACTTACCTCCACTGTGCAGCTTGTTTTGCACAGAGTGGCCCCGAACCTGGTCTTCTGGGGTCTCTCGGTGGCTGTCTCAGCTCCTCCCCGCAAGAACTAACCACCTTCATGCGAGCTCTCTCCCGTGATACAGCTGGCGGCTATAGCCTCTTACTGTATCACTCGGCCCCACCCCCCGGCACGCCGCGTCATTGGATGTGATTGACAGCAGCGCGAGCCAATGGCTGCGCTGCTTTCAATCCATCTACTCTAACCAATCAACGGCCAGGCTGAGCGGCGAAGAGGACGTCGGGGGCGAGCATAGCAGGTGAACGGGCTCAGGTGTGTAAAACGGGGGGGGGGGCTGGGGGGGCCGGAATTGCATACAATGCATTAAGGTGAAAAAACATGAACCTTTACAACCCCTTTAACTAGTTATAATAATTCTTCAAATAACTCCTCGCTGTTTGCTAATGCCACAGATGGAGGCAGTGCATCCAGATCTGTCCAACCTTGGTTACACCTTGGAAGCCATATCCAGAACCCACGCCTATAATGCTACTTTGTGCGCTGGATCATACACTTAACTTGGCACAACGCAACACATGTAGTTAGCCACAGAGTGCTATACAGGTCCAGGGCTGTAGTCTGTCCTTGTAAAACCTAGTCCCTGAAGACCCTTTTGGGGGTATGCCCACCATAACAAGCAAAAACTGGACTTCATATACAGTCCAGCATTGTGGACAGTCAAGACAGGGTCACTCTTTATCTTTGACCATTACTCTAAAAGACTGGGGTCGTGTTGTATTTGCTTTGGTGTAAACTTTTTAAAATTGGCACTAAAACTCAAACACTCAGAGCTTAAGTTCAAGTGTGCCATCACTCCACAGGTCACAGACTTTACCGTGGCTTCCACCTAGAGCCCTGAAAAGGTACTAAGGTGCTTCCTTCTGCCCATTTGCCACAAGGATTCGTTACCAGACAGTCTACACCTAGGTTGCTGTGTTCTTCTTCTGGACTTGTTTACCCTATATTCCGCAATCTACTCTGTGAGTACCCCACTGGGGAATACCCTCACCTGTAGCTATGGTGGAGACCAGGTGAAAGGGATACCATAACAAAACTGAAGACATACATTCACCTTCCAAAGGCCCACTCAACCTCACAGTGATGATGCACCCCTTATACCAGAGCAGGACCCAATTTTCACATTCAATACATTTTTATTGAGCTTTCAAAAACAATACAGTCACATACAGTATGTTCATAACAATAATGTAACAGAAATTAATAAAACATTGAATCAGGATCTCATACTGTTCCTCTGGAGCAGGACCCAATTTTAATACCAGTCTTTTTATCAGATTTTATATCTATTTCAGTCACACACCAAGCAGCCTACCTGGCAAAAGCAAATATCTTTGCATATTTGTCACAATTCTTAAGATAAACAGAGAGAAGAATTTTCTTCCCCAGACTGCTCCATAAGCAAAGAGTGAGCTTTGCGCCAAATTTTTGCCAAATGCAAAAAAAGCTCACTGCTGCTATCTGCAAAAACCTTGGCATTGTTCAGATTGATTCTCCTCTGTCTTGCCATTCCCCTGTGAGTGCAAAGAGACCTGAAAAATCTTTAAATACATTCCCTGTTCATGGGCAAATAGAATATATAATGATTGGATCACCCCAGAATGGTTTTTCACTCCTTTCAAAATCTTTGCCGAACTTTATCCAATGCAAACAGAGTTCACTAAAAAAGTGGTCTATTCCTGTAGTTCAGTGGTTCTCAACTCCAGTCCTCAGGGCCCACCAACAGGCCAGGTTTGCAAGATAACTGAAATGCATCACAGGTGATATAATTTGCTGCTCAGGGATTGCAGTATTCTAGTCTGCATCTCACCAAGGTAATACTTAAAATCTGGCCTGTTAGTGGGTCCTGAGAAACACTGCTGTAGTTGATCCTGCTGTCTTAACCGCATGCCGACCAGCCGCCGTCATTATACTTCGGCAGGTCGGCTCTCGTGCGCAAATGGCCATAGGTGTACGTCAGTCCTTGCACAGAAGATAGCGTGCGCGCGCCGCGGGAGCATGCCTGGCTACCTCGATGTCCGCTGGCGACCCGCGATCAAGGAGATTCCCCGTTCTGCCAGATGACGTCAGAGATCTTCTGTTCCCAGTGATCGGGAACAGCGATCTTTGTCATGTCCCTGGTAGCCCATCCCTCCTACAGTTAGAACACACTCAATTGCTTGACAGCCCCCTAGTGTTAACCCCTTCTCTGCCAGTGTCATTTTTACATTGAGATCAGTGCATTTTTATAGTGTAACAACCGGCACAGCACTGGCTTGAGAGAGGCACTGCGGCTCTCTACTCCTCCTCCTTCCCCTGCGCACTCAGGTATCTCTGCTCCGCAATGTTCGGGAAGGGTGGAGGAGAAATAATTCTGAGGTAGACAGCTCTGGTTCCCATAGCCCAGTGCCCGGCGCCTGCATGTCTTCCACGAACCTATTATTGTGACAGGCAGGCGGGGAGAGATGCCGGCTGCCTATCACAATTACACTCCTCAGAGCCGATGGAGCCCAGGCCCAGGAGGTTTTTTTTCTATATGTACGGCGGGGCATATGTAGATAGAGCCAGCTGAGGTCGGCACATGCATCTAGGAGCCATACTTTGTGGATGAGACCAGATGATCGTCATACCTATAGAAGGATTGTTGTCCTAAAAGCCTGTTTGATCTGCATTAATTTACAGATCCACTTGCAAGGTGAGCGAGCATTTTAGCTGGTGGTGGAGCACCTGTGTGGTGGTGGAGCACCTGTTATATCTTTTCATGTGACAACACTGAAGAAATTACACTTTGCTACAATGTAAAGTAGTGAGTGTACAGCTTGTATAACAGTGTAAATTTTCTGTCCCCTCAAAATAACTCAACACAGCCATTAATGTCTAAACCGCTGGCAACAAAAGTGAGTACACCCCTAAGTGTAAATGTCCAAATTGGGCCCAATTAGCCATTTTCCCTCCCCGGTGTCATGTGACTCGTTAGTGTTACAAGTTCTCAGGTGTGTTAAATTTGGTGTTATCGCTCTCACTCTCTCATACTGGTCACTGGAAGTTCAACATGGCACCTCATGGCAAAGAACTCTCTGATGATCTGAAATAAAGAATTGTTACTCTACATAAAGATGGCCTAGGCTATAAGTAAAGTCAGTGTAGCAAATAGACCTTTGTAGATAACAGAAGTGTATAGTGATTCAGGGTTACTCACTTGCCGTTTTGGGAGTAACTGATAACTCTCTTCTATCCCTGGTTACTCTGTATTGCTTACAAAACTGAGAACTCACGGAGTGGGGTAGGGTTATCAGGGAGGTGCCCAGTGGATATATCTCAGAAAGCATGCCAGTGTTCAATCACCTGGAGGTACAAGCCTCTATAACCAGGGTCTATAAATACTGCACTCCAAGATATAGAGATTACAGGTAATTCAAAATTCCTCTTTTTGTTATAATGCTATCTGTTTGAAAATAATGTATTTACTTTAGAGCCTTGCAGCACTATTTATAGGTTTCTATGAATCACATAAGTAGTGAGTCCTTGGGGCAGTTATGCTGCTGTGTATTCAGAAGATATCAGTGAAATGTCACAAAAAATTCTCACCTTATAACATTAATTTTGTTTTTGTTTTTTTGTTGCAGCAGTGGCCTATGTACATGATGGACTATGGGAGTGTGAATATGCAGATTCCTGGGCAAATTAACTACTAATCTTCCCAAGTGGGAGTTTGTCTGAAATGTGTAATTATTGTATAAAAGATGTATATTATGATATGTAACAATACTGTTAATTTTTTTTTTTCAATAATTTTTACAGTACGTTTCTGGCATCCAAGATGGCCTTTTTGGAATAAAATGTGTTGCCTTGTTCTGATTCGCATTCTTGGTTTTATTTTTATGTATATGTTTGTGACACACTGCATTAAACTTTGAGTAACAATGAAAGGAAAATACAAATATTGTAAATTTGCCTGAAGAATACCTTTTTAGGTCTAATTTGGTAGTTTTACAGTACAATAATTATGACACCCAAGCTTGTTTGGGAAAAAGAAAACCATTCATTACTCATCTTTAATAGATACATATTTCCCTATGTTTTATCCCTTAAGAAAAAGTTGCTGACCACTTCTAAAAATGCTAGTTGCTTTGATGTCATTTTTGCCCGCTCTATATTTTAATATTTTCGAGTCACTGACCTGGAACAAGCATGCATATATATGGACTTCTAACTTTTCTCCAACTCTCCTGAACTTCATACTTGTCTCAGGTTAGTGGCTTTGAAGTTCTTGAAGCCAACAGGTCAGCCTAACTGCCAGGAAATTAGCATTTACAGATGGTTATGCCAGCCTCTATATTCTTCTCATGACATTGTTTAATATACATTTATTATGACTATGAACTGAATAAAATATATTCAATCTGGAGCTGAATAATCTGGACACACCCAGATCTACTCGTATTTTGACATCTCAGGCTTGTACAGTGTATACATCGCACTTTCTGAAATAATCATAGCTTCAGACACTATGCAGTCACCAACCTACAAAGACAATGTGCAGTATAAATGGACAGCATTCTTTACGTGATAGTAACACATTGCATTAATGCAGTGCATCAGCATAGTATAACACTGTGAAGAGCATATGAAGGGGACCTAAAACCATTTAATCAAAAGCTGACCGTTGTAAACAACCCTGTCATATCAAGGCTTGTCCCAAGTGTCACTTTTGCTAGACAGTTTTTTTTTTTTTTTTGTAAAATCTTTATTTGTAAGAGGTAAGGCAGTACATCTCAATAAACGTAGCCAAAAGGTAAATACAGCAAGTACTGCACTAGTCTGGTTTTCAAAAAAGTGTAAAAAGTAAAATAAAATAAACATACATAACAGATAGTACCGGTGAAACAGTAATTTCAACTAAAAGTGAAGAAGGTTCAATATTCAGTTAGTAGGTCGACGCCCAGGTCTCCCCCCACGCCGTGAGTGGGGTAAGCCCTGACCGCCTGGTGGTTTGATTGTAAAACTAAGGCGTCTCCCAAAAGAGAGTTGCTGCGCGTGGCCGGGCCGACCAGCTCTCCGGACAATAAATGAGTTATCATGTAGGGTATAGATTATAAGGTGGACCAAACAGGTAGGCGCGAGGGGAAGGGGGCTCTCATGGGCTTCCAGCAAACCCCCTCGCGCACTGCACTGACGTCCGGGTCTCCCCAAGGCTAAGCATCTGCACCGTGGTTGCACATAAGTGTCGATCCCCGAAAAAGGTCGGGGGATCCCATGGCAACAGACTGCGTGAGTCCTTCAGGCCAGCCAGCCCGACTGCATCGCAGCCACCACCTGGTGGCTCCACAGGCTGGTTATCCTGGGACTAGTGGTCAAAGTAAGTTGAAACAGGAATAGAAAGGAATGGTGAAATTGCTAGACAGCTTGGTCTGCATGTTAAGATGGAAAAAATGTAAAGGCCCATGGGATAAAAAAGGAAATTCATATACTGGACACTATACCTAGAGTAAACACAACAAAGAGTTATCATAGTACATTTTACTAAAAGGGCTCATGCACGGGGCATTATGTTTTTACTTAGGGACTGGCAGCAAGATCCTGTGTAAAAAAAATTGTCAATACACTGTATACATTTAAAGTTTGTTCAGGTTTACATGTGTACAATGGCCATTGCTCAGGGGGCACTTGTGAATATCAACAATGTGTAGCCCGTGGTGCTACCACGGATTACACATTATTGGTATTTACAGCTCCCCTGAATGAGCCATTCATGTTTCGACAGCACGTGCACAAAATTACCCCAGACAATTCTAAATGAGCGAAGGCTGAGAAGGGTTTTTTATTCTGACTGTAGATCCAGCAGTATCCCACATTAATCAGGTGTTTACTATTCTTAAAGAGGAAGTAAACCCTCTTAAAAAAAATCCTAAAAAACAAACTCCTGCAAGACAAAGGCATAATGAGCTAGTATGCATAGCATACTAGCTCGTTATATATTACTTACCTCCGATCGAAAACCCCCGCAAAAGTCCTCATCTTCCCCTCCGGCCGCCGACATCTCGTCCCAGAGTTACTTCCGGGTATCGGAGCTCCGGCGCTGTGATTGGCATGCGCGCGGGAGATATCGGTAACGGCACAGACACTGTAGCAACGGCACATACTGTATTGCTTCAGTTTGCCCCAGTGCGCATGTGCCGATGACTTTGTCACATGCAGACACAGGGGGATATCTCCTAAACCGTACAGGTTTAAGAGATATCCTGGGTAGCTACAGGTAAGCCTTATTATAGGCTTACCTGTAGCATAAAGTTATAAAAAATGGTTCATTTACTATTCTTTAGAGTAATTGTAAAGGCACAATTTTATTTATTTTTTATTAAAAAGAACGAACATATCATACTTACCTGCTCGTGGCAATTGTTTTGCATAGAGCAGCCCCGATTCTCCTCTTCTCGGGTCCACCCCGCCGACGCTCTGGGCTTCCCCTCCTGCTGAGTACCCCCCATAGCAAGCCGTTTGCTATGGGGGCACTAGTGAATGCTCACTCCCGAGCCGGCTCTGTCTGTCTGTCTGTCTATAAGCCGGCTCTGTCTGTCTGCCCCCTATCTATGCCTACGCTGCCTGAAATTTCACCTGCTTTGTAGGATTGAGATCGAGGACATTCCGGTGATCCTCCTTGCTTCAGACTGACCCAGGCGGGTGTGATATACTGACCTGGTAAGACTTCTGGCAGACGTTCTGTAGTCTATGCCAAATCAACACAATTTTCTGTCCATCTTGCTTCGCTGGCTTTAATGTCATCGTTGTAGCCCAGGTTCTGAGGAACAATAGCATCTGTAATTTTGTGCTTCCTACTGCTAAAATCTAGGAAGTCTACTTCTTGCTAAGTCTATCATCAGGAGATGGAAGGCATATTTCATAAGGTCAATGTCTCAAGGCTTTCACCCCAGGAGTTTCTTCAATGGACAAATCCTCTTCTTCTTGCAACTGAGCTTGGACCAGAGTTTGGCCCCCAGCATTATTAAAGCCGATCTCAATGTTTCCTGGGTTTACAGGAAGTAAACTCAGGGGAAAAAAAAAAAAACACCACCTCCAAGGCAAAGGCATAATGAGCTAGTATGCATGGCATACTAGCTCATTATGTAACACTCACCTCCATCGAAGCTCCCGCAGCCATCCTCTTCCAACGCCATTGGCTCGCGCTGCTGTCAATCACATCCAATGATGCGGCGCACCGGGGGGCGGGGCCGAGTGATACAGTGAGCGGCTATGGCCGCCGACTGTATCACGGGAGCGCGCCCACAAGAACTTTCCACCATGCGAGAGAGCTCGCATGAACGTGGAAAGTTCTTGCGGGGGGGGAAGCGAGACAGCTGCCGAGGGACCCCAGAAGACTCTGTGCAAAACGAGCTGCACAGTGGAGGTAAGTATAACATGTTTGTTATTTTACAAAAAAATATTTTCTTTCCTTTAGTGTTCCTTTAAAGGTTCATTTCCCACATTTGTGGCTTTTTAAATCCCAATTAGTGTCTGTGTATAAATAGTCAATGAGTTTGTTCGCTCTCACATGGATGCACTAAGCAGGCTAGACACTGAGCCATGAGGAGGTAGAAAAAAACTTCAAAAGACCTGCCTAACAAGGTAATGAAACTTTACAAAGATGGAAAAGGATATAAAAAGATATCCAAAGCCTTGAATATGGCAGTCAGTACTGTTCAATCACTTAAAAAGAAGTGGAAAATTTGGGGATCTCCATCTTTACCCATTCTTCCTTCTGGGTTCCCAGGCTCCAGCTGGTTGAATGGCTGAACCTTGATGACATCACTCCTGTGCGTGCGGCAGTTTACTACCACTTTAAGATAGTTTTATTATCTGGTTCTGCATCTAGCGAGTCTCTCACAGCGCCTCTTCTGGCAGGAAAATGTATTTCCTTTTTGCAATCCTTGGCCCACCAACTAAGGACCCTATTTGCACTTTATTCAAGGGTAAACTTAGTGCAGGATGCACTTTTTATGGATTCCAGTTGGAACTGGCTGCATCTGTGGCCTTTTCTTACCTCCCTATTTTTCACTCTGATCGCAGAGGTTTAAAATGTCCTCTAGCACCTTCTCCAGTGGAATATTCACATAAAGATGCCAAATAGTTTTGATACTGTCAGGAGGGACGCTCAAGGATGGGGGTTGGCAACATTTCCAAGCCACCAGAGCTATCCTACCAGTAAGCTGTAAAAGTCAAAAGCCATCCCAAGTGAAGGAGGCATTCCCCGTCTATAATTAAAATACCTGTTGGCTTTGACAGCTTTCCACCAGGATAGCTCTGGCGGGTTAGGAAGCATGTCCAAACCCGCTTGAGTTACTTCCTCATCTTGTTGACCCTCCAAAGTTAGGGCAAGGCAAAGATATCTGTGTTCCTCCTCCACTCTCAGAGTGGTGCAGGGAAGCCACATGCCTAAAGCATACTGCACTGATCTCTGCCGGTCCTCCTCTTCTGTCCAACCCAGGCGCTTTTAAGTGACATCATGTTGGATGGATTGGTGAGGAGGGCCAGCGGGGATCATCAAGCCAGAGGAATTTGTCACCACCACATCCCTGCTCTGCATATGGGTACAATCACTGCCTTCCTGATGCCTGTACACTGACCTAACTGACTGCCACCCTGCTGACCCCTGTACACTGCCCTGTTGAGCTCTGTCCTCCACTATGCTGACCCCTATAATCTGCCCTACAAATTCTTGACCCCTGTACACTGCCTTACATACTTATAGAGCCTGTACCCAGCCCAAAAAATGAATGACCCCTGTACACTGGCCTACAAGCTACTGACCCCTGTACAGTACCCTACATAATACTGACCCCTGGACACTGCCCTACATATTACTTACACTGGCCAGAACCCAGTCCAGCCAGTCAGGCCAGAATTAAGGCCAGCCAGGCCTGAAACAAATCAAGCAAGCCAGTCTCCATTGTGTTGGACTCCTGCATCAGTCTTGAGTCGACCAATTAGTTCCCAGACATGAAACTAATGGTGATGAATGGCAAGTTTCCCACAGAAGCTTTTAAAGTAGGCTAAATTTAAATTTATACAGTGACATTTGTTTTCTTTTTATATTTTTTTAAGTTAAGTCTCTATGCCAACCTTATTTTTTATTGGGGACTTAATAGCTAATTTCTTAAAAGAAAAGAAAAGGGTGCCACACCATGTGATCTTTGTTCTCTTATGCCGCGTACACACGTACGTTTTTAATGCCATTTTTTAAACCGACGTTTTTCTCGTCGTTAAAAAACACGACATGAAAAACGACGTGAAAAAATAGAGCATGTTCGAAATTTTTAATGTCCGTTTTTCACGCCGTTAAAAATGCTCTGGAGCATACACACGATCGGTTTTAATGCCCATTTTTAAAAATTGCATTTTTAACGGCATGAAAAACGATCGTGTGTATGGGGCATAACATATTGTTATTGTTCTATCTAGATCTACACTTCAAAAGTTGCCCACCCCTGCTTTAGACAGTTGGATTCACTGTTTATCATTCCTGAAGGTCCCCGCAAGGAATACCTTGTCTCTCTCTTCACTATTTCCAGCATATGAATTAGACATCTCCTCATACAAGCCTACAGGTTAAAGGATAGTGTTTTACACTTTCCTGTCAAAAATAGGATTTTTGTACTCACCGTAAAATCCGTTTCTCTGACGTCCATGGACTGACACAGCTGTCATACTGATTATGTGTGGGTATATGTCCCTGCTTGCAGGAGAAGACCTAGGCAGAATGTTAGATGTTAAAACATTCTAGAACAAACCAGAGCTGAACAGCCCCGCCCAGGGGGGCGGTCCCTCCGGACATTACCCTCCCACCTGCAGCTAAACAGACCTCAGTTCGTAACAAAGCAGTACAAACCTTAACAGGAAGGGTGGGTGCTGTGTCAGTCCATGGACGTCAGAGAAACGGATTTTACGGTGAGTACAAAAATCCTATTTTCTCTTATTGTCCATAGACTGACACAGCTGTCATACTGATTATGTGTGGGACGTCCCAAAGCAGTATAGGAAAAGGGTGGGAGAAAATAGTAAAGGAACAACCAAAACTTCACTCCAAAACCAGCAGAGCTCCTCAACGGAGGAGTTGCAACATTAAACAGCAGCCTGCAACACTTTGCGGCCGAAGGAAGCATCCGAAGATGCAGCCACATCAACCTTATAGAATTTTGAAAAGGCATGAATGGACGACCAGGTCGCCGCCTTGCACACTTGTGCAACCGACGCTTGATGTCGGAAAGCCCAGGAAGCACCAATTGCCCTGGTGGCATGCGCCGTAACCGGAAAGGGAGGGGCCACCCCCTTAATGGCATAGGCCTGTATAACAGTCTGACTGATCCATCTAGAAAAGGTGGCAGACGACACCGCTCGGCCCTGTTTGGACCAGAGACAGACACAACTAGTGAGTCATATCACGTACCACATAAAATGTGTGAAGCGCAAACCCTCTGGAATGCGATGTGTGAGGACACAAGGACGGGAGGACAATGTCCACATGTAGGTGAAAAGCCGAGACCACCTTTGCAAAAGGAAGGTCGCGGACGCAACACCGCCTTATCCTTTTGGATGACCAAATAGGGCGACTTGCAGGACAAGGCCGCCAACTCAGACATCCGTCTGACAGAAGTAATGGCCACTAAGAAGGCCACCTCCTGAGACAAGGTCAAGAGGGGAATATCTCTGATATTTTCAAAGGGAGGTTCCTGGAGAACCGAGAGCACCAAATTCAAATCCCGAGGAGGGAGAGGAGGTTTCAACAGGAGGGAGCACATGGCGAACCCCCTGCACAAAGGTGCTACCAAGGAATGACCCGCTAGCGGTTGCTGAAGGAAGATGGCCAAGGTCGAAAACTGACCCCTAATGGTACTCAAAGCAAGCATTTGGGTCACACCACGCTGCAAGGACCGCAGGATACTGGGGACGGAATACGTCCGTAGACGCTAGTCCAGCTCATTGCACATAGCAATGTAAGCTTCCCAGGTACGGTGATATATCTTTCAAGCGGAAGACTTCCGTGCCCTGAACATGGTCGAAATGACCGAATCCGAGAGACCTCGGACTCTCAGCACCTGGCTTCCGATAGCTATGCCGTTAAGTCAGAGACTGTGAAACAGGATGAAAAATAGGACCTTCAAAACAGAAGGTCCTCCCTTATTGGCAACCGCCAAGGAACGTCCGCGATGAGACGTACCAGATCAGCGTACCAAAGACGCCGAGACCCACCCTGCACAAGAGGATCACCGGAATCCCTTCGGCCACCACCCTGCGCAGCAGGCGAGGAAGCAGCTGCAGCGGAGGATAACAGATATCAGGTGATAATGACCCCATGGGGCCCACCAACGGATCCGAGGCATCCGCCCAAGGATCCCTGGACCTGGCCACAAACCTTGACACCGTATGATTGAGTCGAGAGGCCCTCAGGTCCACAACCGGCATGTCCAGGTGTAAGGACCACTCTCCTGGTCCAGCGTCTGGCGACTCCGATAGTCCGCCTGTCAATTGTCTACGCTTGAACGTAGACGGCCGATAGAGACCACGTGGGGAGGCATATTCTGATTGCCCGTTTTTCCAGAACATTGGTCGGTAAACGGCTTCATCCGGAGTCCAAGCCCTGGGGCTGACAGGACTCCCCAGACTCCACCCCAGCCCGTCAGGCTGGCGTCCGTCATGAACACCTTCCACTGGATGGGGAGTGACGACTTCCCGGACCGAAGAGTCGGGGACCCCAACCACCACGCCAGGGACGCCCTGAGTGGGTGACTCATCTGGATCTGAAGATCCAAGGAAAACGGGGATTTGTCCCAAGTGGACAGGATCTCTTACTGTAATGCCCGTGTGTGTGATTGGGCATACGGAACAGCCTCGAACGAGGCCCTCATGAGTCCCAGGATTCTCATGCAAAAAACGGGTTGACAACCATTTCCGAGACGTCAGGACCCGCACTACAGACTGAAAAGTCAGTAACTTCTCCAGGGTTAGGAATACCTACGCCTCCATGGAGTCCAGGATCAGACCGAGATACTTCAAATGCTGAGCCGGGACCAGGACCGACTTCTGAATGTTCGGGAGCCACCCGAAGTCCCTAAGGGTCTGACTGACAATAGTCACACTTCTTCTAATTCTGAGCCATTGTCTGCTCTTCAGATCGTCCAGATAGCCCATAATAGCAATGCCTCGCTGTCTCAGCAAGGCTAGAACCGGAGCAAGCAACTTGGTAAAAAAAAACTTTGGTGCCGAGGCTAGGCCGAAGGGAAGAGCCACAATTGATAGTGGTCTTCGCCGATCGCAAGCGCAGAAACTACTATTGACGTGTGCAGATCGGAACCTGCAAGTAGGCGTCCTTGATGTCCAAGGATGCCAGAAAATCCCCTTGATGGAGTGTAGCGAACACCGCGCGAATGGATTCCATGCGGAACTTTTGCACCATCACAAAGGCAGTCAGGCCTTGAGGCCCAGGATTGGCCGAACCCCCGTCCACCTTTTGGGACTACAAACAGATTCGAGTAGAAACCCTGAACCACCTCACCTGTGACGGAACCGGCACAATCACTCCAGATCAATCCTGTACAGCCCTTAAGAGGGCCGCCCTACGGGCAGGAAGGAGAGGGAGAATTGAGGGAAAGAATCTGTCTGGGGGCCAGGAACGGTATTCTATCCTGTATCCTGAGGTGACCACCTTGCACACCCACCGGTCGGAGATCCGGGAGGTCCACTGAACCGTGAACCTGCAAGGACATCCCCCCACCCCAGAGTCGGGCAGGGGCAAGACTCCATGCGGCGGTGGGCTTGGGAGCTTGCTTGGTAGGCTTACGCACCCAGGGATGCTTATGTCCCCCAGCCGCACTTTTTCCAGTCCAGGGCTTACCCGTGAATTCTGACTGACGAGAAGAAACTCATTCTTCTTGCCGGAAAGGAAGGGCCCGGCCTACGGTGGGGCTCCTTTTTCCGTACCAGACTGAGGAAGGAAGGTGCTCTTACCCCCTGTGACATCTATCCTCACAGCGCTAATAGCGCACATGTTTAGTGGCACGGCAAGCGCTGGGGCGGCTGTTTGAACACAAACAGTCCCACTCAGTAACTGAACCTGTGAAGCTTAGCTTTGCTAAGCATGCATGTAACCACTACTCCACAACAGTATGTACAACACTCACACCAGAACACTGCACCTCTCCCAGGGCCATTAAAACAGACATGAGCGCCCCCCAGTCAGGCCAGAGTGACCCCCAAGCACCCCCACACAGCACAGCACCAGTACAGGGTGCAGAGAGCAGCATAACAGGGGGGGGGACAGGGAGAAACCCCCCATATAAAGAAACACAGCCAGCATGTACTCACCTGCAGTAGGAGAGACTACTTACCCGTCCCCTTCAGGGACCCACTGGCTTGTTTCAGACAGACCTATCACAGAGTAGTACTGCGTAGCTGTCGGCCCGGTCCACCGCGAGAGATACAGTCAGTCAGGTGCTGTTCAATCTTGAGAGGACCGCGGGAGCTAAAAGCAACCCGGCCACCCCTGGAGTCATGGGGTATGTCGTGAACTGAGTCTCACGCACACAAGGTGACGATTAGCATGCTCGATGATCGGACAGGGAAGACTACGTGGATACCAGTGTACCCAACCTGTTGCCCAGCCGACAGTTAATTGAAGGTCTCAAAAATAAAATAATAAAATTCCCAAAGGAATAAAATTTAAAAGTAAAATCTTCCAGGAAACTGGCTCCTGAGAGAGCCACGTCTTCTCCTTCTGCTAGGCAGAAAAAAACTGAGGTCTGCTACCTGCAGGTGGGAGGGTAATGTCCGGAGGGACCGCCCCTCTGGGCGGGGCTGTTCAGCTCTGGTTCGTTCTAGAATGTTTTAACATCTAACATTCTGCCTAGATCTTCTCCTGCAAACAGGGACATATACCCACACGTAATCAGTATGACAGCTGTGTCAGTCCATGGACGATAAGAGAAACACTATTCACCAGATCTGACTTTTTTTTAGCATCAGGCATCTATTTCACAGGTTGCAAGGCATCCTCCTGGTCCACGGTTCACACATTTGCCAGGTTTTACCAGGTGCACATTCAGACATCTTCTGATGCCAGTTTTGGTCTTAAGGTGCTTCAAGTTGCTTTGTGAGTTTTTCTGGGCCTTGCCTTGACCGATTGTTTGCTGTGTTGCCTTGAACAGCATGCATCCTGTAATATTAAATTAGGAAAACTGGATTTTTGCCTTACTGGTACAATCCTTTTCTTGGAGTACATTACAGGACACAGGTTCCCTCCATTCAGTTTTTTTTTGTAATTCACTTCTATTACGGCTTGCTAAAAAAACAGAGGCTTGATAAGAGAGGAAGGAGTTATGGAGGGATGTTCTTAAAGCTTTGTTTGCCATTGTCCAATCACCTGAAGGCAGTTGCATAACCCAATGGTCAACGACTTGAAGAGCCTGTGTCTTTTAATGTACTCCAATAAAAAGGATTTGAATGGTAAGACAAAATCCAGCAGAACTTAGCCTCTCCATGCTCTGGTTTTGTCACAGACATTCTCCTCTGTGGTCCAGTTTCAGTCTTCTTCCAGGTTTAAAGTGGATGTAAACCCACTCTCATCCTTTCTAAACTACTGCCATAGTGCTGATCTATAAGGATATAGATGCCTCCTGCATGTATCCTTATCTGTCAAATGTCTCCCCTCTGTCTGTTATAAGAACTGAAAAACTGTAGATTCTGTGGGTGGATCTGTTGTCTGGAGCTCGGTGGGTGGAGTTGTGATGTCAGTAGACTCCCCGCCCACCTCTACACTCCCCTTGTCAACATGCATTTTCTCCTGTGTATTCCTTACACTGAACTTCTGCTGTGATCACTAACATCCAGTCAAAATCCAGAAAAGTAACCACATGACTTCAGAAAAGGAGTGGGGGTGGGAATTAAAAAAGAATGCCTGTCTCAGGCTTAGTGCATGAGATATGTAAATAACCTGTCATTCACAGCAAGGGAGCGGAATGGACAAAAGTTCTCCTGTTTGTCCGTTTATCTTACTGGAAAAAAAAGAGGATTGCTCAGAGCTGGATTAACTCTTTGTGGCAAGACTGGGCACAGATGATGGGAAATCTTATACACTACATTGTGACAGCAAAAAAAAAAAAAAAAAAAGTTTGGGTTTACATCCACTTTAATGATGCCCAGGATTACATTTCCTGTGAGTTCAGGGTGTTAAGGACCTACCTCTGGGTCATATCATTAACCCGCCCTGGACCCAAAGTATAATGCTGTGGAGAATGGTGTACCTGGCACTCTTCTTTGCAGCTGCAGCATTAATGACCCACCTACAGCCAGAAGAGGAAGAAGTCTGGTGAGAACATGTGAAACAGGAAAAGAGAGAGAGGAATCTGGATCTGGGCTTTCAGTAAATGGATGCTAATTAATGTGTAAGTGGTAACACTTGCAGGTATTTATCACCTCTCTGAAGGATAACACCCCCCACCCCCGGCAATGCCTTCACCTTCCTTTTGCCCCAGAAGGTAGTAACAATGTACTGTCTTGGGTGAAACTGCAGACATGCTTTATCCTGCCTACAGCTGATAACTTTTTCCCAAGATGCTCCTTTGAAGTATAGGCGCAACCACCTCAAGAGCTGCTTTTATAAAAAGGTACAGATTTAGATTATCATATCCTATATATTGTGACATGCCAGGAATTTATTCACACAGACTTGTAAAGGTCAGGATAGGCCCGTTTCAAAAAGTAGTTGGTTGAGCAAATGGATATTTGATCATCTTCTCCCATTGTTACAGAGGCAAACACCCATCCACAACAGATTTTCATATCTATAAAAAAAAAATTATAACGATTTAAAGTGTGTTACTTCTTGAAAGCACAGATGATGTTTATGCAGCTATGTTGTAATCTTAATTTTTTAGGAGAATGGTTGATATTTGTCAATGTACACACTTTAATTAAGCTACTTCTAGCAGCCATCTGTGCACAATCAAGAAATTCCTATATTTAGCAACTGAAAGTGCTTGTTTTTTGGGTTTATTATAGAACTTATTTAAAATATATAGAGTAAGCACTTCACATAACAAAAATGCTTTCCTGACAGACTCCATGGCAGCCTACGTGTGGGTTAATCCCGCCCCTCATACCTCATAGGACCCTTCTCCCATAAATCTTTGCTCTGGGCCAGAGGCCGTGTTCCTTTTTTTGTCCTCCTCCTAGGACCAAGATATAGTCTTACCTTTTCATGAAGTTTTTCTGTAATCCAGGCCTGGCGGTGTGCACGGCGATACGTTGGTGGTTAGCGGTGATCCTCTCTGCAGTCCAGCAATCCTAGCTATTAGCAGGTGGACATGGGCGATATGATGTGATACCATGAAGAGCTTAATAACCTGGCCATTGGCAGGCAACCGGCAATATGGCCAAACGTCCCAGCTATTAGCGGGAGGCTTTGTAAACGCCCGATCGTGCGGTGGGTCGAGCGAACAGCTCCCCAGTCCCAGGTTCTGGTCCGGATCGTGCCGTGGTGGTGGTAATGTACAAAGATATTCGTTTTATATGGCAGCCGTATCTCTGTGTTTTGTGTGTCTCCTTATTTTCTATCAAGCTCCAGTGAGTGGCCACGGCGGCTGGAGCGCAGCTGCGTTCCAGCTCGCCGTTTCAGGAAGTCGCTGCGCATCCGCAAGCCGCGAACAAAGATTCCGTGCTTGGTTCGTGCAGGCGCAGTTTCGCCAAAATGGCGGCGGTCGCACAAGCGATTGGCCACCACCGGATGGCAACTTTTTCCGGCGCAGGCGCGCTGTGGGGCGGTGACATCGTTAACGGTGGCAGATTTACTTGGGATGACTTGCAGGCTTATGCGGTGTTTACCCAGGCACTGGTCTCTGGTTTACAAGGTAAATTGTTTGCTGCAGGCTCCCTGGGTGCTGGCTATGTTTTGTTATGTGCTCTCTCATGCCTGTTGTCACTCCTGTTTCTCATAAGGCTTTAATGATTCATTTCACTTTCAAACTGCCTTGCCATGGATCTGTCACCGCCCTCTTGTAGCCAACCCTTGCGCTGCAGGTAGGATTTATTTATTTTCTACCTGTGATGCTTGGGTTCACTCATTCAGGAGCTCTTAACCCTTTCTTTTTCACTCAGCTCTTCTAGGTCTGAACACCAAAGCACGTCAAAGACCGTCCTAGGTCTCAACGTCGTCACTCCTCTTCAAGGTCCAGACGTCATAGATCTTCCTTTTAGATCTAGGTACCACAGATAGTAGTCTAAAACCACCTTTGGGCGTCACTCTCACCGCCACTCCAGCCGCTCTGTGAGGAAAGCCTGCTGGGTATGCGGGGCCCAGGTTCCTGAAGGCAAATCGCTCTGCGAGCGATGCTTTTCTAAAGTCACAAGAGAAAGAGAGGGTGGAGACCAACAAGTGGAAGCACTGGTCAGAAAGGTTGTCCGTGAGTCCCTGAGTAAAGCGGATTCTGGTCATACCCACAACCCTGCTGGCGACACTATGTCAGTCCCTATTAGGGATGATCTCAAGGCTCCAGGCCCTTCACAGCCGAGCCATTCTTCAATTGAAGCCTCAGACAGTGAGGTGGAGGTAGATGACCCTGGCGCAGGTTTTGAATTTGCCCTAGTACCACAGCTGGTCAAAAGCTGTCAAAGAAGCTTTGAGATGGAAGAGCCAGTGGAGGCACCCTCCAAACAGAGGAAATATTTTAAACACCTCAAAAAAGAACGCCCTAATTTCTCCTTTTTGGGTGAACTCAGCGCAATAATTACCGATGAATGGGGTGGTGTTGAAAGGAAGAATTGCCTGTTAATGAAGGTATCAAAAATGTACCCATTTAAAAGCAAGGATGTAAAACACCTGGAGTCGGCTCCTCTCATTGACTCAGCCCTAATGAGGATGGTGAGGCACGTCACACTCCCATTGGAGGATACTGTTTCCTTTAGGGATGGCCTGGAGTGGAAAATTTATACCGACCTCAAGCGGATCTACATTACAGTGGGTATGACCTGCAAACCAGCTCTAGCTCTCGCAGCCCTTTCTAAAGCGATGGAAGTCTGGGCGGACGACGTAGATGCTTCTCTGAAGAGCATTTCGGAAGAACTGGCCAGGAACTCACCTATTCATGGGCTAAGGTTGGCGTTGGCTTTTCTCGTGGGGCTTCCCTAGACATAATTCGCCTGGTGGCTCGGATCATGCTGACATCTGTCACGGCTAAGCGTGCCTTGTGGCTGCGCCCATGGGTAGCTGACCCTGCCTCCAAGCAGGCATGGTGCAGGATTCCATTTGGGGGTTCGTCCCTCTTTGGGAACATATCGGACAGTGCCATCACCCATGCCACAGGGGGCAAGTCGGGGTTCCTTCCCCAGGATCGCCGTCTGCTAAACCAGAAGAGAACACAGCCCAGGCAAAGTTCAGATTAAGCAAGGAATGCTCGCTACTATAGGCCTGGCCGTGAGTTCAAGAAGACCTGGAAGAAAAAACAGCCTTCAGGCCAGAAGTTTTCAAAAGGGGCATCTTCCGGTGGACAAGAATCCCCTAAGTCTTTATGATATTGCACCTGCCTAGAACAGAGCGAGTCGGCATCTTTGCCTCTCTCGGAAGAGAAAAAACGAATTCTCCTGTCTCTCTTGTGGCTCAAGGCGCTGCAATTCCAGTTCCAGACGACAAAAGGTTTTAAGGGGTCTACTCGCCCCTCTTCATGGTGTTGAAGAAAAACGTCTCCTGGAGGCCAGTTATAGACCTAACCCACTTGAATTCTTTTATCTAGAAGGAGAAGTTCAAGATAGAGACACTACTCATGATCAGTCAAGCAATCCAACCAGGCGATTGGCTTGTCTCTATAGACCTGAAGGACGCCTACTTCCATGTTCCGATAGCGTCAGAATTCCAGAAATACCTTCGCTTTGCTGTCGATCATATCCGTCTGCAGTTCACCTGTCTCCCCTTCGGGCTTACAACATCGCCTCGTGTGTTTTCAAAACTTGTTGGCTGTCGTGGCTCTGATCAGGACCAGAGGTATCCGTCTGTATCACTATCTAGACGACCTGCTGTTGTCTCGGGACAAGGAGCAGTTGCTAATCCACAGATCCCAGGTCATCTCCACTCTACTCGAGTTTGGTTGGCTTCTGAATATGGAAAAGAGCCATCTGGATCCTACACAGTCCCTGGTATTCCTCGGGGCACACTTCAACGCTATCAAGAGCACCATCTTGTTACCCCTGGAAAAATCCCAGTGATCCGGGACAGAGTTTGGCTTGCAATGTCGTCCTCATCGCCAAGCCTCTCAATGCCTAAAGATCATTGGCACCATGGTGGCAACAACACCCATGGTAAAGTGGGCTCAGTGGAAAATGCGGCCCTTCCAGAAGGGTTTCCTCCAGCAGTGGAATCCAGGGCTTCGGGATCACTTTATCCAAATAACCTCATCCATGCGGGAGAGCTTTCCTTGGTGGCTACAACAGAGGAACCTCCTCAATTGACACTCCATCGCACCTGTGTCTTGGGTCACCATCACTACAGATGCCAGCAACAGGGGCTGACAGAAGTAGCCCAAGGCATATGGAATTTTCCCTCTCACAGGATAGTCTCCAATGTTCTGGAACTCTGGGCAGCGTTCTGCGCTCTGCAGGCCTTTCGCCACTTAACAGCAGGAGACTCAGTCCTCCTAAGACTGGACAACACAACGGCAGTCGCATACATCAAGAGACAGGGGGGTACTCGCAGTCTCTCCCTGTCAAAGGAAATAGAGCCCATCATGATCTGGGCCCAGAAAAACCTGGCCAACCTGACAGCTGTCTATCTCCCTGGAGTCCAGAACGTTCAGGCAGATTTTCTGTTGAGAGTTTCTCTGGACAACGAGTGGACTTCCCCCCCGAAGTCTTCAGGTGGGTCCTGTCCCTGGGAGTCATTCCGGAAGTAGACTTGTTTGCCTCCCCATGCAACTTCAGACTAGTGAGATACTACACGAGGTCTTGGTATCCCCAGGCTTTTGGGTAGATGCTCTGACAGACCATTGGCGGTTCCACAGGGCCTATGCCTTTCCCCCGGTTCCTGTCATTCTCCGTTTTTTGTTGAGGCTCAGGATGGAAGAAGCAGAGATAGTGGCAATAGTCCCGTACTGGCCAAACAAGCCATGGTTTTCACTGCTGATGCAACTCAGCTTCCGGGACCCAGTTCCTCTACCCTCCAGACCAGATCTCCTATCACAAGGGGCATTTCTACATCCATGCCCGGCTCATCTACATCGGATGATCTGGTTCTTGAGAGGGGAACGTTGGAGGCCCTAGGCTGTCCAAGTAGGGCCATCTCCACAATATTAAATGCCAGAAGAACAGGCACCAACAGGGTCTACCAGAGGATTTGGAAAAAGTTTTCAGACTACACATCTTCCACTGCAGGTTCTTGCAATAACCCAAAGATACATGATATCCTGGGCTTCTTACAATCAGGATTGGATCTCTCATTGTCAGTCAGCTCACTGCGAGTCCAAGTCACTGTAATCTCTGCCTTTACGGGTGTTTCCTGGGCTAGACACCCTCTTACTGAGTAGTTTTTCAGAGGAGCAATAAGGCTCAGACCTCAGATAGAGCCAAGTTTTTCTAATTGGGATCTTCCCCTTGGCCTGGATTTTTTCTTAGGTAGAGAGTTGGAACATGAAGATCAATCTTCTATCAAATGACTCTCTCTAATAGTTGTCTTCTTGGTGGCTATAACATCGGCCAAGAGGGTCTCTGAAATCAGCTTTCAGGGATGCAAGGAGCCATTTCTAATCTTTTTAATTCCTATGTTGGGTTCAAACCCCAAAGTGGCATCTGTGTTTCATGACAATCAGGAGATTGCTCTTCCAGTGTTCAGATCTACCGAGGATTCCAGTGTTTATCCCTTAGATGTTGGAAAAGCTCTGAGTCAGTATCTTGAAGCTAGAGCTTTTTTCCGTCAGACCGACGACCTGCTCGTTCTTTTTCATGGGAAGAATAAGGGAATGCATGCCTCTTCCAGATCTATCGCAGCATGGATTGTTCAGGCCATTCAGTGGGCCTACAAAGCCAAGGGCTTGGCGCCTCCAGAAGCGGTGACTGCTCACTCAACTAGAAGTGTGTCTTCATCATGGGCGGCATCACGTCACGTGCCTCCAGAAGTTATTTGCAAGGTGGCGTTGTGGTCTTCAATTAACACGTTCATGGCACACTACTGCGTAGAGCCAGCCTCATTATCTTCTGTTAAATTTGGTTTACGTATCTTGTCTGTTGATGGTGCCAATTAAACCTTTTTTCTTTTGTCCAGCACTCTGCCCACCCGGGTGTGTTTGGCAAGTTATTTCCCACACGTAGGCTGCCATGGAGTCTGTCAGGAAAACGGAAAATTTATATCAAATACTTACCGTAATTTTCCTTTCCTGATGGACTCCATGGCAGCAGGAGTTCCCTCCCAGTGGCTGGAGTAGGCTAAATTATGGAACACGGCCTCTGGCCCAGAGCAAAGATTTATGGGAGAAGTGTCCTATGAGGTATGAGGGGCGGGATTAACCCACACGTAGGCTGCCATGGAGTCCATCAGGAAAGGAAAATTAGGGTAAGTATTTCATATAAATTTTCCGTTTTAGCAACAGAGCTGTATTGTATACAACCCCAATTCCAAAAAAGTTGAGACGCTGCGTAAAATCTACATAAAAACAGAATGCAATGATTTCCAAATTTCATAAACCCATATTTTATTCACAATAGAAAACATATAAAATGTTAAATTACCATTTTTAAGAAAAAAATAAGGTAATTTTGAAATTGATGGCAGCAGCAAAACCTCTTCTTTAACAACACTTTAAATGTCTGGGAACCGAGGAGACTAGTTGCTGGAGTTTTGGGAGATGAATGTTGTCTCATTCCTACCCGATATACATGTAGCGCACCCCCAGCTAAGAGAGCCGCTGAATTTGGTCTCAGGCCCTGCACACAGCACCGCCAACCCCCGGCAATTTACTCGACCCTCTCTGGCACAGTTAGTCCAGGGTAATATCTCTTCTACTCTATGGTAAAATTCAGACATCAATGCAGAATAGTAAAGTATAACAAGTTTACTTTTCTATAAGTAAAAGAACAGTTATAACAAAACACATGAATTACTTGCAGAGCCCTGCACTGAATAACATACTACGCATGGGCTATGTATGATAGTAGTTCGCCAGGTGCCCTGTGGCGCAGCAACTAAAGAGAACTATCTAACTGGTCAGGCCTGACGCAGGATCTATACTCAGTCTCTCAGGAGATGATTTCTTTGCATGCAAAATCTTGACTGGAGGTGCACATTCAGGAACAATTTATAATCCACAGGTTAATCAGCAACAAGGAACACTTCACTGGAGACCGTTTAACTTAGTTCCACTATAGGTCTCCGGTGCAACATCAAATAAAGGCCGATAGGCCAAGGCAGTCTACAGGCCTAATGACAGTACAACGTGCTTGGATTGAGCATGTGCTCGCTCACCCCTCCGGATGCGATCCCAGTCCGGGACTTCCACCTGCTGTGTCTCCACGCACACACACCGTCTGCAGCGGTCGGGTCTCCGATCCAACAGAAGTTGAGGCTAAACAAAGTCAGATGCCACCCAGGCTCGCAGTGGGGTGGAACGCTTTTTGGCAGCTGCCCAAGGCCCCAGGCTTCAGGCCTTGCACTCCAGCAGATCCGCACAGGAGGACCTCTCGATCGAAGTCTCGTGTCCAAAGAGAACGAGCTCAGCCTCGCCCCTTCCCTTTATAGCCCCACCCATGAGTCTCTGCGGTGGCAACAATGCACCCTGGGTGCCAAACGGGGTTCTGGGTAAGGTAGTCCAAAGAGTCTTAAAGGAGACCCCGCTATACACAGTATGGCCCCTTTCACACATGCGGACCGTATGTCTGTCTGCTTTTTCATACATCCGTTTACGGATGAAAAAGGGACATACATTGGTCCCTATAAGATCGCGGGTGTCAGTGGATGAACATCTGCTGACACCCGATCTCCTCCGTGTCCGCAATCCTACGATTCTGCAGATGGAGGAAAATCCTATTTTTCTATCCGTCTGCAGAGCGGCTCGGATGAACACGGACAGACGGTCCATGTTCATCCGATTCTCCCCATAGGGGAGAGCGTAGATCTGACAGGGCGGTCCCCTGCACAGTGTGCGGGGATCGCCATGTCATCCGCCGGCTCAGCGGGGATCAGCGGAGCGATCCCCGCTGAGCAAGCGGAGGTTCACGGGGCAGATCTTCACGGATCCGTCCCGTGTGAAAGGGGCCTAACTCACAAAAGTGAGTACACCCCTCACATTTTTGTAAAATATTTTATTAGATCTTTTCATATGACAACACCGAAGAAATGACACTTTGCTACAATGTAAAGTAGTGAGTGTACAACTTGTATAACAGTGTAAATTTGTTGTCCCCTCAAAAATAACTCAACACACAGCCCGTAATTTCTAAACCGCTGGCAACAAAAGTGAGTACGCCCCTAAAAAATGTTTTTTTTTTTATTGCATTTTAGTGTAAATATGAAATCTGAGGTCTTTTTGACCCCAGATTTCATATTTAAGAGGTCCTGTCATGCTTTTTTAATATTACAAGGGATGTTTACATTCCTTCTAATAGGAATAAAAGTGACCCATTTTTTTTTTTTTTAAAGAACAGTGTCAAAACTAAAACTAAAAATAAAAGGTAAAATAAATAAGAAAAATAAATAAAAATTTAAATGCGCCCCGTCCCGACAAGCTTGCATGCAGAAGCGAACACATACCACATGTGCGGTATGAAAACGGTGTTCAAACCACAATCGTTAGAGCGAGAGCAATAATTCTAGCCCTAGACCTCCTCTGTAACTCAAAACATGCAACCTGTCGAATTTTTTAACTTTGCCTATGGAAATTTTTAAGGGTAAAAGTTTGTCGCCATTCCACGAGCGGGCGCAATTTTGAAGCATGACATGTTGGGAATCAATTTACTCGGCGTAACGTCTTCGTTCACAGTATAAAAAAAAATTGGGCTAACTTTACTGTTGTCCTATTTTTTAATTAAAAAAAGTGCGCTTGTAAGACCGCTGCGCAAAAAAGTATTGCAAGGACCGCCATTTTAATCTCTAGGGTGTTGGAAAAAAATATATATAATGTTTGGGGGTTCTAATTAATTTTCTAGCAAAAAAAATGTTTCTTTCTCGTACATCACGGGACACAGAGCGACATAGTCATTACTAATGGGTTATATAGATACCGTCAGGTGCTGGCACTGGCAACTTCCAAAACCGGAAGTACCCTCCCCTATATAAGCCCCTCCCATCCGGGAGCACCTCAGTTTTTTGCCAGTGTCTAAGGTGTTGGCCAAGAAGAAACATGTGTTTTTCACTGAGCTTGCGTACAGGTTCTTTTGGGCCTCAGTAAGCTATTCCGGATCCGACCAAAAAAGCTTCATAGCTAAACAGTCGGTACCCGGGCCTTGCAGAGAAGAGCAAGGTTTTGCCTGTAATGCTTCTCTTAGGAGAGCTGGACCCTGGGATCCAGAGCTCTGGTCATACCCACGACCAAGATGTTTTCTGTGCAGGGTGCTATACAGGTCCAGGGGAGTGGAATCCTTGGGAACCCGGCCCCTGAAGGTTTGATTACAATGCCTGCCGTGATAGGTGAAGTTTGGGCTTTTGTGGACCAAACAAAGTCCTGCGGCGGGGAACAGGTAAGTGGGGGCCCCCAGGAACTTGGTTCTATTGGGGGACCCCCAAGCCTAATTTGTCTTTCTGTCTGTTACCTAACGGTATTCCCGCTAATATTCTGTGTATGCCTGTTACTACTGAGAAAATGTAAAAATTTTAATAGTAGGCAAGAAAAAAAATTAAAAAATGTAAGACCGCGGTACCTGTGTTAGACACTAGAGGCCGCTATGGTTCTTTTTCTTGTAATGTGGATTTTTTTCTTCCAGAATCAAATCCAGGCAGTTGGTATGTTCTCTCCTGGGAAGCTGTCTCCTCTGCCCTGTTGCTGCGCTCATCCATCCCCGGGCCCTGCGGCAAAGGGACCCTGGCTCCCATCTAGCTCCTTGTGTTTTCAAAAAAGGCGCCGAAGGCGCACGTGCCCGCGCGCGTGCGCGTGCACGCGCCTCTATTCATAGAGGCGATCTGGAAAAAGGGGCGGAGCGGGTGGATGACGCTCAGGTGTGCGCCGCGGCGCTACTGCGCATGTGCGGGCGTCCAGCGTGTTTTAAAGCACATTATAGCTGGCTGTTGAAGTGCATAGACAGAGCTAGCAACAATATAAAGGCACATAGAGGCGGTTGATGCAGGCATCTCCTAGAAAGGCACTTTAGTAGACACCAACTGTGATATAGCAGCAATTGTGCTAGACTATTCTCAGTAAAAGTGGTGTATTACGGCTGGAATACCTCAGCTTTAGGCTTAGGAATATGCCGTCCAGAAGCTCCGGAACTGAATCTTCCAGGAAGCGAAGGGGGTCTCATCGGGCTCTGAGGATCTTGGGCATACTTCTGCTGCACCAGTCTCCCCTGAAGTTCAGAGGTAAGTGACCGTAGAGACCCCGCAGGGGTACTTGGTACTGTGGCTGTCCTCAGTTCACCTGCTCCTGTGTATGTAACAGAGGAGGTTTTTTCCTCAGCTTTGGGAGGATTAGAGAGAGATTGTCAACATTGATCGCTGCCTCCCTGTCAGGGAAAGCACGCCCGATCTCCATCTCCTCCTTCAAAGTGCCTGTTAGCAGAGCAACAGTCCCATACAGGGATCGACCTGCCTGAAGGGGATCAGGATAAGGTTGATTCTGTTATAGAGGAGTCAACAGTGGGGGAACCTTTTTCTCAGCATCTCAAGCTGAAAGATTATGGGTTCAGTCTCTGACTAACATGGTCCGATCAGCATTTAAAAATGCACCTTGCGGAACCATCAACCACTACTGTATCCTCGTTGGGGTCGCTAGAAGCCCCCAGACTGTCTGTTCTTTTCCACTTCACCCTTTACTGAAAGGGCTTATTTACCAGGATTGGGAACGTCCTGAGAAAATATTTATTCCCCCAAGAGATTTCCGGTGGTCTATCCCATGGAGGATAAGTTCATCAAAAAAAAAAAATGGAAGGTCCCTACAGTGGACGCAGCCATCTCTTGTATGTATAAATCACTGACATGTCCAGTGGATAATGTCCAAATGTTCAAGAACCCAATAGATAAAAGATTGGAGTCCTTATGAAAGTCTGCTTCTTTCTACAGCAAGCTTGGTGACACAACCAGCAGTAGCAGCTATTGGGGTCTGCTAAGCAGTGAAGGATCAGTTGAAACAGGTCTTGAGGGACTTGACAGATCAGCAGGCTTTGCCCTAGCTGATCTACCTAGAGCCTTAGGCTTTGCGGTTGACGCCATAAAGGATTCAGTCCATCAGGCCTCCCGCCTTACGCTGTCTATAGTACATATGCGTAGGCTTCTATGGCTCAGAAACTGGTCTGCTGAAGCTCCCTGTAAAGAATGGCTGGTTAGCGTCCCATTTCATGGTGAACGCTTATTCAGGGAAAACCTGGACAAATATATCCAGAAAATTTCCAGCGGTAAAAATACGCTCTTGCCGGTTAAAAACAGAGTTAGAGGTCCCTCTTTAAGAGGCCTGCTTCTCCAGTCCCTGGGGCATCGGCTGTGTAACAGTTCCGACGGCCTCCTCGGTCAATTCCCGGGGGTAAAAAAACAGGGACAATAGCAGGGTAATGAGAAACCCTGGGTCAGGGGAGGTACAAAACCTCCCCCAAAGTTAAATTCATTGAAGGGTTGCCCCCACTCAGTCGGGTGGGGGGAGGACTCCAGTTGTTCGCAAGAGACCTGGCGGGACACGATCAAGACAGATAGGTGCTCTCCGCAGTATGTTTGGGATACAGTTTGGAGTTAAAAGACTCTCCTCCTTCCCATTTTTGAGGTCAAACATGCCAAGGGATCCCCGGAAGAGAGAGTCCCTCCTGTTGGCACTAGAACAACTATTGCTCCAAGGAGTAATTATTAGGCTTGTGCAATTCGTTTCGTAACGAATCGAAATTCGTCCGAATTTAGCAACTTTCGGACATTCGGAAGCATTCGAATTTCCGAACAGAGCAATTACGAATAAAACTGAATCCGAAATAAATTATACCGCAAAATAGCGAATGCCCGAAGGTCTTCGGCATAATTCGTTATGAAAAAAGTTACGAATGTACGAATCCATTCGAAGCACAATAACACTCACTCTGCTCTCTGCTTCCTCACCATGCTGAACTCCCTCTCAAAATGGTGTACAGGGGCGGAGGCTATAGCCGCATGAAAAAAGAAAGTAAAATACGAGATTTCGAATCCATTCGAAGCACAATAACACTCACTCTGCTCTGCTCTCTGCTTCTCCCTCACCGTGCTGAACCCTCTCAAAATGGTGTACAGGGGCGGAGCCTATAGCCGCATGTAAAAAACGAAAGTAAAATACGAGATTTCGAATCGTTACAAATAACCGCTATGTATTTAGAAAAGTACAAATCCATTCGAAGCACATTAGGCATAATAGGCAGCGTCGTTGTGAGAGAGACACGGAAAATTACGAATCAACGAACCCAAAAAAAGTTACGAAAGTAGGAGTTGTGTCCAGAATCAACGAAAAACAACGTGCTCTACCGAAAGTACGAATTATAAAGCAACAAAAAATTCAACGAAAAATGTCGCTTGCAAAAATACGAATGAGTCCGAACACGAAAAATCCCGTCTAGCAAAATTACGAATGATTACGAATCAACAGGACCGGAAAGAAACGAACCGAAACGGAACGAATTTTTTCGTTGTGCACAAGTCTAGTAATTATGGAGGTTCCCCTGGAAGAATGAGGGTTCGGGTTTTACTCAAACCTCTTTACAGTCCCGAAGCAAACGCGGACGGGAGGCCCATATTAATTCTAAAAAGGGCTATACAAATTCCTGTATATCAGGACTTTCCGATGGAGTCGATCCGATCGGTGGCCACTGCCCTACAAGGGGGAGGATTGGTTAGCCGCGATCGACATCAAAGATGCTTATTTGCACATTCCCATCTTTCCAGTCCACCAAAAATTTCTACGCTTTGCAGTAGAAGGGCGCCATTTTCAGTTCGGAGCCTTACCCTTCGGTTTGGCCACAGCACCACGAGTGTTTACAAAAATTCTGGCCCTTTATTGGCCAATCTAAGAACACAAGGTGTAATGATAATGGCATATCTAGATGACTTGTTGCTGATAGACCACTCAGTGAAAAAACTAGACGTGGTCGTTCACAAGACAATCAAGTATCTGGAATCTCACGGTTGGATTATCAACCGAGACAAGTCAGCCCTAAAAACCAGTCAAAAGTCTGGAATACTTGGGGCTAAGGTTGGATTCAGGCCAGAGAAAAATATTCTTGCCTCGAGGAAAGGTGTTGTCTTTGAAAGATTTGATCCACTTAGTGGGTACAAAAAAGACAGCCGTCCATATGCCTGTGCATGAGGCTGCTGGGAAAAATGGTGGCATCATTCGAAGCAGTACCCTACGGTCAATTCCATTCAAGGAATTTGCAAGGGGCCATACTGTCGGCCTGGAACAAAAAAGTTCAGGCCCTAGACTTACAATGTCCTTGTCCCCTTCCGTTCGCAAGAGCCTCCGTTGGTGGTTGGTTCCCCAGAATCTGGAAAAAAGGAAATCCTTCAGTCCGATTTCTTGGAAGGTGGTCACTACAGATGCCAGCCTTATAGGCTGGGGAGCAGTACTGGAGCAATAGTCTCTCCAGGGCAGATGGTCGGATGCAGAAAAGGCCCTGCCCATCAATCTCTTAGAGATACGAGCAGCCCGGTATGCCCTAGTAGCATGGACATCCAAACTCCAAGGGTCCCCTGTCAGAATTCAATCAGACAATGCCACAGCAGTGGCATATATCAATCATCAGGGGGGCACCAGGAGTCGTGCAGCCCAGAGGGAAGTAAATTACATCCTGAAATGGGCAGAAAGATATTTCCCAGCCATATCTGCGGTATTCATTCCAGGAGTGGAGAATTGGAAGGCGGACTTTCTAAGTCGCCAGCAATTATGCCCAGAGGAAGGGTCCCTTCACCCCGAGGTTTTCTGGACAATATGTCAGCGGTGGGGAACATCGGATGTAGATCTTCTAGCATCCAGATTCAACGCAAAGGTGGACAGGTTTGTCTCTCGGACAAGGGATCCCCTAGCTTGCGGCTCGGATGCCCTAGTGTTCCCTTGGGATCAGTTCAAGCTGATATATGCATTCACACCGCCACAATGGTTACCTCGATTACTCCGCAGAATCAGGGTAGAAAAGAAACCAGTAATTCTGGTGGCTCCAGCGTGGCCCCGAAGAGCGTGGTACGTGGAGATTGTAAAATGTCAGTGGGGAGTCCTTGGACTCTCCCACATCGTCCGGACCTGCTTTCGCAAGGACCGATATACCACCCTTCCTTACCAGCCCTAGGTTTGACGGCCTGACTATTGAAGCCCACATTCTAAAAAAGAGAGGGCTCTCTAATTCTGTGGTATCTACCATGATCAATGCCAGGAAGCCGGTATCCAGGCAGATCTACT
Source organism: Rana muscosa (assembly GCA_029206835.1). Classification (NCBI taxonomy): domain Eukaryota; kingdom Metazoa; phylum Chordata; class Amphibia; order Anura; family Ranidae; genus Rana; species Rana muscosa. The sequence continues at coordinate 621,862,744 of CM055117.1, forward strand.
ATAGAATCTGGAAGGCGTACATCGCCTGGTGTGAGGCCAAGAAATGGCATCCACGTAAATACGTAATAGGTAGGATTCTGGACTTCCTACAATGGGCTGTAGATAGGAAGCTTGCCTTGAGTACTATCAAGGGTCAGATTTCGGCCTTGTCAATATTTTTTCAAAGGCCCTTGGCTTCGCATTCACTAGTCAAAGCCTTTATACAAGGAGTGATGCGTATTAGTCCTCCGGTTAATATTCCCATATGTCCATGGGATCTAAACTTGGTTCTGTCGGTTCTACAGAAACAACCATTTGAACCATTACAGCATATTTCTTTGGTTCTTCTCACCAGGAAATTGATTTTTCTAGTAGCCGTTTGTTCGGCTAAAAGAGTGTCGGAATTAGCAGCTATGTCCTGTAAGGAGCCATATCTGGTTATCCACAAGGATAGAGTAGTGTTACGTCCTCATCCAGCCTTTCTTCCTAAGGTGGTATCGAGGTTTCATTTGAACCAAGATGTGGTTCTTCCTTCTTTTTTCCCCAAACCTACTTCGGTAGAGGAAAAGTTATTGCATTCTTTGGATGTAGTAAGAGCAGTTAAAGCTTATCTAAAAGCCACTGCTCAGATTCGCAGAACGGATACTTTGTTTATTCTGCCGGAAGGCCCCAGAAAGGGTCAGGCAGCGTCAAAATCTACTTTAGCGAGTGGATTCGACAGGTCATAATACAAGCCTATGGCTTGAGAAGGAGACCGCCTCCGTTCAAAGTTAGAGCGCACTCCAGGAGAGCAGTTGGAACTTCATGGGCAGTGCATCACCAGGCCTCCCTGGCTCAAATCTGTAAGGCCGCAACATGGTCTTCAGTTCACACGTTTACTAGGTTCTACCAGGTGGACGTTAGAAGTCAGGAGTAGGGATGAGCCGAACACCCCCGGGTTCGGTTCGCACCAGAACCTTCGAACGGACCGAAAGTTCGCGCGAATTTTCGAACCCTATTCGTTATAATGGACGCGAACGTTCGAAATCAAAATTGCTAATTACAACGGCCAATATGCATGTTAATGTTATAAAACAGGTTTGGGGACCCGGGTCCTGCCCCAGGGGACATATATCAATGCAAAAAGAAATTTTAAAAACTAAAGTTTTTTCGGGAGCAGTCATTTTAATGATGCATAAAGTGAAAAAAAAAAAGTGAAATTTTCCTTTAAATATGGTACCTGGGGGGTGTCTAAAGTATGCCTGTGAAGTGGCATGTGTTTCCCGTGTTTAGAACTGTCCTTGCACAAAATGACATTTGTAAAGGAAAAAAAGAAGCCATTTAAAACCACTTGCGGCTTTAATGTCATGTCTTGTCCTGGCCGCCATATGGCTGAAAATCCTTGAGAAAAATGGCATGGCTACCCCATCACCCCCCCCCCCCACCCCAGCCCCTTTGGGTCTTGTATGGATACTAAGGGGGACCCCGCACCCAAAATAAAACCCTATACCTACAACCCTATATACTCTGAACAGCAGTATATAGGTGGTGCAAACAAGACATGGACTGTAGGTTTGTTCTTAAGTAGAATCTGAACAGGTACATTATGAAGTGTAGCTACATCCCAAAAAAATCAATTTTTAAGCTTTTTGGAGAACATAGGGAGGGGTTATCACCCCTGTAACATTTGCTGTCTTTGCACATCTGTTCAGAACATGTCACCTCACTTTCCGTCCCAATGACAAATGTTTTTGGAAAAGTGGGGTTTTAATTGAAACAAGGATTGGTGATAAAGCATCAGTAGAGAGGAGATACCTTTTTCCCAAATTAAATCTAACAGGATAGAATTTTCCTTCCTAGGGGTAGATTTCCTCTCACTTCCTGTTTTCTCTTGCCGTTTGCAAGTAGGAGTCGTTTGTAAGTTGGATGTTTGAAAGTAGGGGCCTGCCGTATATACTCTGCAGAAATTTGCCCTATTAGATGTTGGTGTAGCCACAAGACTGGTGGGCACAGGAATGGGCCCTGCTGTGAGTTAATAGATCAAGATTTGTACTTGCATGCACCTGTTGAACCGGGCAGAAAAATTGGGCCTTTGGTGGTGGTGGTGGTGGTGGTGGACGGTGTTGCCACAAGACTGTAAGCCCTCACAGTTACTCTTGGTGGGTGCAGGAATGGGCCCTGCTGTGAGTTATTAGATCAAGATTTGTAATTGCATGCACCTGTTGAACAGGGCAGAAAAATTGGGCCTTTGGTGGTGGTGGTGGACGGTGTTGCCACAAGACTGTAGGCCCTCATAGTTACTCTTGGTGGGCGCAGGAATGGGCCCTGCTGTGAACTATTAGATCAAGATTTGTAATTACACGCCCCTGTTAAACAGGGGCTGAAAAATTGTGCCTTAGGCATTGGTGCTGGTGCCACAACACTGCAACCCCTCACAGATACTGTACTTGGAGCACAGCAGTCACACCTGTTGCGAAGCATCTTTTTAAAAAATTGTAATTACACGCCCCTGTTATACAGGGGCTGAAAAATTGTGCCTTAGGCACTGGTGCTGGTGCCACAACACTGCAACCCCTCACAGATACTGTACTCTGAGCACAGCAATGAGACCTGTTGCAAAGCATTGCCTAAAAATTGTAATTACACGCCCCAACAGGGGCTGAAAAATTGTGCCTTAGGCACTGGTGCTGGTGCCACAACACTGCAACCCCTCACAGATACTGTACTCTGAGCACAGCAGTCACACCTGTTGCGAAGCATCTTTTTAAAAAAATTTAATTACACGCCCCTGTTATACAGGGGCTGAAAAATTGTGCCTTAGGCACTGGTGCTGGTGCCACAACACTGCAACCCCTCACAGATACTGTACTCTGAGCACAGCAGTCACACCTGTTGCGAAGCATCTTTTTAAAAAATTGTAATTACACGCCCCTGTTATACAGGGGCTGAAAAATTGTGCCTTAGGCACTGGTGTGGTGGCATGGATCATTGAGGAGGAGGAAGAGGATAGTCAGTGAACATAACAGGACAGTCACTCAGCATCAGCATAGGCAGTCTTGAAGGGATGTGACATTATAAATTATTCCGTTATATCCGCTTCAGGTGTCTGGTAGCTGGTGGTGATCCAAGACTGATTCATTTTTATGAAGGTCAGTCGATCAACCGAGTCGGTGGACAGGCGCACCCTATGATCGGTGACAAATCCTCCAGCAGCACTGAATGTGCGTTCGGAAAGAACGCTGGATGCAGGACAGGCCAGTAGCTCAATTGCATACTGTGCAAGCTCTGGCCAGTGATCCATCCTCAGGACCCAGTAAGCCAGAGGATTTTCGGTGGGAAAGGTGTCCAAGTCTGACCTTGCCCCTAGGTATTCCTGCACCATGTATATCAGACGCTGGCGATGGTTGCTGGAACCGATCATACCTTGGGGCTGCGGACTAAAAAATTGTCTGAACGCATCGGTCAGACGTCCACCTTCCCCACCGCTCCTTCTGCTACTGACCGAAGCCTCAGCAACTTGTCGTCCAGGACCAGGAGTTTGTAACCTCCCAGTTTCTGGGAACGCGTTGCACAGACCTTTCTGCAAGGCCTCCCTGAGATGTCTCATCCTCTGCTCCCTCTGCGACGGCAAGATAAGGTCCGCAACCTTACCCTTGTACCGTGGATCAAGGAGAGTGGCCAGCCAGTAATGGTCACTCTCCTTGATCCGAAGAACACGAGGATCCTTCCGCAGGCTTTGCAGGATCAGGGAGGCCATGCAGCGTAGGTTAGCTGAGGCATTCGGTCCGAAGTCTTCTGGGTCACTGAGGATGACATGATCGCCAGCCACCTCCTCCCAGCCACGTACAAGTCCACTGGTTTGTTGGGACTGTACATCATCCCTAAAAGACTGCTGCTGCTGATGCTGAGTGCCAGGCTCCACCTCCATGCTCACACAATCCTCCTCCTCCTCCTCTTCCTGTGTGATGGGTGGGACAGAAGGAACATTGTCTGGATAAAGGGGGCCTTGAGAGACAAGGAAGTCCTCCTCTTCCTGCCTCTGTTCTGCCTCAAGTGCCCTGTCCATTATCCCACGCAGCGTATGCTCCAACAGGTGGACAAGAGGTACAGTGTCACTGATGCATGCACTGTCACTGCTCACCATCCTCGTGGCCTCCTCAAATGGTGAGAGGACAGTGCATGCATCCCTGATCATGCTCCACTGGCGTGGGGAAAAAAAGCCAAGCTCCCCTGACCCTGTCCTGGTGCCGTAGTCGCAAAGGTACTCATTGATGGCCCTCTGCTGCGTGTGCAGTCGCTGCAGCATGGCCAACGTTGAGTTCCACCTGGTGGGCATGTCACATATTAGGCGGTTCTTGGGCAGGTTCAGCTCCTTTTGCAGCTCAGTCAGCCGAGCACTGGCATTATAAGATCGGCGGAAATGCACACAGACTTTCCTGGCCTGCCTCAGGACATCCTGTAAGCCTGGGAACCTGCCCAAGAACCGCTGCACCACCAGGTTGAGGACGTGAGCCATACAGGGCACATGGGTGAGCTGCCCCTGTCGCAGGGCGGAGAGGAGGTTGGTGCCATTATCAGAAACGACCATTCCTGGCTTAAGCTGGCGTGGCGTCAACCACCTCTCGGCCTGCCCCTGCAGAGCTGCCAGAACCTCTGGCCCAGTGTGGCTCCTGTCCCCCAAACACACCAGCGCAAGCACGGCATGGCATCTTTTTGCCTGCGTACTCGCGTAGCCCCTTGTACGCCTACGGAGCACCGCTGGTTCCGAGGACAGAGCACTCGAAGAGGACATGGAGGAAGAAGAAGAGGAGGGGGTGGAGGAGAGAGGTGTGTCACAACCAGTAGTAGCATTTTGGAGGCGTGGTGGCGGAACAACCTCCAACACTACTGCACCTTGTCCTGCATCCCTCCCAGCTACCAATAGAGTGACCCAATGGGCCGTGAAAGAAAGATAACGTCCCTGTCCATGCCTGCTGGACCATGAGTCAGCGGTAATATGCACCTTACCGCTGACCGCCCTGTCCAGCGAGGCATGGACATTGCCTTCCACATGCCAGTAGAGAGACGGAATCGCCTTCCGTGAGAAAAAGTGGCGTTTGGGAACCTGCCACTGAGGAACCGCACATTGAACAAACTCACGGAAGGGGGCCGAGTCTATCAACTGAAAAGGCAGCAGTTGAAGTGCTAGCAATTTAGCCAAGCTAGCATTCAACCGCTGGGCATGTGGATGGCTGGGAGTATACTTCTTTCGACGGTCCAGCAGCTGGGGCAGGGAAATTTGCCTGCTACAATCGGACGTCGGTGTACTGCAAGTACTTGGTTGTGACACACCTAATTCTACACCTTCAGTCCTCTCAGAGCAGCTTTCAGAGAGGACTGAAGATATAGTGGGGATGGAGATCCCAGCTGATGAGGAGCAAGGAGAGGTCCGCTTTGTTCTTTGGTGTGGGTCTTTTATGTGTGCTTGCCAACGAGCTGCATGGCAGGTCGACATATGTCTGCTCATGCTTGTGGTGCCCAAGCGGCTGATGTTTTGGCCACGCGAGATACGCTTGAGACAAATATTGCAAATAGCAGTGGTGCGATCTGATGCACTCGTCTCAAAAAAGGCCCACACCAAAGAACTTTTGTGATAACGTGCAGAGGCAGCGCCCTGCACAGGCGGAGCTCTGCGGTGTGGTACAGTTGCTGTGCTGGCCTCTAGCTGGCCTCCAGGGGGCATCCTGCCTCGTTGGACATGTGACGCTGCATCCTCCTCCTCCTCCTCCTCTCTCCCTTCAGGCACCCACGTGGAGTCAGTGACCTCATCATCCCCTCCCTCTTCACCACTAGAGCAAACCTGGCAGTAAGCTGCAGCTGGTGGAACACTACTGCCAGATTGCTGTCCTTCAGCATCCCCTCTCTCTGCGCGCACACTACTGACTTCCTCAAGCTGGGTATCATCATCCGAGCCTTCGAATCGTTGGGCATCCTCCTGGAGCATGTACCCAACACTGTGCTCAAACAGTTCGGGGGACTCCTCAGGAGGACATGGTGGGTCTAGGGAAGGGGTGGCTGATGATGCCATTGAGTACGCGTTGGCAGCTGCTCTGCCAGTACCCTGAGCCTGGGTGAGAGAGGATGAGGAGGGCTTGGTCATCCATTCTACCAAGCCTTCGGCATGATGCGGCTCCACATGTCCAGCTGCCGAAAACAAAGACAAGCGTGTCCCATGGCCACGTGCTGATGACGATGCACGACCACGTCCACGGCCAGCACTGTTGTCTCTAGAAACAGAGCCTGCCTGCCCTGTGTTCTTGCCTCGGCACGCTCTGCCTCTCCTTGGCGGTCTTCCAGCCATTGTAGTCGGTAGTGTATATAGTATAAAAAATAGAACTCCTATGTGTGCTCACAACACACTGTAGGTCCTATGGGTGCTGACACTAACACACTATAGGTACTATGTGTGCTGCTGACAAGAAAATATAGGAGCTCTGTTTGCTGCCACTAACACACTAGAAGTCCTATGGGTGCTGCTGAGAAGAAAATATAGGAGCTCTGTTTGCTGCCACTAACACACTAGAAGTCCTATGGGTGCTGCTGAGAAGAAAATATAGGAGCTCTGTGTGATGCCACTAACACACTAGAAGTCCTATGGGTGCTGCTGAGAAGAAAATATAGGAACTCTGTGTGATGCCACTAACACACTAGAAGTCCTATGGGTGCTGCTGAGAAGAAAATATAGGAGCTCTGTGTGATGCCACTAACACACTAGAAGTCCTATGGGTGCTGCTGAGAAGAAAATATAGGAGCTCTGTTTGCTGCCACTAACACACTAGAAGTCCTATGGGTGCTGCTGAGAAGAAAATATAGGAGCTCTGTTTGCTGCCACTAACACACTAGAAGTCCTATGGGTGCTGCTGAGAAGAAAATATAGGAGCTCTGTTTGCTGCCACTAACACACTAGAAGTCCTATGGGTGCTGCTGAGAAGAAAATATAGGAGCTCTGTTTGCTGCCACTAACACACTAGAAGTCCTATGGGTGCTGCTGAGAAGAAAATATAGGAGCTCTGTTTGCTGCCACTAACACACTAGAAGTCCTATGGGTGCTGCTGAGAAGAAAATATAGGAGCTCTGTGTGATGCCACTAACACACTAGAAGTCCTATGGGTGCTGCTGAGAAGAAAATATAGGAACTCTGTGTGATGCCACTAACACACTAGAAGTCCTATGGGTGCTGCTGAGAAGAAAATATAGGAGCTCTGTGTGATGCCACTAACACACTAGAAGTCCTATGGGTGCTGCTGAGAAGAAAATATAGGAGCTCTGTTTGCTGCCACTAACACACTAGAAGTCCTATGGGTGCTGCTGAGAAGAAAATATAGGAGCTCTGTTTGCTGCCACTAACACACTAGAAGTCCTATGGGTGCTGCTGAGAAGAAAATATAGGAGCTCTGTGTGATGCCACTAACACACTAGAAGTCCTATGGGTGCTGCTGAGAAGAAAATATAGGAACTCTGTGTGATGCCACTAACACACTAGAAGTCCTATGGGTGCTGCTGAGAAGAAAATATAGGAGCTCTGTGTGATGCCACTAACACACTAGAAGTCCTATGGGTGCTGCTGAGAAGAAAATATAGGAGCTCTGTTTGCTGCCACTAACACACTAGAAGTCCTATGGGTGCTGCTGAGAAGAAAATATAGGAGCTCTGTGTGATACCACTAACACACTAGAAGTCCTATGGGTGCTGCTGAGAAGAAAATATAGGAGCTCTGTGTGATGCCACTAACACACTAGAAGTCCTATGGGTGCTGCTGAGAAGAAAATATAGGAGCTCTGTGTGATACCACTAACACACTAGAAGTCCTATGGGTGCTGCTGAGAAGAAAATATAGGAGCTCTGTGTGATGCCACTAACACACTAGAAGTCCTATGGGTGCTGCTGAGAAGAAAATATAGGAGCTCTGTTTGCTGCCACTAACACACTAGAAGTCCTATGGGTGCTGCTGAGAAGAAAATATAGGAGCTCTGTTTGCTGCCACTAACACACTAGAAGTCCTATGGGTGCTGCTGAGAAGAAAATATAGGAACTCTGTGTGATGCCACTAACACATTAGAAGTCCTATGGGTGCTGCTGAGAAGAAAATATAGGAGCTCTGTTTGCTGCCACTAACACACTAGAAGTCCTATGGGTGCTGCTGAGAAGAAAATATAGGAGCTCTGTTTGCTGCCACTAACACACTAGAAGTCCTATGGGTGCTGCTGAGAAGAAAATATAGGAGCTCTGTTTGCTGCCACTAACACACTAGAAGTCCTATGGGTGCTGCTGAGAAGAAAATATAGGAGCTCTGTGTGATGCCACTAACACACTAGAAGTCCTACGGGTGCTGCTGAGAAGAAAATATAGGAGCTCTGTGTGATGCCACTAACACACTAGAAGTCCTATGGGTGCTGCTGAGAAGAAAATATAGGAACTCTGTGTGATGCCACTAACACACTAGAAGTCCTATGGGTGGTGCTGAGAAGAAAATATAGGAGCTCTGTTTGCTGCCACTAACACACTAGAAGTCCTATGGGTGCTGCTGAGAAGAAAATATAGGAGCTCTGTTTGCTGCCACTAACACACTAGAAGTCCTATGGGTGCTGTTGGGGTGCAATGCTGTGCTAACAGCACTGCGGTTGGTACTACTGCAATACTGTACTAACAGTAAGCACGCACCAGACTAATCCCCAGCAGCAGCTAATAACACGCTAACTGTGCAATCAGCAGCAATGAACGATCAATGACTTAGGTAGCAATGGTTTAGCAAAGAAATAGCCAATGGTTTAGCAAAGAAGAGCAAATCTTTCAGTATCAAGCAAAGACAGAATCAGCAGACTAATCTCTCCTAAAGCCGGAACTCATGTGACCGGGGCCGATGGCGTGGCGGCCTTTTAAATGGTGGGGCGTGTACTAAAGCCCCTGAGCTGTAATTGGCTACAGCCGTCCTGCCTGTAGCCAATTATTGCTCTCCGAGTTTCGGGCGCTGTGATTGGCCAAGCATGCGGGGTCACAGTGCATGCTTGGCCAATCATCAGCCAGCAATGCACTGCGCCGGCCGCGCCGGCCGCAATGCATTGCGGGGCCGCTCGCATCACACGAATGTGATGCGAACGGCCCAAATAGTTCTGGGCTCGACGAGCGAGCGAACGCCCGATGCTCGATTCGAACATGGGTTCGAATCGAGCACCGGGCCCATCCCTAGTCAGGAGGATGTCGCCTTTGGGCGCACTGTGTTGCAGGCCGCAAAAGATCCTCATGTCTGATAGCGCTCAGCTTATATATGGTGTATCCCCCCCCCCTCATTTGGCATTGCTTTAGGACATCCCATTAGTAATGACTATGTCGCTCTGTGTCCCGTGATGTACGAGAAAGAAAATAGGATTTTTATAACAGCTTACCTGTAAAATCCTTCTCTTGGGAGTACATCACGGGACACAGAGCTCCCGCCCCTCTTTGGGGACACTTATTGCTTTGCTACAAAACTGAGGTGCTCCCGGATGGGAGGGGCTTATATAGGGGAGGGTACTTCCGGTTTTGGAAGTTGCCAGTGCCAGCACCTGACGGTATCTATATAACCCATTAGTAATGACTATGTCGCTCTGTGTCCCGTGATGTACTCCCAAGAAAAGGATTTTACAGGTAAGCTGTTATAAAAATCCTATTTTTTAACTTGTAAACACCAAATCTCAGAAAGAGGCTCGGTCCTTAAAGCGGAATTCCACCCTAAAATGGAACTTCCACTTTTCGGAATCCTCCCCCCCTCCGGTGTCACATTTGGCACCTTTCAGGGGGGGAGAGGGGAGCAGATACCTGTCTAAGCTAGGTATTTGCTCCCACTTACAGGTATAGATAGCCGCAGTATCTGCGGATATCTACGCCAAGTCCGGCCCCCCTCCGCCCCCCCCCCCATTGTCTTCTGGGAGACACACCGGTCCCAGAAGACAGCAGGGACCAGTGAGGACGCGCAGCGTGACTCGCGCATGAGCAGTAGGGAACCAGGCTGTGAAGCCGCAAGGCTTCAGTTCCTGATTCCCTTACGGAAGAGGGTGGTGCCTCCACCCGAGGGACAGATTGGCTTTGGGTGCTGACATCGCAGGTGCCCTGGACAGGTAAGTGTCCATATTTTAAAAGTCAGCAGCTGCAGTATTTGTAACTGCTGACTTGAAAATTTGGTGGAACGTTAAGTTTCTCATCCCTGCTTTGCATAGATGAGAAATACAGATATTATTCTCTCTATTTAGAGCTCTGTGTTAAATGTTAACACAGAGCTCTGGGCTGTGACTGTACACAGCTGATCAGCATATCCCTTCCGTGAACTATTGTACAATCACAGTGGGTGCCTGTGGTGGTGGGGGCACAAATACACGTGCCCAAAACCCGGCGTTACAGGTATGTCTCTTTGTACAATCGCCCTGTCAAATTTTCCCCACTTGATCAGCGCTGCCAGCAGCTATAGCCTGCAATGCTGATCAGTGTATTCTGATGGCGGGGGTGTCCTCTGTCACCCACTGGCATCTCATCCGCTAAAAACAAACGGATGGGGATATGTTCCCCATCCGTCGGGCAGATTGGATGACAACAGACATGCAGTCTGTTTCCATCTGACCGCCCCAGAGAGAACAGTGGGCTGTGTCCGTGTCCACTCTGCATAGCAGAACGGACACAGACCTGTCATCTGCCTGCTCAGCAGGGATTAGTGGACAGATCCACTTGGATGGATTCCGCCCCATGTGAATGGGGCCTTATGCAGATGCATAGTTGCCAACAGTCCCGTTTTTCCCGGGACAATCACGGATTTGGGACCCTCGTCCCGTATTTATTTTGTCCCGCCTATTTTCCCGGATTTTTGCCTTCGTCCCGGCCGCCGGGAAAATCGTGAATGTTTGGGTAAAACGGCGGGCTATAAAAAGATGGCCGCCGCTGCAGACACGAGGATTATTTCCTCTTGTGTTCAGTGGCAAGGGGAGGAGCAGCCAATCGGCTTCTCCCCTCTCTGTGTTCACACATGAGAAAGCGAGGCGGGGCGGTATTAGGAGCATCGTGAGGGAGCGGCAATGTACAGGGCTGGGGAGGCGGAGTTTTGATAGGAGCCGAGAGCCAGGGGGAACAGAATCCGGCGGGGGAACCATTCTCGGCACGACACCGGGAAATGATCATGGACCGTGGAGCTGCCGCTGCCTCTGCCTCCAGCACACACACACGAAGACGCCGATAGGTGAGAGCATCTGCTCCCCGGGGCCAGTAAAAGATTCTGTGTAAATATGGCACTCAGCATAGATATCCCCCTGAACTCCGCTGTTCTCGTGTCGCTCTCTACTCCTGCCCAGTGGCTGCCGCTGCTAGGGGACACAGTCAGACCTGTAAGGAGGGCTCCGCTGCTGGGGGACACAGTCAGGCCTGTAAGGAGGGCTCCGCTGCTGGGGGACACAGACCTGTAAGGAGGGCTCCGCTGCTGGGAGACACCAGATGTAAAGGAGGGCTCCGCTGCTGGGGACACCAAAGGAGGGCTCCGCTGTTGGGGGACACCAGATGTAAAGGAGGGCTCCGCTGCTGGGGACACCAGATGTAAATGAGAGCTCTGCTGCCGGGGACACCGAATGTAAAGGAGGGCTCCGCTGCTGCCAGCTGCTGGGGACACTGAAGTAAGGAGGGCTCTGTTGCTGGGGGACACAGATCTGTAAAGAGGGGCTCTGCTTCTGGGGGCACCTGATGTAAGGACGGACTGCTGGGGAGGCACCTGATGCAAGGACGGACTGCTGGGGAGGCATCTGGTGACAGGCGACGTGACAGGTGACACGCTTCCACTGATTCGGCATTATGGTGAGTTGAATGATTTAATTTTATATTACAATGTAATAATAGAAATAATGCGCTTCAATCACCCTGACACCATAACAAACATGGTGTCGGGATGATTGAAGCGCCAACAGGTGTTTTGGAGTATACTTATCTGCCAATTTTGTTACACATTTCTATTGTGGTGTAGGATCTGGCTTCTTTCTTTCTATTTCTTTCTCTCTCTTTCTCTCACCTCGGACTCTAGCCACACCCCTTTGAACCACGCCCATTTAAGCCACACCCACGATAGTGCGTAAACCACGCCCATTTTTCGCCGCGACACGCTTCGCGCGCCGCATTATTCATTTCAGCATGACACGCCTACAAACGAATGCCCCGCCCCCTAATTATAGCAAGGCTCCGCCTCAATACAAAAAAAGTGTCCCAGATGTTTTTTTTGCAATGTTGGCAACTATGCAGATGTGCACATCTAGAATTTGAATGCTGGTTAATCCACTAATGACAAGAAACTGTAAGGAAGGACAAGGCGAGCATAGTAGTTACATTACCTGTCACTGCTCTGCATGCTCTTCCCTATTAGTCATTATTATTATAAAGGATTTAAATAGCGCCAGCCATTTACGCAGCACTTTACAATGTTAAGGCAGACAGTACAATACAATTCAATAGAGCAGTGTTTCTCAACTCCAGTCCTCAAGGCGCCCCAACAGGTCATGTTTTCAGGCTCTCCATTGTTTTGCACAGGTTATTTGATCAGTTTAACTGCTTTAGTAATTACCATAGCTGTTTCATCTGAGGGAAATCCTGAAAACATGATCTGTTGGGGCGCCTTGAGGACTGGAGTTGAGAAACGCTGCAATAGAGGAGGAATCAGAGGGCCTGCTCGTTAGGGCACTTTCACACTGAGGTGATGGCCGCGTTAGCAATAAAGCGCCGCTAGTTTTAGCTGTGCTTTTTGGACGCTAGTGGGGTTTTTCTAACCTCCGCTAGTGGCAGATAAAGGGTTAAAAGCGCTTTGCAGGCGCTGGCAATTGATTTAAATGGCAGGGGTGGTTTAGAAGCGCTAAATACGGCGCTCCCGCACTGCCCCAAAGATACGGCTTGCAGGACTTTTTTCCCCCAGTCCTGCCAGCGCACCGCCCCAGTGTGAAAGCACTCGGGCTTTCACACTGGAGTGATAGGAGAGTTGCTTTACAGGCGCTATTTTAAGCACTAAAGCGCCTGTAAAACGCCTCAGTGTGAAAGCGGCCTTAGAGCTTACAATCTAAGAGATTATTATATATTCATTACAGCAAGCAGAAAGCACACTGAGGGGAGTTTCAGTTACTTTACTAGTTTAGTACCTGTTTTTGGTTGGACGTGAAAAACAATGTCAGCTACATTTACTCCCGTGTCATTATTAATATGCAATGTGTTTTTGTCCGACAAGTCTATGTACCCTGAGCAGAACACAAACTGACTAGAAGGCCACCCAGCCATAACAAGCACTCCGCACGGAGCTCTGCACACAGGCCGTTCTATTAGCTTTGTTCCACTGAGCTGTACGTAGCGTCGGTCGCAGAGGACGACGGGACACGTAGTTCTTTAACATGTAATCACGCTCCTCTGTCGTCCGGTTGACGGACCACAACTCCCAGAGTGCGGCGCGGCAGCGGAGCATGCGCTCCGCTTTGTGACTTTAGTGTAAGCACGGAGGGAGGAAAAATAATGAAGGAAATAAATTAGACTGTGTGTAGACTGGAAGCGCCGCGGTACACCTGAGGCTGGCTTTCCGGGAAAGGCTCTGCTGATATAGGAAGCACTGCACGGCGCAGCGTCACCTCTTTAGGTAAGGCAGAGCCCGCGGGTGTGTGTGTGGAGAATGGCTGGTGCTTATTATACACATGCTTATACACGCTTGTCGGTGTAACTGCTTCGGGTTGCATGCTACTTAGCTGATTCCTGATTGGCGCTTTTGATACGCGGGGGCGGGGAAATTGACTCAGCACTGAGACTGCTTGATTAGATAATTAGCTGGGCGTCAGCCATGGAAGGGAACCTGGATTGGCTGTGTGCTATTGGTCTTTGTGTACAGTACTGGGTTAGGGCCCAAGTTTCTGGGTGTGCTCTGTATGGAAAACTCAACCTCCAGCCTAGTACAAAGTTCTTCTGTTCCTTTTTTATTACACCAAAGTCAGTACAACTGATAGGAAGGTCCAGGGGAGAACTGGCTACCTTTTGATTAGGGTGATCAACGTGCTCTTATATATAAGGCATTGATTGGTGGCTGTGACTTACTTTAACACCTTCTCAGGTGAGCCCATCAGGAAGCAGTCACAGTACTGGGCCAATCATCTGCGGCCGGGCCATTCCAGCACACCTACAATGGAGGGAGTACCTCCACCACTTATGATTGGCCCAGTACTGTGACTGTTTCCTGGGGAGTTCAGCTTAGGATCCAATCACACCTGAGCTCTTACCCTATTTTACTATTCAGTCATGTCACATCTCCGAGTCAACTAAGTCACTGCTGGAAGACTTCCCTCTGCCATATGCTTCGATTGCAGGTAGATTTAGAATACCACACTCTGATCAATGCTTAAAGGAGAAGTCCAACCTGAGCTCATTTGGATGGGCTTCTCCTATGGGTCAAGGAGTGCAATTCGTTTTGCACTCCAGTCACCCGTTTTCAGCAGAGAGCGGTCTGAAGTCCGCTCTCTGCTGACGTTACAGAAATCAGTCCAGGCAACGGGTCACCGCTACAATATAGTCTGGATCTGCCAGCTGCCTGGACTGACACCCTGAGACAGCCACTCCCCAGCTCCGCACTCCAGTGAGGGCGGGGGAGCAGAGTGGAGAGCTGCTGATTGACAGTCAGCAGCTCTCTGCTTGGGGAGCTGTGAGAACTGAGCCATTGGCAGTGTTCGATCGCTCGGTTCTCAGTGTAGAGGCGTCAAACCGATGCTGCATCCACCTAGGTAAGTATAATGGAGGAAAAAACCCCATACCCAAATGATTGTAAAGTCTTGTGTTTTTGTTTTCTATAAATATAACAAACATGTTATACTTACCTGCTCTGTTGCAGTGGTTTTGCACAGACCAGCCTAGAGCCTCCTCTTCTTGGGTCCCTCTTCGGTGCTCCTGTTCAGTGCCCCCACAGCAAGCAGCTTGCTATGGGGGCCCCCAAGCAAAATCACAGCTCCATCTGTCCATTCAGACACAGAGCCTCGACTCAGATCCGCCCCCTGATTGGCTAGCTGACTTTGACAGCAGTGGGACCCAATGGCGCTGCTGCTGTGTCTTAGCCAACCAGGAAGAAGAATCTCGGATGGCCGAGACACTTTTGGACAGAGAGGGACATCAGGTAAGCATTGGGGGGCTGCTGCACACAGAAGGCTTTTTATCTTAATGCATTGAGATGAAAAATACCTTCTGCCTTTACAACCCCTTTAAATTCTCCTGCCTGTAAATGGCTGTAATTGCCTATGTGTGCAAGACCACATAGGCTAACATAAAGAGGCGTTTAGAGGCAGAAAAAAAAAGAACGTCACACCGTTAAAAGTGGGGATTTTGGCACCCAGTATGCATGAGGCCTAAAGTGAAACATTGCTTTGTCACATTGCTTTGTCCAGCAACAGGTTCACGTTTCTGCAGCCCCCCCAGCTGTACATTGTTGCCTTTCTTAACGACTTTGTGTTGCTCTTTTTTGCTCCCAGAATACTCAATGCTTCCTATATGGGGGGTGCATGGGACTTCCTCTGACATACTCCAGGGCTCATACTTGGTGATATGCCACTTAGGTACCCGGCACTGACATGCTGGGAAAACTTTCAGGTCCTATATAAGATCTTACCCTGCACTTCTTCTCTTTGGTCACAGCAGCCAACTGAGCAGAATGGGACAAACAGAAGGTGCAGCTCTGGAGGGTACTAATTTAGTCCCTATTCATGTCTGAGCATTTTGAACCTTCAGCAGAAGAATTTCAATGCTCAGTACTTGAGTTTCCATTATATTTAATGGGGCCCATTAACACATGAGGATAGTTAATCTTATCACTTGTACAGTGCATCAGTTTCATTTGGAGCAGAGCTGTGCGTTTTGGCCCCAGTAGATTTCATTGGGAAATCCTGAGGCTCTCAGCACTGCTGCTCACACAGGCCTCTGTTTATCTTAAAGGCTTGTACACACGGTCGGACTTCCATCTGACTTTTCCGGGGATTTTTGTCCGAACGGAGTTGGCCGGGAACACCCATAGCATACACACCACAGGACTTTTCTGCAAACTTTCCCAAAACTTTTTCCAACATCACGTGGTTTTTCTGCTCTTTACCGCCACCCTTTGCTCAACTTCTGCTATTGTTGGTTGATTTTAACATTATTTGTTTTTGTCCATCGGACAAAAGTCCGATGGTTTTCTGTACACACGGTCGGACTTCGCTCCATCAGACTTTTGTTGGCCAAAAGTTTGTCCGTTTGCAGACTGAACTTTTGTCCGATGAAAACCAAAAAAGTTTGTCCGATGGAGCGTACACACGGTCAGATTTTTTGGCAAACTTGCTCAAAATGAAGTTTGTTGGCAAAAAGTCCGACCGTGTGTACGGGGCTTTAGGCTTCATGCACACTGGGCTTAAAAAAATGCCAGTTACCTTGGCAGAAAAAAATGCTCATATAGAGCAATTCTTTGTACATAGTTTAGGAGAGTTTTGCGGGGTTTTTTTTTCTGCCAGAATGCTCCAATTAAAAACGCAAACCAGAAGTTTTTTTGTTTTGTCCTGCCACTAAACGTTGAGCTTAAAATATGCCTCTAATCGTCCTAATGTGCATGGACACATAGGATAACATATAGCTGCTTCTATAGGCAAACCACTCCTGTAGTAGCAGTGATTTTTTTTTTTTTTTTTTTTAGCCAGTGTGCATGGAGCCTAATGCCGCGTACACACGACCATTTTTCATGACGAGAAAAATGTAATTTTTTTAAATGGTCATTAAAAACGATCGTATGGGCTTCAGAGCATTTTTCACGACGTGAAAAATGGCCATGAAAAATTTGGAACATGCTCTAATTTTTCTCGTCGTTTTTCACGTGAAAAAAAAGCGCATGCTCAGAAGCAAGTGATGAGACGGGAGCGCTCTTTCTGGTAAAACTAGCGTTCATAATGGAGATAGCACATTCGTCATGCTGTAACGGACTGAATAGCACGAGGCTGAAAAGCGCGAATCGTCTCTCAACAAACTTTACTAACATGAGGATCAGCAAAAGCAGCCCAAAGGGTGGCACCATCCGAATGTAACTTCCCCTTTATAGTGCCGTCGTACGTGTTGTACGTCACCGCGCTTTACTCGAGCATTTTTTTCAACGATGGTGGCAGGCTTGAGAAGAATCACGTAGAGAAAAACACAGTTTTTTTCAATGACATTAAAAACGGTCTTGTGTACGCGGCATCAAAACCATTCCTAATGGGTTTGAAGGTAAACAAAGCTATTCATATAATTGTGAGCAGGTGAAGGGAGGACTATGTTAAATCATCACTGTACTCATTTTACACAAGATCACTTTGAATAGATTTGTTTCTAAACACAAATCTATTCATACATGTTTAAAGCCTGATGCACCGTACACGCGAGCGGTTTTCCCGTCGGCGGGGGGGGGGGGAAACTATGGTTTTCCCGACGGAATTCCTCTCAAGCCTGCCTTGCATACACACAATCACACAAGTCCAGTGAACTTTTGACTGCCAAGAACGCGGTGACGTAAAAGACTACGACGAGCCGACAAAATTAAGTTCTATGCTTCCGAGCATGCGTCAAATTGTTTCTGAGCATGCGTGTTTTTTTTCCAGTTGGAAAAGCATACAGACGAACGGTTTTCCCACTAAGATTTTTTCCTGACGGGGTAAAAAGAGATCCTGCTCTCCTTCTTCTTTTTTTTTTTTTTTTTTTTCCAGCAGTTTTCCTGTTGGAAAAAGTCAGATGGAGCATACACACGGTCGGAATTCCAGCCAAAAGCTCTCAGACTTTTTCCAACAGGAAAACCGGTCATGTGTACCAAAAATAGAAAAAAAAAAAAACATCAGCACAAGGGGCATTACTTGCCTTCATTGAGATGTTTCCTTACGCAGGTCAGTCCTCCAGTCACTGAAATCTGCCTTTTCGGATTCACTGTGACAGGCTGTCATAAAGAATGCCCAACTATGTCTGCTCTTTCTGCCCTGCTGCTCCATTCATAGAAGCCATACTACAACTTCTATGAATGGAGTAAGGACAGATGATTTATGGGTTCTCCCCCCCCCCTAATTATAGGCCATGTTTTCTTTGTAGAAGCTGTAGTAATGGATTCTATTACTAGAGAAGCAATAGGATGGGCATAGTCGGGCACTCTTGATGAGTGACAGCTCCCTTAGTTCTGTTAACCCCCGCAGCACAGGAAGATTGTGGGAGAGAGGCCCCAGAGGGGGAAGATTTTGATTAAGGGCCGGTTCACACTTGTGCGATGCCAGACATTGCATGTAATTCGCAGCGCACTGCTGTTCACATTACATGCGATGTCTGTGCGGTGCGATTTCAGCCATACAGATAGTATGGCTGATATCACACCGCATTCAGTCCAAACACGCACAGGACCCTTTTTTTCTGTTCGGACCAGAATCGGATCACATGTGTGTTTACACATATGCGATCTGATTCATGTCCGAACTGTCATTTGCAGTGCGATATGTGAGCTGAAATGGGGGGTGTCGTTAAGATTTAATGACACTTCCCAGCAGTTTGCATGTGGCAGTGTGAACGGCAGTGCGAGTCTGTGCAATGCAGGAACCCGCAGTGGATTCGCAGGGTTCTCGCATCGCACAAGTGTGAACCGGCCCTCAAGGAGGACAGCAGCACAATGACGCATCTCATTGACAATAAGTAATGGCCTTGTGCTGATTTTTTTGTTTTGTGTAAATCTATAGTAAAAAAAAAGAGTTCTAATTTTTAAAACAGGAAAAAATATCTTGCCATGACAAAAAACTTTAAGCAACAGTCCCAAAGGAAAAAGTTCATAGTATCAAATAAAATAATTTCTTGAAAATTACATTTGTACACTGTCACTTTTTAAATTTTTTAATTTGTGGTTTTCATTTTATTCACAGAAATGTCTGTTTTAATATCCCCAGTCTTGCCAAAGGCTACTACTGAATTCCTGGTGGGAAGAGACGTTGTAAAAGATTTAATGTCTGCCCTGGAGCAAATGGTAAAATAAGCTAACTTTTAAAATGTTTGTATATATATATATATATATATATATATATATATATATATATATATATATATTACAGTGGGTAAAAAAAAAGTATTTAGTCCGCCACCAATTGTGCAAGTTCTCCCACTTAAAAAGATGAGAGAGGCCTGTAATTGTCATCATAGGTATACCTCAACTATGAGAGACAAAATGTGGAAACAAATCCAGACAATCACATTGTCTGATTTGGAAAGAATTTATTTGAAAATTATGGTGGGAACTAAGTACTGTATTTGGTCAATATCAAAAGTTCATCTCAATACTTTGTTATATATCCTTTGTTGGCAATGACAGAGGTCAAACATTTTCTGTAAGTCTTCACGAGGTTGTCACACACTGTTGCTGGTATATGTTGGCCCATTCCTCCATGCAGATCTCCTCTAGAGCAGTGATGTTTTGGGGCTGTCGCTGGGCAACACAGACTTTCAACTCCCTCCAAAAGTTTTCTATGGGGTTGAGATCTGGAGACTGGCTAGGCCACTCCAGGACCTTGAAATGCTTCTTACGAAGCCACTCCTTCGTTGCCTGGGCGGTGTGTTTGGGATCATTGTCATGCTGAAAGACCCAGCCAAGTTTCATGTTCAATGCCCTTGCTGATGGGAGGAGGTTTGCACTCAAAATCTCACGATACATGGCCCCATTCATTCTTTCATGTACACAAATCAGTCGTCCTGTTCCCTTTGCAGAGAAACAGCCCCATGTTTCACAGTAGGTATGGTGTTCTTTGGTTGCAACTCAGCATTCTCTCTCCTCCTAACACGACGAGTTGTGTTTCTACCAAACAGTTCTACTTTGGTTTCATATGACATTCTCCCAATCCTCTTCTGGATCATCCAAATGCTCTCTAGCAAACCTCAGACGGGCCCGGACATGTACTGGCTTAAGCAGGGGGACACGTCTGGCACTGCAGGATCTGAGTCCCTGGCGGCGTAGTGTGTTACTGATGGTAGCCTTTGTTACGTTGGTGCCAGCTCTCTGCAGGTCATTCACTAGGTCCCCCTGTGTGGTTCTGGGATTTTTGCTCACCGTTCTTGTGATTATTTTGACCCCACGGGGTGAGATCTTGCGTGGAGCCCCAGATCGAGGGAGATTATCAGTGGTCTTGTATGTCTTCCATTTTCTAATTCTTGCTTCCACAGTTGATTTCTTCACACCAAGCTTCTTGCCTATTGCAGATTCAGTCTTCCCAGCCTGGTGCAGGTCTACAATTTTGTTTCTGGTGTCCTTCGACAGCTCTTTGGTCTTCACCATAGTGGAGTTTGGAGTGTGACTGAGGTTGTGGACAGGTGTCTTTTATACTGATAACAAGTTCAAACAGGTGCCATTAATACAGATAATGAGTGGAGGACAGAGGAGCCTCTTAAAGAAGAAGATACAGATCTGTGAGAGCCAGAAATCTTGCTTGTTTGTAGGTGACCAAATACTTATTTTCCACCATAATTTGCAAATAAATTCTTTCCAAATCAGACAATGTGATTGTCTGGATTTGTTTCCATATTTTGTCTCTCATAGTTGAGGTATACCTATGATGACAATTACAGGCCTTTCTCATCTTTTTAAGTGGGAGAACTTGCACAATTGGTGGCTAACTAAATACTTTTTTGCCCCACTGTATGTATCCATAAAAGTGTTGATATCGAGTTATGTATGCAACCTCCACAATGCAGCCAATAAGAAATGTCCATACCTGCCCTTTAGGCAGGTCTAAACAATATAATTTTTTACTCTCTGCTGTAAGAAGCTTTGATTGTATCCAGGGCTTTTTTTCAGCCGGAACGGGGCGGAACGGCGTTCCGCCACCTATGGCAGCCCTTTTCTTTCAAGGCTGTCACTCAACACTGAAGCCGGTAGAGGAAGTTTCCTATATTGCTTCCTCCACCAACTGTGTGCTTACGGCGGCGCCCAGGGCACCTTTCCCACACCTGTTAATAGGTGCCCTGGGTTCAGACGCCGCAAGTTTTTTTCTTCTGGGGCTTCCAGAGGTATCTTCTGTCCCTGCCTGCTGCCTGCCAGCTTAGTGTAGCACGGAGCCGAGTGAAGCGCTGTGAAAGTCCTCAGCTCTGTGCTTCACTGAGCTGGCAGGTGACGCTGTACAGAGAGGAGACTGCACGGTAGAATGTTCTACCTAACAGAACGGAGCCGGCTGCACCGTTCTATTGCCGTGAAGATAACCTGTGTGCTACAGACCATGAAGAGGTGAGAGAGCTGCGAAGGGAAAGGGGGGAGGAATGGGGGAGGGGTGGCTGTGCAGAGAGACAGCTGTGGAGACACTGAGGATGAAGATTTTATTTAGATTGGGCACAGTGAGAACTGTGTGGGAGCTATGGATTAAGGGAAGCTGTAGATAGAGGTGACATGTGGAGGGGCAGAGAGATAATCTGTGGATGGGTTGTGCAGAGGAGAGCTTGTCTGTGGAGGGGCAGAGAGACAATCTGTGGATGAGGTGCAGAGGTGACATGTTGACAGAGGGTGAGCTGAGGATGGGAATGCAATTTTTTTTTCTGCACAATGTGTGAAACGCACTCCTTAGCACTGCAAAATATGTACTCCTATGTTATTCACTCCTGAGTCAAGTACTCTGTGTGTTACACCTTCCTGAACCTTGAATTGTGTGCAAAACTCTGTTCTGAGCCTTGACCACACCCTTTATTCGGCATGACTTTACTTCTCTTCCTCAAGGAATGGCGAGATTGGGGGCAGGGTTGGGGTCGGAAAGGGGTCGGGGGCGGAGAGTTGATGGGGGAGGGTGGGTTCCTGCACCTATTCTCTGAGAAAAAAAAAGCCCTGATTGTATCTGTAATATTTCAATATTTTTTTCCTTGAAGGCCAGATTTGTGGAGTGCATGACTAATAGTTGTCCTGTGGACAGATTCTCCCACCTGAGCTGTGGATCTCTGCAGCTCCTCAAGAGTTACCTCTTGGCTTCTTCTCTGATTATTGCTGTCCTTGCCCGGCCTGTCAGTTTAGGTGGATGGCCATGTCTCGGTTGGTTTGCAGTTGTGTCATACGCTTTCCATTTTCATATGATGCATTAAACAGTGCTCCATGAGATGTTCAAAGCTTGGGATATTTTTTTATAACCTAACCCTGCTTTAAACGTATCCACAACTTTATCCCTGACCTGTCTGGTGTGTTCCTTGGCCTTCATGTTGCTGTTTGTTCTCTAACAAACTTCTGAGGGCTTCACAGGACAGCTGTATTTATACTGAGAATAAATTACACGCAGACAATTTTACTTATTAGGTGACTTCTGAAGGCAATTGGTTCCACTAGATTTTAGTTAGTTGTATCAGAGTAAAGGGGGCTGAATACAAATGCATGCCACACTTTTTAGATATTTATTTGTATAAAAAAAAAAATTGAAAACCATTTTCATTTTCCTTCCACTTCACAATTCTGTGCCACTTTGTGTTAGTGAATCCATCACATAAAATCCCAATAAAATACATTTACGTTTTTGGTTGCAACATGACAAAATGTGGAAAATTTCAAGGGGTATGAATACTTTTTCAAGGCACTGTAAAGATCATGAAACCCACCTCATTAAAACTGTCAGTACGTGCTGTATTACAAATCGTTCATGCTCCAGTTTCAGTTCCCTTCTAAGCTGTTCACTTCCTCCTTTCTTTCATCTGTGCCTTTTTAGACCCCTTTCACACTGAGGCACATTGCAGGCGCTATAATGCTAAAAATAGTGCCTGCAAAGCGCCCTGAAAGAACTCTGCTGTCTCTCCAATGTGAAAGCCCTGAGGGCTTTTACACTGGTGCGGTGCACTATCAGGACGGTAAAAAAAAGTCCTGCTAGCAGCATCTTTGGAGCGGTGAAGGAGCAGTGTGTGTATACCGCTCCTGCCCATTGAAATGAATGGGCACCGCGGCTATACTGCTGGCAAAGCACCGCTGCAGCTAGCGGGGGCTAAAAGCTCTCCGCTAGCGGGCGAAAAGCTCTGCGAAACTGGCGGTAAATCGCAGCTAAAAATAGCGGCGCTTTACCGCCGACGCACCCACCGCCCCAGTGTGAAAGGGGCCTTAGAGTCCCACATGTGAGCGTATACACTCCGGATAAATGACGGCCCACTCCATCCCTCCTCCTCCATGCCTACTAAACAGCTCTACACTAGAGAGTAGGCTATTACATGTAGATTGGTGGAGGCGTCACCTCCTTGTACTTACAGACACAGGCTGAAGGGGCATGAAACAGGCCGTGAATGGCAGAACTTCCCCCTATATAGCCTACACCATGTTTTTGCACAAAAATACATATTTGTATGACGATTTAAAACATTTACAGTTCGGTCCATATATATTTGGACACAGGCACAATTTTAGTTTTTTTTCAGGTATTTACCAAAACCTATTCAAGCTATAGTTAGTTATATAATGGATATGGGCTGAAAGTGCACACTCTCGGGTTTAATTTGAGGGCATGTGCATCCAAGTCAGAAGAGTTTAGGAAAACTGCTGCTCACAGATGCTCTCCATCCAATCTGACAGCTTGAGCTATTTTGCAAAAAAGTTCAGTCTCTAGATGTGCAAAGCTGGAAGAGACATACCCAAAAAGACTTGCAGCTGTAATTGCAGCGAAAGGGGGTTCTACAAAGTATTGACTCAGGGGGGCTGAATACAAATGTACGCCACACTTTTCACATTTATTTGTAAAACATTTTAAAAACCATTTATCATTTTCCTTCCAATTCACAATTCTATAAGGCACTGTAAATGGATAAAATAGAGACTGAGGGACCGTCAGTGCAGTTTGAATGATAGTGCTGCAAGAATGCCATTGGTAAGTAAAATAATGAGCACTCTTGCTTGCAAATCCCAGCCAGTACTGAATTATTTTGATAGTTTTTTTTAAAATACAGTCTGAGCCAATAGGAAAAATATAGTCATGCTTTGCTACAGAAAAGAGCCCTGGTCCTGGAGCATTTCCAGCAGTTTCATCCTGCTCCCCAATCTCGTATAACATGTCAAGCCCATTAAAGACTCTGAGGAATTCCAAAACATACAGAGAAACCTATGAACAGGATGCAGCTGCTGAAAACACTTCCTAACACTTCCATGTGCACATGTCAAAGTGAATATCTTCATTGCATATCTTTAGAAAGCTAGAGAAAAAGTAACAACAAATACTGAGATGAAATGAGCATGTATGAGGTTGTACGGATTTGGGCACGTATTTTCATATTTGGTGGTCATGTCCTAAAGCACAAACATTCTGGAAAGGTATATTTAAAATTGCAACTAAATTACTAGGAAAAACAATCCTTCCTGATCCTGCAATGGCCCTACTTAACCTAAAACCAGACTCTATTCCACATACTCAATTCAAATTGCTGGTGCAACTCTTCACGACTGCCAAACAGACACTAGCAAAATCTTGGAAATCACCTAAATTGGTCTTACAGGAAGCTATAGCTAAAATGAATTATACCATGACACAAGCCAAGATGGCCGCTATTGCAATGGACATGATCCCCAGATTTGAAAAGATGTGGCAGCCCTGGATTATATATAATACGCCAACTTTGGACAATAGGGTATTAATGCCATGGTAGCCGAATCAGTATGTTATATATACCATTGTTCAACTTCTCTTGGATTTGAAAGGTGACTCTGCTCGACCACGCGGACCCCCTTATATTCCAGTACTCTTTTTTTTTTTTTTCTCCACTTTATTTTCTTATACTTATTTTCACTTATCTTTTTCTTTTTTCCTTTCCCTTTTGGTTTTTTGCTATTTTATTACTATGATGTTGAAGCTCCCTTAGTATTGTTAATAACTCTTTGCTCCACAGAGGATTATATATATATATATATATATATATATATTATTGGTAGTTACTAATAATTGCATAAAACCTCTAAAACTTAATATTATTACCACTGGAAACTAATTAATATACCATACTTTGTCCACAAGTATCTACTAATATGTTTACTTATTGAAATAAGAATATTTGAGCTTCTTTATTTTTGATGTATTTAATGTATCATCTATAATTTGTATCACAACTTGTACTCAATAAAATATATTTGACAAGCTTTTCTGTCACTTTGTATATACTTTACCTTTTTTATTGTTATGCCTTTTCGGTCATGAAATCCTAAAGTTAAAGTGTTGTTTTATCCCTATAGTATCCAGCCAGCTTTAAGTTGGCATTTTTACAGTTCTGGTTTCAAAGTACCGTAAAACTAGAACATTTCACCTTTTTAAAACACTTTTCATACATGGGGCCTAGTCTGATTCAGCACACTTTACGGTATTTGTTTTGTTTATTTCTGATTGTGAATGATGAAGGTTCTTCCCTGCTTAGTATTAATAATCCTTAATATTGAGCATGCCTAAGGCAGGAAACAGGACTGATTGTAGAAATTGGGGGCATGGTCATTATCAGCATAAAAAAAAAACAGTTTTAATGATATTCGGTAAAGTGGAGCTTTTCAATCAGAAATTCAAGAATAACAGCCAGGCAACATACGTTTGTGGAATGACAGCTTCCAGTTTTACCTCAGGAAAAGTTTCCTTTATGCACCAGAATGGAAGACATTTCCAGCACTGGATGAAGTGGTTCTTTGAAGAAAGTTTGTATGGTATTTCACATACAGTTAATATTAAAGTGTTTTTTTTTTTTTCTTTTTCCTTTGTAGTTTGCAGAGTTTGCCAGAGTGAAAGCAGAAGTGGCATGCATTGCAGTATATGATTCAGAAGCCCTTATAGCTGGTAGCAAAAAAGGAAAAAGCTTCTTGGAGGTTAGAAATGATTTCCAGACAGATTTCATACAGTACTGTAAGTATATTAACTCCACAGTGGTGCCCAATTATTCTTGCTTGGTTTTTGTTCTACATCTGGTATGTTTCCTGTAGAACCCGTACTTGGTACAATATTATAAGTATAATATATTATACTATATTTCTAGTCTTACACCCTGTATTAAAGTAATATTTTTCAGCAATGGCCTGAAGCCCCTTGCACACAGGCCGAATGGCGGGCGACGTTGGGGGGGGGGGGGGGGTTCGCTAAAAACCGTCCGACATTCGGCACGTGTATATGGCAGCTGGTCTGACAGAAGCCAGCTTTTGTTAGATGAGCATGCTGAAAAACCAGCAGTGGACAGTCTGTTCTGGTGGGGGGAGCCGTCCCCCTGTCAGAACACAACAGTTCAGTGGGGGAGATCGCTGAACTAACATCGGATCATTAGTACAGCCGCTCCGACAGCTTTTTTTTTTTTTTTGCGGAAAAGAAAATCCGTGTGTAACAGGCTTTAATTCCCGTCACTTTTACGTAATGCTTGGCTTGTAGGAACAACCAGGTTAGGGTTGCACAATGGACACTGTCTATGTAGCTCATATCATTGACTTCTCTGTCACTCATGATTCATGATCTGCTTATCTGGTCACTGATTTTTGGTGGACGGATTTCTTTAGCAGAGTCACTGTTCCTCAAACTTTCCCTTTTTTTTTTTTTTTATACTGATAAACGGGTGACACTTTAAAGTAGACTTGGAACTTTAAATAAGTATTTTAAAGTGCCCAAGCAGGGCAAAGTAACAGGTTCTTATTAAAATCCACCCCCGCTGCATTTATTACTTGCCTTCACCACTATTCGGTTTGCCACTAGGAGAAGCTCTGTGTATCCAGCTAGATCTCAGGAAGAGATTACACATGAATCAGTCCCCATGTGACCATGCTGGGTGATTGCCAACATAATCCCAATACCCTGCATTACCCAGCATTTCTTGCTGTCAGACAGGGCAGGAGAGGAGCAAGCGAAAGTTTAGTGTATTTAAAGGCAGGTCAAGGCATTTAAAGTGTATGTCAAGGCATAAAAAATATATATTGCTTGCCTCTCTGGAACATGTGCACATTATTTATTTTACTTTTTAACCCTTTAAACATGTTGCAAGTGCAGAAAAATAACTGACATGCCAAACATATTGGGGTTGATTTACCAAAACTGGAGAGTGCAAAATCTGGTGCATCTGTGCATGGTAGCCAATCGGTTCCAACTTTATCTTGTTTTCATTAGGCTTTGACAAAAAAGCTGATTAGTTACTATGCAGAGCTACACCAGATTTTGCACTCTCCAGTTTTAGTAAATCTCCCCCATAGTGTGCTTCAGCCTTCATATTTGACATAACATTGCTCTGAATTCTTAAGTGCGTGTTGCCATCCCTGCCTACATTTCTGATGGATTACACAACCCTCTCCTCATCTTCTCCTTCTACACAGGCAGAATACAAGAATTTATCAGCTCACAAGAGTTATGGCAAAATCGGCATGCATTTTTAGCACTTAAACAAATATAACAAAACACTTTTTTAATGGTATCTTTAGTAGACCAAAATGGAGCTTAAAAAAGAAGTTAATTGTATTTATGTATTCTTTAACCACTTGAGTCCCGAGTGCCATTTTACAATGGGTATTTTCCCAGCACCATTTTAAAATGGCACCGGGACTCAGCAGTTCCTGTACCATTTTGCCTTTTCTACAGATTGCTTTGTAGGAGCACACTTTAGAAGAGAATGTACACTCAAAGCTTCTATTGTAGAGCTGCATGGGAGGGGTTTGGGTCCACTCTTCCCTGACGAAATACAGACCACTTATGAAGAAGAAAAAGGTCTTAAAAACAATGTTAAAATAATAAAATAAAAAAAATTGTGTGTGTAAAAAATAAATCTTTCTTTATCGTACATCACGGAACACAGAGCCTCATAGTAATTACTAAGTGGGTTATTTTCCACCTTCAGGTGCTGGACACTGGTTTAATCAATTAGACAGGAAGTTTTCTCCCTATATAACCCCTCCCATACTGGGAGCACCTCAGTTTTTTCGCGAGTGTCTAAGGCAGGGGTCTCAAACTGGTTGCAGAACTACAATTCCCATGAGGCATTGCAAGGCTAAACAGTTACAAGCATGACTCCCATAGGCAGAGGCATGATGGGACTTGTAGTTCCGCAACAGCTGGAGGGCCGCAGGTTTGAGACCCCTGGTCTAAGGTTTTGGTCACGAGTGAAGATGTGCTCTGAGGAGCTCCACTGGAGGGATCCATGCTGGATTTAAATAGCCTCCATAAAAACCAGATCCATCCTAAGTGCCATTAAGGCCTAATAGGATGTTACCTGGGGCCTCGTATCCGAAGCACAAGGTTTTTGCCTGTAATGCCTCTCTTCGGAGAGCTGTCCTGGGTTCCAGTACTTTGGTTATGATCATACCAAAGATTTTCTGGCAGGATGCGGTACAGGTCCAGGGGAGTGGGAACCCTGTCTAGGATCCCAGTCCCTGAAGGTCTGTTGACTTAACCTGCCGTGATGGGTGAAGGCTGGATCTGTCTGTGCTCAGCAGTATCCTGCAGCGGGGATAAGGTAAGTGAAGACAATCCTAGGTAAATACCTTAAGGTTTGTCTTCCATGAGTAGCTGCATGTCTTATCTGTTTTCCGCCACTAGAGGCAGTAAAGAGACATGCCTGGTGTTTCACTTACCATGCTCTCCAGGAACGAAAGCTCAGTGTCAGCCGGTCTGTTGAGCGGCTCACTTCCTCTGCTTCAGGCTCTGCCACAGTGGTAGGGGGGGGGTTCCTCGTAGTCCGAGGTCCACGGCGCTCCTTTTGGGGGATCTCTCTCTCACCCTCTTGCCTCCGCCATTTCCTTGCGCGCACGCGCGCTTTTGAAGCCGGAAAGGCCAGGGGGAGTTTATGTGGTTGCAGCTGGCGCGCGCGTGCATGCCGGCTCATAGTGCAGGCGCAGGGCGGGCCCTTCAAAAAACATCAGACGCCAGAACTCTAAAGCCAGAAGGACACAGCAGCTTGGGGCACGTAAGCACCTCCTGTGTGTTGGATACAGACATACCGAAGACGCCTACTCAGCATCAAGCTGTGCAGATTAGCAGGCATTGTTTTTTTTTGCTAGACTAAGTTCAGCTGTTGCTGCACCTGTGTTAAGTTCCTCTGCTTTGGCTTAGGACTGTTCTTCCTGTAGAAAGGTTCAGGGGCAGGTAAATTATATGCTTAAAAAAAACAAAATAGGAAAACGCTGCGCTAGATAGAAAATAATAAATAAAACCAGTGAAGGTAGAAAGCTACCCAATGATGGTAGAATAAAGAACGGCCAGTACCAAAAATGGGATACAAAAATAAAAAAACTGGTAATAAAAAAGTACAGCCCTATAAGTTGAATGATTAATAAACTCATGTGTATGTCGTTAGTGAAAAACCATGATTGTGAATATAAAAATTTAAAATTGCTTTTTATCAAAAAGCATATAAGGAGTCATGAAACTGTGTACATTGAATACAACGTGACATGTGAAAAATAAATTAGAAAAGAAAAAACTGTGAGATTAATGTGAATAAAGTCCCACAACAGTAATGCTGGTAAGTGAATCACAAGTGGAAAGGTAGTAATTCAGACAAAATCAGTCCTTATTAGGTGTGTCCATATTGATACAAGGAGAGAACTTGTAATAGAAGAGTCTTCATCGACCAGAAAGGCACCCAAAATGGTATAGTAATCTCCTTACCCCAACTATGTGACCACTATTACGGCAGTCTCTGGACGCACAGGGATTTAAGGTCTCCCTCTAGACCCACTGTGGATGATTGGAATAACCGGGGATGATGTCTAATGTCTCATGGAGATATAAACAGAAAGGGAACCATAGTGTAATACTGTAAACCAAAAGTATTTATTTGGCACAAAGTATTGCACTTACAGTGTTGCTGTTCAAAGATTGCGCGATTGGATAGTAGAATAGGAGCACGGCGTCTCCTCAAGGCTTCTGCTGCTTGCTGCGCTCCGTGTCCAAGCAGGTAAATATAATATATATATATAAAAGGGGGGCACCAAGGTATCACCATTTGAATCTGGTGGCCCTAATCATGCCTGCATGATATCATCCTCCCCTGTAGAGACTTGAGGCAGCCGCACATGTTGAGCCATCTGCCCTGTCAGGCATTGCAGCCTCCCCCAACATTGCAACCATTCCGCATATGTTAGGTTTTTTGCATTGCATTTGTTGGTCTATAAGAGGTTAACTGCTATAATCGCAGTGCCCTCACAAGGAGCAGAAACAGGCTGTGCCCCTCCCCCTGCTCTAAATTCTCAAACAAGTCCTGAGGATGAAAGTTCACCGTCAGAGGACAGGGGTCTAACGAGGCAGAGGTATCAGAAGCCTCACAGGTTCTGGAGTTGCAGCTGCAGTCTTTTTCAGAGATTCATACTGCGTATAACTTGCCCTCAGCCTAGACGGCCAAAGCCTCTGTCTCCTTGGAGTTAAAAAAAAATAAAAAATTCCATAGGTTGCTTGTACCTTCCCACTCCATACTCTAGCCGAGGTATAGGTTGTTAGAAAACCTCCACAGGATCCTCATACTGGTGCTGGCTTCAGGCTAGCCAAACGCACAAACTACTGGGATGCACAGTTGCTGGTGCACATTGTTGCTAACGCACAACAGCTATATCGCATGATTGCGGAAACGCACGTCTGCGAAGGATAACTTCCTCTTTACCAGTCCACGTGTTTGCATAAAATTCATGAGTTTGGAATGTAAAATATGCATGTGGGGTAAAAACAAGTAACAGAACGTGTTTATTGTTGATCACATAAAGATTCATATTTCTGTCTGTATGAATTTACATGTTTTGTACATAATCACATAAAAATGCTTGATTGCATAAAGATGCTGGATCACTCAAGGTTGCCTGATCTCACGAGTCCTTGATTTCCCGAGGATACGTGGTCGCACAGAGGCTTGTTTTCACAGAAATGCCTAAAATCGCATAAAAATGCTTGATTGCATAAAGATGCTTGATCGCACAGGGGTGCTTGATCACACGAGTCCTTGGTCACACGAGGGTTCTTGTCCGCACAGTAGTGCTTAATATGCATAGGATGTTTGATCGCATAAAAAAATGCTGAATCGCATAAGGATGCATGATCGCCTAAAGTTGCATGTTCCCCTCGATTTTGCATGGTTGCATAATGAGGCCTTGGTTACCCAAGAGATACCGTATTTTTCCGTCTAAGACGCCCCCATGTACAAGACGCCCCCCCCCCCCCACTTTTCCAACCCAAAATTAAGAAATCAATATTTTACACATAGGTAAAACAGAACACATTTTTATTTAGTAATTACCGCAGGTAACGTTCAAATACTAGTATATTATGCAGGGGTTGTTCTTCCTGTTTTCTCCACTGTCTGATCATACACTCAGTGGAGGCAAGTCCAAACTGTTTCTCGGCAGCTCTATTCCCATGCTTTTTTTTTTGTATAGCTGGCTACATTTGGTTTGATTTGGCAGAGTAAGACAATCACTTACTTTTATTTTCTGACATCTTGGTCCCAGAACACTCTGGTCCCTGTTGCATCTGTGCACTCTCCACTTCCAACGGGATTGCATCTGCTCACTCTCCACCTCCACCCCCACCTCCAGCTCTAGCTGAGTTCAGTAACATACGGCTCGTGATTGGAGGAAGCCGCTTGACAAGTTATGGGCCGCGACGCACCTGCGCGGCTGTCTCCCAGGCTGACTGACCGTGTATAAGACGCTGCTCGATTTACAGGCTATTATTTTAGGAAAAAATAGCGTCTTATACACGGAAAAATACAGTACTTAATGGCACGAAGAGGCTTGTTCCACAGAGATGCCTAAAATCGCATTAAGATGCTTGATTGCATAAAAGATGCTGAATCGCGCAAGGGTGCCTGATCGCACAAGAATCCTTGGTCTCGGAAGGGTACTTGTCTGGACAGTAGTGCTTAAGATGCATTAAATGTTTGATCGCAAAAAAATTCTGAATCGCATATAAGTTGCATGACCGCCTAGATTTTGCATGGTTGCATAATAAGGCATGATAATTTAAGTTTCCTTAATTATACGGGATTCCTTTTGTTCACATAGGAGTACGTGTCTGCATGGGTACATGTTGCGCATGACACGTTCATAAACGCATGCTTTCTTGCAAGATACCCGTTCCATAGCACACGTGCTATATATATGTGTGCGTATACAGCGCAAACTTTTTATGTTTTGCCTAAAACATATTTGCATGAATTCATGCTTCCATGAACGCACATTTCCATAGAGGCATATTACTTTAACACTTGCCACATACACATATGAGGAGCCATTTGCATATGTGTTTATTTACATGGGACTGCAGAGGTTGTCTGCGTTTCGCAGGGGAACAGCACCTCTTCCAGTTGGTGGTCTTGCCCTTTGAGTTAGCCACCGTGCCCGGGTTTACAGGGTGCTAGGGGCCCGCCTCTAGCAGGTCTAAAAAGGCCAAGGGTATAGCCGTAATGACATACCGAGGCAATCTGCTGCTAATAGATCAGTTAGTAGCATGGCTGGACCTAAGTGTGTCCAGCATGGTCAAGTATCTGGAACTCCTGGGTTAGGATCCCAGTCTAAAGGTACATTCTTACGTTTTGTAAGAAGCTTGGAATGTTTTGGGACACAGCCCAAAAAGGAGAGTTTTTTTTTTTTGCCTCAAAGTCAGTGTTCTAAGAAAGCTGGTCTATGTGGTCAAGGCAAGGAAGAGTTCCTTACATTTGCCTTTTTGCTTAAGGTGCTAGGGAAGATGGTGTCTTCATTCAATGCGGTTCCCTATGCTCGGTTTCATTCCAGGCTCCATAAACATTATTCTGTCGGCCTGGAACAAGTAGATCCTAACCTGGCATTATCCAAAGAGTCTGGTCCCAGGGATACGCTAGAGTCTCAGTTGGTGGTTCTTAACCAAAAGATTGGCAGAAAGGAAGATCCTTCATGCCGGTTACCTGGGAGGTGGCAGGTACGAAGGCTGACCTCTAGGGATGTAGGCCAGGCCTGTAAGAGACCAGTGCCCAGGGGAAGTGGTCAAGCTCCAAGTGAGCCTTATCCGTCAACATTCTAGAGATACAGATGGCACATCTGTCTGGCTTAAGGGCCTGGACGTTTAGGTTGCAGGATTGTTCTGTCAGAGTACTATCCGACAATGCCACACCAGTGATTTACTTCGTTTACCAAGGAGGCACTAGAAGTCACGCAGCCAGAAGGAAGTGAGCCATGTTCTGGCTAGGGCAGAGGAGCGTGTGCCTTGCCTATCGACAATCTTCATTTCATGAAATGGAGAATTGGCAGGCGGTTCTCTGGAGCTGTCAACAGTTGTTCCCGGGAGAATGGCCTCTACACCCCGGCTTATTTCTGACCAAATGCCAGAGAAAGGGTACCCCAGACATAAAATTTATTGGCGTCCAGGTTCAACAAGAAGTTGGACTGCTTTGTGTCGAGGACAAGGGATCCATTCGCATACGGGACAGATGCGTTAGTGACCCAGTGGGACCAGTTGTCACTAGTTTATGCATTCTCTCCCCCCAGTGCCGCGACTACCGTAGCTTCTATGCAACATCAGAGGGGAACGGAAGCCGGCCTAATAACTCCGGCATGACCCAGACAACCTTACTGTGCAGGGATCGTAAGGGTGCTAGTAGAGGACCCAGGGTCCCTTACATCTTGTCCAGACCTACTTTGCAAGGGGGTATTCCATCCTGTCTTGCAAACATGGGAATTAATGGTCTGGCTGTCTTAGCCTGCATTCTTGAGGATCGGGGCTTTCAGGATCAGCTGCAAATTACCTTGATTCATACAGGAGAGTTGGCCTCCTGGACCATGTATCATAGGATCTGGAAGGTCCATGTTCCTGGTATGAAACCAAGAAGTGGCATCCTTGGAAGTATGTCATAGGTAAAGTTCTTACCTTCCTACATTAGGAAAGGAGATTAAGCTAGCCTTAAGTTCCATCAATGATCCAATCTCGGCCTTGTCAGTATTTTCGAGGGCCGATTGCTTCGCACTCTTTGATCCGGGCCTCTATACAAGGGGTAACGAGTATAAGTCCACCAGTTAGGTCGCCCTTGTGTTTGGGGATGGAGTCCAGTTTTGTCGGCTTACAAGGTCAGCACCTTTGGGCCGATGCACCACATTCCCTTCATCTTTCTAACAAGGGAATTGGTGTTCTTGCTCGCGGTAGCCTCCGCAAGAGTTTTCAGTATTGGCAGCTTTCTTTGTATAGAGCCATACTTAATTATTCTTAAAGGAACATTAAAGAGAGATATTTTTATATATATATATATATATATATATATATAAAATCTCTATCTCTAATATAATTTTTTTTTTTAAATTTTTTTTATTTTTTTTTTTAAATAACAAACATGTTATACTTACCTCCACTGTGCAGCTTGTTTTGCACAGAGTGGCCCCGAACCTGGTCTTCTGGGGTCCCTCGGCGGCTGTCTCGGCTCCCCCCACAAGAACTCATCACCTTCATGCGAGGGAGCTCGCATGGTGATGAGTTCTTGCGGGCGCGCTCCTGTGATACAGCCGGCGGCCATGGCCGCTCACTGTATCACTCGGCCCCGGCGCGCCGCGTCATTGGATGTGATTGACAGCAGCGCAAGCCAATGGCTGCGCTGCTTTCGATCAACCAATGAATGAGCCGAGAAGCCGGCCGAGATGCCTGCGCGTTCACGGCGCGGGACTTTCGAGGGGGCAGGTAAGTAAACGGGGGGCTCGGGGGGGCCGCTAATCCAGAGATGTTTTTTCACCTTAATGCATAGAATGCATTAAGGTGAAAACTTTTGCCTTTACAACCCCTTTAAGGATAGGGTGATACTAAATCCTCACCCAGCCTTATTTCCTAAAAGGATCTAGTTTTCTTTAAATCAAAACTTTCTGGTCTTCCTTTTTTCCAGAACCTTGTCCTACGGAAGCAAAGGTTATTACTTTTCTCTCTATAGATGAGAGCAGTTAAAAAAAAAAAAAAATCTATCTGAAGGTTTCAGATACAGGAAACAGACATTTTGTTGTGCTGCCAGAAGACCCTAGAAATGGGCACTCTCTCGTTAACCACCTCCCTACTGTGCACGAAAACCCCCTTCCTGCCCAAGCCATTTTTCAGCTTTCAGCGCTGTCCCACTTTGAATGACAATTGCGCAGTCGTGCGACGTGGCTCCCAAACGAAATTTGTGTCCTTTTTTTCCCACAAATAGAGCTTTCTTTTGGTGGTATTTGATCACCTCTGCGGTTTTTATTTTTTGCGCTATAAACAAAAGAAGAGCGTCCCGTTTGGGGAAAAAAACACTATTTTTTTACTTTTTGCTATAATTAATACCCATTTTTTTTTTTTTTTTTTTAAATAAAATTTTCCTCAGTTTAGGCCGATACGTATTCTTCTACATATTTTTGGTGAAAAAAAAATCGCAATAAGCACGTATTGATTGGTGTGCGCAAAAGTTATAGCGTGTACAAAATAGGGGATAGATTTATAGCATTTTTATTTTTTTATTAGTAATGGCGGCGATCTGCTTTTTTTTTTTTTTTTTTTTATTGTGACTGCGATATTGCGGCGGACACATCGGA
The DNA here is from genome assembly GCA_029206835.1 of Rana muscosa. NCBI lineage: Eukaryota > Metazoa > Chordata > Amphibia > Anura > Ranidae > Rana > Rana muscosa. The sequence goes on from CM055117.1 coordinate 621,898,184, forward strand.
CACTTTTGACACATTTTGGCTGCTCAGATACGGAAAACTGATGTTTGTTGCTCTCCTAGGAGGCCCCAGGAAAGGGCAGGCAGCGTCTAAATCGACTGTTTTCGATGTTGATTCATCAGGTTATTAATCAGGCTTGTGGTTTTAAAGAGAGGCTTTCCCCGTTTCTTTTGGGGTACACACTCTACCAGGATAGTAAGCGCTTCATGCACGGTGCATTACCAAGCCTTTATGACTTGGATTTGCAAGGCCGCAACTTGGGGGTCGGTGCTTACGTTCACTAATTTCTATCAGGTGAATGTAAGACGGCAAGAGGATGCCGCTTTTTGGCGCAGTATGCTGCAGGCAGCAGGATAGGTCCTTACGTCTGATGGCGGTCTGTGTTACTTGTGTCTCCCTCCCCTCAGTAGGCATTGCTTTGGGATATCCCACTTAGTAATTACTATGAGGCTCTGTGTCCCGTGGTGTACGATAAAGAAAATAGGATTTTTATAACGGCTTACCTGTAAAATCCTTTTCTTGGAGTACATCACGGGACACAGAGCTTCCGCCCCTCTTATTTGGGGATATTGGAACACTTATTGCTTTGCTACAAAAACTGAGGTGCTCCCAGTATGGGAGGGGTTATTTAGGGAGGAAACTTCCTGTCTAATTACACCAGTGTCCAGCACCTGAAGGTGGAATATAACCCACTTAGTAATTACTATGAGGCTCTGTGTCCTATGATGTACTCCAAGAAAAGGATTTTACAGGTAAGCTGTTATAAAAATCCTATTTTTAAATATAAATATTCCCTTCCCAGATTATTTCCCTGATTGCAAAAGTAATGTCTAGTGATCTGAATGCTTAAGTGAACACTAAGGGGTTGATTTACTAAAGGGGAATATACTGTGCACTGCATAGGGAAAGCGATACTGGACAGTGGGTAGATGTGCTGCACACCCCAAATTGTTATAGAAAGAAAAAATTACCCCGGGGGCTTTGAATTGCAGCAAGAGATAAATGGTGTTGGATAAGTACAAAAATATTTTTTATTGTTGATGTTTCACAGGGAACATGTCCTAAAATGGAACAGAAATGTCAGGTAATCACAATAATACATGTACATAATAAATAACCATAATACATAAGCCGTGGGGGCAGTATACAAAACATGACATGATAATAAAAAATGTAATCAACATGATTAAACCCTGATGCATTTCGACCTTATCAAGGGCGGTCATCTTCAGGGGGTAAAATGGAGATGCTATAAAAAGAAAATACATTGTATAGGTGAGATTGTTAAAAAAACAAAAACACTCAACAGAAGAACATCTACCGTATTAATAATGTTGTAAGTGATAAATATAACTGCCCCTTATCGGCTAGGGAAAAGGGGACTTTCCCATGTGCTGGGTCTGTAGACCAACCGGGGACCCTGTGGCTGCGGCCCATGCACCCTATGGCCCGCATGGAGGCGGAATTATAACGTGTCCAAATTCCCTTCTTTAAGATTTCAATTTGTAATATTTCTCGACTGTTGTGATGTCCAGGAGTTGGGACACCTTAGTAGATCAACTGGGTCTAGGGGGGGAAAAAAATGTGTATATGTACTGGGACATGAAGGAAATTATGAAATATTGAGCAACAAACCTAAAACAGGGGCATTCTGGTCAACTAGACCAGTTGGTAGAAGATCATCCTATAGACAGGGTTTGTAGGAATTAACCTCGTTAATACCTGGGGGAGTAAGAGCGGAGAGTTTTTCAATCCAATAAGTTTCAGCTCTTAATATGGCATTATCCCAGTCACCGCCCCTGGGATTGGGGGGGAATAACCTCCCAATACAAAGGAGATCACTGCATTGTCAAATCTATGGTGTAGACCAGGGGTCTCAAACCTGCGGCCCTCCAGCTGTTGCAGAACTACAAGTCCCATCATGCCTCTGCCTATGGGAGTCATGCTTGTAACTGTTTAGCCTTGCAATGCCTCATGGGAATTGTAGTTCTGCAACAGCTGGAGGGCCACCAGTTTGAGACCCCTGGTGTAGACCTTATATGTCTGGTCACAGGTGTTAGAATTTTGCCTCCACCAGAATAGTAGAGGTGACCCCTCATCCTTATACCAAGTTCGCGATTAGTTTTACCTATGTAAAATGCATGACATTGACAAGTCATAAGGTAAATAACTCCACGGGTAACACAGTCAGCATATTGTCTTGACTGGAACCATTGACCATTGGGCAGGCGAATGCCCTTTCCCTCAGAAATCCAAGGGCAACGGCTACATCTGCCCCAGCGGTAGGTCCCTCTGGGGGAATGAGATGTAGTCTGAACCTCAGGTTGATAATGACTGCTAGCCAAGGTATCTCGCAATGAGGTTGCCTGTCTAAAAACCAATTCTGGAGTGGGGTGTATATACTTGGATAAAGTATGATCTTCAGCTAGGATATGCCAATTATTGGAAATTGATGCTCGCAAAGAACTTTCATGAGCAAAAAAACGAGTGATGAATTGTAGTCATTTCAGTTTTGGGCGTCTTCTTAAATAGAAGTTCAGCTCTAGGTCTTGTTCTAGCTTTGTTGAAGGCTTTCCTCAACAAAGTTTTAGAATATCCCCTATCGGATATTCTTGATCTTAACAGATTGGATTGGTGAAAAAAATCTTCAGATGAACAATTCCTGCGTAGACGCAGGTATTGTGCATAGGGTATGCTTCTAATGAGTGGGGCTGGGTGAGAACTGTGGGCGTGTAAAATGGTATTGTCCGAACTGGGCTTGCGATACAAATCAGTTGTAATATTACCATTCTCATTGATGCAAATCAGCAAGTCCAGAAAGGCAATTTCTGTGGGATTGAAGGTGTGTGTGAATTTCAGATTAAACTCATTGGTATTGACAGCACCCAAGAAGTCTAGAAGGTCATCTCTAGACCCCGTCCACACAATAAGCAGATCATCAATAAAACAAAACCAAAACTGTATCTTAGTCAGGAACTTGGTAAATAAGATAAAAACTTCACTTTGCAAAGAATGCTCAATCACATGCAAGGAAAATAAAACACAACATTTTTGCTTGCACATGATTGGATTATAGAAACCAGCAGAGCTTCCCCTCAGATCTAGAGCAAATGCACTTAAAGTGAAATTCAAAGTACATTTGCCTTTAGTAAATTATGTCATTCAAATTTTTATCCATTGCACACTTGTGAAAAAGTTGCTGTTGAACTAAATTTAAGCCCTTGTTAATCCACCATAATCTTACCCTAATGTTTTGCTAACAGTTTTTGCTGACCTTTTTTCTGGGCATATCTTAAAATCATGCTGAAAGGGATAAAACCTCCCCTGAAGTAAAACGCATACATTCAGTTTGAGCTTTACCATTCCGCTATGTTATATCAAAGTCTTACTAATTTGATATTCTTGCAATAAAGACTTAGTTGAATATATTTTGGGGTAAATATATGGGAGTCAGCAAATACGTAAATTTTGCATTGGGGAAAAATTAAAGGAAAATGCATTTTGTCTTTATTTATTTTTAACTATCCCGTAAAAATATAAATTGTACAGTAGGTATCCAAATCTTCTGAAAAATTTAAAGCTTTTCCGGAGAAAAAAAAGTCTATATTACAAAAGCTAAAAGGTATAATGTGGAGAACTGAGACTTCTCTGAAAAAATACTTTGGGAATTGAGAGAAAAAGGCCTGGGGACTTAGGTGGAAAAGGCCTTTTTCACATTGATGGTCTATGGCGCTAACATTTCATGTGTTGCTAATGTGAACAGCACTGTGTGCTGTCCATTTTATCATTTGCTTAGGCGTTTGAGGGGCGCTTTTAACGCCCCTCAAACACCTGTTTTAATGCCAGTGTGAACTTGGCCTAAACCTGTTTTACCCCACATGTGCAAAGCACAGATTCACTTGAATTTCATACAGGTGGACTCCATTCCATTAATGATATGACTTCCAATGGCTTGTTTACCCTGGTTTTGCCCTCGAAAAAGCAATTTGAGGGCACATGACAGACGATGAGGAAGTGTTTTAATTTTACCCCTAAAAACCTGCACCAGTTGAATGGGTCGCTGCTTTCCGCTGATTTATTTTTTTCGTGGCATGTGTATATCTCTGTCTGCTGTCCTTGCAGCTTTAAGCTCACCTTTTTAAAAAATAAAATAAAACGTGCATTTATTTTTTCCTGAAAGAAGCTGCAAAGCATTGCACTTGTGACCAGTGGATCATGCGTTCAATGTTGGGCTGTCAGTTGGAAAGCCCCATGGCTTGTGGATGAACTACAAGGGTGTTTACCAGTGCCCTTGCAGTTCATACAGAACTACAAGCCATCTGCCGTGATGGGTGACGGTACTTGTAGTTCATTCATTCAGAGGAAACTGTGAATGAATGACAGAGCCGCGTGGGTGGAGCCCCGCACAGCCATGCTGTTTTTGAATTGTCACAGGTGTGGAGAGAAGAACCCCCACCCGTTGTCACAATGGGTGGGGGGGATTGGGCGGGAGAGGCAGCAGGAGCTGGAACATGTTACACGTTTCCACCAAAATACGGGTGGAGTATGTAACCTGTTGCAAAAGGTAAACTTCTCCTTTAAGGGGTTACAGTTGGGGCGGTGGGTAAAAACATGGCTCAACTGCATGTTTTTACCCACCCCAATCCACAAGTGTAAATGAGGCCTAAAGGTGTTTGGTTGCACCAAAGCTTCACAGAAAATTAGCTAAATACTTGAGGTTTATTCACCATTGAGATGCAGCAATGCATGTTAGATGCCTTAGTACATGGCAGTACCATTCATTTTTAATGGTGCCCTAACTCACTAAAATACCATGCGTGTATTGCAGCACATGGTAATGCACTACTCTGCATTGTGGTGTGCTGTGTTGGGAAAAAATGGTTTCCGATTACCTCCTCTTTTCAGCAGTAGATCAGAATGCGGAATTTGAGAGCCTTTTTATGTATACAGTATTGTTAATTTTTAGTTCTGTATTTTGAAACTCCCCCACCCCTTTTTTAATTTGGTGGCACAGCTGAAAATTGTAAATTATTCACCATTATATCTGTTACTGTGGTGTCACTATCTTAAAAAAAGAAAGCATTGCTGTAATGTCTAATGCCTTTTCTTTGTTTTAATTACAGGCAATTTGGATAAAAATTGTGTTTCAGAATCTGTAACCAAGAGATCTAAATTAAAATCTGAGCATTCGAATGTTGAATATCTCTGGAAAGCAGTGGAGGATTTGTTCTGTGTATGCTATGGTAATGTATATTGCTGTTTTAGCAATGTCTCAGAATATTCAAAATGAAATGAGCTCTACACAAGTTTTTTTCAAATGTCAGTGCTCCATTCATTCTAAAAGAAACATTGGTGCTTTTGCTATGGTAGGTCACACGTCGTGTTAGATATTTTTTTTATTCTGCTATGAAATAAACTATTCAATGCTTCAATCCAGTGTGCCCCTAGGGTCCTGTTTGAGCGGACACCATAGTGCCTTTGCTGCTCTAAAATCCCAAGTGGCATTGTTGGGCCTGTCTGCTGGACTACAGAATTCCACCGCATATATTTTATTTTACAGAAAAATGGTGCAATTGCCTTCACTTCAAAGAGCCTGCCCAGACACACTGTGTAGACAAAAGGGTCTTGGGAGATGTAGTTCAGGGGGGTCAATTCTAATAATGGCTTCCAGCAGCTTCCCTGCAGGAATTTTTTAAGCCTGGTGGTGGCATTGCAGGGAGTAATACAAGATTCTTCTCAGTCCCAGAATGAAGGTAACATTGAATGTGTATAGTCGGTGTTACTTTTCAGTATAATGTAGCAGTTTTGCAATAGAACTGGGCGGAGCGACGCATTGACGTCACCTCTATCACTTCCGACAAGGACGGGTGTCTGTTGAATGTGCTACGGCCGGCACACCAGACGTAATACAGGCGAATTTTTGAACTGCACAATTGTAAGTGTATCTTTATTTTAATGGAATAAATTTTAGAAAGTTTAACGCACTATGTGGAGTGTGTTCCATTCTTTTTATATTCACGTGTCCATTGATGGAAATCGGAGGACGCCATCCTAGGAATCCTATGTGTTGTGTGCTGCGGTGATTCGTGGGAGATACATTTTGATTTCTGCCTAAATTGACCCTCTGTCAGGGGGGGCATATACAGCTGGTAAGGAGAAATCCTGCTATTTGGTGGTGGAAAGTCACAGATGTATGCGGACACAACAACTTATATGAATTTTCACGGAGCACTGGTGTCACTTATAAGGATTTATTTAAGGATCTTTATGATGGACTAATTTATACTATATGGATTATACTTATTTGATATAGATCACAGCACATTATTTAATCTCTTTTGTATACATTTGATTTTATTGTTTATTTAGTAGATCTTATGTTCTTTTGGTCATTTCATTTCATCACTGTCATAGTGTTTGGTCACGGGTCAGCGCGATTTTCCCCCAATTTTTTCTAATTTCACCTTGTATGGTAGTTCACAATTTAAATCGCAGCTCCCAATATACACTAAGCTATTAGATTGAGCATCTGGGGCTTTTCTCTCAAATTAGCTTGTTTAGCGCAGTTTTATTCCTTTTTCTCAATAGAACTAGGTGCAAATAATATAAATGAAATCGTGTCTATACCGAAGAACACATATATATTGTGACAGCAGGAAGGTAAAGTCACCTGGTTGCATCCAGGGGGGTAGATATATTTCGCCCAGATTCAGGCTTTACGCCGACTTATACAACTAGGTGGAGAGTTGTATAAGGCTAGTGGGCTCATGGATGACTCATACCTCTAGGGAGAGTGTGGGGCGTCGTGCAGACAGGGAGTTGATGAGACCAGCTGAAGCTTGTCAGCTCATTTAGGCCTCTATAAAAACTCCCAGCTTCATTAGATGTTAGCTCATGCCTGGAACCAGACCTGTGTGGACTGTCTAGGGAGAGTGAACCCCTGTGCGGTGAGACAAAGCCTGTGTGGCTATTTGCTTGGACATTTAAAATCAGGGACTTAGGGACTAGGACAGCACTAGGCTGATCCCAGTTGTTAGTTAGGAAACCTGTATGTTTAGTCAGAGGTCAAGTTGACCAGGATTTATTTTGTTTATGTTTCTTTTGCTTTGCTGTGTTTTGTCACTGTAAATAGAAAATAAACCGCACCTTTTTGATTTTGAAAACCACAACCTCCGTTTGCTGGGCCTGTTTTTGTGTGGGGAGCCCATCTCGGGGGTCACACACACCCGCTGCCGAGCTAACCCCCTCACAATATATATATATATATATATATATATATATATATATATATATATATATATATATATATATATATATATATATATATATATAATTTCCCTATTCGTCTTTCAAGACAGCCACAATGAGAGACATAGGCTCCTCCCTTTCCACAGGAAACACTGCGCCAGCATACATAAATTCTCACTTCCCCTGCCGGCCTTCAGTTGTTGGTGTTTCCTCCGGAGGGGAGACACTGTGCGGGAACCAGGCAGATCAGTCAGGGGACTGAGGCTTTTTTTACCTGAAAGGAAGCGGGGGCTTCCAGGGTATTAGTGGTGTAGTACTCACCCGCCATCCGTGAGCCACCCCAGCCTGGTCGAGCGCGGCTGAAGGCTGAGGGGGACCCCTATCGCGACCACAGGGCTTCCTGCCCTCCGTGTATAGGGATACATGCCGCATTTTTTGAAACTGGCGGGCCGGACGACGTGGCGACGTCATTTCCGGCGGAAGGCGGAGGCTTCTCCTTTAACTCGCGTCTTCCGGTTCCGGGTCGCGGCGCTGATAGGGGCACAGGCTGGCGTGAGTCCAATTCGCGCACAGGCAGCGTAGGACTCATCGGAGGCAGCCACCTGCAGTCAGGATGTCGGAAGCAGAGGCTCAAGCGGCGCATACTGACACCACCTCCAGCCTTCCTAAGGTAAGAGTACCCTGGGGTGGTTTCCTCTCTACCTAGGAATACCTCTCCATGTATGGTTCCTGTCCATGGGGGGGGGGGTAATCCCCCTGGGTGGTCAGGGGGAAGAGGCTCTGGTTCCTTACATGATAGAAGGATCAGTGCACTCTGGGGGTTGTCCCTGTCTGTTTTCTAAAGTTTTTTTTCTATGGTTTGTTGTCTCCCTATATTGTAGAAATCTACAGAGAAAGCGAGATCAACCCATACCTCTAAAAAGAAGTGTGCCTCCTGTAGGGACACGTTAGGACCTTCCCCCAAGCTTCCCCTATGTAAAAACTGCATTGACACCCTGGTGAAAGAAAGGGACTTGGAGCAGGAGTCTGGACTGGCAGCTTCTGTAAAGAAGCTCTCGTCCACCTTTTCATCCTTCAAAAATGTATTTGAAAGATTTCAACTCCCCTCTGTTCCCATTTCCCAGGATACACCCCCCCCCCACCGGTTCAGGGCACTGTACCGGCTAATCCTGCTGCTGCACTAAGGGCAGAGGAGGTTGCAGGCCCTTCCGGTGTACAACAGGCACATCCAGACAGTGCCACCTCTGAGTCTCAAGAGGACTCAGAAGGAGAAGCCCAGGACGGGGAGTCCAGGAAAACCTCCAGGTGTAAGTTGTCCCTGGATGAGGTAGAGGACCTCTTGGGGGCAATTTATACTACCCTCGGTATACAGACCGATAAAAAAAACCTTGACCCTCCATGATAAAATGTATAAGGGTCTAGGGGAACAGAAGAAAAAAGTCTTCCCTGTACACGAGGTACTGGTTGACACTGTCAAAAGGGAATGGCAGGACCCCGAGAGGAAACCCTTGTTTTCTGGATCTCTAAAAATAAGATTTCCTTTCTCGGATGACCCAATGTCCATTTGGAATAACAACCCCAAATTAGACGCCGCCTTCTTCCAGGTCTCTAGGAACAGGGACCTAGCGTTCGAGGACATGGGAGCCTTGGCGGACGTCATGGACAAAAGGATAGACTCCCTACTAAAGAAAACATGGGACTCTACAATGGGGAATCTAAAGCCAGAGATGGCCGTTACAGTTGTGGCCCGCAACTTAGAACATTGGCTCCTTAAAATCCAGGAGCACATTGAGGCTGGGACGGCTAAAGAAACAATTTTAGCTTCTTTTCCGACTATTCTGCAAGGAATTGCTTATATAGCAGACGCCTCTGCGGAATCAGTCCGCATGTCAGCCAGATCGGCAGCCCTGGCCAATTCTGCCATAAGAGCCCTCTGGCTGAAGACTTGGCCAGGTGACCGTGCCTCCAAGGCTAAGCTGTGTGGGATACCCCTAACGGGAGACCTACTTTTCGGCCCCGGTCTGGAGTCTGTTCTAGACCGGACGGCAGATAAAAATAAGTCCTTTCCCCCGAAGCGTAAGGCCCCAGTACTATCAAAAAAGGGGTTTCGTCCGCAGGGTCAGAAGGGGGCCCCCAGGCCTGAAAAGCAGAGAAAGACTTGGACCCCTAAAGACAGAGGTGGAGCGATTTTTCGCCCTCCTCAACAGCCCGGGAAAAAACCCTGACTCTCTAGTTAGAGTGGGAGGAAGACTGGGGACCTTCCTCCCACTGTGGGAGACAATTTCCCCCAACCAATTTATTCTGGGGATCATAAGAAAGGGGTACCATTTAGAGTTTTCAAGGCCCCCCCCCCCAGAGATATCTTGTCACATCTCTTCCCAAGTGCAGGGAAAAGTCCCAAGCCTTGTTGGGAGATCTGAGAAATCTGGAAAGTCAAGACGTAATATGCAGAGTTCCAGAAGTGGAGGAGGGAAGGGGATTTTATTCTCACATTTTTGTGGTAAAGAAAGCTTCCGGAGGGTTCAGACTAATTCTGAATCTAAAGCCCCTGAACAGATCAGTTGTATACAAAAGATTCCGGATGGAGTCGATTTTTTTTCTGTCAGGGTCCTCCTCCCCCCTGATTGCTTCATGGTGTCTCTGGACCTCAGGGACGCATACCTGCACATCCCAATTGCAGAAAACTCTCAACGTTTTCTACGTCTAGCAGTCAACCTAGACGGAACAGTAGTACACCTACAGTTCAAAGCACTGCCATTCGGGCTATCATCATCCCCCCGCATTTTCACCAAGGTTCTGGCGGAACCGTTGGCGTTTCTGCGACTTCAGGGAATATCCATCATAGCTTACCTGGACGATCTGCTTCTATTCGCAGCATCCCCAGAACAGCTATCCAGAGATCTGGAAAGGACAAAGAGTGTTCTTACGGACCTAGAGTGGCTTCCAAATTTAGAGAAGTCCAGCCTAGTCCCATCACAGAGGATCACATACCTAGGGTACACTTTGGACTCAACTCTTTTGAGAGTATTCCTCCCGATGGAGAAGGTCCTAAAGTTAGACAGGGCAGTGACATCCCTCCAGAGCAACCTCCAAGTGACGATAAGATATCTGATGTCAACATTGGGTCTGTTGACATCTACGCTCCCAGCAGTCCAATGGGCAGGACTGCACTTTCGCCCACTACAGGCCTTTGTTTTGAAGATATGGGACCACAGTCTAGAAGCTCTAGACAACCTGGTTCAGGTACCTGCTCAGGTAAAGAGATCCCTCTGGTGGTGGAGGAAGGTTTCAAACCTGTCGCAGGGGCGTCTGGTTTATGCCGGTATCTCGGGTGGTAACCATGGACGCAAGTGGCAGAGGCTGGGGGGCACACCTGGGATCCCTTCCAACACAAGGCACCTGGGCGTTAGAAGAACTAAACAGGTCGTCCAACTGGAAGGAGCTGAGAGCAGTTGGTCTAGCGCTCAAGTTTTTCCAGGAACAACTCCAGGGTCACCACACTCAGGTGAGGTCAGACAACTCTTCGGCCGTAGCCTATTTGAACAAGCAGGGCGGCACAAAGAGTGGAGTCTTGTCGGCCCTAGCAGCAGACATTCTGGGCTGGGCCGAAATCAACACACACTCACTCTCAGCAATCTTCCTGAGGCGAGAGGAACATCATAGCAGACTTCCTCAGTCGGACACAACTGAGAGAGAGCGAATGGGTCCTCAATCAGGAGGTTTTCCTGCTCTTGACGCGAAGAGGTCCACCTCTGGTGGGCCCCACCTCCTGGTTAAGAGGAAACGCGAAGGCCCCCTGTTTTTTCTCTCTAAACAGGGGAGAGTTGGAAGTGGACACACTAACCCAAAGTTGGGAATTCAAAATGTGCTATGCATTCCCACCACCGGTTCTGTTGCCCGCTGTTCTAAGGAAGTTTCAGATAGAAGACACTTCCCTAATTCTAGTGGCACCACATTGGCCCAAGAGAGCATGGTTCTCGGTTCTCAAACAGTTGGCTGTAGAACCTCCTTTATTTCTTCCACCTCGAGAGGATCTCCTCTCACAGGGTCCAATCCTTTGCCCGCAGGTACACAGATGGAGGTTAGCGGCTTGGCTACTGAGAAGGGCATGTTAAAAGCCAAGGGCTTTTCAGAAAAATTAGTTGCCACCCTCCTTAATAGTAGGAAAAAGGAGACTCGCCAGATCTATAGAGTCTGGCTCCGCTTTTAACAAGTGGTGTGTGGACTGTTCCTGTTCGGTCCATAATTCCACGACCATCCTAGAATTCCTTCAATATGGGGCAGATAAGGGACTTTCCATAGCTACCCTAAAAAGTCATATATCAGCACTCAGTGCTTACTTAGAGAAACCTCTGGCCTCCGATCCCTGGGTTGTCAGGTTTTTCAGAGCCCTATCCAGACTGATGCCGCGTACACACGACTGCTTTTCTCGACGAGAAAAACTGCATTTTTTTTTTTCGCCGAGAAAAACGATCGTCTGTGGGCTTTATGTCGTTTTTTCTCGTCGAGAAAAACGGCATAAAAAACGACGAGAAAAATTAGAACATGTTCTAAATTTTCTCATCGTTTTTTCCATCATTTAGGGAGACACTGCCGCGGAGCCCACAGACGGTCGTTTTTCTCGTCAAGAGAAAAAATGACGGGAAAAACGACCGTGTGTAGGGAACCCTTGGAACCGAAGCGGTTCCCTCGTTTTTCCTGTCATTATTCACGGCGGTTTTTTAACCGCCGTGAATAATGATCGTGTGTACGCGGCATGAGACCAGCTCAGAATCCACCATTTCCCAGTTGGGACCTGTCTTTGGTTTTGCAGACCCTTACTGGCGCTCCCTTGGAACCCATAGAGGAGTGTCTACTAAGGGATCTAACTTTAAAAACAGCATTTTTGGTTGCAGTGACCACTGCTAGGAGGGTCAGCGAGTTAGAAGCCCTATCCGTTAGACCCCCTTTTTGTATTATTTTTCCAGATCGGGTCGTTTTAAAGACCGATCCGGCATTTTTGCCCAAGGTGACTTCAAAATTCCACAGGAATCAGGAAGTAATTGTGCCTTCTTTTTGTCCAAACCCCTCAGGTGAAGGGGAGTTGAAATTTCACACCTTGGATGTCAGGAGATGCATCCTGCACTACTTGGAACAGACAAGAGTCTTTAGAAGGTAAGACTCATTGTTTTATTTTCTGGGGCCAGAAAGGGTTACAAGGTGTCTCAACGCACTATTGCCAAATGGCTCAGAACAGCCATAGGACAGGCATATTCCTTAGCGGGTAAGGAGATCCCTGCAGGAATAAAGGCACACTCCACCAGAGCTCTGGCAGCCTCTCAGGCAGAAAAGGCTGGAGCAACGCCAGATCAAATATGCAAGGCAGCAACTTGGTCCAGCTACGCTACCTTTAAGCATTACAGGGTGGATCTGGTGTCGTCAGGTGAGCAAGCCTTTGGGCGAAAGGTTTTGCAAGCTGTAGTCCCACCCTAGTTGGTAAGTGCTCGTCTATCCTCTCATTGTGGCTGTCCTGAAAGACGAATAGGGAAAATTAGAGTTACGCTTACCGGTAACGTCTTTTCCAGTAGTCTTTCAGGACCGCCCTAGTACCCACCCTAAAAATTGGGGGGGTCTTACTAAAGACCGGAACGCAGCATGATAAGGACAATAATAGTATGCTATTAATGTGTTCTTGTGTCTCCCCAGCTGTCCGGAGGTGATCTCAAAAAACTGAAGGCCGGCAGGGGAAGTGAGAATTTATGTATGCTGGCGCAGTGTTTCCTGTGGAAAGGGAGGAGCCTATGTCTCTCATTGTGGCTGTCCTGAAAGACTACTGGAAAAGACGTTACCGGTAAGCGTAACTCAAATTTTATTTATACAGGCGGTCATTTATACAAACAAGATGGCTTCTGTAGGTTTGTCCTTTAAGGGGTTGTAAAGGTTTGTTTTTTTATTTTCTCAATGGGTTCCTTTAAGCTAGTGCATTGTTGGTTCACTTACCTTTTTCCTTAGATTTCCCTTCTAAATATTTTTTTTCTTTGTCTGAATTTCTCACTTCCTGTTCCTCCTCAGTAAGCTGTTCAGTAAGCTGTTCTGGCTGACTAAACACCACTCGGATGATGGTGTGAAGTTTAGTGAGGAGAAACAGGAAGTGAGAAATTCAGACAAAGAAAAAAAACATTTAGAAGGTAAATCAAAGGAAAAGGTAAGTGAACCAACAATGTACTAGCTTAAAGGAACCTATTTAGAAAATTAAAAAACAAACCTTTACAACCCCTTTAAGTTTAATCTGTAAGTCGGAACAGGTAAAAAAAATTTAAGTGTAGCTCCAGCCAAAAAAACAATTTTTAAGCTTTTTGGATAGCATCGGGAAGGGTCACCACCCCTGTAACGTTAGTTTTGCTGTCTGTGCCCCTGTTTAGAAGATTTCACCTCACTTTCTGTCCCAATGACAATTGGATATGGAACATTTTGGGTTGTTGTGGAAACAAGCCTTGGTGATAAAGCTTCAGTGGAGATACCTTTTTCTCATAATAACGCTTACAGGAGTGACTTTCCCTTCCTAGGGGTAGATTTCCTCTCACTTCCTGTTGTCTCCCTCCGTTTGCAAGTAGGATGTTTGTAACTAGGGGACCGTGTGTGTGTGTGTGTGTGTATGTATATGTGTGTATATATATATATATATATATATATATATATATATATGTATATATATGTATATATAAATTTTATATTTTTTTGTCTTGTGATTTGGCTGGTAACACACTGCCTGTATTTAGGATGGCTTCACTCTACGACAGAATTGGAGCCACCCCTGCACAGCTGACTGTCAGACTGTGGAGATACACTAACAAGATTCTATGGTTGTATTAGAACCAAACTCCAGCTAACACATTTTAAGCAGTTACAGCAACATTTTTTTTTCACTTTGAGATAAAGGTTTTACATAAATGGATACCTTTTTACTGGGCAGCTATGTCTGTTAAAAAAAAAATAGAACAGACCTAGTGGCCAGATCACTAGGTGGAAAAAAAGAGTGCAGCCACCACATTTAAGCACAGTATAGAAGGCATTACCTATGTTTTAGTTTGTCTCTCCTTATGCTGCATCTTATGTCACAGTAGCCTTAGTTTATATTCCTTGCATGCTGGATAGGTTTACTTTTACAGCAGAATGCTTGACCAGTATTCTGCCTTGATATCCCAAATCATATTTTGAAACTATATAGTTTTTGTATTGGTATTAGAATATTGAACTTCTAAAATGAAAATGTATGCCGTGACTATAGAACTACTTAAAAATATTTAATAAATGTTACTTGCATGCAGGCTAGTCTATTTACTGCAGCATGCTAGACCAGTACTCTGCCAGGATATCCCAAATCATATTTTTAAACTTTCAACGCCAATGTGCTACAACAATTACACTATAATATGCTTCTGGACATGTGTTTAAATATGCACTTAAAGGACAAGTTCTATAACCCCCCACCCCTGCTAAGGTAACCTAAGCTAAGCTATCATCCCCTGTGGTACTTAATTGCCTTGTTCGATGACATTCTGGCCTGAAAGAAATGCGAGATGTTAGTGCGGAGTCGTGGGCAGCCCGGCACTAGACTGCCCACGGATGTACCAGCCAGGGATGTAGACCACAATGGAGGCCACTGCCACCAGATGAGGTAAAGCAGCTTGGAGGATCATAGTTTAGCTTAGAGTTTTGAAGGCTAGGGAGTGGGGCTTGAGGTGTTGAGGTGTTAAAGTGTATCTGTGGTCAAGAACTAAAATCATATTCATTTCCACATTGTGTTTAAATTATTTCTAGCTTGCTACTGTTAATCTGAATGAGCTTGAAGTTTTTTAAACTTACTTTCCTAATAATCCAACACATGTCCTTGCTTGAATGTTGAAACAGTTATTTACTATACCCTGTGAATATGCACTGCTCGTGTTACGCATTTCATATAACCTGCTGTCTGAACTACAGAGGCGATGAGGAGCAGTTTTAGGAGACAGTCTGTATGACCAATGTTTCTCAACTCCAGTCCTCAAGTATTGCCAACAGGTCATGTTTTCAGGCTTTCCATTATTTTACACAGGTGATTTGATCAGTTTCACTGCCTTAAAGCAGAGGTCCCGCGATCATTAATTATTATTTTTTTTGTAGTCATTCAGACACTTTCCAAACCATAACATTGCAGTAATTCGAGTAAATTAAAAGTTGTAAAATCGGGTGGACCTTTGCTTTAATTACCACAGCCGTTTCATCTGAGGGAAATCCTGAAAACATGACCTGTTGGGGGTACTTAAGGACTGGAGCTTTGAAACATTGGGTATAACACACACACACCACATCATCACTGCTTGCAGGCAGCAACTTACCATGTATTGTGTAGTTCTTAAAATTTGAAAGTATTCCAAAGGAGTGAGTAGAGGAGAAGTTGCAAAGCATGCAGGGAATCCAGGTAGTTGTGGAAAGAGATGACCAGCAGACAGGCAGAACTTCCAATATAGAAATATTTTCAAGTAAGCTTATATTGGATTTTCAAATATAATATGTAATGCTATTAGGATATTGAACTTATAAAATGGAATTGTATGCTGTGACTATAGAGCTACTTTAAAATATTTAATAAATGTGTCCTTTGTGTGTTTTAGATTACCTCTCATATCTAATTTTTTTTTTTTTTTTTTTTTTTTTTACAATTTTTAAATGGTTGTCTTTAAAATGTAGTTTAAATATATTTTTCCAATTAGGTAAAGCTTTAGGAACATCGGGTCCAGTGCCTATCCCTTATGAATTGTTAACTAGAGACCCTACTGCTGTTACAGTCTGTGGACTCCCAGAAGAAATATCAGTCAATGAGCCATCCATGTATGATATTCAGACAATACATCAGATCTTGGATAACAAATCCAACATGTATTTTAATATTAGAAGGTGAGGCATCTACATTTGAATTTCCATTTTTATTGGTATGTACGTTTTGGTTTATTGCTGTTTGAATCTAAGGCCACACCTTTTTATACTAATGTACACCTATACACTCTAAAGCAGGGATATGCAATTAGCGGACCTCCAGCTGTTGCCAAACTACAAGTCCCATCATGCCTCTGCCTCTGGGTGTCATGCTGGATGCTGTCAGAGTCTCGCTATGCCTCATGGGACTTGTAGTTTGGCAACAGCTGGAGGTCCGCTAATTGCATATCCCTGCTCTAAAGCATTGTGTGTACGCGCATTTATATGAAATAGAGATGTATGGTACTTTGCAAACGTTTTAGGCAGGTGAGAAAAAATGCTGTAAATTAGGAATGCTTTCAGAAATATAAGTGTTTAATTTATTTTATCAATTAAAATGGAAGGTAAATAAAGAGAAGAGAAAAACAAATCAAATCAATATTTGGTTTGACCACCCTTTTTTGCCTTCTAAATCAACTCGGCAGATAGGTTGTTCCAAAAATCTTGGAGAACTAACCACAGATCTTCTGTGGTTGTAGGCTGCCTCAACTCCTCCTGTCTCCATGTAATCCCAGACAGACTTGGTGATATTGAGATCAGAGCTTTGTGGGGCCAAACCATCACTTCCAAGACGCTTTGTTCTTTACGCTGAGAATGTTCTTAATGATCTAGGCTGTATGTGTGGGATCGGTGTCTTGCTGCAAAATACATTTGAGGCCAATCGCACCCCTCCCTGATGGTGTGGCATGATGGATAAGTATCTGCCTGTGTTTCTCAGACAGAAATCTCCAATTCCATTTGCAGCCCCAAACTTGCACGGAACCTCCACCATGCTTCAGTTGCCCGCAGATACTCATTATTGCACCATTCTCCAGCCCTTCAATGAACAAACTGCCTCCTGCTACAGCCAAATATTTCAAATTTTGATTCCTCAGTCCAGAGCACCTTTCTGCACCCCAGTATGTTTTCGTGCATAGTTGAATCATGTAGGCTTGCTTCCACGTCAGAGGTATGGCTTTTTGGCCACAATTCTTCCATGAAGCCCACTTTTGGTCAGACTTTTTCTCCAGACAGTAGATAGGTGTACCTGGGTCCCACTGAGTTTAGGAGTAGGTGACACAGAGGTCAGGAGTCCATAGTAAATGTTGTAGATTCCAGGGGTCAATTGTAAGTAAGTCAATTATTCCTGAGCCCTGAACAGGTGCCCCAACATCTAATGTTCTCTATTCAACACTTATTCTATACTATGTAAGTCAGTTCAACCACACCTCTTTAAGCCACACCCAATATTCAGGGCAATTAGAAACATACCCACTGTTTGCCGTGTGGGACACATTTTCATGTTCATGGGCCAGGGGGCCCAACTTCTAATGTTGCACACAGGCCCACTGCTTTCATAAAATGTATCTGGGTTGATATGATGGTTTTTGCTCTTATTAATGGGCTGTACTATTGTTAACGATGATGCTCAGAAGTGATGTCTGCCTTACAGATGGAACATACCCTTGATGTTTTTACTTTTATGTTTTTGTCTTCATTTCTGTTATCTTTATTCACTTTTTATGGCTTTTTGGAAATTGAATAAATCTTGATTACGGTATACAAAATAAAATAAAGAAAATGTCTCTGGTGAGAATAGTTTGCAATTTCAAGGGTAGCCTGTATTGTATTTAGAGTTGATAACTTTAATTTTAAGTTCCACATTTTAAATTATTTGTTTCACAAAACTTTGACTATCTTGTGCTTTATTTTTTTCTTATCAGACCCTTTCCCTATGGGAATAACTCAAAGAGTAAGTACCTGTTTTTAGTAATATTGTTAATTGTTTAAGTTCTTAAGTCTTAATGAATAACTTAAGTTTGTGTGTGTGTGTGTGTGTGTGTGTGTGTGTGTGTGTGTGTGTGTTCTTCTTTTTTTTTTTTTTTACCCCCCCCCCTTTTTTTTTTTTTTCAGTGTTTTAAAAAAAAAAGGATATTTGAGATTTGTCCGTCCTGAATGGTGCCAATCAATTATGATTTTTCGCTGTTTGTGTTTTGAACTTCTCATTTTGTAATTTTCTTGTAGATGATGACCTTGCAGGTGACACGCAAACCTCTATCTCAGAAAGGTATTGACTTGCTTTCACTGGAAATGTATGCAACATGGACAAAATTTATAGAAAAAAAAATCTTCAGTGAAAATAAGGACATAGTAGTCCGCATGGTTCTCAACTATGGATTTGTGCAGAGAAGCACTGGCTACATCTTTTTGTTTTGGCAAATATTCACAAAACATGTTTGAGGTCCTGCTTTAGAGTTATACATACTTAGTATAAAGTGCAAACGTATCTCTGCACTCTGTCTTTTACTTTATGTGAGAATAGTGTGAGAAATTCTCACACTATGAGAATGCTTTTTTAACTGCATGCTGATTAGCTCCTTCTTTTGATTCCCCTTCTCCTAGGGGGGAAAAAACCCTTCCTGGTACCTTCCGACAATTGGATGCTCCCTGCATCAACAGTCTATGGTGTTATTAAAATAAATAAACCTTAAACTTAAAATAGTAATTCCCAATTAATGTGCATTTAGAAAAACATTCAGCTTTTTTAAAAAAAATCTACTTGGCTGTCTAGTACTAGTTCCTGTGGCTATATGCACATTTTTGTGCACACTTTTGTCCCCTGCCACCTCTAAGACTGAAAACCTGAGCAATGAAACACTGCTGATCACTCGGCTTTTGGTCCTTTGCCTGCAGAGAGCCATAGCTGTGAGTCACCGGCTTTCTGCTCTGACCTGAGGAGGGGACTGAAGCGACTGGCTCAGGCTTTCAGCGGCTCACTGAGAGGCTGAGCTAGCTGTCTGTCCAGGCTTCTGGGCTGACCCCAACCATATGGCCTGGACTGGCTCTTTGATGTCAGCCCACAGCGGACTTTAGCCCGCTGATAGCTGAAAACAGGTCACAGGAGTGCAGAATTATCTGCACTCCTGTGACCCACAGGAGAAGTATGGCCAAAAAAACTTTGGCCATGCGTCTCCTTTAATTATCTATCTCTAATCCAAATGAATTGCTGGACAGTCAGATTTTTTTTTTTTTTTTTTTTTTTTTAAGTAAATGTAAAACCAAAATTTTTAGTCTTGGAAATGTAGAGAATGCTTAAAAACCTTGTCTGTTCCTTCTTTTTTTTTTTTTTTTTCTTTTTTTTTTTTTTTGGGCTCTGTCCTGTTGGGAGATTTCACTTCTCTGTGTGTCCCAGAGACCCCACAGGAAGCAAGAGATCTCTCCAAAGCGAGGGGATATTCGCACCTATATAGTTGTCACCAGACCAGGGTTACCAATTTGAAGGTTTACCAATACCAACCTTTCTTTGACAACTGAAATATTTACCTGTTGATCACCTCGAGAAAAGGGTCCTCTGTGTTACCAAAATGTTGGCTGATATTTTGTTTAACATGAATCTTCAGTAAGCTTTGATAAATACAACATTTGGAGTAAATAGCAAAAAATACTTGGTTAATGTACTATGTGTATAATATATATATATATATATATATATATATATATATATATATATATATATATATATATATATATATTTGTATACTATCACACACCTATATTCCAATAGAGATGATGTACTAGTAGAAGTATGGTGGCAAATAGACTTGTATATAGAATTAATCCTGAATTTTTTTTTTTTCTCTGTTACTACAGCTCTTACCCTGTTCAGGTGAAAACTGAGCCAAGCGATGACTCTGGTATGTCACAGAAGGGTTACAGCTATTTTACCAGCTTAAACTAGTAATTTTTACAGCAGAAGTCCCCACATTAAAAAATGCTAGTTCACGGTATGTCACACCATTTGGGGGCCAGACTGGGATCCGTAACAGATTTAAAAAAAAGATGCCAAGAATAAAATGGCCATAATGGGAGTAAGATAAGTTTTGTATAAATCCACGCAGTAGACAAATAAGTCAGCAGATAAAAATAGGAACATAAAAGGGATCAATAAAACAGCTGCCTCTACGTATTACTTCCACCTAAGTGGAGCAAATGGGTAAATAGGGTTGAAAAGTAGGAGTGGCGCTATTCTAATAAAACCTTGATAGGGATGTATATAAGGTAAAGTGCAATAGTGTATAAAGTAATTATATACATAAAATCTAACACTGGTAGGAAAGAAACCCTGTGTAAAGTGTATACGTGCCTGTGCAAAAAATCTTATAGTAATCTTGTGTGCAAAACTATAACAAAAGAAAAAATAATGTGCAATGTTGTTCAAAACATCCAATATTCATTAATATATGAACATATAATTTGTGCAAAATCAAGTCTTTTCCATAAGTGCTGAATATTCATTCGTGCTTTTGTGCTAAGTAAAAACGATGCTAGTGTTCCAATGGGTGATCACAGCAATCCGTGCTCAATTGAAGCCTGCACTCACCAGATTTTCACCCCCTCCTGGGGTAAGAAGCAATCACAGTTTTGGCCACTGTGTAGCTCTCTGGCGTTCTCTCCTTCCCCCTGTGCTGCTGGTAATGTTCCACTATTGGCTCATATACAGGAGAAAAAGGAACCCCGGATAGTGTGTTATCGTTTTAAACAACTTTATTTGATAAAAACTATACAATGGGTACTCCACATTTGAGCAAGATTCAATAGGCATATAATACAAATAAATACAAATAAAAGTGTAGCGCTGGATAGATAAGCTATATGTGACCATATAGTTAAAAAATGTGCAGCAAAAAAAGCACAGAAAAAAACTGATAGTGCTAAAATCACATAAAAGTTCATATAGTTCATATGAATCTGTGTAGAAGATCTCCTATCCGGACATATGGTGAAAGTTCAATCAAACTGTGCAGATATCCAGTGACAAACATATGAGTGGCATCAAGTGCATGGAAAGACCCGCCACCAGGAGGAGAAGTAAAGGCTTACTAAACAGCCTGCGACCGCCCTTCTCAGGGGGGTCAAAACAGGCTCAGCAGAGTAATGGTCCTGACTGGAACGTTGGGGAATTTGACAGACGCCTCATCCACGCTATCCAAGCTGGTAAACCGGAAGTGATCCGCAAGCTCCGGCAAATCAGCAGCACCTCCTCCTTGCTGAGCCTAGCAGAACATCCCTAGCAGAACGTCGCATCACTTCCAGTCAGCAGGACTTCAGTGTCAGCATTATATGCAGGGCCGCTTATAGAAATCACGGGGCCCTGTACAGCCTACCTGACGGGGGCCCCCGCGCACAAATTTCCAAACACAAATCCCCCCCCTCCTAGCACAACCCCCCTCTAAATTACCCCCCTGCCCCCCTCCAATCTCTCCTCCCAGCACATATCCCCCCCATTCTTCCTCCTCACACATATCGCCCTCCCCAAATCCCCATTACATTTGCCAATGCCAACACAGCCAGGTAGAGGTGTGCTGTGTTTTGTTCTCCCCTCCTGTCAGAGTGCTGGTCTTTATAGTACATGAGACTGGATCGCTCTTACTGTAGATTGCATTGCACTATACACACACACACACAGCGCCCCATCTCCTCCAAAGGCTGCTCAGTGCTCACCTCACCTCGGCAGCAACACATGTGGATGGGGGTGGGGTGTGTACAGTGCCATGCGATCTACAGTAAGAGCGATCCGGTCTCATGTACTATAAAGACCAGCACTCTTCTGACAGGAGGGGAGAACAAAACACAGCACACCTCCCGCTGGCACTTCTTCTCTCACAGTTCCAGGCTCCAAGCTGCCGTCTCCTCATCCCAGCTGTGAGTGCGGGCGGGGAGGGGGCAGGGGAAGGAGCTCAGCTGTGGCCGGCCAGGGGGGAACATAACAACCCACCCCGGCATCCCCTAAATCCAGCCCGGTGTCTCTCACCTAGCCTCTCACCTAGCAGCTGAAAGCCGGTGGGAGCGGGATGGAGAGAAACTGGCTTTGAGTTGCTGGGTGAGAGACGCTGTCATTCTTTATTCTCTGCTCCACCGATCCTCCTGCTGTCCGGGCCCCCCTGTGTGCCCGGGCCCCCTACAAGAGGGCTGGTGGTCCCCCGCTATCAGCGGCCCTGATTATATGCCTCTTGAATCTTGCTCAAATGTGAGTACCCATTGTATACTTTTTATCAAATAAAGTGGTTTAAAACGATAAACCACTATCCAGTGTTCCTTTTTCTCCTGTATATGAGCCAATAGTGGAATATCACCAGCAGCACAGGGGGTACGAGAGAACGCCAGAGGGCTACACGGTGGCCAAAACTGTGATTGCTTCATACCCCAAGAGGGGGTGAAAATCTGGTGAGTGCAGGCTTCAATTAGGCACGGATTGCTGTGATCACCCATTGGAACACTAGCACTGTTTTTACTTGGCACAAAGCACAAATGAATATTCAGCACTTATGGAAAATACTTGATTTTGCACAAATTATATGTTCATATATTAATGAATATTGGATGTTTTGAACAGAATTGCACATGCGGTTGCACATTATTTTTTCTTTTGTTATAGTTTGGCACATAAGATTACTATAAGATTTTTTGCACAGGCACGTATGCACTTTACACAGGGTTTCTTTCCTACCAGTGTTATATTTTATGTATATAATTACTTTATACACTATTGCACTTTACCTTTTATATACATCCCTATCAGGGTTTTAATAGAATAGCGCCACTCCTACTTTTCAACCCTATTTACCCAAAATGGGAGTAAAAAAAATCCCCCTACATTGCTGGTCAGTGGGGGTAAAATAAAATCCCTCTACCTTGCTGGACATTGGTAGTAAAAATAGTATGCGGGAAGAAAACCTTAAACTGGCATCATGGTCAATGGTGGTAAGCCATGCGCCCCCCCCCCCCCAACTGACCCCCTTAACTACAATGGCAGCAGATAGGAGTGTTTACATACCGTGGTTTCAATGCTTCATGGTTGCCGAAAAAAAGATCCAACATGTCGCATTCAGCCAGGCTGCAAACACGCTAAACATGACCCATTCAAAGAAAATAGGGAATCGCAAATGGCTTGCGGCACATTTATTGGCAAACATAGTGTTAAAACAGAGCTTGAAGTGTTTGTTACCCTAAAAAAATGGATCCTGTTCCTTTTAGAGCATGTTATACAGCAGAGTGCTTGTGCTGTGTAATTTAGCCCCGGCTGATCCTGCCTGCTTCTGTCCTCCCCCTGTAAACTGACCACGGTTTTATCATGGCTGCTGAGCCCTAACACCGTGGTCAGTTTACGTCATCCACAGCTTTCCTGTCGTCCTTTTCCCCCTCCCTCCCTGCCTGGCAACTCGTGACAGTGACTCGTGACAGTGCCTACCAGTGCCTACCTCCTCCCCTCTTAACTTTTAATGTGTCATATAATCACGTGTGTTTTGTTATGCTATGTGCCCCAGTCAGTGTTTTATAAAAAAAAAATGCTGTCTATACCTGACAAGAGGAGGAGAGAGGCAGCCGGTCACGTGAACACCGAGCGGCTTTCTGAAATCAAGTATAGAACAGCATTTTTTTTTTTTTTTATAAAACAGAGACTGGGGCACATAGCATAACGAATCACACAGGATTATATAAAGATATTCGTTTCTTAACAACCACTTTAAAGTGGAAGTAAAAGCAAAACCTAGCTAACTCTAAACCTACTCCCACCCCCATTCTAAGCCTAAGCTATCTAGCCCTGTAATAAAAAGATTGCTATACTTGCCTGTTCTGAAGGAGGGGTAGCTGAAAACAGCAGGCCCATAATGAGTCTATGGGTTATTTCCCAGCAGCAGTCATTCATTCACAGTCGTCTGTAAATGGGAAACTACAAGTCCCGATAGCCTTTGCGGCTGTCAGCTTATAGTTTCAATGAACTGCCATGGTGCTGTTGAATGTTCTGGTAGTTCATTCATTTTTCCTCTCAGTGTGTATCTGCCTCCCTGTATGAGGTATGAGCAGACAGATACACTGAGAAGTCTGCAGGAGTCCTGCATGGCACCCACAATCTGCTGATTGTGGGTGCAATGCTTTCCAGGCTGTAAGTAAAAAGAAAATGCACGTTATTATTTTTTATTTTAAAGGTGAACTTATACTTTGAAGTGACTGTTAGTTAAAATGTTTGTCGTACAGTAGGGGGCAAGCTATCTCATTTACTACTAGGAAAAGCCTGTACCTTGCTTTTAGCTCTGCTTGCAGCTCCCTTTGTTCGTCAGAGTCACTTTAAAATTAGCTAATGTGCATATCTCTGCAGATAATTTAGTTTGCTATGCCATATCAATAGATGATATGAAAGCTTGATGAATCAATGTTATAATGTAACCATATACTGGTTATATTGTAATACTAGGCATTGACTTTCTAGGTAAATATATATTTTT
This sequence comes from Rana muscosa, assembly GCA_029206835.1. Lineage (NCBI taxonomy): Eukaryota > Metazoa > Chordata > Amphibia > Anura > Ranidae > Rana > Rana muscosa. The sequence goes on from CM055117.1 coordinate 621,922,687, forward strand.
TGCCACTAGTTTACATCAGACTTAACTGTTTTTATATATAATGGCAAAGAAAAAATAGTACTTTTTTTTTTTTCTTATATCTTTGACGACTTGCTAACTGCCTCAAAAAAATGCAGCTTGTAAAAGTACAATACATACCAGTCCCAATACCAGTGAAAGAAATGTTGCTACACCTGGAACCTTCGGGATCCAACTTTTCCAGGTGTGTTGGATGTCAGTGTCTCCTCACTGCATGCTTTAGATCCACCATTTAGCTCTGAACAGACACTCTAGTGACAAAATGGCCCATGGGTGGATCCACTGTGCTCAGAGAGAAGGCATAGATATCCAATACACTTGGAAGTGTTGGATGCTAAAAATCCTACTGATGGGTGTAGCTCTGCAAGAGACTGAAGATTCCATTCACCAACACCTAGAGTGGAAAGTAGTATTATTGTACATATTGTTTTGGATGAAACACAGTTTAAAGCAACCGTTTTATAATTTACCGCTGTAAATCGTATGTTTGCTGCTGGAAATAACCAAAGTAATTTCAGTATCTCTAGCTGTTATGTATCGGAACCATCTTAGATGTTTATAGACATTTATTTTTTATTTTTTTATCTTTTTGTTTATTACAAAAAATAAGTGGCTATTTTTAATGTATGTAATTGCAGATAATGCATTTGAATTAACCACAGTCATAATAAAAGAAGAGTCCAATGATCGAGATTACTATCAGTTCTGTTATCAAGGTAATAGATATGTATGTGCAGAATACATTTCTGTAATGTAAAGTAGCAATGTGTACTCAGAGGTAACGCGGAGTGTAACCTGTATTTGTACAGGATCATGAAGTCTAGAAAACGTATAAAAGACCTTGGTTACCTAACAATAGGCACCCTTTAATTTTTGTATATTTAGTACTGGTACCCATTCTTGTGCAGGAATATTACAAGTTATTCAAACAAATGGACTTTGGTGCACAATGATCCACAAGGCAGACAATATATTTTTCTTAAAGATACAAAAATATTTATTCTTTGAAAACATAGTAAAACTAATTACACATCATGTGACCGCAGGCCACACCCGCCCACCACCATATTCCCCAGATACAACCATATAGAAATACACACGAAACCTAGGATTTGGGCAAAAAAATGGCCGCGGCACTTTATTGGTTTACAATTTTCATAACCAAAATATATTACTCAATACTTGCATAAAAAAAAAAAAAAACATCAAGCAGGCTCTACTCGGTTATTAGAACTCAAGCAGCCTAAACTTTAAAATACCAAGAAATCGGATTCCAGGATGACCCAACCACACAAAATGCTTGCGACGGGGAGGGAGGGAGCTTTTCCTTCCTTATTCCTGGAGAGGAAGCACACACTTCTGCAACCCTCTTATAAAGTCCCAAGGGAACTCCAGAACCTTTCGAGCAATTCCCATCGGACCATTCCGAATCACTTCCAAATTACCTTTAAAGGGACAGTACCCCAAACCATTTCACCCAATAATACCTAAACAAGTAAAACACAACAAACAGGGCTGGGTGGCCGCCTTCCCAAGAAAGTGGGCCAAAAGAATGTGCCCCCTTTATCAATCTTGGTGTATCCAAGGGGAGAATTTTTGATATTTCTCTGTTTTGCGGATATCAGGCTTCAGGAGAGCAAATTTATAAAGCATACATTCTGCAACTATATTGGTAATAGAAAATGTATCTATACAGTTACAATGTACAAACAAGCCATGTTTAGTTGCTTTGCATGTTGTTACTGTATACATAACATTTTTTTATTACCATTATGGTTGTAAAATATATAATTTATAACTTTTTGTTCAATTTGTAGATTTACACCTCTCCTAAAGAAGCAGATTATTCGAAATGCGTAACGAAATACAAAAATTCTCCCCTGAATACACAAGTATTGATATGTAATTTCATGACTCACTAAAGGAAGTGAATTACCATGCATTGTAAACAGCCAAAACACGTTGAGTGTATATATACAGTATCTCACAAAAGTAAGTACACCCCTCATTTTTGTAAATATTTTATTATCTTTTCATGTGACAACACTGAAGAAATGACACTTCGCTACAATGTAAAGTAGTGTGTGTACAGCTTGTATAACAGTGTAAATTTGCTGTCCCCTCAAAATTACTCAACACACAGCCATTAATGTCTAAACCGATGGCAACAAAAGTGAGTACACCCCAAGTAAAAATCTCCAAATTGGGCCCAACTAGCCATTTTCCCTCCCTGGTGTCATGTGACTCGTTAGTGTTACAAGATCTTAGGTGTGAATGGGGAGCAGGTGTGTTAAATTTGGTGTTATCGCACTCACTCTTTCATATTGGCCACTGGAAGTTCAACATGGCCCCTCATGGCAAAGAACTCCCTGAGGATCTGAAAAAAAGAATTGTTGCTCTACATAAAGATGGCCTAGGCTATAAGAAGATTGCCCTGAAACTGATCTGCAGCACGGTGGCCAAGGCCATACAGCAGTTTAACAGGACAGGTTCCACTCAGAACAGGCCTCGCCATGGTTGGCCAAAGAGGTTGAGTGCACGTGCTCAGCGTCATATCCAGAGGTTGTCTTTGGGAAATTGCTGTATGATTGCTGCAGAGGTTGAAGGGGTGGGGGGTCAGCCTGTCAGTGCTCAGACCATACGCCGCACACTGCATTAAATTGGTCTGCATGGCTGTCATCCTAGAAGGAAGCCTCTTCTAAAGATGATGCACAAGAAAGCCCGCAAGCAGTTTGCTGAAGACAAGCAGACTAAGGACATGGATTACTGGAACCAAGTCCTGTGGTCTGATGAGACCAAGATAAACATCTTTGGTTCAGATGGTGTCAAGCGTGTGTGGCGGCAAACAGGTGAAGAGTACAAAGACAAGTGTATCTTGCCTACAGTCAAGCATGGTGGTGGGAGTGTCATGGTCTGGGGCTGCATGAGCGCTGACGGCACTGGGGAGCTACAGTTCATTGAGGGAACTATGAATGCCAACATGTACTGAGACATACTGAAGCAGAGCATGATGCCCTCCCTTCGGAGACTGGGCCGCAGGGCAGTATTCCAACATAACGACCCCACACGCACCTCAAAGATGACCACTTCCTTGTTAAAGAAGCTGAGGGTAAAGGTGATGGACTGGCCAAGCATGCCTCCAGACCTAAACCCTATTGAGCATCTGTGGAGCATGCTCAAATGGAAGGTGGAGGAGCGCAAGGTCTCTAACATCCACCAACTCTGTGATGTCCTCATGGAGCAGTGGAAGAGGACTCCAGTGGCAACCTGTGAAGCTCTGGTGAACTCCATGCCCGAAAAGGTTAAGGCAGTGCTGGAAAATAATGGTGGCCACACAAAATCTTGACACTTTGGGCCCAATTTGGACATTTTCACTTAGGGGTGTACTCACTTTTTTTGCCAGCGGTTTAGACATTAATGACTGAGTTATTTTGAGGGGACAGTAATTTACACTGTTATACAAGCTGTACACTCACTACTTTTACATTGTAGCAAAGTCTAATTTCTATATGTGTGTGTGTGTGTGTGTGTGTAATATAAATAAATATATATATATTTAGATCAGAGTGGAGTATATAATGTTCAGGAAAGTATAGTCGAGCTAAGATGTTACAGTGTGTGAGGTTCAGCACATAGTGGCATCTGTAATGTACAGATCAGTGTACAAAGCTTAGCTGTGTGCTCTATGAAGTGTACAGCTCAAGGTATACAGCCAAGTGGCATTAAGAATATAATGTACAACACAGTGTATGCTGCCTAGTTATGTGTATAATATCCTGTATAGCCAATATCTACAGCTGAGCAGTGTGGAGAAAATAATAATTGTAAAGTATTACTGTACATTAAATTGTACAGTAAAGGGTTGATGTACATTTGATGGGTGCACAGTAAAGGGCTCATGCGTAGTAAGGGTTTTATAGTTCCAGGTGCACTGAATGAGAGGTCACAGTAAAGGATTAATAATATGTTATATCTTGTGCTATTAAACCTGGTATTTTTGAGCACAGCTCTGATTCTTAACACCAGTTTTCAGAATCTTAGAACAATATATACCCCTAATTTATTCAGATCTGGTGTGACACAGGAAAAAACACAATAGAAATGAGCTTTATTTGGTCCAATAAAATGACATCACACAGTAAATATTTATTGATTATTTAGTAATTAGGTAGCACCTGTGCTAGTCAGATCTTAGTCTCAAGTAGATAGCTAGGGGTTACATCACACCACAGGTTGCATTATTACCATCATTTCACTTAGAGCCCTTTTATAAAGTACTCAGGCGCTTCTTCCCACCCTTTTGCCAGGAGGGAGCTACAGCAAGAACCAAGGCAAATGCTCGCTCTGCCAGTGGGTTGCAAAACACTCAAACCCCTCAGTGACCATGTTTCCCTTCAGAGCAGGACCCTATTTGAACACCAGTTTCTGCATCTGATTCTAGCTTTATCGCAGGCACGCAGCCCCATCGGGCAGCCTACCTGACCAAGGCAGACAGTCTGACATAATTGCAGGACATTCTTTTATAATACAACTAATTAATTCAAGTTTGTTTATCCGTGCTAGTTTGAAGACAAGTGAGTACAACAATATGCTAAAATTATATATATATTAACTAAAAATTCAGTGTAAAATAATATCAGATATATTTGGTTATAATACAAAAATGTATATACTTTTGAAATCAAATATATATGGTTAATACAATTTTACCACAAGATCTTGTTACAACATGTCATATTTCAGCACTTGGTAAACTTATACTTAGTAACCCTTATGCCCTGTACACACGACCGGTTTTTCCGTTGGAAAAAGTCAGATGAGAGCTTTTGGACGGGAATCCTGGCCGTGTGTATGCTCCATCGAACTTTTCCCGTCAGAAAAAAATCCTAGCAGGAAAACCGTTTGTATGCTTTTCCAACGCGCAAAAAAAACACGCATGCTCGGAAACAAATCGACGCATGCTCAGAAGCATAGAACTTGATTTTCTCGGCTCATCGTATTCTTTTACGTCACCATGTTCTTGGCAGTCAAAAGTTCACCAGACTTTTGTGCGACCGTGTGTATGCAAGGTTGGCTTGAGAGGAATTCCGTCGGAAAAAAACATCATTTTTTTCCCCGACGGGAAAATCGGTCGTGTGTACAGGGCATTAGTAAATAGCTTCCCGTGGCTCTACGGACTTATATAAACAGGCTAGGTGTTGACTTTAACACTTGTGGTTCTTCTCAAAACAAATAGACCTCCAAGCTTACACTTTAAAAATGCAGACAAAATGTTATACTGTGCACAGAGCTTGATAATTTAATCAATTTATGGTAAAATTGAATTCTCTAATGAATTTTATGTTTAAACATATATCATCACAAAACCATAGAGAAGACTATTTAAAGTCCGTTTTTATTGAGATATACAACCATGTATATTTCTCTATATTTGGAAAAAGAATTACTTCGTACTGCATTTGGAAACAAAACAATTCCAAATATTTTACAAAGTTTAAATGGTTTTAGTAATGTATATGCTTGATAATTCAAATATCAATAGATAGAATAGAAAATGAATACTTTTACCGGTGGTCTAAAAAACTTTCGTTTTGAAAAGTATCAGTTGAGTGTCCAAAGGACTTCTTTGATCCTTCTTCCTACATTCTTCTGAACTCAAGATCTCGACATGCTCTCGCCTCCCAAGATTCTTTCCGTCTCAAAATTTCTTTCAGTCTCCCCCCTTCAACTATATGTATACTCTTTTATCCAACCCAAAAAGTGAATGTGTGTGTGTGTGTGTGTTACAACTACGTAATTAATGATGTCAGACGACAAGTTGTTTCCATGTAACCATGACAACCTCGTCTGGGCGGCCATCTTGGACTCTTAATATTTTCACCACCAGGGGGCAGTGTTGTATTAGAATTGTTTTTATTTAATAATTGCATAACCTTTTGACTTTGGCTTAGCAGAAGACCATCAACTATAAGAAAATGTTTATATCTTAACATATATGTCGGACTTCCTGGCTCTTATTGAAATATATGTGTTTGAGAAAATATACCCCACACAATTAACTCGTGTTCTAAATACCTTGAATTTTGAGGAAATTAATGAATTTAATCCATTTTGGAATAAGGCTATAACATTATAAAATTTGGAAAAAATGAAGCGCTGTGAATACTTTTTGGATGCACTGTATCTCCCTGCTTCCATAGCTTTATGCAATATGTTTGCCAATGTAGATATGCTCACTTCGGCTGTGGGCAAAAGTTTTAACATGGTCGCATCCGATTTTTCCACCCTCTCGCCATGCTCCTGTTCTCCGTCCCCAAACATTCCCTGTTCATGAACAGATAGAATGTGCAGTATAAAATGATTGGATAGCTCCAGATCGGATTTTACATTATTCACCGCTTCATTTGTTCAAAATGCATAAAAAATATTTGCTACAAATCTCAAAAAGCACATGGTGATCTGTTACATGTGATTTGTAAATGTGACAAGGTTAAATCATTTTGGGCTAAAATTACAGCTTTCATTTCCCATCACTTTAATATAATCAACATTTGTAGTCCAATGGATCTTTTGGCCATCTTTTGAGGATCTAAAAATCAGTGTCTTTAAAGACATGCTAGTGATTACTTCTGTATTATGTTAGGAAAACGGTGGTACTCCAATGAATATCCACTGACTGACTCCCACCTTTTTAGTTTTAGAAAAATGAATCAACAATGTACTGCTTTTATGTGGATTTATTTATGAAGTCAGAGGCTGTGCGTTAAAAGGTTTTAAAAAAATTGGGGTTCTTGGAATCTTAGAACAATGTATACCCCTAATTTTCAGATCTGATGTGACACAGGAAAAACCACAGAAAAATTGCTTAAGATAATAATATAGTTGTATTTGATCAAGTAAAATAACATTGCACAGCGTATGCTTCTTTGTTTTTCTAGTAGTTAGGTCATGCTGTTGTGCAGGTTATAATATATGTTGTCATATCCGCTAAATATCCTTACATATATATACCTGCTCAGGAGCTTCTACCTCTCCAAAACATAGAGCCCCTAACCAATCCACCCAGGCTTCAACTTTAAAACCTTTAAAGCCTAATTTGGTCCTTCCTTTTTGGGTGCAAGACGTGGTCCACAAAGCCATCTTCCCAATGAAGGGGTTCCCTCAGTCGTAAAGAGTGGGAGGACATCTGATACAGTTTTCCTGTCTCCGGGTCCCAGACCTTTTGGGTTCAGTCTGGTTGTGAAGTCTAAAAAGACTTTCCCCATCCATGAACAAATAAAAGGCAATTTATGACAACTGGGGTAGTCCTGAAAAAGTTTTCTCTCCTCCGTGAATGATTACCAAGCTTTATCCAGTGGAAAAAGAATTCACAAAAAAGTGGGCTCTTCCAGTAGTAGATCATGCTGTCTTAAAAAATAAATAAATAAATCTCACTGTCCCTATAGAAGACTGTACTTCATGGATTCTACAGACAGAAAACTTGAGACACTCTTAAAGGCTCTCTTTACTATTGCAGATCCAGCTTCACAACCAGCTATTGCTGCACTTTCTGTTTGTCAAATCACAGCCTATTGGACTAGGGGTAAAAAAACTAACTGGATCCCATCTTCCAGGACGAAACCCAGTCAAGTATTTACAAACACTGCTCTCTGCTTTACTTTTAGTGTGTTGATGCCCTAGAATAAGTTGACACAATTTTTAATTTCTCTCCCATATACACAGAATTTTATGGCGTAAAGCCTATGAAGCTTAAGATGCCTGTAAATGATGCCTAACTTGTATGCCCTTTGAAGGAGGATGTCTCTTTGGTGGTGCATTTGACAAGTTCCCAATGATGTCACAAAAGAAATCCTCCTTTCACATTCGAAGGCTACAAAACCACCTTCCTCTGGGGCTTCTACCTCCCCAAATGAACAATTCGTACTGTATCTCTCCTCAGGTCAGGTCAGGGGAGGGCTGGGCCAGGGGGCAGGGTGGCAATTGCCTCCCAGGCTGCCCTAACTTATGTTCAAAAGGACCGGCAGCCGCTGCCCGCTACCATTTTTTCTTTTTTATTCTGGTCTACGAAGTCGGGCCGGAGGCATGGCCATGGCGGCAGACCACTAGCTGTTGCATTCCAGGAGTTGTACTCAAGCTTCTGGTGGGTGGAAAACACAGCAGCGCAGAGGAAACTACAACTCCCTGTGACCGGATTCTTGGAAGCAGGCAGAGGCAGGGCGTGCCAGGGAGTCGTGACGCAGGGCTGGGCGCTGGCTGCAACTTGACCCCAGGATCAGGAGCGTTACCCCCCCAGGAGACCGTGGCGTGCAAGGACCTGCTGAGGTGAGAGACCCTGACACCCCTAGCTGACCCCCCATCTCCCCCCCCCATACACCCCTGCCCCAGTGATCAGGCTGCATTGAGGGGCACTGGAGTTGGCTGCACTGATGGGCACTGGTGAGGCTGCATTGAAAAACCAGGTGGGCTATGGATGGTGAGCTGATTCGGCGGTTCAATGGGCCACTTGACTGGACTTGGCCGCCAGCCCTCCTCTGCCTCAGGCTTCAACAAAGCCAAAATTCAGCCCTCCTTTTTGGCACAACTTGGAACACAAACCTAACAAAGTCCCAAAGCCTCCTTCACAATAAAGAGGAACCCTCTAATCGTAAGAGTGGGGGGGCTTCTATTACTGTTTGGAGAGATTTCTTTAATCTATGGGTTCAAGTGGTGGTTTCAGAGGAGTACAAAATTGAGTTTCAAACTCTACCTTCTTGTTTTCTTCTTTCAAACTATCCAATATTTCCCCAAGGACAGTCAGATTTGCAAACCGGTCTGATCCACCCCTTGTACCAAGGAGTAGTTGTTTTGGTGCTTCTGAAGCATAGTTTCGAACCTGTTCATAGTACCAAAGCCAATGTGGGCATTCATCCTATCCTGGACCAAAAAATCCTTAAACAAGTACCTTCACATACCAAAGATTTGCATGGAATCCGCAAGGTTGGTTATTTGCTCTCTGAGACAAGCGGAATACTTTGCATCATTAGACAGACATTCAGGATGCCTACCTACAGTAAGTATTCCCATGCTTTCTGCATTTTGCAGGGAGAGACACAGTTCCAATTTGTCGAATTGCCATTTTGGCAAATTCTCTGCACCCAGAGTATTCACAAAGGTGCTTGCACCCCTACTGGCCCTTCTAGGAATTTAGGACATCCAGGTCAAAGGGTACCTAAACAACCGCATTCGGAAGGATTCATCTACCTCACAACTATCTGCAAACATATATAAAAGACTATTCAGATTCTTATGGCCTTTAGTTGAGTAATCGGCTTTCAAAAGTCTGGCCTTCTGCCTTCCCTTTTTCTAGAGTATGTAGTCCTCATTCTAGACACCGCCCAGGCAAAAATTTTCCTTACAGAAATCATACTTGGCCTTTTTGAGATCTCTTGTTCAGATTCAGATCCAAAAGATATCCCTCTTTGAGATTCTCCTTGAGAGCCTTGGATGGTAGCCTTATTCGAGACCTATTTAGCATACTGTTATGTTGACTTTGAAAAAATAAACTATTCCCTTGACCTCCCTGTGCTTCAGTCAAGCAAGGAACTTAATACCTTGGTGCATTTTCACTCCAGCTTCGAAAATAGGGAACTTTCTCCCGCAGCACTGCATCACTGGACCCCACTTCTTTAGAGACCCCTCAGGGTAAAATCAGACAGTGCTATCACAGTGGTCTATATCAACCATCGGCGTGGTACCAGGAGTCGGGTAGCCTTTAAAATAAGTGAGTCTGATTATCTCGTGGGTGGAGAAACCCTAATCGGCAATCTCTGCTGTTTTACATCAACGGGAGTTGACAAAGCCGATTTATTCAGTCTTCACTACCTGGGCAAGGGGTCCCTTCATCCTGACTTCTTCAATTTGCTATGTCAAAAATGGTAACTCCAGATGTGGACATCCTGGCCTTCAAGTTCAACAACAAAGTACCCCTGTTTGTAGCCAAGACCAAGGATCCTCTAGCACTGGCATCAGATGCTCTAGTAATTCCCTGGGCTCCATTCAGGTTGATATATGCCTTCCGTCGAGTGCGGATTCTTCCTCGACTGCTCTGAAAAATAGTGGACGATAAGAAACCAGTGATTCTTTTTGCACTAAACTGGCCCAGAAAAGCATGGTACACAGACATACTCTGCCTTAAAGCGGAGCTCCGCCGTAATTTTTATTTTTTTTTAAAAGCCAGCAGCTACAAATACTGCAGTTGCTGACTTTTAATAAATGGACACTTTCCTGTCCTGGAGTCCAGCAACGTCGGCAGCAGAAGACGAGCAATCGCTCGTCTCTCGGCTGCCCCCACCGCCATCATCGGTGAGGGAATCAGAAAGTGAAGCGTTGCAGCTTCACTGCCCAGTTCCCTACTGCGCATGCGCGAGTCGCGCTGCGCCGTCCTCACTGTTCCCCGCTGTGTTCTGAGAGCCGTGTGTTTCCCAGAACACAACAGGGGGTGACGGGAAGTGGCGTACTGCCCGTAGGTCCCCGCAGAGTCTATGCCCGGAAGTGGGTGCAAATACCTGTCTTAGACAGGTATCTGCACCCCCCTCCCCCCTGAAAGGTGCCAATTGTGGCACCGGAGGGGGGGAGGAATCCGATGAGCGGAAGTTCCACTTTAGGGTGGAGCTCCGCTTTAAGAGGCAACCCCTGATCTCTTTTCAAACAGGCCAGACCTTGCTCTCTCTTGCCCTGTTCCATCATGCTTCTCAGTCACTGGCTTTAGTGCTATGGCTGATGAAACCCAGGTGTTGGACTGGGGTATCTCTGACTCTGTCATTCCCTCATCCCAAATCGTCAGAAAAACCACATCAAGAAAAATCTTTGAATGTAACTGCAAATGCTATTTCGCCTAGTGAACACATGCATTACTCTGTACTGCGCCTTCTGGCCTTCCTACAATCAGGTTTCAGCCTTGTCCACTTTATTCCAGAAATCTCTGGCTTCTTTTTCCCTTGTAAAAAACCTTTGTTCAAGGAGTCTCATGGATCAGACCCCAATTACAGCACCCTATGCTTCCTTGGAATCCATATTTGGTTCTCGCTTCCCTGTAGAAATCCTCTTTGAACCCATGAGAGAACTCTGCTTGGGTGATCTCCGCTGCAAAGTAGCTTTCTGGCTATCACATCTGTCAGACGCATTTCTGAGTTAGGCCCCTTTCACACAGGGCGGATCCGCTCAGCGGAGTCCGCCAGCTCAGCGGGAGATCGCTTCGCTGATCTCGACTGAGCTGATGGATGACAGGTCCGTCTCTTTTATTTATTTATTTATATATATATATATATATATATATATATATATATATATATATATATATATATAAATAAAAAAAATATAACAATTTAAAACTAATTGTTAAAGCTGAACTTTAGGATTTAAATCAACACAAAACCTTTTATTTTGAACAAGCTGGAAGCATACTTTAACGTGTAGAATTTTTAAATTTTTTTTACTACTAGGCCCACAATGCAGAGATGGTTTGCATTAGTGTGTTGCTGTGAATTGCAACATGGTTGCTTTGTGCTGCACCGCCCAGGTGTAATAGGGTGCCATTCAAAATAAATGACATTGCAAAGCACTATCGTTAAGTGTTGTGGTAGTATGGAATAATGCACATTTGCCCAAGACTTTGGTTCAGCCATTGTGATGAATGGAATTTTTTTTTTTCTGCTGGAAAAGGTGCATGGTGCCAGGTAGGGCCTTACAGAGATTATCTTCAGAATTGGAAGGGAAGACAAGTCGGGAGTTCAGGGAATTAAGTAGAGGACTTTTTAACTAAAGTGAACTTTAATTATGGTTATTGAACACTAATTGTACTGCAGGTTTAGTTACTTAGTTTGTGAACCATTTTTTTATGCTGCTTTTCTAAATATGGAAATAACACATTTTTAGAGAAGGGAAGTTGAAGCAGAAGCCCTTGGGGACTGCAAATCTTTCTTTGAATTGTGTTATTAGTTTTTGTCTTTTTTTTTTTTTTTTTTTTTTTTTTCAGCAGGATAGATGTGTTGCATACAGATACATGTTAGAGTAAAAGTTGACCATAAAAATGTGCAAAAGCTACCTGAAATGAAATGAAATGAAATGAAATGAAACGTTTACGACAACAATTTAAAAGTTCTTGTAACCATTCAACTACTTGCTGAAATCAATTTTAATGAATCAATGAAACTGCTCCAGGCAAAGGTTAACTGTTACATTTTATTGCAGTAATTAGAAAATTACTCAATGTATTTTATATATTTTTTATGTTTAAGGTCATGGGTATGGTGAGGATTCCAATGAAGGAGCAGATATGGAACATAGTGAAGGTATTTGTTTTTAACTGCCTAATTATATGCCCAATTATATGTAATATTTTTATCACGAGTAAAGAAAAATAATAATGCTGTTTTAAGTGTCTTTTTATTATTACATCTTATATTTATTTATTTTTTCCAAACTTTTTGATCTAAAGAAGTACTGGGGATCAGGGCTAACATTAGTTATATGGTGCAAAATCCTATTATGGGGTCCCTTGACCGAGTCCCCAGTAAAAAAAAGAAACCTTGGCAGTTCCTTGTCAACAGCTTGAGTACACAGGCAGCACTTGTTATAATCTGCATGTGATTACACACAACTCGCATATTGGCACATTTATTTTTTTATGGATGCATTCGCAGTTTACTAAATGTTTTCACTCGTTACTGATATTTACGTTTTATTGTCCTTTGCTATCTTCAGGTGATGATTATGGACCACCTCATAAAAAGCGGAAGAATTCCAGAACACAACCAGGCAATCACCAATGCAAGAGAAAAGCCAAAGAGTTCAACTTTGGTAACTTTTTGTGAATTGCAGTAAATGAAACCCCAGTAATGTCAAATATGCCTATGTTATTTCCAGACACTGGGATTATTGAATTTATGTTTGTGGCATCCCTCCCACTTTGATGCACCATGGTTAGAATTATTTTCAGGCTTTATCTATTCCTTCTTTAGAAAAATGGAACGCCAGAATTAATGAACTGAGGAAACAGGTGGAAGAATTGTTTGAAAAAAAATATGGTATGTTGTAATGTTTGCTTTAATTGGCAAAATCTATAAATTTAATGCAAATAGTTTAGTAGATATAAATGTGTCCTGGCAGTTTAATCACCTGATCTTGCTTTGTTTTCTGCAATCTTGCCTTTTAATGCAGTACACTGGACTTCCATCTTGTTAAGTTTGTTGTAGACTGTAATTTAATTGCCTTACATAACTGCCTATAAAAATCTGTGAAAGAAATGAAGAGACCGCTTAGATTCGTAATGTCAAATTTTAAGATAAAAAAAATGCATACAATTCCTAGTTTACACGCATGAGTTGTATTAGTAAACTTTTTAAAATCTAGTTGACCGACAACACTTACACATTCCTCTTAAGCTGGCCATACACGATATTGAATTTTGAGCATCTCTTGCAGAGTCGGCCAAAATTCAATTTGTGGGTGGCCCTGGCAGAGATGCCCCTCTCAACACACATCGACCTGCAGATCAAAGGAGTCCAATTGAATGTTGCCAGCTGATTAGTGACTGCAGCCTATCACCGGCAGTTACTGTTTACATATTCTGACAGCTGTGGGCATAGGCTGTCAGAATATAATAATTGTCAGGAGGGCTTCCTCCATCTATCTATTTAAATTGTTTTCTTTTAGCCTTGCATAGAAATCTATGCATGTACAGTTGGAAAAATAATTAGTGGATCCACTACAGATTTTGTAAGTTTGCCCACTTACAAAGAAAGGGTCTATAAATTCAGAATGTCAGCCAAAAATCTAGGAAAAAACATGATACAAATGTTATAAATTGAGTTGCAGTTCAGCGAGTAAAATAAGTATTTGATCCCCAAGCAAAACATTACTTGGTACTTGGTGGAGAAGCCCGTGTTAGCAAGCACAAAGGTAAGACATTTCTTGTAGTTGGTTACCAGGTTTGCACACATCTCAGGAGGGATTTTGGTCCACTCTCTTTTTTACAGATCTTCTCTAAACCCTTAAGGTTTGATGGCTGTCACTTGGCAACTCGAAGTTTCAGCTCCCTCCCATAAATTTTTCTATAGGATTAAGGTCTGGAGACAGGCTGGGCCACTCCATGACCTTGTGCTTCTTCTTGTTGCCTTGGTGGTATGCTTTTGGTAAGATGCAGAGGTAAGATGTTTCTTGTAGTTGGTGACCGGGTTCCTCAGGACCACTCTTTAAAGATCTTCTCTAAATCCTTAAGGTTTCTTGGGTGTTTCTTGGCAACGCAAAGTTTCAGCTCCCTCCATAAAGTTTCTATAGGATTAAGGTCTGGAGACTGACTAGGCCACTCCATGACCGTAATATGCTTCTAGTTGAGGCACTCCTTTGTTGCCTTGGCGGTATGCTTTTGGGTCATTGTCATGCTGAAAAACCCATCCACGACCCATCTTCAGTGTTCTGGCTGAGGGAAGAAGGTTCTCATCCAAGATTCTCCAATACATGGCTCCGTCCATTGGCCCCTTAATGCGGCAAATTTTAAGAGTGGACCAAAATCCCTCCTGAGGAACCCGGTCACCAACTACAAGAAACATCTTACCTCTGTGCTTGCCAACAAGGACTTCTCCACCAAGTACCAAGTCATGTTTTGCTTGGGGATCAAATACTTATTTTACTCACTAAACTGCAACTTGATTTATAGCATTTGTTTTATGTGTTTTTTTTCTGGATTTTTGGTTGATCTTCTGTCTCTATCTTTTGATTTCAAATTTTTTTTATTAGGACATAATATAGAATACAACAAGAAGTAGTCAGAGATGGAGAATGTACAACATTCACGGTACATACAAAGAATAACCATTACAAAACATCAGAAGATTAGTGAATTAAGTGCTATCATTTGTCGCTGATCAATATCAGGGAGGGTGCTATCACGGTGGCATCAGTATGTATCAGCGGGAGTGGTCCCCAGAACTGCGACAACAAGTAACATTATTCATTTACGTCAGGTTCATAGGGTATCAAATATGTAAAATCACAGCCTCAAAGGCTTGTTCTTGCTGAGGGAGTAAGGGAACAGAGGTACAAGCGGAATTCGCGGAAAAGGCGAAAGGCGAGTAAGGAGAGGGGGGGCACACAGGGGAGAAAGAGGAAGAGAGAGAAGAGAAAGGGGGGAGGGTGAACGGCGTCGGTGTGGCCGCGGTGTGGCCAAAGAGACCACCACGTGCAAAGATAGAGATAGATAGGAGATCATGGGATAAGGAGGTTGGGATCAAAGTCCGGGGGCAGAAAATTATCCACCCATGGGGTCCATATTTTAGTGTGTCGAGGGACACGGTCTAGTAATGTGGCCTCAATTTTGCTGTGGATCATGGCTTGGGTTACTCTATTCTTTGTTTCTGCTATGTGAAGTTTCAGGGTTTTCCAGGCTTTGGCAATTGTTTGCTTGGCAGCAGTAGTCAACTGGAGGAGGAGACTGATCTGATTTCTGGTGTATTCTCCCTGGATATGGTTTAGGAGTGCTTGGGCCGGGTCAGGGATCACTGTTTCATGCAATATTATAGAAATCATTTGAAAGACAGCCTTCCAGAATTGTTGTGCTATCTTACAAGACCACCAGATATGAAGATGGGTGCCATGGTCACTGCATCCTCGGAAACAGTTCGAGGGATAATTCGGTACAAATTTAGATATTCTTGCTGGAACCAAGTACCAGCGCATTAAAACTTTATAATTTGTTTCAAGCGCTACCACATTTTGGGAGGAAGATTTGGTAGTGGCCCAAATATCGGACCATTCTTCAGGAGTGAAATATTTAGGTCATTTGACCACTGTGTAGCATATAAAGGGAGGACAGCTGATGGTGTGGAGAAGTGGCTATATAGGCTAGATATAATGCCTGGGGCATGAGGGTCTGCTGCGCAGATTTTCTCGTATAGAGATTGGGTGTTCAGACTAGTGCAAGGGCCGACTATTGATTTGACAAAATGGAGTACTTGAAGGTAGCGGAAAGATTCCGAGGCTGGGAGTGTGGCGCTGGATTGGAGATCCAAGAATGATTTAAAAGTGGAGTTGGCAGTAAGGTCGCATATTTTAGTTATGCCCGCTTGTGACCAGCAGGAAAAGGTGCTGGGTTGAGTGTAGGCAGGGTAGAATGAAGGGTGGTGTAAGAAGGATAATAGGGGGTTGTGTGGAGAGATCAGTTTAAAGGGGTCGCGTAGTCTGTCCCATAGCTTTAAGGAATGGTGGGTGATGGGGTTGGTAATATGACCACGGACGGAAGGGGGTAACCACAGAATATTATCAACTGTTAGCGGGTAAAGGTCTATAGCTTCAAGGGGAAACCCATTTCGGGGTTTCAGTAAGCGCGTGTAATAGGGCTAGTTGGGCTAATTGGGCTGCATGGTAATATTTGGCAAAGTTTGGGATGCCCAGGCCCCCGTGTAGTTTATGGCGAAGAAGGATGATTTTCGGGACTCTGGGTTTGGTGAGGCCCCATATATATTTAGAGACTCTAGATTGAATAATCCGGTGGAAATAGGAGGGGACATTGATTGGGAGGACTCTATATAGATATAGGAGTTTGGGAAGCAAGGACATCTTAACAGCTGCCACCCGACCCAGCCAGGAAACATATAAAGGCTTCCAAGTGTCCAAGATAGATGTCAGGTGTGCCAGCATGGGGAGATAGTTAGCTTGGTACAAAGAGGCTGGATTTCCGGTCAGTTTTATACCAAGGTACGGGAGAGAGGTAGTAGACCAGGTAAAGGCGAAGTTTAGTTGTAAGTGGGTGACTTTGTGGGGTGGGAGAGATACATTGAGAGCTTTAGACTTTGTTTGATTAACCTTTAAACCTTGAAATGGAAGCGAATTTAACTAGGGTTTGAATAAGGTTAGGAAGGGTGGTGCGGGGTGATGTCACAAATAGGAGTGCATCATCTGCAAATAGGCAGATCTTATGTGAGGTGGAAGCGACTTCTAGTCCTTTAATATTAATGTTTGTTCTAATCAAAGCTGCCAATGGTTCGATAGCTAATGCAAAAATTAAGGGGGAAAGGGGGCATCCCTGTCTAGTACCTCTCGCTATAGGAAAACAGTCCGAGCGAAATCCTGACTACCTAATATAGGCTTGCGGCTGATTATATGGGGAGTTTATCCACTGTAGAAAATGTGGGCCAAAGCCCCAGCGTTTAAGAATGTAGTCTAGATATGGCCAGGACACCGTGTCAAACGCCTTCCTTATATCAAGAGATAATGGGTGCATTGGGATATGACGTGTTTTTGCGATATGTTGGAGGAGTATCACTCGTCTGATGTTGTCGCTGGCTTGCCTACGGGGTATAAAGCCTACCTGGTCTTTGTTTATTAGTTTGCCGATGAAAGGGTTGAGGCGAAGTGCCAATATTTTAGCCAGGAGTTTGATGTCCAGGTTAAGTAGGGAGATGGGTCTAAAATTAGACCAAAGGGAATTATCAGTGTTAGGTTTGGGTATCATTGCTATAATTGCTGTCAGCGTGTCTCGACCAAGGACCTGGTTCTGTAGTAGGGCGTTGAACGATTTACTTAAGAGGGGAGCTAGAGTTGTGGCAAATTTTTTGAAATATGTGGCAGATAGTCCATCTGGGCCTGGTCTCTTATGGGATTTGAGGGTTTTTATCGCTGCAAGGACTTCTTCTGTAGAAATGGGTGCTTCTAAGGGGTCCCGTTCTGAGTCCGACAGAGTGGGCAGAGGAGTGTCCTGAAGGAGTGAGTCAGCGGCGGAGTGGGAAAAGGTAGATTTAGCTTTATAGAGGTCTTCCAGACGCTTGCGAAATTCACTTAGAATTTTGATAGGGTTACTAGTGTATGTGTTTTTTTCGATCCGTAATCTGATGGGAACATGGGTCCGTTCTGGTCGACGGAGACGCATGGCTAGAAAAGTATCGGGTTTGTTAGCCTTAGTGTAAATGGTATGGTTGGATCTGCGGATGGCCTTATCGGCCGATTCAGCCAGCAGCAGATCCAGTTCAGTTCTGGATTTTTCCATTGCTATCCTATGGGGCTCAGTCGGGGTTGTCTGGAACTGAAGATAGTTCTGGTGGAACTCCTTTTCAAGATTGGCTAGTTGGAGCTTCTTATCCCGTTTGAGGTGTGTAGATACTGATATGCATGTGCCTCGTATTACGGGTTTGTGTGCCTCCCAAAGGAGAACCGGAGAGATATCAGGGGTATTATTATGACGCAAGTAATCTGTGAGGGCCACCTGAATGTCAAGACAATAAGACGGGTTGGTAAGATGAGCTTCATTAATACACCAGGAGCGGTCACTGGTTTGGGGGATCAGGGAGGAAATTGTGGTAAGCACTGCACAGCGGTCCGACCATGGTATAGGTTGTATAGAGGAGTTGACAAGTATTGGGGAGGATGCAACCGAAATAAATATATGATCAATCCTTGAAAAGGATTTATGGGGATATGAGTAGAACGTGAAGTTCTTCTTTGTTGGGTTGCATTCTCGCCAAGTGTCAAGCAATGAGGCTTGTTGCAGTAATTTTCTAAAACGTGTGGAGGGAGTATACTGGTCTGGAGCATATGGGGATTTATCCATATGTGGCTGGAGTACTGAGTTGGAGTCACCGCAAAGGATCACTGTGCCCTTGCAATGTATCCTAATGACCTGTAAGAGGTGAGAAAAGAAGGGATTCGGGTTATCATTTGGAGCATAATAGGAGACCAATGTAGTTTCCACTTCTTGAAGTGTGCCTACAAGAATTATGTAACGACCTTCCGGATCTTTGATTTCTGAGGTTAATACGAAAGGGAGGGATTGGTGAAGGGCTATGAGTACACCGCGCTTTTTCACATTAGCCGAGGCAGTATACACTTGGGGGTATCGGGAGCTAAAGAATCTTGGGGTCGCTTGCGCAGTATAGTGGGTTTCCTGGAGGGCAACAATGCCAGCTTTTAATGCTATGAATGTGTGGAAGGCCTTAACTCTTTTATGTGGTGAGTTGAGTCCCTTTACATTAAGAGAAAGAATGTTCAGGGGGGCCATGGGGAAAGAGATGAGACATGAGACAGAGGGGTCCCAAGGGCCCCGCAGCCCCACCGACACGGATCAGGAAAAAAGAAAATACAAGGGAGAAAGGAGGGAAGAAAGGGGAAAAAGAAAGGGTAACAATTGTAAGGCAAGTGGATGAATAGATAGTGTAAATAGTAATGGGGTTTGGTCGCCCGACCAGGTAGTGGACAGACTCGCCAGTCAGCCAGCCGGCTCGCGAGTGTGCACACCATGTAAAGGGGGCGGCAATGACAGCCTCCCGCCGCTAATGGGGGATTTGTGGTTAAAGCTTTAGAAAATTAAACAATCAAGAAGTAACAGGAAAGACAGTGGTTATGCAGGTATTACAATATAACCTATGTTTGTCTGGTGTCACACAGACCTCCAGACTAACCCTATGGAGATATGGTATAGGGATACACAAATACTCAGGTAGGGTATATCCGTATATATATATATATCCTCTTATATGCATTTAAAGTAAGAAACCAACAGAGAGAAAAAAAATAAAATAACCGTTCATAACAATTCAATTTACCAAAGTTGTGCACAGGTGGACGAAAAATAGGCGGTAGTGTCCGGGTCGCCGCATGCGCCCAGGGAGAGCCCTGAGCACATGCGGCGAGCCAGAGAACAGGTGCCAACTAAAGTGTTACATAGTGAATGTCGTGCAAAAATTATAGTACATTTTCCCAAAAAGGGGACAGCATAGGAAAAGGGAGAGGAAAAAAAGGGAAATAACCTTCTTGGTTTCCCTGAACTGTAAGGTTAAAAAAAAAAAAAAAAATTTGGGGGGGGGGGGGAATATTTTTCTCTTCTTTTGTTTTCCTTTTCCCTTTAACACCTGCTGGTGAGAAAGAAAATATAAAAGATACATGGGGCCTGAGCCCCCGCAACCCCGGGGAGAGGAGGGTAGGTGGACTGCATAGACATCCCTCTTACCAGTAGGGGGTGTCTATCACGGGACAGTCCTCTTTTAACTTGATTGAAGAGTTATCATCTAGTCATGGAATGTAGGTGAGCTTCAATCAAGGGGCCTCCGGTGGCAAACAAAAAGTGATTATGAGGGGAACAAAAGTAAATTCAACGTGGGGAGTAGACTTGTCGGCCCGGTGAAATGTCCCTGGGTGGGCGAGCTGGTGTGCCTTTACGGATGGATGAAGGGCCAGGATTAGATCTCCTTGGAGTAGCAATTTAGGGATGTGCTGCTGCCCGGGCGGGGGTGCGAGGCAGTGTCTTCTCCGCCGGTTGCTCCGGGGTAGTTAGGTGCAGAGATTCAAGAAGACGTTGGAGGGATTCCGGTGAAGTACAGGAGTGTTGCTGGCCCTGGTAGGAGAATTGCAAAGCAAAAGGGAAGCGCCAGGTGTATTTAAGTTGGTGCTGCAGAAGAATCTGGAGTTGTGGTTTCATGGCACGGCGTTTAGCAATCGTCGATGGAGCTAGGTCGGAGAACAATTGATGTGTGACCCTGGAACAGGAGAGTGTCTTTATTGCGAGCAGCAGCTAGGACTTGTTCCTTTGTACGGAAAAAGTGCAGCTTAATGATAATCTCGCGGCGGCCCGTCTTGCTGGCGGCGGGTCAGGGCCCTGTGTATTCTATCGAATTCCAAGCGTTCTATTGGTATAGTGGGTGATAGTTCTTGGAATAGTGCCGTTGAGAAAGATAGCAGGTCTTCCACATTTTCTGGAATACCTCTCAAGCGTAGGTTTGATCTACGGGAGCGATTTTCAGCGTCCTCGAGACGTGAGAGGAGCATGTTGTTCTCATCACGGAGGGCTGCCTGCTCTTGAATCTGTTCTTGGAGTGTAAGCTCTATATCGTCTACTCTGGTTTCCAGGTCTGCTGTGCGCTGGCCTAGCTCCCTGATCTCACGTGACAGCCTGCTAGTTATCTGGTCAGATGTAGCTTTTAGGGCCTTTTGTAGCATGGCTTCCATAAACTGTAGGAAATCACCCTGGGACATACCTGGGGAAGGCAGAAAGGAGGGACCGCTGATTTGACCATCTGTGTTGTCCTCATCTTCACTTTCAGCGGTGGCTTGTCCCGGCTTGTCTGGTGAGATAACGTGCTGCTTAGCCAGGGCCTTCGCCGCCATCTTGGACGAGGCGCGGGCCAGGGCGTCTTTGATCGGCTTGGGTTTAGATTTACCGCGATGGCCGGTTAAAACCATCCCAGATGATGCTGTGGCCGTTCCGGAGGCTATATTCGGCAAGAGCGGGGTTGCGGGGCGGCTCAGGCACGGCGTATGATCCCGATGTTGCGGCGGGAGGTGCGGAGCTCTAGTGGAACACGTCCGCCATACAGAGCCTCGTGCATGCGCCCCCTGTCTCTATCTTTTAAAATACACCCATGATAAAAATTATAGACCCTTCATTTCTTTGGCAAACCTTCTTCGGGCAAACTTACAAAATCTGCAGGGGAACAAATAATTTTCCCCACTTTTTTTTTTTTTTAATCAGCTAGTTTGAAGTTGCTACTGTCTGACAGTGAGTTATTGCAAAAAGATAGTAGGGTTTCCATAACCTATTAAATCTTTAAAATGTGCATATATTGTCGCTTGCTATTTAATATGACCTGCAGTTGTTGTATTTTGTTGTGGGATATTAAAGAATTCATGCTCGGAAAGCTTTTTTTAGTCCTCATCGTATCCCTAAAGAACCCAAACCATGTAGTATTTAATAAATATTTAATTAATGTACAATTCAAGACCTGCTTTTATACTGAGTGACTTTTTTGTAATTTTTGTTAAAAGCTGAAGCCATAAATGCAAGTGGTCCAATAGCCGTTCCATATCACCTTTTCCAGTCTTATTCAGAAGATTTGTATGTTGAAGGACTGCCAGAAGGCATTCCATTCAGAAGGCCATCAACGTATGGAATTCCACGCCTCGAAAGGATACTGCTGGCACGGGAAAGAATCCATTATATCATCAAAAAGTATGTCTTAATAAAAAAGAATAAATACTTTCTAAAAGTGTACAGGTGTTTTTCCAACATGCAAAAAAAAAGAGAGAGCCACTTATTATGTAAATAATGTGTTGATTTTTCAGAAACATTTTGTTTCTATGAGAAGGTTGTAATTATACAGTATATGCACTTATTGAGAAACCTATTTGCTCGGTACAATTGCAGGCTCCATTTCCTGCAGTGCTACACAATGGCTGTGCTATACTGCTGCTTCTCACAATGCAAGTCGGGCGACATCGGCCGGTTCGATAAAAACTGTCCAACATTCAGCCCGTGTGTATGGCAGCCGCTCCGACAGAAACCGGACGCTTTGGCTCCCAAGCTTGCTGGAAAACCGTCTCCCGATCAGCTCTCTCAGTCAATGGCTGAAATCGCTGACCGGAGTGTTCTGACGAGGGGGCCATCCCCCTGTCAGAACACGATAGAACAGCAGGGGAGATACCAGTGCTTTGGTAGTTTGACAGTTACCCAATTATGCAACACTGTACCCTAATAAATGTTGTTTTTTTGTTTTGTTTTTTAGATAGTTTTCTTGTGGTGGTATTTACTGTTTGGTTTTATTTTTACAATAGAAAAGGAAACCAAGACCAAACTTTTTGGTGTTTGAAAGGGTTTTTAAGACATTTTTATAGTCAGTGAAAATGAATGAATGCCCCAAAGCCCCCCCCCCCATGTTGTGGCCTGGTATGGTTCAGGAGGGGGCGCCCCCCTTTTCTGACCTACCGGACTGCATGCTCAAATAAGGGTCTGGCATGGATTTCGGGGGGGGGGAACCCCACGCTGTTCTTTTTTTCTACGATTTTTATTTATGCCACAGGGTATGAATTTAAAGCTCAACTTCAGCCACATAAAAGTAATCAAAGTTGCCTCCCTTTAGAGGCCAGCAAGAAGAGCAGCTTTCGATGATTATATAAAAACATTTTTTTTATGTGGTCGGTTAGATTTTAAACTCGTACCCTGTACTGCTGGGCAATAGACAAAACAAGTGATAAGATTTTTGTCTTGCTCAAAATCTTTATATGACACTATTCTTTTAAATGTACTGAAATCTAGAATTCACATTGAAGCCTTTTTCAATTTCTCTCTAGACCTGAACTTCTGAACACTACAAAAGAAGCCTTGGCAGTTGACAAATTAAACACAGGAGGTACCTGGATCTATTTCGATGCTAATTTCCATATCAATTGAGACAGCTCTTTTCTTGTTTACAAATGGTTTATTGAAAAATAAGTCTCAATACAATTTTAACTGTACATTGGTAGGAGGTACATACATAAAGAAGGGTGCAAAAAATATCAGCATATTTTATAAGTAGCAGTGATATAAGAGGGAGGGATACAAACATTGGGATGTATAATTAAATCATTTATAAGATCTTAATCCTTCTATAATGTCATATGGAGTTGTTTGATGAGGGGAAAAAAAAAATATATAAAAAATATTCAACAGTATCATCATGTAGTCCCATTAATTAACAGAGATAGATCCCAAGGTTTCCATTTTTTATCATATGTGTCCATAGTATCGAATAAAGTGTGATGGATATGTTCTGATAGCTTGATGGCCAGCATGCGATTCATGATTTGAGACCATGGCACAGTAGAAGAACGCCAGTTAAGAGCTATAGCCCAGTGTATTGAGCTGAACAATGTGTGTATTAGCCTGGTATGTGCTATAGAAATATCAGGAATGGGATAGAAAAGGAGGCACATTTTAGATGTCAGTTCAATTCTTCTACCTGTTATTTGTTCTATTTTGTTTTTAGTTTGTTGCCATGTAGTTTTAAGGTGTGTACAATCCCAGAATGTGTGTATAAGGGAACCCTGTGCTGGGCATCCTCTAAAGCATAGGGGAGAGGTTGTTGGATAAAATGAGTTGATTCTGTTTGGGGTGAGGTACCACCTATGCTGAAGTTTGATGGCGGATTCTCTGATGGAGGCTGTCTTGGTGCATTTTCGTAAATTGTTGATTTCAAGCCTATTCAGGAAAGAATATTAATTCTTAAAGTGGTTGTAAAGGCAGAAGATTTTTTTTATCTTGATGCATTCTATTACATTGGCTCCCGCTGCTATCAAAGTCAGTGAGCCAATGAGGAGAGAAAGGGGTTGGGGTCAGCCTCCAGCTCCATGTCTGAATGGACACAGGGAGCTGCGGCTTGGCTCACGTGCCCCCATAGCCAGCTGCTAGCTGTGGGGGCACTCAACAAGAGGGAGGGGCCAGGAGTGCCAAAGAGGGAGCCCGAGAAGAAGAGGATCTGGGCTGCTCTGTGAAAAAACACTGCATGGACCTGGTAAGTATATCATGTTGTTTTTAACGTTCGTATCACTTTAAGGAACAATCATTTAGAAATACTCTAGTTTTAATTTTTAGATTGAATGATTGGTTGCTACATAAAAACGTACTAAACTCTGGTTTGAAAAATAAATAAATATGTATGTATGTATAAGTATGTACTCAAAAAGGTACTTTCCATTGCTATCAGCCTTCTCCAAGTCTCCAGGTTCTTTTTTTTTTTCTGCTTCCATTCGGCTTCCTGTTAAGCTGGCGACACATGGGTCAGGTTTTTTTTTTTTTTTTTTTTTTTTTTTTTTTTTAGCAAGTGGGTTGAACTAACAAAACTGACCCAATTCCCCCATCCACAAATTTGATGTGAATGTGGGAATCCTACCTGCTGTGCCATTTGAATTCTGACAGCGGAACTCCCCTGCCATCAGAATACACTAATCAGTGCTGCAGCCGATAAGCTGCGAGTGCTAATTGAATGGAAATTCTCCACCAGGACTGTTCTATTGATCAATAATTTAAAGGATAAATATGGCCAAAGCTCGTTTAGCCCTACTTTTTCTGTGGGTCACAGAAATGAACTTAGTTCTGCACTCCTGTGACCCAGCTGACAGCAGAATGCAATCCACTGTCTGCTAATGTCACAGAGCAAGTCCAGGCTCTGCGGGGATTTTGACAATAATGTCGGGATCCACCCAGATCCACCGCTGAGAGCCTGAGCCAAGCCTCTCCTGCCCCCTGAACAGCCCGGCACTCCAGTAAACGCTGCATGGGCAAAGCACAGTGCAGTGATTGAAAGTCACTTCTCTGTACTCAGAGTGGACATGAGAACTGAGTGAACAGTGGTGTTTGATCGTTCAATTCCAGGTGTAGATTCGGCAGGAGACAGCTGCAGCATCGGCTTAATGCTGCAGCCATCTAGGCTAGAATTGATGAATGTTTGTTTTTTATTTTTTTTATTCCTGCACGTCTTTTAATTACATGTCTGAGTTAACAAAAACTGGAAAAATATGAATGTTCTTGTTTGTTTTTTTTTGCACATTAGTGAAAGAAGAGTGGTATACAAGAATTACAAAATTAAGGAAAATTGTTGACCAGTTGTTCAGTAAAAAGTTTGGTAAGGCTCATTATTTTAATGATTTTAATTAAGGCATTTATTTCATTACTTTTATTTGAAGTATAGCAAACCCTTTTGTCTGGTCCTACTTACTTTTTAAGATTGATTTTCACATGTATTGCCTACCAGTTAAAAACAAAATATACTTAAATTCATGAAAGCATTCATAAAACACTCCCAAAATTTTCCAAAATCAAAAGTGAGTTTGATTTTTCCTTCTCGTCTTCACACAAGTCTTCATTCATGTATACTGCTCCCTATGGAAGGATTGGACCCAAAAACTGGTCTGTGATCACTCCATATATGTAGAGCAGACCCAGACAAAGCCCACTCTACGCTATGGGCCTTCTGATTTGATCCGCCCAGATGGAAAGGGATGGATCCCCTTCTGTTTTTTGGATTGGAGGTACAGTAGGTATAAACGGATACCATCCGTTTACATCTGCCGCACCAGAGCGGTGAATGGAAGGTCCAATTTGGGTTGGAACCCATCATGTGAAAGGGACCTGAGGCTGCATTCACACTGATTCGCTACAGTTTACCCACACCGACGGTGCAGCGCAGTGCACATGTGGCTTTCCTGAGGGTTAGCTGCACTTTTCAATAGACTTCTATTATATACTGCAGGTGCACTTTCTAAAAGCACACCAAACCCGCAGGTAATAACCAAATTCTATGGCTCAGTTTGGATCAGTTTGAAAGCAGCCCAGTAACCTTTGCAGAACAGCTATGCCTAATATAAATTTAAAATAAATAATAATAAAAATATATATATATATATATATATATACTGATTTTAGTAAAAAACGTACCTTTTAATAAGTCTTCCATTCAGGTATTAATGGCTGTTGCTGGCACCCGCTTCATTTACACCACTGATTCTCTGGGGTGGCAGATTGGCAACCAGTGATCTGGGCTTGTCAACCTGCCATCTCGGAGCAGGAGGTCGCGGGCCACTGGTTGGGCAACCCTGTTCCAGGTGGATTATCACATGCTGTCATTTCACTGACCCTTGCCTGCTTCCAACTGTCTGGTTTTCATTAGTACTTGAGGTCTCTCCTCCTACCCTCAGCCTGTATGTTGCTTAACTGCATTGCAGATGCAAAATGTCAGCTTCTGAACTCTCAGGAACAGTCCCATTGTATTGGGTGCCCCTAGCTCACTTTCTGATAATGGGTTTGGGGAATGCTTGCAAAGTACCTACTGATGGTGCCAACATCTGCAGCCTGGAGTCATGTTTCCTCTACTGATACTCTGCTCTCTCGGCTAAGGCTTTTGCTAAGGTCATGGAAGACTTTATGGCTCAAAGAACCCGTTTATTTGGATCACAGAGGCCATACATGTGCTTCCATGCCCTTCCAATCTGATTATTCATCTGATTTCCGCTCCCCTTGTGGATCATTCACAGCATGCTTTGAATGAAACTGTTTAGGGAAACCCTTAAATCGATGAGATTAGTTCCACTTTAAAGACCCAACTGAACTTTTTTCACTTTCAGCTCCTGCCTTGCACCTGAATGGCTGTGATTTTACGGTGTCAGACAATGTCTGACTTGGGGGAATCTTTTAAAGGGGATCCAGCAACCACCAAGTTGCTGCTTGTTGTGGAGCAGGTGTGGAATTGAATTTTCAGCTGTGATAGCTTACTGAAAGCCTCCTTACTGTTTCGTTCATGGACTGACACAGCTTCCTATTGACAAGTGGGTATTATCCTTCATTTAGGAGTGACTAGGTAGAAAGTGTTAACACACCACACCCTCTACAGCACCGCCCAGGGGGCGGACCCTCTGGGTATAATCCCTCTCTCTGCACCTCGCAGATCATTTTTTTCTTTCTGCCTAGTAAGGAGAAGGACATGGCTCCCTTCGGGCCCACTGGTATTTTTTCTACGTTCGTCTTTGTTTCCTGCGATCTTCGATCAACTGCCAACTGGGTGACAGGCTGGATCCCAAATCCTTGTAGTCTCCCCAGTTTCGGCCATCGAGCGTGTGCCAACCCTAGCTACGCGCTGGGTTTTCCACGACATGCCCGTCGCTCCACGGGTGGCCAGTGAGCTTTGCGCTCCAGGGCATGCATTAGATCGTTCCCTAGGGCTCAATCACAGCATGCCAGGCTGCGGAAGATGATCTGTCCGGAATGTCTTTCAGCATAATCTATTCAGGAAAGGTAAGTAGCTCCCCTGCTTCGACAGGGTGAATTGGCTGGACGTTCCTGGAGAGATCAAGTAAGTGGTTGTGGCCCTTTCTTTCCTCTCTCCCTGCCTTCCCTCCTCCCTGGGCTCTAGCTAAGGCTGATTGCTGGGGGTCACCTGGGGGGCTCCATCTGGAGTGGGGCTGCGCTGTAGCTGTCATTAAAAATTACATTTTTTTTGCTTACCTGTGTGTGTCTTCTCCCTCTATGCTGTCGGTGGCCATTTTCTGGTGGTCCACGCCTGTTTGGCCTCTGGTGACTGTCCGGCGGCCATTTTCTTGTAGTTTGCGCCTATATGTATATACTGCCGCTCGGCGGCCATTTTCTTGTGGTTCGCGCTGGCTTTTGGCCTCTATCGACTGCTCGGCAGCCATTTTTCTTATGGTTCATGCCTGTATGTATATACCGCCGCTTGGCGGCCATCTTTTTGTGGTCCGTGGCCGCTTTTGCCTATATTGACGGCTTGGTGGCCATTTTCTTATGGCCCACAAAGGTTTCAATACGGCCACTTGGCGGCTATTTTGCGTAAGTCTTCGGCCTCTAGGGTGCATTTCACTTGCGCGAAATCATACAGAGAAACACTGATAAGGATCAGACTGACACAGGCAGCGGTGGGAGAGCATCTCAGGCGGGAGCAGACGGTAGCAATAGCGGTACCGTTCTAAGGGTGGCGAGTCCTCTGGGAGACCCTGCATCTCTGTAGCACCTAGGAGGGTAGTCTATTGATGCCTTGCCTGGAGTCCCTGTGGGTGTCAGGGGCGGGGGTCAGCATGACGTCAGAAGCAGACGTCTTCTTCCCTGAAACACCTGAGTTGGCAACTGGTGCCCCTGATGTATCGGTGGACACTATGTTGGCAATCCTGGAGGCTTTTTGTTGCCAAGGTGGAAGCGGCGCATGGGAACACGGGAGGTGGTCAACGCCCCCCTTCCCCCGCCATTTTCTGGGGATAATTCTGATGCAGAACCAGGCCCAGCTGTGGCTCATGGCCCGGATTCTGATGCTTCAGAGACTGCAGACCGTGACTGATCGGACAGCGAGAATGACACTAAGTCCAGGTCAGCGCGTTAAAAGGCTTTGGTATCTGACCTTATCACTGCAGTGCGGGATACGCTGAAATTGGAAATGCAGCAGAGATGGCGGTCCCCTTTGGGTTCCGTAAGCCGGCCCGCACTGCTAAGGTGTTTCCTTGTGTGTCTTATCTTGATAAGCTTTTATACAAGGAGTGGGGAAACCCACTGAAGGTTTTTTTTTTTTTGCAGCCCCGGTACCCCTTTAAAGGAGAGTGCCTGAAAAAATGGTCCTCTTCCCCGAAAGTGGACCCCCCCTGTGTCCAGACTTAACAAGGGGGCTCCTGTCTTCAAGGACCCTGTGGTCAAGAAGGCTGAGGCACTCGCTCGCTACCTATACACTGTGGTGGGTTTAGTGGTGCTGTCTCAGCACAGGAAAGGATTCAGGGGTTCTACTCTAATCTCTTCGTAGTGCTGAAGACAATCTGTTGTCGCTGCCCTCCATCCGGGGGATTTTCCGGCATCCTTGGTCATCAAGGACGCATGCTTGCATGTTCCCATATGCGCCAGGCATCGGAGATGTCTGCGTTTAGCGGCCGGGGAAGACCACTACCACTGGTGGATCTCCCCTTTGGCCTGGCATCGATACAAAGGGTGTTCACCCAGGTGCTTGCCCCGATTCTGGCCCTACTACTAAGACAGCGTGGCTTCGCTATCATGGGCAACCTGGACGTTCTTCTTAGGGCCACCTCAAACTCAAAATTAGAAGTGAGCGTGTCTATAACCTGTCAGACCCTCCGTTTCTTGGTTGGGTGCTGAACACTCAGAAGTCAGTATCGGTACCGTCTCAACTCCTAGTGTATCTAGGGTTGATTCTGGCGAAGGTTTTTTTCCTCCCTATGGGAAAGTTGCAGACCCTTCGGGCTGCGGTGCGGCAGTTGACATCCCAAGATGGTTGTCACGCCATTTTTTCAGGCGAGTCCTGGGCCTCATGGTAGTCTCCTTCGAGATGGTACCATATGCACTATTTCACACGCAAGTGTTACAGAAGGTAATTCTGTCCAGAGGGTCAAGTGCCCTTCATTCCTGTATTGTCAAAATCCGGGTGAGCCACCTAGTCAGGACCTCCCTAGTTGGTGGCCGACATCAGCGGCATTTCTGTCTGGGAAGTCGTTCCTTCTTTTTTTCTGGATAGTGGTCAAGGGAAGACGCCTGTCTTCCGGTTGGAGAGGAGTCTGGGGAGCTCAGTCAACTGGGGTTGTCGGCCGTATACATTCCGGGTGTGGGAAACTGGCAGGCGAACTACCTGAGTTGCCAGATGCCGGACCAAGGTGAATGGTCTTTATACCCGGAGGCATTTCAGCTCCTTTACCAGAGGGGAAACACGCCAATCGTATATCTTCTGGCGTCTCGACTCAATCGGAAGGTATTGAGGTTTGTGGCCGAGTCAAGAGACCCAGGGGCAAACACGGCAAACACGACAGATGCGTTAATGGCACTGTGGAGTCAGTACCGGCTAATCTATGCCTTTCCTCCCTCGGAAGCTCCTTCCTCCTCTGGTTCGCAGACTGGAGGCAGAGAGGATTACAATGGTCCCAAATGCTCTGAATTGGCCTCGGCGTCCTGGTAGCAGACGCCTTTTGACATCTACCGCTAAGAAGGACCTGCTGTCGCAAGGCCCCATACGTCATCCTGTTTTTTTTTTTACAGCCACTGGCTTAACGGCATGGCTTGAGAGCCAGGTGCTAAGAGACTGGGGCCTGTCAGACTTAGTGATCTCTACCATGAGGAGTGCTCGGAAATCATCCCCTAGGAAGATTACCATCGCACTTGGAAGACCTGCATATCCATTTGTGAGGAAATGAGGTGGCATCCGCGTACTTATTTGGTTCCAGAGTCCTGCTGTTCTCAGCAGGGAACGGGCCAAAAATTTTACTTTTAAGTACAATTAGGGGGCAGGTATCTGCCCTGGCTGTCTTTTCAAACGACCCCTGGTGGCTCACTCTCTAGTGAGAACGTTTATACAGTGGGTTTGGCAGGTGGCCCCTCCGGTCCACCCTCCACTCTACCTCAGTGGGGCTTGTGTAGCAGACGTCCTTTTGGCGTCTACCACTACGAGAGGACCTGCTGTCGCAGGGTCCCATATGCCATCCTGCTTGCAGTCAAGGGCTTTAACGGCATGGCCTCTAAGTGCCTCAGAAACCACCGTTTGAGAACATCAGGGAAATTCCCTTGTTGAAACTTTCTCAGAAAGTGGTCCCTTTGGTGGCTGTTTTGCCAGTAAGATGGGTTTCTGAGCGGGTAGCCTTGTCATGCAAGCCTCCCTATCTGATCTTCCACAAGGATAAGGTGGTGCTGCGTCCGCAGCCTTCTTTTCTTCCTAAGGTCGTGTTTCGACCTTCTATCTCAAGGAAGATATTGTACTGCCATCCTTGTGTCCTCATCCGTCGAATCCTAAGGAGACGACGGTGCATTCCTTGGACGTTGTCCAAACTCCGAGAGAATGCTTGTCTGGTACTGCTACGTTCCAGAGTCCAGACTCACTGTTTGTTTCGGTGGCTGGTCCCAAGTAGGGCCCAGCGGTCTCGTCGGCCACCATCTCTAGGTGCATCTGACAGATCGTGATCAGGCTTACGCCATGAAGGGTCAGGCGCCTCCCTTTCCCGGCACATTCGGCCAGGACAAGAGGTGCCTCTTGGTTTACGTCAGTTAAGACGGTTTTCTGAGCCGGCAGCCTTGTCTTGCAAGGCTCCTTATCTGATCTTCCACAAGGATAGGTGGTGCTGCGTCCGCAGCCTTCTTTTCTTCCTAAGGTCGTTCGACCTTCCATCTCAAGGAAGACATTGTACTGCCATCTTTGTGTCCTCATCCATCGAATCCTAGGAGACGACAACGTATTTTTGGACGCTGTCCGAGCTCTGAGAGCATCAAGCGTCTGTTTCACCAGGTGTGTAAGGCGGCGACCTGCTCGTCTGTTCACACTTTCACTAAACTTTACAAGTTGATGTGTGTGCATCTTCGGATGCTTCTTTCGGCCGCAAGGTATTGCAGGCGGCTGTTTAGAGCTGCAACTCCTCAGTTGAGGAGCTCTGTTTTGTTTTGGGGCGAAGTTGTTTTAATGCTGTTCCCACCCCTCGTTTTTGACACTGCTTTGGGACGTCCCACTTGTCAATAGGAAGCTGTGTCCGTCCATGAACGAAAGAGTAATTTAGAATTTTTTACTCACCGTAAAATCCTTTTTCTCTGAATTCATGGACGGACACAGCACCCACCCCTCGTTTTAAGTTTTGTACTGCTTTTTGACGAACTGATCTGCGAGGTGCAGAGAGAGGGATTATACCCAGAGGGTCCGCCCCCTGGGTGGTGCTGTAGAGGGTGTGGTGTGTTAACACTTTCTACAAGTTTTCTGCCTAGTCACTCCTAAATGAAGGATAATACCCACTTGTCAATAGGAAGCTGTGTCCATCAATGAACTCAGGGAAAATAATTTTACGGTGAGTAAAAAATCCTATTTTTTTGTTTCTCACAGGAGTCTCTTGTCTGTGCATATGGATAGGGCAATTTGTCTTAAGTCTTGGACTGCGGAACTGTTTTGTAATAAAAATGTGATTTGTGTCCCCTTCATTGGACAGCACCTCTTTGAACCAACAATAGATGCTCTTATCAAGGATGTTACCTCTGGTAGGAGTAGGCTCTTTGGGTCAAACTTTTCAATCCAGAACAAGTCCCATTCCAACTCCTCACTCCCATTATCTGTATGTCTTTATATGCAACTTATGGTTATCGCTGAATATGGAAATAATTTACACCAGTTTTTCTTGTTTATTGAGTTGTAAAAAAAAATTATTTACATAGCACTGTGCAGCTGTCCTGCATATAGACCTTTTGTATGAAACTCAATAAACCTTTGTTTCTAAAATGAAAAAAAAGAGATCACACTTGCGATTCTTAGTTTGGAGATGTAGAACAGTAGACAAATGGCAATGTCTTGGGTGGTGGGGAAGCCAAATTTAACACCGAACTGGGCAGATTTGTATCTGGAAGCAGTGGATGCTCTATCTAATGTCAGGGGTCTCCAAACTATGGCCCTCCAGTTGTTCAGGAACTACAATTCCAATTATGCCTAGTCAAGTCTTTGAATGTCAGAGTTTTACATTGCCTCATGGGAAGTGTAGTTCCCCAACAGCTGCCTGCTCTATGGGATCTGTAATCTCTGATCTATGCTTTTCTTCCCCAGAAACTTCTTTCGTGACGATTTTGCCACCTTGCTTCTTGATCGCTGGTTTTAATTGCATGACTGTTGAACCTAGGTTCTCAGGGACAGGGGTATCTGAGTCTGATTCCTATGATGCTCAAAGTTTGGAAGTTCACATCCCACAAGATCAGACATTAAGGGCTTACTTCATTTGATCTAGTGGCTTTCACCCTAGGAGTTTCTCCTCTTTCTGTTTGTTTCAGAGACTGTTGGCCTCCCAGTCTTTATATTAATACCTTTTGTGCAGGGGTGTCTCATTTTATATTTACATCCCCCAACCCCCCGTGGTGGTGGTGTTAGGTCCCAGGACTTCCTCCTTGTGTAATGTTGTCTACGCCTTTCACCTTAACTTGGATATTGTTCTTCCATCCCTTTTGCATGGCTCTGGTTCATCTAAAGCAGTGGTCTCCAAACTGCAGCCCGAGGGCCGGATGTGGCCCTTTGCTTGCCTTTACCCGGCCCTTGGGGCACTATTCCTCCCACTGATACAAAACACTATTCTGCCATCTGACACTAAAAATGGAGCACCTTTTCTCCCACCAACACAAATAATGAGGGCTTTATTCTTTCCTAGGATACCAACAATGGGGCGCTATCCCCCCCCCCAATACCAAATGTGGTGATGTTTACTCCCACTGATGCTAGGACAATTTCTACTCCTGCTGGCCACAATCCGGCCCTCCTAAAGTCTGAAGGACAATAAACCGGCCCTTTGTTTAAAATGTTTGGAGACCCCTGATCTAAAGGAAAAGTCCCTCCATTGTCTGGATGTGGTTCAGGCTGTACAAATCTACTGCTCAGCCACTGTTTCTTTTGGAAAGACTCATTCCTTTTTGTCACTCTAGATGGACTCTGAAAAGGCCAGTTTCTTTTTCTACCATTTCTAGGTTGTTCATAATTTTTCAAGCTTCTAGTACTGTATTAAGGATTGTGTTTTTTCCTTTTTTGCAGTTTACCTAGACCCGTTAGCAATTGTTTGTTGCCCACTCCACTCCTCAGTTGGACTGCTTTTGGACATTCCAAAGGCTTAGGGCTTCCTATGACTCGAAATGCAGGAAAAAGAAAATAGGATTATTGTACTTGTCGTAAAATTCTTGAAGTCCGTTGAGGGACACAGGTCCCGCCTTTTTGTGTTTATAATCGTACCTACCTACCTACAAAACTGAGGCATGCTGGTAGTGGAAGGAGTTATACCCTGGGCTGGCCAACTTATTTTTGGTTTGCTTGTGTTGAATGCTCTTGTAAGTTGTAGTATAACCCAAAGGTCTAAGACTCCCTGTGTCCCTCAATAAACTCCAATAAAATTTTTATGGTGAATGCACAAATCCTATGATGGCAGTTATCATATTAAATAAGCTCAAAATATTTTTAATGAAAATATATATCTACAGTTTTGCTCATAAGTTTACATACCCTGGCAAAATTTATGATTTCTTGACCATTTTTCAGAGAATATGAATAATAACACAACTTTTCTTTCACTCATAGTTTAGTGTTTGACTGAAGCCATTGATTATCAATCAACTGTGTTTACTCTTTTTAAATCATAATGGCAACAGAAACTACCCAAATGACACTGATCAAAAGTTTACATACCCCAGTTCTTAATACCGTGTATTGCCCCCTTTAACATCAGTGACAGCTTGAAGTCTTTTGTGGTAGTTGTGGATGAGGCTCTTTATCTTCTCAGATGGTAAAGCTGCCTATTCCTCTTGGCAAAATGCCTCCCGTTCTTGTAAATTCTTGGGCTGTCTTGCATGAACTGCATGTTTTGAGATCTCCCCAGAGTGGCTCAATGATATCGAGGTCAGGAGACTGAGATGGCCACTCCAGAACCTTCACTTTATTCTGCTATAGCCAATGATAGGTCGACCTGGCCTTGTGTTTTGGATCATTGACGTATTGGAATTTCCAAGTACGTCCCATGTGCAGCTTCCTGGCTGATGAATGCAAATTTTCCTCCGGTATTTTTTGATAACAACATACTGCATTCATCTTGCCATCAATTTTGACCAATTTTCCTGTGCCTTTTTGTAGCTCACACATCCCAAAAACATCGGCGATCCACCTCCGTGTTTCACAGAATGGTGTACCATTCATCATAGGCCTTGTTGACTCCTCTCCAAATTAAGCTTTTTATGGTTGTGGCCAAAAAGCTAAATTTTGGTCTCCTCACTCCAAATGACTTTGTCAGAAGGTTTGAGGCTTGTCTCTGTGCTGTTTGGCGTTTTGTAAGGGGGATACTTTGTGGCATTTGCATAGTAATGACTTTCTTCTGGTTACTCGACCATGCAGCCCATCTTTCTTCAAGTGCCTCCTTATTGTGCATCTTGAAACAGCCACATCACATGTTTTCAGAGAGTCCTGTATTTCACCTGAAGTTATTTGTGGGTTTTTCTTTGCATCCCGAACAATTTTCCTTGCAGTTGTGGGTAAAAATGTAGTTGGTCTACCTGACCGTGGTCGATTTAGAGTTTGAACACTGCTGAATGGCATTGTCAATTCCTTGGATATCTTTTCATTACCCTTTCCTGTTTTATACAGTTCAACTACCCTTTCACGCAGATCCTTTGACAATTCTTTTGCTTTCCCCATGACTCAGAATCCAGAAACGTCAGTGCAGCACTGGATGAAAGATGCAAGTGTCTGTCAGGAGTCCAGAAACTCATTGACCTTTTATATACACATACACATACACACACACACACACACACACACACACACACACACACACACACTAATTACAAGCAAACAGGTCACAGATGAGGATGGTTACCTTTTAGGGTTGTCCCGATACCACTTTTTTGAGACCGAGTACAAGTACCGATACTTTTTTCCAAGTACTCGCCGATACCGATTACCGATACTTTTTTTTCAATGTCATGTGACAGTTTGAAAGATGGGGACTGATAGGTGGCACTGACAGGTGGCACTTATGGGCACTGACTGGTGACTGGCGCTGATGGGCACTAATAGGTGGCTGGCAATGATAGATGGCACTGATTGCACTGATAGGTGGCACTTATGGGCACTGATAGGTGGCACTTGTGGGCAGTGATAGGTGGCACTGATAGGTGGCACTTGTGGGCACTGATAGGTGGCACTGATAGGTGGCACTTGTGGGCACTGATAGATGGCACTGAAAGGTGGCACTTATGAGCACTGATAGATGGCTCTTATGGGCACTGATAGGTGGCACTTGTGGGCACTGATAGGTGGCACTGATAGGTGGCACTTGTGGGCACTGATTGCACTGATAGATGGCACTGATTGCACTGAAAGGTGGCACTTGTGGGCACTTATAGATGGCACTTATGGGCAGTGATAGGTGGCACTTGTGGGCAGTGATAGGTGGCACTTGTGGGCAGTGATAGGTGGCACTTGTGGGCAGTGATAGGTGGCACTTGTGGGCACTGATAGGTGGCACTTGTGGGCACTGATAGCAGTGATAGGTGGCACTTGTGGGCACTGATAGGTGGCACTTGTGGGCAGTGATAGGTGGCACTTGTGGGCAGTGATAGCAGTGATAGGTGGCACTTGTGGGCACTGGTAGATGGCACTGATTGCACTGATAGGTAGCACTTGTGGGTACTGATAGGTGGCTGGCACTGAAATGCTGTGGGGGAAAAAAATTACACAGGATTTAAAAAAAAAAAAAAACTGCTGCAACGCCCATCTTGGTACACCCTGCACTCGGCTGAAGTAAGCAGCAGCAGACATCTTGTTGCACCCAGCCCATATAGCTCGGGCTGGGTGTAACAAGATGTCTGGTGCTGCTTACTGCAGCCAAGTGCAGGGTGTACCAAGATGGGCGTGGGGACGTTCAGCCGCTGACGGCGACCGAATGTGACAGCACCGGTCACCGATCCTGATGCGGCTGCGCCCTGCACCCCTGCCAGCTTACCAAGTTCAGCTGCAGGTGAGGGACTCGCTCTCCGCCCGCGGACTCCGTCCATCGACTGTGCCCGCCCTCTCCAGCCGGACTCCGCCCACACTTTCCTTCAGAGACTCAGCCCGCCCCCTCTCCAGCCAAACTCCGCCTGCACTAGCTCTGTCGACAGAGCTCTCCAGCCAGACTCCGCCCGCACTCCCCCGCCCTCCCCAGCCACTGACTCCTCCCGCCCTCTCCGGCCACAAAAAAAAAGTATCGGGTGAAGCATCGGGAGCATTTGCGCGAGTACAAGTACTCGCGCAAATGCTTGGTATCGGTCCCGATACCGATACTAGTATCGGTATCGGGACAACCCTAGTTACCTTCAATGGCCATTCAAACCCCTCTGTGTCAATTTGTGTGCATGTTTATCAGGCCAAAATCACCAGGGTATGTAAACTTTTGATCAGGGTCATTTGAGTAGTTTCCGTTTGTTCATTATGATTTAAAAAAAATAAACACAGTTGATTTGATTAATAAATGGCTTCACCCAAACACTAACCATGAGTGAAAGAAGTTTTCGTGTTCATCATTCATATTCTCTGAAAAATGGCCAAGAAATCATAAATTCTGCCAGGGTATGTAAACCTATGAGCACAACTGGTATATCATTTGAAACTGGTCTCAATCTCCTACGTATAAAATACAAAAATTACTACTAAAGTTTTTAAGTGTGAAATGTCCACACCCAGTAAATTAACCATCCATCTAAACAAACAAAAACCTACAGTATATTTGCAAAACTGCTAAAAGAATGTATATTTGGTGACTACCAAATCATCATCGAAACCTTTGCTACAGTCTATCCAGCTCTCAACTGTGTACATTGCGTAACCATAGCTTCAAAAAAGAACACAACCCTTTTAAAGTGTATCTCTAAGCAAATGTTTTTTCCTTTTGAGTAGTGTTGGGAAGCGGACCCTCTGTCAAGTTTTTATTGCTGTTTGTTCTGATAACTTTTCCTAACAAAAAATGTGGGAAAATCCAAAATTTTTGAGTTAAAAATTAAAGAGAAACCTTCAATAAGAGCCATCTGTTCCAAGGACTGCTTGATTCAGAAATACAGACATTTTAAGAAAAAAATAAAAGCTATCCTCCCATGAACCAACTGGATCTTTATTTCTTGTACAATGTGTCTGTCTTGACAGAGGCCTGTCACAGACACTTAGGGGAATTATTAAAAGGAGTCTGAAACTAACTTTGTGTTTTCAACTTCGTCTTAAATAAATCACAGCCAATTCCCTTTTTTTTCAAAATTTTATTTTTATTGGGTTTTTAAAGAACAGATATAAAATTGTTACATAATGCACAGTACACAAATACCGAAAGGATAATGAAATAAAAAAACAAAGAAATAAGAGGTACAAATAAACAATGTTTTCATTTTCCAAGTTATGTGGGAACAGCACTAGTTAAGATTAATTCTTGTCTCGCCCACTTTTAATTAATCTCCCCTTTGTTTCAAAATTGTTAGTATGTTATATTTGGAGATCCAAACATTTTGGCTGTTGGAAAGCATTTCGTTTGACTGGGGTTCATTACAGAGTTACTATAAAACAAGGCTCAGGGTTTTAAAGAACAGGCTCTATACTTCTTGTAATGACAGGGTCACTATTTTAGTGCACGTCACTTCTGTGTTCATTCACTGGAGGGGAGAACAGGGAATGCGTTTCCTGGTTGCCCTCCATGCCACCTTTTGACACTTGCCAAAGCCAGGTATACACGGTGGGGGCATTCGGGCAGGGAGCAGTGCCTTCAGCAGGCTGTGGAAATGATTGGGTGCTTTTACAACATGAAAGTCCAAATCCCCATCTACCAGGTGCTGTTTTTAAATGGTGCTGGTAGTCAAGTGGTTAGAAAAAATAAGTGAGCTTTAAAACAAAGTGCAGATATTCTTTTTTACTGCACCCTTATCAGGTTCGTACTTGCCTTTTTACTCCAGTATTTTTTTTTTCTTAATTTTGTGAACTGAAATTCTTGTATGCTCTGGTCAAGATGAGACTAATGAGTAGTTCACCATAGTTTTTCATGGAGCTGTGTCTCAAGGCCAGAAAAATTTGGAAGTAGGTCCCAAAAAGGTCTACATAAAGCTACTGTGCAGGTGTGGACAACTTACAGATTTTTTTAAATAATGCAAACAAATGCCAGAGGTCACAGGTGCAGGATACAGGTATCCTGCGTCTGTGGAAGGGAAAGGCGCAGGTAGTTTGGTAGGGGCAAGTACACGACTTTTTAAAGGTTATCTGGTAACTTGTGCTTTATCAAGGTTGAACTTCATCCCTCTGCTGGTCCCTCACCCACTCTGAGTTTAAAAGGGGCACGTTGAGTTGTTTTTAAAAGACAATGAAAAAATGTCCAGGAAAAAAACTACTGCTTTCCAAAATATTGTAGATGCAGCCGCTGCTTTTCATTAGCTAATTTACATCAGTGCTTCTAGCATGGGCGCAGATTTTATATTGATGCTTGTATCATTTTATAGAGAGATACTGTGTTGGGGTGCATATGACAATAATTGTTGTTGAATTTTACACTCATTAACCAATGAGACCAGCAAAATCACATAATATGGCTAACATAACACAAGCTCTTAAAAATGAAATTTTTAATTTTCAGCTCAATTTTATTATTGGCTATGACGTGATATTCTAGGAGTTTTTTTTATTTCTCTAATAATATTAAATTGTTATGCATCAGTTCTGTTCTGTTCTGTTCTGTTTGCAGCTGAAGCTTTAGGAAAAACTGAGGTCATGCCTGTACCTTATCAGAAGTTTGAGGCTAATCCAACAGATATGTATGTAGAGGGATTGCCAGAAAACATACCTTTCAGAAGTCCTTCCTGGTACGGAATTCCAAGACTGGAGAAGATCATTCAAGCTGCGAACAGGATAAAATTTATTATTAAAAAGTATGTGGTTCTCTTCCTGTTTTGTGGACATAATTTGGCACTAGTGTATGTAACCCTTTTAACACTTTTCGGCAAGACCCAAAGGAACATACATTGGTTCAGAAAGTTTTATCGTATAGAATTTTCTGTGTTGCCATCCTAGACGCTTGGTGTACAAATGATGGTTCAGGACTCAATACATTTTTGGGATCCCAAATGTTTTGGAAAAGTTAGTGATTTTAACATGAAGACACAAGGTGTGTAAACTAGGTATCTCAAAGGAGTTATTCCAGGTCCCCCCTTCTGCCAGCTTTCTTAGGCAGGCCATAGATGATGCGATATTCTTTCCTGCAACCACGGGTTGCAGGAAATAAAATAGTTTGCCCCATTAATGGCTGGCTTTAGTGGTCATCTAGCTCTTTTAGCTTATGGTTCTTTTCTTGTGAATGAGCTTGAACAAAGCACTAGCTTGGGCTTCTTCGTCTTGCAGAGAACAATGGGGATTACTTCAGAGTAAACATTTTGAGCTACTTTTCTTTCATCAAAGCTGTTTGCTGAGGAATGATGGCCCCAGTAGTGAAGCTATACCCTACAGCCAGTTCCAAGCCATACCTCTTAAAAGGGGAAGTTTATTCCTGTAAGGACCAGTTCACACCACAGTTTCTCCATTCTGAATTCGTTTTGAGTTTCTGCATGCATGTTTTTGATGCGTTCTGGTGTGTTTTTCTCATCCTTTTTCTCAACCTTTTTTTTTTCTGCATCTCAATTCAGGACATGCATTCTGGTGTGTTTTTTGATGCCTTCCGGTGTGTTTTTGATGCCTTCTGCTGCATCGCAGATGCATTCCATAAAGAAAAAATGCAGCATGTTCTACTTGGTTTTGTTGACTGCACTGGAACATACTGTACTAGTGTGAATTGGGGTCATAGGAATACATGGAAAACACTGCTCATGCATTTTTGATGCAGATTAAGAACACATTGAACTGCATCTGGTATGAGCCAGCCCTAAAATATGATATTCATTCTATTGTCCACTCTTGTGGCGTCGCTTCCATCTTCTTTCGCAAAGACATAATTCTTTTAGAATGGTGAGTTGTACCGATGATGGACATTTACTATAATAGATGTAGTGGAATGCTGAGAGAACTTTGTAAAAGGTAATTCCTCTTTCTTCTTAATTCTTTTTCTTCCTCAATTTTTTGTTCTCCTTTGTTTAAGAATAATTCTTAACTTGGGGTCAATGTTCTTCTCCAACATATTGAATGCTATGCCTGAAGAGATTACTGAGACAGATGGAATCATAAAATGCACCAGATGCATATTTGTTATGATAGGGGTGTTGGATATTTTACTGGATTCACATTTCTGCTCTATTGGTAGTTCTAATCTAAAGATGCAGAATTCTCTGACAGACTATCTGAGATGTAAAGCATTTATCTTGAAAGCTGGTCTGTGCATTTGGAAGCATTTCTTGGGTTATGTCAACAAATGGGATTGTTAGTGTTTTTAAAGCGGTGTTCCAGCCGAATTTTTTTTTTTTTTTTAAAGTCAGCAGCTACAAACACTGTAACTGCTGACTTTTAATAAGGACACTTACCTGTCCAGGGAGCCCGCGATTTCGGCCCCCCGAGGCAGATCCTTCCATCGAGTCGGGTGCCGGCGCCGCCATTCTAACTAAGGGAAACAGGCAGTGGAGCCTTGCGGCAAGTCGCGCAACGCTTTGTGAATGGCCGGCTGTCTTCTGGGACACACACAGGTCTCAGAACACAGTAGGCCCTGTTTCCCATAAGATAACGTGAGGGAGGACGAGAACGAGGAGCTCCGCAGTATAGGAAGTGGCAGATTAGGACGACTGCCTAGCAATAGGCGTTTCTGGTAAGTAAAAAATGTTTTCTTTTTTTTTTTTCCAATTTTTTTTTTGATATTTTTAACCCCTTCCATACCGGGCCTTTGGAAAATGACGCCGGCAGGAACCCTCTCTCCCTCCGGGTGGATGTCATATGACGTCCTCCGCTTTGAGGGGGGATATCTGAATGATGCCTGCAGCTAGAGGCATCGTTCAGATATCCTTGTTTAGAGCCGGCGATCCTGTGCACCATAAGAACGATCATAGCGGCGGTTCCGCCGCTTGATCGTTCTTATAGGCGGCGGGAGGGGACATCCCCCCCCTCCCACCGCCATCCGGTGCTTCTCCGGGCTCTCCCGTGCGATCGGGGACCCGGAGAGAATCGTCGGCGCCGGTGGTGGGTCACGTGACGAGTATAGAGATGACTGGTGACCAGATGGTCACCAGTCATCTCTGATCGTCGGAGGCCCGGGCACAATGTGATGACGTCACGCCCGGGTCCTCAAATGTAAACAAAGCCGCCATTGTGGCTGTAAGTATGAGATCAGTGAATTTTTTTTCACGATCTCATGCTTTCCAGCCTGGAGGAGAGATGTGGGGTCTTATTGGCCCCGCATCTCTCCATAAAGAGGACCTGTCACACGCATTCCTATTACAAGGGATGTTTACATTCCTTGTAATAGGAATAAAAGTGATAAAAAAAAAAAAGTGTAAAAAAAAAAAAAAAAGTATAAAAAATATTATATGTAACCGCCGTTCAAACCACATATGTAAGGTATCGCCGCGTGCGTTAGAGCACGTGCAACAATTCTAGCACTAGACCTCCTCTGAAAATGTTTACAGGTTACCAGGTTAGAGTTACAAAGTGTCGCCTATGGAGATTTTTAAGTACCGAAGTTTGGCGCCATTCCATGAGTGTGCGCAATTTTAAAGCGTGACATGTTAGGTATCTTTTTACTCGGCGTAACATAAGCTTTCATATTTTACAAAAAAATTGGGCTAACTTTACTGTTTTGTTATTTTTTAATTCATGAAACCATTTTTTCCCCAAAAAAGGCGTTTGAAAAATTATTGCGCAAATACCGTGCAAGATAAAAAGTTGCAACGACCGTCATTTTATTCCCTAGGGTGTCTGCTAAAAAAAACATATAATGTTTGGGGTTCTGAGTAATTTTCTAGCAAAAGAATGATGATTTGTACATGTAGGAGCGAAGTGCCAGAATAGGCCCGGTATGGAAGTGGTTAGGGAGCCTGTTAATGTAATTTTTTTTTTTTTTTTTTTGGGGGGGTGGACCTCCGCTTTAAATTGTTCATTGTGATGTGATTTTGTTGTCATTCCAAGCAATCCCTTACACACTTTATTATTACACTTCGGTGTAATAGTAATTAAACATTTCATTCAGAAGGCTTTAATGTAGAACTGATTTTATTTATGTTGCCATTTCCTCTTCTTTCTGGTGATTTTTCACTTTTTCTTTATATAGGCCAGAGCTGCTTACACAATCAAATACAGAACCAAACCGAGGAAATGTGGGAGGTAAATGTGGTAATGCTTGAAATGTATTGTATAAGTAGAGAGATCAGAGTGCTCATTTCCTACCCAGCTTGTCACTTTCCCGATAACTTGGTACTATTAATTGTATATTTTAATAAAATGCTATGAACACACTTTTTGTCTGCTTTCCTAGCTAAAGAAGACTGGAATATCAGAATTACTAAACTAAGGAAACAAGTCGAGGAGATATTTAACACAAAGTTTGGTAATCCCTGTATTCTATGTTTTTACTAGTTTCATTAAGTCATTATTGGTTTACAAAATAAAAAAAAAAGAATTGATGTCATTAGTGCCATTTTCTTATCTATACCACCTGTATTTATTGCGCAACTCCAATTTTTGGCAAATTATACTGTTATGGTAGGTGGTGAAACTGTTTTCTGGTTATTAATTGCCTAGTGTAAGTTTTTTGTGTTTGTGTATTGTTCACAAGGAAGTCTTAAAATTTTGTTTGTGGCCAAAGAGAACAGCAGATACAGCTGCCTGGGTTACCCACTGTGCTCACTAAAGTGCACAAAAACGTGTTCTTAAATTTAGGCATACCTCAGAAAAGTAAAAAAAATGTCTATGCCACGGTTCGTGATAAAAAGATTTATTTGTAAAATCAAAATCAAAGAATTCCAAGAATGGAAAGGGTTAAATTATGCCTGACAGACAACCAATGTTAAACATCATGCTTGATTTTGAACCTCAATCTCACCCAAACCTCGGCAGGCTGACTCAAGCATATCAAGGCCAGTGCTTGGGGCGACCAAAGGGTGTGTAGGCGCCAGATGTCGCACGGGCGTCCAGCCAATGGAAGGGATGACAGACCACTGGTTGAACCCGTAAGGGTCTTTGATGTGGAGAGGCCCCCAATGGACCTTGTAAGATGGTAATTTGTACAAAAGATAATGGTATGGTGCTAGGTGCTGCGGGAGCCAAAAGGATGTTTTGTGCCTTTTTTAAGACCTAATTGCCATGCCCCCGTAGTTCCTATTTAAACTTTTCAGGCTGTCCAAGTCACATGATTTGATAGTGTCAGGACTACAACCTGTTGACAGCTTTCCATCTGCTCTACCATCGCATCTGCGTTCCATGCCAAGCCTCGTTGTGATGAGTCGGTTCGGCATCGCTCTGTGTTGGTGACGTCACATCCAGGGCGCCACCCGACCACACCAGCTGCAACATCCGGCGGTTTGGAGTCCTATGTCCAGTCCATTGGGGGCCTCTGCACATCACTGACCCTTACAGGTTCAACCAACGGTCTGTCATGCCTTCCATTGGGTTGGGTGGATGTCCATGCAACATCTGGCACCATACACATTTTGGTTGGCCCCAGCACCGGGTTTGATATGCCCGAGTCAGCCTGCTGAGGTTAGCTACATTCATTCTCCATGGTCCCTCTCTATGTAGAAACATAGCCAGCCTCTTACTTGCTCCAAAGATGAACCAAGGGCTATGAAAAATGGATCATGAGATGTGTAGTGTGCATAGAGCAGTGCACATGGCTGCAACTAACATGCACTGCTTGGTCCAAACAAACTGAGCTGAGGGGAAAAAAAGAGGTTTCAGGAGCTCAAGGAGGACGTTATAAGAAGGAAGAAAAACACAGTAAGAAATAATTTAATAAAAAACTGATTTACATGGCCATTAATTAGTGGATATGTTTTGGTTATTATTTGAGAATAATGATATCATTTAGTATCCCTTTTAACTGCC
Organism: Rana muscosa; assembly: GCA_029206835.1. Lineage (NCBI taxonomy): Eukaryota > Metazoa > Chordata > Amphibia > Anura > Ranidae > Rana > Rana muscosa. The sequence goes on from CM055117.1 coordinate 621,967,476, forward strand.
TTCCCTCCTGTAGGTGAGTGTTCTACCAGTTTGTTTCACATTCTGGGAGAACATGAATTGGTGTTCAAGCAGCTGAGCACTGCAGTAGGCACAATTACCCGCAGGCCATCATGAAGGCAAACATTGCTCCAGGCAAGACACTGTCAGTCTTGTACAGACTTCATGTGTGTGCTCGCCATATTTTGCCACTGAAAACACTGTCTTCATTAGAAGGAATGGCCACACACCACTATAGAGCTGTAGAAGGCCCCTGTCAAACTTGTGTGACTTGGGAATGCAAAGTCGCATGACAAGTCGTACCCCATGATTTCCAATGAGTACATTCATATCTTCTGTGCGTCTTCAAGTCGCACCGACTTCAAAGTAGTCCCTGCACTACTTTGGTCCAACTTTGATGCGACTTGAGGTCCATAGACCTCAAGATTACACAGGCATTGCTTCAAGTCGCGTCAAAATTGCTAGAATTTCAAATGTCAAAAGAGCCTAAACTGTTTAGTCCATCTGATGGACTAAACAGTTTATATGGCTCTATGGTGGTGTGCGGCCATTCCTTCTAATGACTACCTGTGGGCCAAGCTGCTGTTAACAGCTGCTGGCATTCTACAAGAGAGTGGAAATCGTTCTGTGTGGTTCTTAGAAGATATGGTCACCATGGTCATCACTTTGAAACAGAGAATGTTTGCTACTATAGCTCATCCATTGCTCATTGAGCAGACAGATTTGCTTGGAATTCCTGTTACCTGTCCTAACTTTGGCAATAAAGACCTGAGCAGAGACTATGGGTTACTGCCCTGTGCGTATCAGATTTTCTTTCTGCATTGCCTAGTTTAGGATGTTGTTGTGGTCTTATTTTTTACTAGAATTCTCTTGTCCATTTTTGTTTTTTTAGCACAGGCACTGGGACTTCCTGAACCTGTAAAAGTCCCTTATCCAGTGTTTGAATCCAATCCAGAGGTGCTCTATGTGGAAGGATTGCCAGAGGGAATTCCATTCCGGAGTCCCACTTGGTTTGGGATTCCTCGACTGGAGAGGATTGTAAGAGGAAGTGCCAAAATCAAGTTCATTGTGAAAAAGTATGTACAAAGAGAATAGCTACCTTTTATACATAATTGTATGCTTCAGGGTAACACATAACAGAGCCCTGTAGTTGGTTACCTTTTTTTAAATCATAAAAAATCAAAGAATGCAGCGCTAATACATGAGAAATGGGAACTAAAGAATAGTCTAACCCAAAAACAGATATGCACTATGGTGTATAAAAAACAAAACAACACAATAAAGGTGACACAAAAAAGTCCTTGAAAATATGTCAAACCAAAAACAAATCCAGGTGAAAGAATTCATCAATAAAAAACATTCAACCAATATTAATAAAAAAATTCATATGTAACATATGTGTAAGAAAAAAAAAAAAATATATATATATATATATATATATATATATATATTAGTAAAAAATGGCACTTAAAGTGAAGAAAGGATCAATAAAAGATAAAGTCCGTGAAATTAAATCAATCCATAAATGATGGTGTAAATAAGTGACAATAGATCATCCAAAAATAAGCCAAGAGATTTCCAAGGAAAGTGGTAAAAGATAAACTTCTTCCCAAGAAAACTGTGATAGGTTCAGGTGTGACACCCAGGTGAATAGTGATCCTGCTTACCGGATGGCCGTGACTGTATAGAAACAGTCTCACCTAGCATAGGGAATAAGGCTTCCCCACAGCCTGGCGGTGGCTCCTCATCCGGTATACACTCAAATAGAGAAGAAAAAAAAGCCTCCATAGTGTATTATGTATTGACCAAATATTTATTAAAAGATGAGGATACAATGGAAGCATGATGAAAGGTAGTGCTACGGAACACAGGAACCGAGGAAAGGCTTAGAAAGACGCCGGATTGTTTTACCGCTATTCCGCTGTGCGGCTCATCGCTGCTTTTTGCTGACAACCATCTGAGATTTTGTAAGTGTGTTGAAAAAATTCCCACTGTATTTAAATAAAAGGGGCACATAAGTACCCTAGTTGTCAATTTTCCATGCCATGCCATTCCATACTTATTTTATTCACTGGTAGCTTTCTGTTTGACTACTCTGGGTTTCATTTAGCTTAACAATAGGTATCCAAGAATACGGCGTTCCACAATTTTTTTTTTTTATAATTGCCTACAGTATCTCACAAAAGTGAGTATACGCCTCACATTTTTTGTAAATATTTTATTAGCTCTTTTCATGTGACAACACTGAAGAAATTACACTTTGATACAACGTAAAGTAGTGAGTGTACAGCTTGTATAACAGTGTAAATTTACTGTCCCCTCTGAATAACTCAACACACAACCATTAATGTCTAAACCGCTGGCATCAAAAGTGAGTACATCAAATTGGGCCCAAAGTGTCAATATTTTGTGTGGCCACAATTATTTTCCAGCACTGCCTTACCCTCTTTGGCATGGCGTTCACCAGAGCTTCACAGGTTGCCACTGAAGTCCTCTTCCACCCCTCTATGACGACATCACAGAGCTGGTGGATGTTAGAGACCTTGCGCTCCTCCACCTTCCGTTTGAGGATGTCCCACAGATGCTCAATAGGGTTTAGGTCTGGAGACATGCTTGGCCAGTCCATCACCTTTGGCCTCAGCGTCTTTAGCAAGGTAGTGGTCATCTTGGAGGTGTGTTTGGGGTCGTTGTGTTGGAATACTGCCCTGCGGTCCAGTCTCTGAAGGGAGGGGATCATGTTCTGCTTCAGTATGTCACAGTACATGTTGGCATTCATGGTTCCCCTCAAACTGTAGCTCCCCAGTGCCAGCAGCACTCCTGCAGCCCAAGACCATGACGCTCCCACCACCATGCTTGACTGTAGGCAAGATACACTTGTCTTTGTACTCCTCACCTTGTTGCCACCACACACGCTTGACACCATCTGAACCAAATAAGTTTATCTTGGTCTCATCAGACCACAGCACATGGATTACTGGAACCATGTCCTTAGTCTGCTTGTCTTCAGCAAACTGTTTGCAGGCTTTCTTGTGTATCATCTTTAGAACAGGCTTCCTTCTGGGACGATGGCCATGCAGACCAATTTTGATGCAGTGTGTGGCATATGGTCTGAGCACTGACAGGCTGACCCCCCCCCCCCCACCCCTTCAACATCTGCGGCGATGCTGGTAGCACCCATATGTCTATGTCCCAAAGACAATCTCTGGATATGATGCTGAGCATGTGCACTCAATTTCTTTGGTCGACCATGGCGAGGCTTATTCTGAGTGGAACCTGTCCTGTTAAACTGCTGTTGCAGCCTCGTTTCAGGGTCTTGGCAATTTTTATGTAGAGCAACAATTCTTTTTTTCAGTTTCTCAGAGAGTTCTTTGCCATGAGGTGCCATGTTGAACTTCCAGTGACCAGTACGAGACAGTGATGCCTCGTACACACGACTGGTTTTCCCGGCAGGAAAACTGCCATGACAGTTTTTCGCCAGGAAAAACGGGCGTGTGTATGCTCAATCGCAGTTTTCCCGGCAGGAAAACTGCGGGGAAAAAAAGAACTTGTTCTCTATTTTCCCGTCAGGCAAAAATCCTGCCGAGAAAACCGGTCGTCTGTATGCTTTCTCGAGGGGAAAAAACTGTGCATGCTCGTAAACAATTAGACGCATGCGCGGAAGCATAGAACGTCGTTTTGTCGGCCCGTCGTAGTCTTTGACGTCACCGCGTTCTTGACATTCAAAAGTTCGGCGGTCTTTTGTGTGACTGTGTGTATGCAAGGCAGGCTTGACAGGAATTCCGTTAGGAAAAACTTCGTTTTTTTTTCCTGCCGGGGAAAAATGGTCGTGTACAAGGCATGAGAGCGATGACACCAAATTTATTTTATTTTTTTATTGGAAAACCAACTTTATTAAGTATATGCATGGTACATAAATCGATATAAGCCAACGTGACCAAAACAATAGTACATACATGAACACATTGAATCATCTGTGTGACATAAGGTTAAATACTCAATAAGAGTAGAGCCGGTACACAATAAAGAAGAAAAAGAGAAAAGAAAATAAATAAATAAAATAAACGGAAGGGGGGGGAGTGAGGAATAAACATGTCCAGTACACGTTTTACCATCCGCCAACCAGCTGTCCCAGACCTTCTCATACTTTAGCGGACACCCTCTATGTACATAAATCGGTTTCTTATATAAAAGAGTGTCGTTAACCGTTTTTTTCCAGCACTGGATTGTAGGGGGCAGGGCCTGCATCCAATAAACTAAACTGTAACTAAAGATGAGCTCCGGGGTGTTCGCAAACCCCACGTGCAGAGTCCTCCAGGAAGTCGGCATTGCGCTGCTTTAATCACAGGCAGTGAGACAGTGTCCCGATGCGTGGCTGCAGAGATAGGCAGTGAGACATTTCCCGATTAGCGCATTGCAGTGTCGACTTCCTGGCGGCCTCTGCACGTGGGGTTTGCGAACACGCCGGAGCTCATCCTTAGTTACAAGGTCTCAAGTGTGAATGGGGAGCAGGTGTGTTAAATTTGGTGTCATCGCTCTCACTCTCTCATCCCTTACTTGTAACACTAACGAGTCACATGACACCAGGGAGAGAAAAGGGCTAATTGGGCCCAATTTGGACATTTTCACTTAGGGGTTTACTCACTTTTGTTGCCAGCGGTTTCGACATTAATGGCTGTGTGTTATTTTGAGGGGACAGCAAATTTACACTGTTATACAAGCTGTGCACTCACTACTTTACATTGTAGCAAAGTGTAATTTCATCAGTGTTGTCACATGAAAAGATATAGTAAAATATTTACAAAAATGTAAGGGGTGTACTCACTTTTGTGAGATACTGTACGTTGTGACATATACACCCATAGTGATTCTATTTTTGGATATTTATATGGTGAAATTCCAAAGGTACCCTTCTTTTTTGTTTTTGTTTTTGTTTGTAGTCTTCCTCGCGACATCCGGTTGCAGCCGCCTAGGCGACTACTACATCATCATCATCATCATCCTGGCCCATTGACTCCTGGGATATCTATCTAATTGATCCCAGAAGTATCCGGCATCTAATCTAATCTAATGGAAGTGACGCAATCTGCACTATTTCCTCCATCGCTCCTTTCCCCGACCACTTTTGCCTTCCCCTCTGAGTTCTCTGTTAATTGACAGGTTGCCATAACAATGAAGCAGAAACTTCTGAGGCCATTGCTATGGCAACCTGTAATCCAGAAAGTGCACTGCGCAGTGTCAATTACTGCACAGGCACCAGAAAGGGAGGTGCATGCTGGGTAGCCAGCTGCACGGAATCCCAGAAATACACTTGAGTGGGCTTTAGATGTCCACATCTTCAATAGCCGCTGCCTGCCTGCCGGATCGTGTAAGAAATTACAGATTTAAAAGAAAAAAGTATGAGGACTGTTTAAAACAATATCCAAATTACTGTATATAGTACGGAGGTGCTTTTATTAAAAGAAATGCTTAGAAGGTTGGAGCTTCACTCTAAGTTTTTAATTACATAAAAACCCTTTTAGGCCTCGTTTCCACGGGCTCTCCTGTTGAGTCCACTGCTTGCAGAGGCGTTTGCCGAAACAGTCAATTTAAATGAATAGGAAGCTGCAGATTGAATCTTTATAAAGTATTTGGACCGCTGCACTGCCTGTATGCGTGTTGAGCTGTTCAGCTAAGTTAGGGCTATCTGATCCAACTCTTGGGAAGCATATGATTGGGCTCAGAAATATTTGCCAGGCAACCAATTAAAAACTCATTGTAGCTGGAATAAAAGGTTGCATGACATAACAAAAGGCGTATAATAATGTTTCTTTCTTCCCTATACAGAACTCAGCTTGTAGCACCCCATATACCTGCTGAACTTGCTAGTAAAATTAATGTTGAAGGTAAGAAAATTTTTCAGGTTTCAGCCTTTGCAAATATTTCTGCCCAACAGTGTTAATTTTGGCAGCAAATTTTGATTTAGTTTGTCTTGGTCTTTTGACTAAAATGCCATTTTAGTTTTAGTCCTATTTTAGTCTTCTGTAAGTGTTTTAGTCGACTAAATCTCCAGTACATTTAACATTTTAGTTGACTAAAATCTCCAGTACATTTTAGTAGACTAAAATTATTTTAGTCTTTAAAATCTAATGGGTGTAGTTAAATTGTAAGAGAAGTATGGGTTTGGGGGTTTTTCCATAATCGTACTTACCTGGGTGGATGCAGCATCGGTCCGAAGCTGCATCTGTCCCCCGGCGCCTTTACACTGAGAACCGAGCGATCAAACATCACCGATGGCTCTGTTGTCACAGCTCCCCGAACAGAGTTGCTGATTGTCAATCAGCAGCTCTCCGCTCTGCTCCCTCCTCGCTCACTAGTGTGCTGAGCTGTGGAGGGGTGGGGAGCGGCCGTCTCATCGGCTCACTGAGAGGCTGAGATGGGTGTCAGTCCAGGCACCTGGCAGATCCATCCCATTGAATATAACGGTGTACAATAAGAAATAAACTCCCCTCTTCTTCCCTTATACACTCCACTGCGCTTCGGGAGCGAGTCTGCTCAATTCAGACTAAAAACACCCTATCAGCTGCTACTTTACAAACAATATATAGTGAAAAAGCGATTTTGAATAACCAAAAATAGTAGCGCTCTGTGTATCACAACACAAATCTAAAAATTAAATATATATATATATATATATATATATATATATATATATATATATATATATACCCTGTAAAGAAATATACATATAAATAGAAAGTTGCAAACATATACTCTGTGAAAAAATATATGTGCATAAAGTAAGTTGTAATTAATTAGTGTCCATAGCGTTCGAACAGTGTTTTCAAAACAATTACTGTGAAATGTTATTTAAAAAAAGGTCCATAAGTGAAAAAAAGTGTTCCAAATATTGTGACTCCAAATAAAGAATATATGATGTCTTCCTGTGTTCTCTTGAAAAAACCTTCACCACACCAAAGTGATTAGTGATTCCATTCCCTAAGGACTTGCACTCACCAATAGGATATGCCTTGCACTCTCATGCTCGGCCTTACAGCTTAATCACCCCTCAGGGTATCAAAGATAGATCCAAACAATGTTATTAGGTCAGTCAAGTCTCCCACATGAAAAAACAAAATGTCTCCAATAGTGAAGTACATCAAAACTTTTATTAAATAACACAGCACAAGTAACCTTGAATGGTTTCACTCACATCTAGCAGATCAAAGTCAGGCACTTCAGTAAAAAATCACTTCAAACGCCAGGCAGGCATATGACAGGCAGCTGCGATGTATTGCGGTCTCGGCGGACCAACCAACTAAATGTGTCTCGCCCTCCTTCACGTATGCCCGCCTCTCCACTCCAATCGAAAACACGTAGACTCCCGCCCAAACACCGGACTGTATATTCGATGAGTGGTCGAAAATCTGAACGCCACACACCTAAAAAGCGCTGTGTAGCTTCTCCCAGACTAGTTTCGTCGCACAGGACTTCTTCCAGTGGGATTGGCTACACGGACTAGCACCTCCCCCTTTATACTCCGTATGTGATAGGACACGGACGTGTTTCATACTGCGCAAATGCGCGCCTGCCATCCCCATAACTGCAATACATCGGGCATGACCCCTTCTGCAGCAGACATAGGAAACACAGAAAATATTGCCAGAAATACAATCTGCATCTAATCTCAGCAGGTTCACTGCAGGTTCATTCAGATCAGAAACCTAAATGCCATACATTAAAATTTACCATTGAATTGTATAAACATCACAACTTATGCAATTATAAAGTTATTATCCACAAGAAGCATTATGAACTTGTAAAAAAGGATAATTAACCACTTAAGCCCCGGACCATTTTGTAGCTAAAGGACCAGAGGTGATTTCAGAATTTTGCACTGCGCCGCTTTAACTGTAAATTGTGCGGACATGCAATGTTGTACCCAAACGAAATTTGCGTCCTTTTCTTCCCACAAATAGAGCTTTCTTTTAATGGTATTTGATTGCCTCTGCGATTTTTATTTTTTGCGATATAAACGGAAAAAGACCGAAAATTTTGAAAAAAAATGATATTTTCTACTTTTTGCTATAAGAAAAATCAAATAAACTCAATTTTAGTCATACATTTAGGCCAAAATGTATTCGGCCACATGTCTTTAGTAAAAAAAATGTCAATAAGCGTATATTTATTGGTTTGCGCAAAAGTTATAGCGTTTACAAACTAGGGTACATTTTCTGGAATTTACACAGCTTTAAATTTATGACTGCCTAGCTCATTTCTTGAGGTGCTAAAATGGCAGGGCAGTACAAAACCCCCCCAAATGACCCCATTTTAGAAAGTAGACACCTCAAGGAAATTGCTGAGAGGCATGTTGAGCCCATTGAATATTTTTTTTTTTGTCCCAAGTGATTGAATAATGACAAAAAAAAATAAAAAATTACGAAAAGTTGTCACTAAATGATATATTGCTCACACATGCCATGGTTATATGTGGAATTGCACCCCAAAATACATTCTGCTGCTTCTCCTGAGTACGGGGATACCACATGTGTGGGACTTTTTAGGAGCCTAGCCGCGTACGGGACCCCGAAAACCAATCACCGCCTTCAGGATTTCTAGGCACAAATTTTTGATTTCACTCCTCACTACCTATCACAGTTTCCAAGGCCATAAAATGCCAAAATAGCACAAACCCCCCCCCAAATGACCCCATTTTGGAAAGTAGACACCCCAAGCTGTTTGCTGAGAGGCATGGTGAGTATTTTACAGCTCTCATTTGTTTTTGAAAATGAAGAAAGAAATTTTTTTTTTTCTTTTTTTTTTTCAATTTTCAAAACTTTGTGACAAAAAGCGAGATCTGCAAAATACTCACAATACCTCTCAGCAAATAGCTTGGGGTGTCTACTTTCCAAAATGGGGTCATTTGGGGGGGGGTTTTGTGCCATCTGGGCATTCCATGGCCTCCGAAACTGTGATGGGCAGTGAGAAGTGAAATCAAAAATTTACACCCTTGGAAAGCCTGAAGGCGGTGATTGGTTTTTGGGGTCCCGTACGCGGCTAGGCTCCCAAAAAGTCTCACACATGTGGTATCCCCGTACTCAGGAGAAGCAACAGAATGTATTTTGGGGTGTAATTCCACATATGCCCATGGCATGTTTGAGCAATATATCATTTAGTGACAACTTTGTGCAAAAAAAAAAAAAAAATTGTCTTTTTTCCGCAACTTGTGTCAACATATAAAATATTCCATGGACTCGACATGCCTCTCAGTATATAGCTTGGGGTGTCTACTTTCCAAAATGGGGTCATTTGGGGGGGTTTTGAACTGTTCTGGCATTTTATACACAACATTAGGAAGCTTACATCCACTCTTCTAACCACTTGAAGACAAAGCCCTTTTTGACACTTTTTGTTTACATGAAAACATTTTTTTTTTTTGCAAGAAAATTATGTTGAACCCCCAAACATTATATATATTTTTAAAGCAAAGGCCCTACAGAATAAAATGGTGGGTGTTGCATTTTTTTTTTCTACACAGTATTTGCGCAGCGATTTTTCAAACGCATTTTTTGGGGAAAAAATACACTTTTTTTAATTTTAATGCACTAAAACACACTATATTGCCCAAATGTTTGATGAAATAAAAAAGATGATCTTAGGCCGAGTACATAGATACCAAACACGACATGCTTTAAAATTTCGCACAAACGCGGATTGGCGACAAACTACATACATTTTTAAAAGCCTTTAAAAGCCTTTACAGGTTACCCCGTTAGATTTACAGAGGAGGTCTACTGCTAAAATTACTGCCCTCGATCTGACCTTTGCGGTGATACCTCACATGCATGGTGCAATTGCTGTTTACATATGACGCCAGACCGACGCTTGTGTTCGCCATTGGGCAAGAGCAGGGCAGGACAGGGGTGCTTTTTTTTTTTTTTTTTTTTTTTTTTATTAATTTTGCTTTTTTATTTTATTTTTAAACTGTTGCTTCCATATTTTTTATTTATTTTTTTTATCATTTTTATTGTTATCTCAGGGAATGTAAATATCCCCTATGATAGCTATAGGTAATGACAGGTACTCCTTTTTTGAAAAAACTGGGGTCTATTGGACCCTAGATCTTTCCTCTGCCCTCAAAGCATCTGACCACACCAAGATCGGTGTGATAAAATGCTTTCCCAATTTCCCAATGGCGCTTTTTATATCCGGGGGGGGGTCATTCCCTCCCACTGCTTGTAAAAGCAGTCCAGAGGCTAATTAGCCACTAGGATTGCTTTTACATGAAAGCCGGCCGCTGGCTGAAAAGAATGATACCAAGATGATACCTAAACCCGCAGGCATCATTCTGGTATAAACATTCAAAGTCCAGCAACATACCAGTACGTTGCTGGTCCTTGTTGGACATGTATTGTAATCTTTTTTTTCATGCAGCCTGTTGGCTGAACGAAAAAAAAAGATTGATCAGTGGGTATGCCCACCATTAGAATACCGCCCTTCATCCACCCACTTCTAATGATGGGCATACATGCACCATTTATATATGCCGAAGCATGGGGGCATCTTCCCGCAAAAGTTATGCCGCGTACACATGGTCAGACTTTTCCACGGGCAAGCCTCCGTCGGAATTTCGACCGTAAGTATGCGGCATTAGGAGCAAAATCGCTCTCCTCCGCCCCTGCTGCCCCAATGCTTCGGCATATATGCTTTTTTTTTTTTTTTTAACTGTGGTGGCGAAATCACCTCCTACAGCACTGGAGTCGCAGGGATCAGGCCTGTCTCTGCGAACGCTGCAGTTATGTGTGTTGTGTTTTGCAAGTGACAGTGATCGATCAATACTGCACTTGGGTGGCCTGGGCTGGATGGAGGGGCAAAACGCAGGTGCTAGCAGGTATCTGGGCTGATTCCGCTAACACTGCGTTTTTGGGAACCCTAAACTGCTGGGGACGCTAGTATAGATCTGATCAGATCAGATATTGATCTGTTCAGATACTATACCACTAAGGGGGTGTATGCTTCACGCGTGGGTGTTAGCGTTACTGGCACTAACCTGACGCTGCCTGGGGTGTGACGCAGACCCTCTCTGACGCTAAAACCTAATTGATATCACCCGCCGGGCGATCAGGGGGTTAAACCTTTATTGGGTTATATACGGCGGGTGCCCTGACACTATAAAAAGCAAACTAACTAACCAGCGTCACCCGTAACACTTATATGGTGATCACTGGTGAAAGGGTTAACTAGAGGCAATCAGGGGGTTAAAACCTTTATTAGGTAATATATAGGAGTACCTGACGCTATATAAAAACCTGACGGCGAACCTAAAAAAAAATGACTGGCTACCGATCTGCATCACCGACACTAAGACGACGATCATAAAAACGATCGCTTAGCGACAGTGGTTATAGGGGGTGAAAGGGTTACCTGGGGGGCGATCAGGGGGTTAAACCTTTATTAGATAATATATGGGGGTACCTGATGCTATAAAAACCTGCGGCGAACCTAAAAAAAATTACTGGCTACCGATCTGCATCACCGACGCTAAGACAGCGATCAGAAAAATGATCGCTTAGTGACGGCGGTGCTAGGGGGTGAAAGGGTTACCTGGGGGGTGATCAAGGGGGTTAAACCTTTATTAGGTAATATATGGGGGTACCCGACGCTATAAAAACCTGCGGCGAACCTAAAAAAAATTACTGGCTACCGATCAGCATCGCCGACGCTAAAACATCGATCAGAAAAATTATCGCTTAGTGACCGTGGTGATAGGGGGTGAAAGGGTTACCTGGGCGGCGATCAAGGGGGTTAAACCTTTATTAGGTAATATATGGGGGTACCCGACGCTAAAAAAACCTGCGGCGGAGCTAAAAAAAATTACTGGCTACCGATCAGCATCACCGACGCTAAGACATCGATCAGAAAAATGATCGCATAGCGACGGCGGTGCTAGGGGGTGAAAGGGTTATCTGGGGGGTGATCAGGGGGTTAAACCTTTATTAGGGGGGGTTAGGGGGCTACACTGGACCTAAAACTAAATGTACTGACACTTTTACAGTCACAAATGTCACTGATTGCAGTGATCAGTAAATAAATGGTCACTGCAATCAGTGACACTGTGACTGGGGGGTGATCTGGGGGTGTCTGGGGGGGCGATTTATGTACCTATGTGTCCTGGTGTCAGTGTAGTGTTGTGTGCACTGACCTGCATCTTCTCCTGTACGGCGCTCGGTATATGTGAGCGCCGCAGGAGAGATGACATCACTTCCTCCAGCCTGTGTAAACAAGTACACAGGCAGGGGAAGCTCTCATTCGCCGGGAGCGATCGAGAGGGGGTGGCCGGAATCGAACGGCCGTCCCCTCATGCCGGATCGCTCCCGAAGGTAAAACGACCGCTCACTGTAAAGAAGGGGGGTCCGATCGGACCCCCCAACTATACAAAGGCAATCACGTACATATACGTGATTCTGCCTGTCGGTGCCATTCTGCCGACGTATATTTACAGTGGGCGGTCGTTAAGTGGTTAACCAAATATATTAAAAATTGGTCAAAATATTTAAATATTCAGAAAATTATAGAGATAACCGATAAGTAGTTAGGTCAAGGAAAAATATATATATTACAACCCTATAATATAGTACAAGGTTCCTATAGAAATTATCTTTCAAATAAATATTATAAAATCTCTTTAAAAATCAAATAAAGAAAGGGATGTGCTATGTGCACACATGCATAATATGCACACACACATATAAATTAATAATTTTCCAAAAATTTCCCAAAAAAATCTCTTTAAAAATTACTAATAAAACAGTTCAAATCGAGTTCGATGTTCAACCCCCTCGGGTGGAGACTCTTCAGGAGAAATATCCATTTAGTTTCTCTCTGTGAGAGATCTCTGACTCGATTCGAACCTCTCCAAGCTGAATGTGTGCAATCACTCCCACAAAATTGTAGGAGAGTAGGATCCTGGCTGTGTTTCTCTTTAAAATGTAGGGAAACACTATGATACTGGAAACCGTTCCTAGTGTTAGCTAAGTGTTCCAATATTCGTACTCGTAAGAGACGTTTCGTTCTCCCCACATAGTATAACCCACATGGGCACCATAATAGATAAACCACAAAGGATGAATTACATGTAATAAATTGTTCAATTTCAAAAATGTCACCCTCTTTATTTGTAAAGCTGGTGGTTCCTCTGTTGTCAGTTTTAACTGTTCTACAACAGATACATTTACGACAAGAATAAAATCCTTTGAAGTTTTTATTCAAATTTTGGCGAATGGGCGGGTCCAGAATTTTCTGCACCACCCGATCCCCAAAATTAGGTGCCCTCCTATAAATTAATTTAGGACTTTCCGACAAAATTTTGCATAGGTGTCTGTCTCTACACACAATATGCCAGTATTTACGAAAGATCTCTATTTCTTTATATTGATAATGAAAATCGGATATAAATCCCAACTGATATGTCTTATTGGTGCTTCCATCCTCTTTCTTTCTCAAACATTGTTCCCTTGGAATTTGTGCTACTTTACGAATAGTGTTCTTAATTGTCTCTTCCTTATATCCTTTCTGTAGAAACTTGTTACCAAGGATATTGGCCTGCATATAAAAGTCAGTTGTTGTGCAATTCCGACGAATCCTTAGCATTTGTCCTTTCGGAATGTTTCTAATCCAAGCTGGATGATGTTCACTTCCGACTGACAAATAGCTATTACGATCAGTAGGCTTAAAATAAGCCTTTGTACTGATCGTGGTGTCAGATTTCATAATGGTTAAATCCAGGAAATTAACTTCTTCCTCACTGATAACATGATCCAGAACTATGTTATTGGTATTATGAATCAGATGTGTTATAAATTCCTCAACTGATTGTCTGTCTGGATTCTTCCCAAACAAACAGGAGGTCATCTATAAATCTCCGGTACAGTTTAAGGTCCGGTCTACACACATTAAAGACATGTCTGTCCTCCCATTACGCCATGAATAAGTTGGCGAGGCTAGGGGCAAACTTTGCTCCCATAGCCACGCCAACCTGTTGGGGAAAAAAACAGATCATGATACCAGAAATAATTATGGGCCATACAGAAGTCCAAAACCTTGCCCAAAAAACATTTTTGTAAATGGGGTATATCATCCCGTTTACATAACGCCCAATTAAGCGCCAATAGGGTGTCATCATGTTGTATGATGGTATACAACGAGCTCACGTCAGCCGTCACCAAAAAGGTGTTGACGGCTGGTTTTAGCTCCACCCCCTCCAGTAATCGCAAAAGATCAATAGTATCTTTCAGGTAGGCTTTCGTTGTTTTAACACTTGGTTGGAGAAACGGATCAAGATATTCTCCTAATCTCGCAGTGATCGAGCATATCCCGTTTTACAATCGGGCGTGCTGGAGGGTTCTCCACATTCTTGTGGATTTTGGGCAAAGTATAAATCACCGGTATTCTGCAAGAGCTTGGATTAAGATATTGGTTTTCCTTTCCATTAATCGCACCCTTTTTGAATCCCCATTCAACCAACAGATTAAGTTGATTTTTATATGCGTCCGTTGGGTCCTGAGGTAATTTTCTATATGTAGTTTGATCATTTAAAAGTTCCATTAATTGGTTGTGATAAAAGGATTTCTCCATTAGCACCACACCTCCTCCTTTATCCGCTGGTCGGATAATAATTCCCTTTCTTTCCTCCAGGGACTTGATACCCTCTTGGATATATACAGGGTTAATTTGTTTTTTGTTTTTTACTGGGAGTTCCTCAATGTCTTTTAACACCATATTCTTAAATACCTCAACAAAAAGGTTGCTTGTATTTTGGGGATTAAAAACTGACTTATTTCGCAGGCCACTATCAATATATGTTGAAACTTGATTTGTTTTCTTGGATGGATCACTGGGATGACTCAAAAAATATTTTTTCATATTGAGTGTGCGAATTAATTTGTGTATCGATGTATACATCAAATTTGTTCATTCTTTTTTTTGGGGGCACACTTGAGTCCCAAATTTAAGAATTTTTTCTCGTTATCACTTAATATCGTTTTACTGAGATTGTAGATTCCTGTTTTTAATTGGCCCTCCTTTTTCTGGGATTGAATTTGTTTCCCTGCCCTACAACCTCTCCTTCTCGTCGTAGTGGTGGCATATTCCTGTTGGGGTACTGGGATCCGGGATTCCTCCCCCCCCTCCTGTTGTTCCCCGACAGGGGGTAATGGTAGGGTATTCCGTTTCCCCTCTCCCCCCCCCCCCCCTCCACGTTGATCTAAAAAAGACTGCTGGTAACCACCATTTCTACCATAGTCCTCATAATCAAGTATTTGGTATCTGTTCTGAACTGGAACTTGATACCTACTATCCACATATTGATATGGGGGTGGTGGATTCCACTGTTGGTATTCCATCTGCATATACGGGATGAAATCACCTCCCCTATTATATTGGATGTATCCCTGGGTTCTGGGGATAACTTCATGCTGACTATTAGCATAATGGCTCGCCCCCCTGATCCCTAGTTCCACTCTTCATATTGCCTTTAGGGGTATTAGAAACATTCCCTTTGGAGGAATTGTTCTTTCCCTTGGTGTTCTGTGGTTTATCATTCCTTATTTGAGCTATTCTGGTGGTTACCTGCTCAGTGGGGGTCTCCCTATTATTGGAGCTTAAACTACCAACCCCACTCGTTCCCATATCATTGTTAACATTAGTAGTGTCACTAGTGTTATTAGCAATCACATTCTGCCATAGATATATGTTATTACTTTTAAAATCATTCAAATCTCTAGTGAACTTGAGCTTCTTCTGTATGTCTCTATCTAATTTTTCTAATTTTTTCCGCATGTTAATATTTGAATCTTTAACCTGATTGGATTCACTGTGAGGGGCCAATAGTGTCTGTAAAGCCATAATCTTCTCATTCAGTATATCCAATTTAATACGTTTCCTTCTTAGAACCAGTCCCTGCAATTCCTTTCCTGATCTGCTGAAGAACTCCAACCACTCGTCCATGTATTTGGACTCAGTTAGACCATCCTGGGGGGACACCTCCCATCTCAAACTCCTGAAGATAAGCCCCTCCTTCTGGTAGTGTTCAAACGTGAAGATGTCCCACCAGGTCTTAACCTGTTTTTCCAAAAGAGACTCAAGTGTTTTAAAGAGCCTGTAATATCCTCCTCGCATTCTGTCATTTCCTGATTAGACGAAAAAACACATTTAGGATCCATCTGTCTGTTAGATAGAAAATTGATGGCTTCCATAGCTGCACGTGGTAAAAATAAATGAATGAATATAACGGTGTACAATAAGAAATCTGGATGACGCGGTGCCTGGACTGATTTCTGTGATGTCAGCAGAAAATGGGTCACAGGAGTGCAAAACTGACTGCACTCCTGTGATCCATAGGAGAAGCCCAGCCAAAAACAAGCTTTGGCTGGACTTCTAATAAGCATTTCTCTACAATTTCCAAACTCATATACTGCTGGAGTGAAATTTTTTAATATGTTATTATTTATGGTATTAAGGTTTGAACATGCACTACAGACCAGTGTTAATTTTGACGTCCAATTTAAATTTAGTTTTAGTCTTAAGCCCTGTACACACGATCGGATTTCCTATGGTTTTTAAACCGATGGATTTTTCCATCGGAAAACCGATGAAGCTGACTTCCATCAGTCTTGCCCACACACCATCAGTCAAAAAACCGACAGTTCCAAACGCGGTGACGTAAAACACTCCGATGAGCCGAGAAAAATTAAGTTCAGTGCTTCTGAGCATGCGTCGACTTGATTCTGAGCATGCGTGGGTTTTTTAACCGATGGACTTGACCATAGACGATCGGAATTTACCATCGATTTTTGATCCATCGGAAAATTTTAAAACAAGTTCTATTTTTTAAAACCGATGGAAAAAAGACCGATGGGTCCCATACACAATCGGTTTGTCTGATGAAAACAATCCATCGGACGGTTTTCATCGGTAAAACCGATCGTGTGTACAGGGCTTTACTCTCTTGACAAAAATTCCCTTTTAGTTTGTCGTATTTTAGTCATCTCAATTGTTTTAGTTTTAGTAGACTAAAATAGTAATTATTTAGTCGACAAAAATGTTTTTTATTGGAAATTAAACATTTTTTTTATTTTTTCTGTGTTTATCGCTCTCCTGTGGGCCCAAGTAAAAGTACATCATTCTGATTACTGTTCATAATGTTGTCACGATATGGAGCAAAGTTTGGTTCTAGATTTTCCTAATATAACTTGAAAACTATTGTTTTATAGCTGTTCAGAACTTGCCCGAAAAACAGGATCCAGGGGAGGGTACAGATGAAGGTAAGAAATAACATGGAGGAATCGTACTTAAACTATCAAATCTCAAATGTATGAAATATTTGATATCTGGCAATACTAGGACACTTATACGTTAACAAAACACCAGAAAATTCCCCTCCAAGTCACACTTTCTCTGACTTGCCAGTTCCATTGGGTACATATGCCCAAAACTAAGCAACTTCATGAGCTGAAAAATTAGAAGGATAGATGTATTGACCCATAACGGAGGAGGTCGTTTTTTAGTTTTTTTTTTTAATTAAGGTGCGCACATAGATTGCCACATGTATTTCTCATTTCACCATAATTAAAACCTAACAATTTTGACTGTACATGACTCCTTATAATATCTTTTAATAAATTACTATTCAAATTAAACTGTGAAGCACTGACTAGTTCTAGGAGAACAGCGTGAAGTAGTGGCCTTTTTTTCCCCCTAATCTTGCTCTCTATTCTTGCCAGAATGGGGACAACCCAGAGGCAATAAGGAGGGCATGTGACTTTTAAAATTGTAAACAGTACTTCATCTAAGAACTTTTCTGCACTTTATACAGTGGGTCACTATTTATACTGGGTGCTTTGTTCCCCTAAACCCCGAGATGTATGTGTTGACATTGCTGCCTTAGGGCTCATGAACATGTCTGCAAGGAGGCTGTTCAGCATCTAAAAGCGAACGGAACTTGGGTAAAATTCTTTCTAAAACCATTGTATAACTCTTATAAATAAGCAAAAGTCCACAATATATCAAAACCATTGTTTTTGATACATGCAGTTATCTGTGATCCAATTATTTGGCTTTGGTACTGTTGACCTACAGATTTCATCTCATATTTTTATGCTCTGGTCCAGCTTCTAGATCTTCTAAGATTTGGGCACCCTTAAATCAAGCTGGTTAGACCATCGTGATTTTGGAGATCTTCTAAAGATGTTTTTTTCAGGTGGATGGGCACGTTCTACACAACCATAAATGGTTTGTCAAAGAAATAAGAATTTCTTTGAGTAGACTTTAGACTTTAAAGAGGAGCTCCAGGCTCCTGCAGAAAAAAATAAGTCAGCAGCTACAAACACTGTAGCTGCTGACTTTTAATATTGGGGCACTTACCTGTCCAGGCATCCAACGGTGTCCTCACCTGAGCCGATTATTCAATCAGCTATCGGGTGCTGGCGCCGCCATCTTGATTAAGGGAAAATGTCAGTAAAGCAATGCGGTTTCAAAGCTGGCTTCTTACTGTGCATGAGCGAAGTGCGCTGCGCTTTGTGAATGGGCCGCAGTCTTCTAGGACCTGTGAAGTGTTCCAGAAGGCTGCAGGAGGGGGGAGGGGGGCAACTTCCGGCTCAGTGGCCACGGTAAATTGAATCAAAAGTTGGAGCGGGTACCTGCTTTCCCTGCCACCCCACCCCCAAAAGGTGCCAAATGTGGGAGCGGAGGAGGCAGATAGGCGGAGCTTCCCCTTTTTTGTCTTTTGTTCATTTGAAGACATGGCACACTTTTAGGCCATTACTCCTGTGCTGTGTCCTCCAATAAACACAGAAAATGTATCTTCAGTACAAAAAAATCCTATTTTCTTTATCGTACACCACGGGACACACAGCTTTTAATCATTACATAGTTGTATAGCTCACCAGAGGTGATTGGACACTGGCACACCCAATGAAGACAAGTTCCCCCTCTATATAACCCCTCCCATAAGGGAAGTATCTCTTTTTTTTTCGCCAGTGTCTAAGGTGTTGGTCGCGACGAAGGATAAGCTAAAGAAGAAGCTCTACTAAAAATCCCTCCGGGGATCAAAGAGCTACACAATCGGATCCATCCAAAAAGCTTAGTAAATACGCTAATATGGATGGTACCCGGGCCTCGCAGAAGACCGAGGTTTTGCCTGTAATGTCTCTCTTTTTTTAAGGCCTGGCCTCTGGGATCCAGTACTTTCGCTATACATAAAAATGCTCAAAAGTTTCTGGCAGAGTCTTTTACAAGGTGCAGGGAAGAGGTCTCCTTTAAGTAGGAACCCAGGCCCCTGAAGGTTGGCACAACATACCCGCCGAGATGGGTGAAGATTGGTACTGTCTGGTCTTCAGCAGTCCTGCGGTGGGGATAAGGTAAGCCAGAAAGATCCTAAGTTGAAAAAACTTTAAGGACTTTCTTCTGGGAGTAGTGCATGTCTTACCTGTGTCCGCCACTAGAGGGAGTAAAAAGCTGATGTTTTGCTTACCAGGAAACGAAAAGCTCAGTGTCGGCAGCTCCTCAGAGAGCACTTCCTCCCCTGCAGAGCTCTGCCGTGACCAGGGAAAAGTCTCTTGCATTTTGGGCTTGTTTTGGGAGTGCTCCTTCCTCTCTCCCCTTCCTGCCTCGGTGACCGCCATCTCCCCATGCATGCGTGGGGGCCCACTTTTGAAAGTTCACGGTTGAAAGGGGGGCGTGGTCACGCGAGCAGGCACGTGCGGCGTGCATGCCGCTCTACTGCGCATGTGCGGAGGGGGAGTCTTGAAAAGACCTGAGATGTCTGAAAGAACTCTGCAAACGGAGACACAGCAGCTTCAGGGACACGTAAGCTTCTCTGTGTGTTGGATACAGGCACCCTGGACGCCTACTCAGCATAAGGCTGTGCAAATAGTGGCATGTTATGTTTTATTGCTAAAACTAGCACAATACTGTATGCAATTTTTAGTACCTCTGCTTTTGGCATAGGACTATGTCTTCCCATAGGAAGAATTCAGGGACATCAAAGAGGGGCACTAAAGCATCGCCACCTTAATCGGGAGGTTCTGGCCATTCCTGCCTGGTCCCAGCCTCCTATAAGACCAGAAGCACCTGCACAGGATGAGCCATTGCCTTTATCTGGCATAGCAGCAGCTTTGAACAACTTAGAAGGGAGAATCGCAGCATCCTCACAAAAGGAGAAAAAACAGCAGGTCCCCTTCTGTTGTTCTAGATCCTCCTTCTGAAAAGTCTGATGAGGAGGATGAGGATGTTTCTCCATCAGGGGATAAGGATGAGGAGCAGTTGGATGGATCGGGGGTTTCAGAAGAACCTTTTTCTGCTTCCCAGGTTCTTAAACTGCAGGTGCAATGTTATGCTGAAGCAGTGCATTCTACATTTAAATTGCCCTCTTCTGGGTTAACTGAGTCGCCTGTTTCCTCCCTGGGTTCATTAAAATCCCCACAGGCCGCATGTTCCTTTCCAGTTCATCCTCTATTGGAGAATCTTATTTACACAGACTGACTACATGCAGACAAGCGTTTATCTCCTCCCCGGAAATTTGATGTTCTTTATCCTATGGAGGAAAATTTTACCAAGAAATGGAGGCTGCCTACAGTAGATGCGCCCATTTCTTGTGTGCATAAAAACCTTACTTGTCCTGTAGACAATGCTCAGGTATTTAAAGCGGAGGTTCACCCACATATTTAAGTTTGATATCAGCAGTCACTCTTTTCACGAAAATAAACAGAACACTAACCTTTTTTTTTTTTTCTCAGTAGTTTTCTTTATTTCTTTATTCTTTAGTCCTACTTCCGGGATTTCCTCCCGCGGGAGTAGGCGTGTCCTTTGCTGTGCTCTAATATCGCAATGGCTCCTGGGAGCAAATTGTCCTGCTTCCCAGGAGTAATATTGAACCTCCTTCCATTCAGATATCACGATAAGTGTATCGTCACGTGACTCGTCTAGCCGGTCACATGACGAGAGCAGGGCGGATCTAATTCCGATCTAATGAGAAGCATTCATCTCTACCCGGAAGAATATGCTTGTGGGCTTCAAGATGCCCACAAGCAAAATGGCAATAGCAGGAAGAGTTTTATAAACTCATTTTTTTGCGCAAAACGGACGGGGGGTGTTTTAAAGTGCCGGAGACGTGAGTACTTATAATGCTAACGTTTTTACATAGAATGCATATATATATAAAAAAAAAGTATGGACCGCAGAACCTCCGCTTTAAAGATCCTTCTGAAAAGAAACTAGAGTCTTTACTTTAATCTTCTTCTTATGGCTGGCGCCGTAACCCAACCTGCGGTGGCAGCGGTTGGTATGCTTCAGGTCTTAAAGGAACAGGTAAAGCAAGGGCTTAAGAATCTTCCCCTGGATCAGGTCAAATTATGGGAGAACCTGCCTAAGGCCTTATGTTTTACAGTGGATGCCATTAGAGATTTTATTCAGCAGGCATCCCACCTCAGGCTCCAGCTGGTGCATATGCGCAGAATTCTTTGGTCAGCTGAAACCCCATGTAAAAAACTTTTGGCCGGTTTCCCCTTTCATGGGGAACGACTCTTTTGGGGATGATCTGGATAAACATCCAGAAGATCTCAAGTGGTAAAACTACTCTTACCAGATAAGAGGAAAAATAAGTACCCTTGTTTTAAGCGTTCTCTCTCCCCGGTTCCCGGATCCTCTGCTTCCAAGCAGTGGTGACGGCATTCTCAGCCAGCCACAAGAACTAAGGCCCAGAATCAAGCCCAGGGTCACAAGAAGCTGTGGGGTCAAAAGACTAACAAGCAAAACCCCAAAGCCCCCTTGTGAAGGGACGCCCCCGCTTGGCCGAGTGGGGGGCGGCTTCGGCAATTTTCAGCGGCTTGGCAGACAGAGATCCAGGACAAGTGGGTAGTTTCCACAGTATCCCTAGGGTACAAACTGGAATTCCGAGAAATCCCACCTTATGGGTTCCAAAACTCAAACCTCTCCAAAGACCCATTAAAGAGAAAACCCTTCTTCCAAGCATTGGATCACTTGCTGTCTCAGGGGGTGATCATGGAAGTTCCTCTAATAGAGCAAGGTTCGGAGTTTTATTCAAACCTCTTTGTGGTTCTGAAACCAAATGGAGACGTCGGACCCATTCTGGATCTAAAGGCTCTGAATCGGTTTCTGAACATTCACCATTTCCGAATGGAGACTATTCGATTTGGTAGTCTCCACCCTACAAGGCGGAGAATTCTTGGCGTCAATCGACATCAGACGCATATCTACACGCGCCTATCCATCCCGCTCACCAAAAGTTCCCAAGGTTCGCAGTAGAACACCGCCGCTTCCAGTTTGTGGCTCTGCCTTTTGGCTACTGCACCTCGGGTATTTACAAAGGTTCTAGCCCCACTTTTGGCAAATTTAAGGGCACAGGGCATAGCGGTGATGGCTTATCTAGACGACCTACTCCTGGTAGAAAAGTCAGTAGCCCGATTAAATCAGTGTGCTCAGTACGGTAAGATACCTAGAGCATTTGGGCTGGATCCTAAACCTACAAAAATCCTCTCTACATCCCCTAAGAAGGGTGGAGTATTTGGGCATGGTCATAGACACAGCCCAAAGCAGAGTATTCCTTCCAGAGCCAAAGATCGAATCCCTAAAGGAACTGGTCCGTATGGTCAAGGCAAAGAAGAGACCATCCATTCGCCTTTGCATGAAGTTATTGGGGAAAATGGTGGCCTCCTTCGAGGCCGTTCTTTATGCCCAGTTTCATTCGAGACTGCTTCAAAACAGTATTCTGGCTGCCTGGAACAGGAGAATCCAAGCTCTATATTTACCAATGCACCTGTCTTCAATGGTGCGCCAAAGCTTCAGTTGGTGGTTAAACACCAAGAATTTACGTAACACGGAAAATACTTCCTCCCGGTCACCTGGAAGGTTGTGTCTACGGATGCCAGCCTTTCCGGCTGGGGAGCAATTCTGGAAGAGGCCTCGGCCCAAGGAACTTGGTCCAAGTTCGAAAGGAGCCTGCCCATCAACATATTGGAGATTCGGGTAGTGTATCTAGCCCTCAGAACCTGGACACGCAGGTTACAGGGTTACCCTGTTCGGCTCCAATCCGACAATGCTACTGCGGTAGCTTATATCAATCATCAAGGGGGCACCCAGAGTCGGGATGCTCAGAGAGAAGTGAACCAGATATTGGTATGGGAGGAAAGTCCTATTCCTTGTCTTTCTGCAATCTTCATTCCAGGGGTAGAAAATTGGCAAGCGGATTACCTGAGCCACCAGCAGCTGTTGCCAGGGGAATGGTCTCTCCACCCCGACATTTTTCAGGCTATTTGTCAGAAATGGGGGACCCCGGATGTAGACTTACTAGCCTCCAGGTTCAACAGGAAGTTGGACACCTTTTGTGTCGAGGATAAGAGCTCCTCAAGCCTTCGGAATGGATGCACTAATGATTCCCTGGGATCAGTTTTCACTGATCTATGCATTCCCTCCGATTCCGCTCTTACAGAGACTGATTTGCAAAATCAGGAAAGAGGGAATACCAGTACTCCTGGTGGCTCCGAATTGGCCCAGAAGGTCTTGGTACACCGAAATCATAAGGATGGCGGTGGGGAAACCTTGGATCCTTCCACTTCGCCAAGACCTGCTATCGCAAGGTCCAGTGTTCCCGAAATCTAAATTTGACGGTCTGGCTATTAAAACCTACATATTGAAGAAACGTGGGCTCTCGGGTGTGGTTCTCTCCACTCTCATTAATGCTAGAAAGCCGGCCTCCAGGCTCATCTACTACAGAATCTGGAAGGCATATGTTTCCTGGTGTGAATCCAGAGGGTGGAATCCTCGAAAGTATGTCATTCGTAGGATTCTGGCCTTCTGTCAATTGGGGGTAGATATGAAACTAGCCCTGAGTACCATTTAAGGGTCAAATCTCGGCTCTATCAATTTTCTTTCAGAGACCGCTGGCATCTCATTCCCTAGTTCTGGCATTCATTCAGGGGGTACTGAGGGTAAATCCGCCAATAAAACCTCCCTTGTGTCCCTGGGATTTGAATCTAGTTTTGTCGGTCTTGCAAAAGCAGCCCTTTGAACCTATTTGCCATATTCCGTTAATTCTTTTGAGTAGGAAATTGGCCTTTTTTGGTTGCTATCTCCTCTGCTAGGAGAGTTTCTGAATTAGCAGCTCTTTCTTGTAAAGAGCCTTATTTGGTTTGTCACAAAGTAAAAAAATGTGTTGCGTCCCCATCCAACTTTCCTTCCTAAGGTGGTGTCGACGTTTCATTTAAATCAAGATATTGTTTTTTACCTTCCTTTTTTCCACAGCCACAGTTGGCAGGGAAAAAATTATTGCACTCTCTGGATGTAGTTGGAGCAATACAAGTTTATCTGCAAGCAACTGCTCAGATACGTAAAACAGATGTTTTGTTTATTCTGCCAGAGGGTCCCAAAAAGGGCCAAGCGGCATCGAAATCAACCATTTCTAGGTGGATTCTACAAGTGATAGTTCAAGCTTATGGTTTAAAGAACAAAATTCCTCCTTTTCCTGTTAAAGCGCACTCGACCAGGGCAATAAGTGCTTCATGGGCAGTGCATCAGGCATCTATGGCTCAGATCTGTAAAGCTGCAACTTGGTCTTCAGTCCATACTTTTACCAAATTCTATCAAATAGATGTAAGAAGGCATGAGTAATTCCGCCTTCGGGTGTAGTGTGCTAAAGGCAGCAGTTTAGGGCCTCACGTCCGATGGCGGCCTGCTTGATCTGTGTCTCCCTCCCCTCATATTTAGCATTGCTCTGGGACGTCCCACTATGTAATGATTAAAGGCTCTGTGTCCCATGGTGTACAATAAAGAAAATAGGATTTCGTAATAACAGCTTACCTGTAAAATCCTTTTCTTGGAGTACACCACGGGACACAGAGGTCCCCCCCTTCTATGGGATCCTTAGTGCTTTGCTACAAAACTGAGGTACTTCCCTTATGGGAGGGGTCATTTAGAGGGGAACTTGTCTTCATTGGGTGTGCCAGTGTCCAATCACCTCTGGTGAGCTATACGACCCACTATGTAATGATTTAAAGGCTCTGTGTCCCGTGGTGTACTCCAAGAAAAGGATTTTACAGGTAAGCGGTTATTAAAAATCCTATTATCTGTTTTGTTCATTGAAAGACATAACACGGTGGTAATGATCTAAAGCTGAGCTGTGTCTTCCAATGAATGCAAAGAAAATTATTTTACAGAGAATACTTTCCATAAGAAAATGGGGAAACCTATGATGGTACATATATTGGTAATTAAAAATTAAAGCTAGGAGTTTAGATGGTGGACTCAGTTGCTCAAAGTTCTTTGATGCAAAGCAGCTCTGGTCCAGGGAACCCATGCCGGTTCCATTAAGCCTTATACACTCAGATTAATCTATGTAGTAGAATACATTTTCTGCAAAAAATACACACAAGAACGTGTGCGCTAAAAAAAAAAAAATAGTAATTAGTACTTGATCTACCCGAAAATGTAAAGTTGTTTTTTTTTTTACCTGATCCTGTTACCTAATTTACTTTGCATCTAGTTCATATTCTAGTTTGTTTTTGTTTTTTTTTTAAAGGAGACGTATGGCCAAATCTATTTTGGCTATACTTCTTCTATGGATAACAGTAGTGCAGTTAGTTCTGCACTCCTGTGACCCGTTTTCAGCCGACAGCGGGCTAAAGTCTGGATGCACCCAGATTTCTGGACCAGCAGCTGACTCTGCCTCTCAGCAAGCCACTGGTAGATTGAGCCAGCTGCTCCAACCACCTCCACCGCCCAGTGCTCCAGTCAGTCTTCTCAAAACAGAGGGGAGAACAGAGTGATCAGTGGTGTTTGATCGCTCAGTTCTCGGTGCAGAGTATGCAGGGGACAGAGGCAGCATCGGATTGATGCTGCATCCGTCTAGGTGAGTATAAAAGTGTTCTTACTCTTTCGTTCATGGATGGACACAGCTTCCTATTGACAAGTGGGTATTATCCTTCATTTAGGAGTGACTAGGCAGAAAAACTTGTAAAAAGTGTTGCATCACACCTTCTACAGTACCGCCCAGAGGGCGGACCCTCTGGGTATATCCCCTCTCTCTGCATCTCGCAGATCAGTTTTTTTCTGCCTAGCAAGGAGAAGGACATGGCTCCCTTCGGGCCCACTGGTCGGGAGTTTTTTTTTTTCTACGTTTGTTTTGTTTCCTGCAATCTTCGATCAAATGCCGACTGGGTGACAGGCTGGATCCTCGATCCTTGTAGTCCCCCCCCCCGTTTCGGCCATCGAGCGTGTGCCGACCCTACGTTCTGGGTTTTCCACGACATGCCTGTCGCGCTATGGGTGGCCGGTGAGCCTACGCTCCAGGGCTTGCATCGGACCGCTCAGCTTCGGCTGACCTTACGGCCGAGTCACAGTAGCCTGGCCGGTGAGCTCGCGCTCCGGGGCATGCAGACGATCGTTCCCTAGGGCTCAATCACAGCATGCCTGGCTGACAGTCGCCTCCGTGCGCGGATCATCTGTCCGGAATGTCTTCCAGCATGATCCACGCAGGAAAGGTAAGTAGCTCCCCTGCTTCGGCAGGGTGACTTGGCTAAACATTCCTGGAGAGATCAAGTAAGTGGTTGTGGCCCCTTTCTTCTCTCCCTGCCTTCCCTCCTCCCTAGGCTCTGAGCTAAGGTTACTGGGTGCTGGGGGTCACCTAGGGGGCTCCATCTGGAGCGGGGCTGCGCTGTAGCTGTCATTTAAAAAAAAAAAAATTCTGCTTACCTGTGTGTGCCTTTCTCCCTCCATGCTGTCGGTGGCCATTTTGTCGTGGTCCATGCCTGTTTGGCTTCTAGTGACTGTCCGGTGGCCATTTTCTTGTGGTTTGCGCCAATATGTATATATCACCGCTCGGCGGCCATTTTCTTGTGGCTCGTGCCCGCTTTGGCCTCTATCGACTGCTCGGCCGGCCATGTTTCCTATGATTCACGCCTGTATGTATATACCGCCGCTCGGCGGCCATCTTTTTGTGGCCCGCGGCCACTTTTGCCTCTGACGGCTCGGCGGCCATTTTCTTAGGGCCCACATTGTTTTCAATACGGCCGCTTGGTGGCCATTTTGCGGAAATCTCCGGCCTCTAGGGTGCAATTCACTGGCGCAAATCTCACACGGGGAAACACTTAAAAATCACACTGACACAGGCAGCGGTGGGATAACATCACAGGCGGAGCACACGGCAGCAATAGCGGTACCGTTTCAAGGGTGGTTAGTCCTCTGGGAGACCCTGCATCTTTGTATCAGCTAGGAGGGTGGCCTATTGATACCTTGCCTGGAGTCCCTGTGGGTGTCAGCGCTTGGGTCAGCATGGCGTCTGAAGCAGACGTTTTTTCCCCTGAAACACCTGACTTGGTAGCTGGTGCCCCTGATGTATCTGTGGACGCCATGTCGGAAATCCTAGAGGCTTTTGTTGCCAGGGTGGAAGCGGCACACGGGAACACGGGGGGTAGTAAACGCCCCCGTCCTCTGCAATCTTCCGCGGATAATTCTGATGCAGAACCAGGTCCAGCTATGGCCCATGGCCCGGATTCTGATGCATCAGAGACTGTAGACCATGACCGGACAGTGAGAATGACTCCAAGTCCAGGTCAATATGCGAAAAGGCTTTGGTATCTGACCTTATTACTGCAGTGCGGGATACGCTAAAATTGGAGAATGCTGCAGAAGCAGCAGAGACACCGGTCCCCTTTGGGTTCTGTAAACCGGCCCGCACTGCTAAGGTGTTTTGTGTCTTATTTTGATAAGCTCTTGTACAAGGAGTGGGAAAACCCACTAAGAGTTTTTACATCTCCAAAGAACTTTGCGGTGCGGTAACCCTTTGAGGAGAGTTTTCTGAAAAAATGGACCTCTCCCCCGATAGTGGACCCTCCGGTGTCCGGACTTAATAAAGCTACCACAATTCCAGTGGAAGGGGCTCCTATTTTCAAGGACCCTGTGGATAAGAAGGCTGAAGCACTCGCTCGCTACCTATACACAGTGGTAGGCTCAGCGGTGCGCCCGGCATTGGCTGGGGCCCTAGTGTCTCAGACACTTACTGAATGGGCAAAGTTACTACTCCAGGGGTTAAAGGAGCGAGAGGCTCCTCCTAATGAGGTAGCTTTGGCCGACCAGTTGGTACAGGGCCTTAAGTTTGTCTGCGCCTCAGACATGGATACTATCCCCTTGCTGTCTAGAGCATCTGTTTATGCGGTAGCATTATGCCGCCTGATCTGGCTAAAGGGCTGGTCTGCGGACCAGGCTTCCAAGAAGGCCCTGTTGGATCTGCCCTTTAAGGGCGACAGACTTTTTGGTGCCTCTCTGGATCACATCATCAAGGATGCCACAGGAGGTAAGAGCACATTGCTTCCTCAAACCAAGAAGGGTAAGGGGCCACGCCTGGGGCAAGGGCCCTTCTTTACTGCACACAAGCGTTTTTTTTGTCCGCCCAGGGCAACAGGGAAAATCCCCCAGGCCGACAAAGCGCCTGCTCAAGGACAAAAATGTCCTTGGTCCCGCAAACCCAACAAGCCTGCGGACAAATCTGCATCAGCATGAAGGTCCGCCCCCACCCAGCTCTCGGGTGGGTGGGACGTCTTCGCGAATTCTCTACTGAGTGGACATCTCTGATCTCCGACCGGTGGGTTTGCAAAGTGATCTCCTCAGGCTACAATATAGTTTCTCTCTTGTCCACCGTACAGATTCTTTCCTTCCAACCTCCAGCTACAGCCGACCCATCGGGAGGCCCTGTATGGGGCAGTCCAGGGTCTGCTGGAACGCAGGGTGGTCATTCCAGAGCAGGAACGATTTCAGGGTTTTTACTCGAATCTGTTCATAGTGCCAAAGAAGGATGGGGTTGGTCCAATCTTGGATCTCAGGGCCTTTAATTGCTTTGTGACAGTACAAAGATTCCGGATGGAGTCGGTTCGATCTGTAGTTACTGCTCTCCATCCAGGGGACTTTCTGGCATCCTTGGACATCAAGGACGCATACCTACATGTTCCCATATACTCCAGACACCAGAGGTTTCTGCGATTCGCAATCGGGGAGGACCACTATCAGTTTGAGGCCCTCCAGTTTGGCCTGGCTTCGGCACCCAGGACGTTCACCAAGGTGCTCGCCCCAATTCTGGCACTTATAAGACAGCGGGGCATCGCTATCGTGGGCTACTTGGACGACCTTCTTCTGAGGGCCGCTTCAAGCTCAGAATTGGAGGTAAGCGTGTCCATAACCCAGAGGCGTTGCTATGGGGGTGCGGGGGGTGCGGGCCGCACCCGGGTGACACCCGCCAGAGGGGTGACACCGGGGCCGCCGCTACACACAGTTGTTACTTGCAGAGCGTTGCTAGTGTGCCTGCCGCGCTCCTGCATCGAGCCGGCACAAGTTTTTCAGTCACTTCCCTGTCAGGCAGTTCCGGCTGACATGACATCATGATCTATAGGCAGAGAAGCGCGGCGCGGGAATGAACAACAGTCAGCGCCGCGGTAGGAAGAAAGGACTCGAGGAACCAGGAGGAGGCTGACCGCCCGGGAGCCTGGGATAAGGGAAGAGACCGGAGAGGAGGAGCCCATTTTACAGTAAGCGGCAGCAGCACTAAACACTCGGTCTGTGCACACACACACAGCACATGCCATTCCCTCAGATAAAGCCTCAAGCTGTGCTGTCTGTGCCACCAGTGAGAATGGCAGTGCCGGCTCTGTCACCCCCCACCCCCCTCTCTGTCACCCCCCACCCCCTCCCTCTCTGTCACCCCCCTCTGTCACACCCCCCACCCCCTCCCTCTCTGTCACCCCCCACCCCCCTTCTGTCTCACCCCCCCACTCCCTCTCTGTCACCCCCCCACCCCCTCCCTCTTTGG
Organism: Rana muscosa; assembly: GCA_029206835.1. Lineage (NCBI taxonomy): Eukaryota > Metazoa > Chordata > Amphibia > Anura > Ranidae > Rana > Rana muscosa. The sequence continues at coordinate 621,997,315 of CM055117.1, forward strand.
CACCCCCCTCTGTCCCACCCCCTCCCTCTCTGTCACCCCCCACCCCCTTCTGTCTCACCCCCCACTCCCTCTCTGTCACCCCCTCCCTCTTTGGCACCCCCCTCTGTCACACCCCCACCCCCTCCCTCTCTGTCACCCCCCACCCCCCTTCTGTCTCACCCCCCACTCCCTCTCTGTCACCCCCCACCTCTCTGTCACCCCCCACCCCCCTTCTGTCTCACGCCCCCCACCCCCCTCTGTCACCCCCCCACCCCCTTCTGTCTCACCCCACCCTCTGTCACCCCCCCCACCCCCCTCCCTCTCTTTCCCCCCCACCCCCCTCTCTGTCACCCCCACTCCCCCTCCCTCTCTTTCCCCCCCACCCCCCTCTCTATCACACCCCCACCCCCTCCCTCTCTTCCCCCCCACCCCTCCCTCTCTGTCACCCCCCTCTGTCACACCCCCACCCCCTTCTGTCTCACCCCCACCCTCTCTGTCACCCCCCCCACCCCCTCCCTCTATTTACCCCCCACCCCCCTCTCTGTCACCCCCTCCCCCTCCCTCTTTCCCCCCCCCACCCCCCTCTCTGTCACACCCCCCACCCCCTCCTTCTTTTCCCCCCACCCCCTCCCCCCTCTGTCACACCCACACCCCCTCCCTCTGTCACACCCACACCCCCTCCCTCTGTCTCACCCCACCCCTTCCCTCTGTCTCACCCCACCCCTTCCCTCTGTCTCACCCCACCCCTTCCCTCTGTCTCACCCCACCCCTTCCCTCTGTCTCACCCCACCCCCTCCCTCTGTCTCACCCCTCCCTCCCTGTCTCACCCTCACCCCCACCCTCTCTGTCACCCCCACCCCCTCCCTCTCTGTCTCAGCTCCACCCCCTCCCTCTCTGTCTCACCCCCACCCCCTCCCTCTCTGTCTCATCCCCATCCCCTCCCTCTCTGTCACCCCTCCTCTCTGTCACCCCCTCCCTCCCTCTCTGTCTCACCCCCTCCATCTCTGTCTTACCCCCACCCCTCCCTCTCTGTCTCACCCCCTCTCTGTCTCACCCCACCCCCTCCATCTCTGTCTCACCCCCACCATCTCTGTCCCACCCCTCTCCCTTTCTCTCACCCCCACCCCTTTATCTCTCTCACCCCCCTCTCTATCACCCCCACCCTTCTCTCTCTCCCCCCCCTTCTGTCTCTAACCTTCCACCCCCTCTTTCCCTTTTAGGGCAAATTCACACTAAATCAGCATGAAATCAAAGATCAGCCGGAGCAATTTGGCACTCCAGCCACTCTGCATTGCAGGCTGCTAGGGGCAGTATGATTAACAGTTCAGTGCATCATACTTCCCCCCTGTTATTTTTTTTGTACAAACTTTGTTTGAAGTGTATATAATGTACATTTTATTCTCCAAAATGTCGGGCAGCACGCTGTCATTTCAGGTTCTCAAAAAAAAAGAAATGCATTCTGTTAGTAGTTTTTCTATGTTTTCTCAGTGTATAAAAAAAGTTGTGGGGGGTTGGCAATGCTGTTTGGGGGAGGGGGCACTTCAGAGTCCAGTGCCTATAGGCTCCTGAGATGTGAATTCCGCCCTGATGGATAGAGAGAGAGAAAAGGAGAAGAAAGGAGAATAGCGAGAAAACAGTAGGGTAAAAAATATTTGGAAAAAGTTATTGGGGGGGGGGGGGGGGTGACACCATATTTTACCGCACCAGGTGACACCAACCCTAGTGACGCCACTGCCATAACCTGGTTGGGTGCTAAATACGCAAAAGTCAGTATTGGTGCCAACTCAACACCTAGTGTATCTGGCGTTGATTCTGGATTCCTCAGAGGCAAGAGTATTCCTGCCTGTGGAAAAGTTGCAGACCCTTCGGGTTGCAGTGCGGCAGCTGACATCCAAGAGTTGGTCATCACTCCGTTTTTGCATGCGAGTCTTGGGCCTCATGGTAACCTCCTTTGAGGCGGTCCCATATGCTCAATATCACACTCTGGGTTACAGAAAGAGATTCTGTCCAGATGGGACAGATGCCCATCATCCCTGGATTATCAAATCCGGGTAAGCCACCTAGTCAGGGCTTCCCTGGTATGGTGGCTGACATCACCGGCTCTTCTGGTCGGGAAGTAATTTCTTCCTGTTCATTGGATGGTGATCACGACAGACGCCAGCCTTACAGGTTGGGGGGGGGGGGGTCTGGGGGTGTTCAGTCAATGCAGGGTCGCTGGACCCCGGAGGAATCCCGGCTGGCGATCAATGTCCTGGAACTCCGGGCGATCAGGCTGTGCCTCTTCAAATGGTCTCAGAGGATGCAAGGGCATCCAGTCAGGATCCAGTCAGACAACGCCACAGCTGTGGCATATGTCAATCAAGGAGGAACAAGAAGCTCAGCTGCAGCATCAGAGGTCGCTTTCATCCTGAGGTGGGCAGAAAGGAGCGTACCGGCCGTGTAAATTCCTGGTGTGTAGAACTGGCAGGCGGACTACCTGAGTCACCAAATGCTGGACCAGGGAGACTGGTCCTTACACCCGGAGGTGTTCCAGCTCCTCTGCCAAAGATGGGGCACGCCAGACGTAGATCTTCTGGCGTACTGACTCAATCGGAAGGTATTGAGGTTCGTGGCCCGGTCAAAGGACCCATGGGCAGACGCAACGGACGTGTTGGTAGCATCGTGGGGTCAGTATCGGCTAATCTATGCCTTTCCTCCCATGAGGCTCCTTCCTCATTTGCTTCGCAGAGTGGAGGCAGAGGGAATTCCAATGATCCTTATCGCTCCAGATTGGCCTCAGCGTCCTTGGTACGCCGATCTAGTACGTCTGGTAGCAGACGTCCCCTGGCGCCTACCACTACGGAAGGACTTGCTATCGCAAGGTCCCATACTCCATCCTGCTTTACAGTCCCTGGCTTTAACGGCATGGCTATTGAGAACCAGGTACTGAGAGACCGGGGCCTGTCAGATTCAGTAATCTCTACTATGAGAAGTGGTCGGAAGCCGTCCTCTAGGAGGGTTTATCATCGCACTTGGAAGGCCTACATTTCCATGTGTGAGGAAATGAAATGGCATCCGCATACTTATTTGGTCTCCAGAATCCTGCTCTTTCTACAGCGTGGGGTGGACCAAAGGCTTGCCCTAAGTACGATTTAAGGGACAGATATCTGCCCTGGCTGTTTTTTTTTTTTTTCAGCGACCCCTGGCGGCTCACTCTCTCTCGTGAGTACATTTGTGCAGGGGGTTCGACATGTGGCTCCTCCGGTCCGTCCCCCGCTACCTCCGTGGGACTTGAACCTGGTCCTCTCGGTGCTTCAGAAGTCACCGTTTGAGAATATTAGGGAAATTTCCTTGTTGACACGTTCTCAGAAAGTGGTCTGTTTGGTGGCTGTTATGTCAGACGAGTTTCTGAGCTGGCAGCCTTGTCATGCAAAGTTCCCTATCTGATCTTCCACAAGGATAAGGTGGTGCTGCGGCCGCAGCCTTCCTTTCTTCCTAAGGTCGTTTCAGCTTTTCATATCAATGAGGACATTGTACTTCCATCCTTATGTCCTCATCCGTCGAATCCTAAGGAGTCGGCGTTGCATTCCTTGGACGTTGTCCGAGCTTTGAGAGTATACCTATCTGCTACTACTTTGTTCCGGAAGTCAGACTCGCTGTTTGTTTCGGTGGCTGGTCCCAAGAAGGGCCTAGCAGTCTCGTCGGCCACCATCCCGAGGTGGATCCGGCGAGATCCAGCCCCCCTTTCCTGACACGGCGCATTCGACCAGGGCAATAGGTGCCTCTTAGGCTTCCGACATCAAGCGTCTGTTTCCCAATTATGTAAAGCGGCGACTTTGGTAGTCCGCTCACACTTTCACTAAATTCTACAAGGTTGATGTAGGTGCATCTTCGGATGCCTCTTTCGGCCGCAAGGTTTTGCAGGCGGTCGTTTAGAGTTGCAACTCCTCCGTTGAAGTGCTGTTTTGTTTTTGGGGTGAAGTTTACTTTTATGCTGTTACCATCCCTCATTTTTTTGACACTGCTTTGGGACGTCCCACTTGTCAATAGGAAGCTGTGTCCGTCCATGAACAAAAGAGTAAATAGGATTTTTTACTCACCGTAAAATCCTTTTCTCTGAGTTAATGGACGGACACAGCACCCACCCCTCCTTTTTATTTAAGTTTGTACTGCTTTTTGACGAACTGATCTGCGAGATGCAGAGAGAGGTGATATACCCAGAGGGTCCTGCCCCTGGGCTGTACTGTAGGTGTGATGCAACACTTTTTTCTTTTTCGTACATCACGGGACACAGAGCGACATAGTCATTACTAATGGGTTATATAGTTACCGTCAGGTGCTGGCACTGGCAACTTCCAAAACCGGAAGTACCCTCCCCTATATAAGCCCCTCCCATCCGGGAGCACCTCAGTTTTTTGCCAGTGTCTAAGGTGTTGGCCAAGAAGAAACATGTGTTTTTCACTGAGCTTGCGTACAGGTTCTTTTGGGCCTCAGTAAGCTATTCCGGATCCGACCAAAAAAGCTTCATAGCTAAACGGTCGGTACCCGGGCCTTGCAGAGAAGAGCAAGGTTCTGCCTGTAATGCTTCTCTTAGGAGAGCTGGACCCTGGGATCCAGAGCTCTGGTCATACCCACGACCAAGATGTTTTCTGTGCAGGGTGCTATACAGGTCCAGGGGAGTGGAATCCTTGGGAACCCGGTCCCTGAAGGTTTGATTACAATGCCTGCCGTGATAGGTGAAGTTTGGGCTTTTGTGGACCAAACAAAGTCCTGCGGCGGGGAACAGGTAAGTGGGGGCCCCCAGGAACTTGGTTCTATTGGGGGACCCCCAAGCCTAATTTGTCTTTCTGTCTGTTACCTAACGGTATTCCCGCTAATATCTGTGCATGCCTGTAACTACTAAAAAAAAAAAAAAATGTAATAATTTTTAATGGTGGTCAAGAAAAAAAAAAAAAAAAGGAATGTTTTTTTATATATGTTTAGTATATTAAACTGCGGTACCTGTGTTTGTCCACTAGAGGCCGCTGTGGAATGTTTTTCTTGTCATATGGACTAGTTTCTTCTCAGAGAACAAAGTCCAGGCAGCTGGTGAGTTCTCCTACAGGAAACTGTTTCCTCTGCCATGTTGCAGTGTTCGTCTATCCCCCGGCCTGCGGCAAAGGGGGCCCTGGCTCCTGTCCCTGGTTTCCATGTTTGAAAATTAGCGCCGAGGCGCACGTGGCCGTGCGCGTGCACGCGCCTCTATATATAGAGGTGGCCGGAAAAAGGGGCGGGGCCTGGGGGATGACGCTCTGTGCGCGCCGCAGCGCTTCTGCGCATGTGCGGGCGTCCCAGCAGGTTTTTAAAAAGCCACATTATTGCAGTAAGCTGGCTATGAAGTACAGAGACAGAGCTGGCAACATTTAAAGGCATACAGCAAGCGGTTGATACAGGCATCCCCTAGAAAGGCACATTAGTAGACACCAACTGTTATATAGCAGCAATTGTGCTAGACTATTCTCAGTAAAAGTGGTGTATTACGGCTGGAATACCTCAGCTTTAGGCTTAGGAATATGCCGTCCAGTAGCTCCGGAACTGAATCTTCCAGGAAGCGAAGGGGGTCTCATCGGGCTCTGAGGATCTTGGGCATACTCCTGCTGCACCAGTCTCCCCTGAAGTTCAGAGGTAAGTGACCGTAGAGACCCCGCAGGGGTACTTGGTACTGTGGCTGTCCTCAGTCACCTGCTCCTGTGTATGTAACAGAGGAGGTTTTTTCCTCAGCTCTGGGAGGATTAGAGAGAGATTGTCAAAATTTATCGCTGCCTCCCTGTCAGGGAAAGCACGCCCGATCTCCGTCTCCTCCTTCAGAGTGCCTGTTAGCAGAGCAACAGTCCCATACAGGGATCGACCTGCCTGAAGGGGATCAGGATAAGGTTGATTCTGTTATAGAGGAATCAACAGTGGGGGAACCTTTTCTCAGCATCTCAAGCTGAAAGATTATGGGTTCAGTCTCTGACTAACATGGTCCGATCAGCATTTAAAAATGCACCTTGCGGAACCATCAACCACTACTGTATCCTCGTTGGGGTCGCTAGAAGCCCCCAGACTGTTTGTTCTTTTCCACTTCACCCTTTACTGAAAGGGCTCATTTACCAGGATTGGGAACGTCCTGAGAAAATATTTATTCCCCCAAGAGATTTCCGGTGGTCTATCCCATGGAGGATAAGTTCATCAGAAAAAAAAAAAAAAAAAAAAAAAAAATGGAAGGTCCCTACAGTGGACGCAGCCATCTCTTGTATGTATAAATCACTGACATGTCCAGTGGATAATGTCCAAATGTTCAAGAACCCAATAGATAAAAGATTGGAGTCCTTATGAAAATCTGCTTGGTGATACAACCAGCAGTAGCAGCTATTGGGGTCTGCTAAGCAGTGAAGGATCAGTTGAAACAGGTCTTGAGGGACTTGACAGATCAGCAGGCTTTGCCCTAGCTGATCTACCTAGAGCCTTAGGCTTTGCGGTTGACGCCATAGAGGATTCAGTCCATCAGGCCTCCCGCCTTACGCTGTCTATAGTACATATGCGTAGGCTCCTATGGCTCGAAAACTGGTCTGCTGAAGCTCCCTGTAAAGAATGGCTGGTTAGCGTCCCATTTCATGGTGAACGCTTATTCAGGGAAAACCTGGACAAATATATCCAGAAAATTTCCAGCGGTAAAAATACGCTCTTGCCGGTTAAAAGCAGAGTTAGAGGTCCCTCTTTAAGAGGCCTGCTTCTCCAGTCCCTGGGGCATCGGCTGTGTAACAGTTCCGACGGCCTCCTCGGTTAAATCCCGGGGGTAAAAAACAGGGACAGTAGCAGGGTAATGAGAAACCCTGGGTCAGGGGAGGTACAAAACCTCCCCCAAAGTTAAATTCATTGAAGCCCCCACTCAGTCGGGTGGGGGGAGGACTCCAGTTGTTCGCAAGAGACCTGGCGGGACACGATCAAGACAGATAGGTGCTCTCCGCAGTAGGTTTGGGATACAGTTTGGAGTTAAAAGACTCCCCTCCTTCCCATTTTGAGGTCAAACGTGCCAAGGGATCCCCGGAAGAGAGAGTCCCTCCTGTTGGCACTAGAACAACTATTGCTCCAAGGAGTAATTATGGAGGTTCCCCTGGAAGAATGAGGGTTCGGGTTTTACTCAAACCTCTTTACAGTCCCGAAGCAAACGCGGACGGGAGGCCCATATTAATTCTAAAAAGGGCTATACAAATTCCTGTATATCAGGACTTTCCGATGGAGTCGATCCGATCGGTGGCCACTGCCCTACAAGGGGAGGATTGGTTAGCCACGATCGACATCAAAAATGCTTATTTGCACATTCCCATCTTTCCAGTCCACCAAAAATTTCTACGCTTTGCAGTAGAAGGGCGCCATTTTCAGTTCAGAGCCTTACCCTTCGGTTTGGCCACAGCACCAAGAGTGTTCACAAAAATTCTGGCCCTTTATTGGCCAATCTAAGAACACAAGGTGTAATGATAATGGCATATCTGGATGACTTGTTGCTGATAGACCACTCAGTGAAAAAACTAGACGTGGTCGTTCACAAGACGATCAAGTATCTGGAATCTCACGGTTGGATTATCAACCGAGACAAGTCAGCCCTAAAAACCAGTCAAAAGTCTGGAATACTTGGGGCTAAGGTTGGATTCAGGCCAGAGAAAAATATTCTTGCCTCGAGGAAAGGTGTTGTCTTTGAAAGATTTGATCCACTTAGTGGGTACAAAAAAGACAGCCGTCCATACGCCTGTATATGAGGCTGCTGGGAAAAATGGTGGCATCATTCGAAGCAGTACCCTACGGTCAATTCCATTCAAGGAATTTGCAAGGGGCCATACTGTCAGCCTGGAACAAAAAAAGTTCAGGCCCTAGACTTACAATGTCCTTGTCCCCTTCCGTTCGCAAGAGCCTCCGTTGGTGGTTGGTTCCCCAGAATCTGGAAAAAAGGAAATCCTTCAGTCCGGTTTCTTGGAAGGTGGTCACTACAGATGCCAGCCTTATAGGCTGGGGAGCAGTACTGGAGCAATAGTCTCTCCAGGGCAGATGGTCGGATGCAGAAAAGGCCCTGCCCATCAATCTCTTAGAGATACGAGCAGCCCGGTATGCCCTAGTAGCATGGACATCCAAACTCCAAGGGTCCCCTGTCAGATTTCAATCAGACAATGCCACAGCAGTGGCATATATCAATCATCAGGGGGGCACCAGGAGTCGTGCAGCCCAGAGGGAAGTAAATTACATCCTGAAATGGGCAGAAGAATATGTCCCAGCCATATCTGCGGTATTCATTCCAGGAGTGGAGAATTGGAAGGCGGACTTTCTAAGTCGCCAGCAATTAGGCCCAGAGGAAGGGTCCCTTCACCCCGAGGTTTTCTGGACAATATGTCAGCGGTGGGGAACATCGGATGTAGATCTTCTAGCATCCAGATTCAACGCAAAGGGGGACAGGGTTGTCTCTCGGACAAGGGATCCCCTAGCTTGCGGCTCGGATGCCCTAGTGTTCCCTTGGGATCAGTTCAAGCTGATATATGCATTCACACCGCCAATGGTTACCTCGATTACTCCGCAGAATCAGGGTAGAAAAGAAACCAGTGATTCCGGTGGCTCCAGCGTGGCCCCGAAGAGCGTGGTACGCGGAGATTGTAAAATCTCAGTGGGGAGTCCTTGGACTCTCCCACGTCGTCCGGCTTTCGCAAGGACCGATGTGCCACCCTTCCTTACCAGCCCTAGGTTTGACGGCCTGGCTATTCAAGCCCACATTCTAAAAAAGAGAGGGCTCTCTAATGCTGTGGTATCTACCATGATCAATGCCAGGAAGCCGGTATCCAGGCAGATCTACTATAGAATCTGGAAGGCGTACATCGCGTGGTGTGAGGCCAAGAAATGGCATCCACATAAGTACGTAATAGGTAGGATTCTGGACTTCCTACAGTGGGCTGTAGATAGGAAGCTTGCCTTGAGTACTATCAAGGGTCAGATTTCGGCCTTGTCAATATTTTTTCAAAGGCCCTTGGCTTCGCATTCACTAGTCAAAGCCTTTATACAAGGAGTGATGCGTATTAGTCCTCCGGTTAATATTCCCATATGTCCATGGGATCTAAACTTGGTTCTGTCGGTTCTACAGAAACAACCACTTGAACCATTACAGCATATTTCCTTGGTGCTTCTCACCAGGAAATTGATTTTTCTAGTAGCCATTTGTTCGGCTAAAAGAGTATCGGAATTAGCAGCTATGTCCTGTAGGGAGCCATATCTGGTTATCCATAAGGACAGAGTAGTGTTACGTCCTCATCCAGCCTTTCTTCCTAAGGTGGTATCGAGGTTTCATTTGAACCAAGATGTGGTTCTTCCTTCTTTTTTCCCCAAACCTACTTCGGTGGAGGAAAAGTTATTGCATTCTTTGGATGTAGTAAGAGCAGTTAAAGCTTATCTAAAAGCCACTGCTCAGATTCGCAGAACGGATACTTTGTTTATTCTGCCGGAAGGCCCCAGAAAGGGTCAGGCAGCGTCAAAATCTACTTTAACCAAGTGGATTCGACAGGTCATTATGCAAGCTTATGGCTTGAGAAGGAGACCGCCTCCGTTCAAAGTTAGAGCGCACTCCACGAGAGCAGTTGGAACTTCATGGGCAGTGCATCACCAGGCCTCCCTGGCTCAAATCTGTAAGGCCGCAACGTGGTCTTCAGTTCACACGTTTACTAGGTTCTACCAGGTGGACGTTAGAAGTCAGGAGGATGTCGCCTTTGGGCGCAGTGTGTTGCAGGCCGCAAAAGATCCTCATGTCTGATAGCGCTCAGCTTATATATGGTGTATCCCCCCCCTCATTTGGCATTGCTTTAGGACATCCCATTAGTAATGACTATGTCGCTCTGTGTCCCGTGATGTACGAAAAAGAAAATAGGATTTTTATAACAGCTTACCTGTAAAATCCTTTTCTTGGAGTACATCACGGGACACAGAGCTCCCACCCCTCTTTTGGGGACACTTATTGCTTTGCTACAAAACTGAGGTGCTCCCGGATGGGAGGGGCTTATATAGGGGAGGGTACTTCTGGTTTTGGAAGTTGCCAGTGCCAGCACCTGACGGTAACTATATAACCCATTAGTAATGACTATGTCGCTCTGTGTCCCGTGATGTACTCCAAGAAAAGGATTTTACAGGTAAGCTGTTATAAAAATCCTATTTTTTTTTCTGCCTAGTCACTCCTAAATGAAGGATAATACCCACTTGTCAATAGGAAGCTGTGTCTGTCCATGAACTCCGAGAAAAGGATTTTACGGTGAGTAAAAAATCCTATTTTTCCCCAAAGGCCCCATGCACACAGGGCGTTTTTGCAGCTGCTAACAGCAGTGTTAGACGTTTTTTTTTTACAGCTGCAAAACGCCCATCCATGTTATTCTATTGTGTCATGCACACAGAGCTTTTATGAGCTCCAAGTGGCATAGGCGTTTTCCAGCTGCAAAAAAAAAAACAATTCCAGTGCGTTCTGGAGCTCCAGGTTTAAGCTGCAAAAACGCCCGACGCTATTAAACGCGCAAAAACGCAGCGATTTGCGTTTTTTGAGCTCCGGGATTTTTTTTTTTTTTAAAAGGTCAAAAAATGTTTACAAAACATGGACAGGCGTTTTTAAGCTGTAAAAATCGCGGCTGTAAAAACGCCCTGTGTGCATGGGACCAAACCCTTACTTCTCTTTTAACATGATTATATTTTTCGCTACTTTTTCACAGATGGATCCCACACAGTTGCAAGTCCTCCACCACTAACAAACGGCTCGACGACTGTGACCTGCAAACAACGAGGAAAAGAATTCTCATTTGGTAAACAAGAAAAGTTAAATATAACACACTAAAAGTTAAGACATTTACATTCAAAGACTTTTTACACTGATTAAAACATAACTACGGTGCTTTGTAGAATCTCTGCTTTAAAGAAAAAAAACATACAAAAAAGTTATAAAATTGTGCTTTGTACCCGCTTAAATGAGAGAGACTTCTATTGCTTTTTTTCGTTAATGAACCTTTTTTGTTATAACACAAATTGTTACTCTTCCATGGAAAAAAAACTATTTTTTTCTGAAAAAAACAAAATCTGCTGAAAAAAAAGTATCAATATTTTTTTTTATACTATATTGGAAGTGTATCTATGGTTAAAATGTAAAATCATATATTTCAATATTGCATTTCAATTATTTCTAGCCTACTTTTTATTCTGAATGATCTTGAAGTATGTGAACGTATTCAGTGAAGAATACCACACATTTACCTGGAATGCAGTCGCACATAATCCCTATGCCCTGTGTAAATGCGCTACTTGTGTCACACGTTTTACAGAGCTTTCTGTCTAAACTACAGGAGGAGGACTTTTAATAAACAGTCAGTATAAGAAACGCACCAGATCATCACTGCTGGCAGACATCAAGGTATCATGGGACCAGTGGCGGCCGATGGCAATTTTTTTGGGGGGGGCGGCAAACTGTAAAATTGCTCAACCCAACCACCCCCGGTGGTCAGTCGCGGGCAGGCGGGTCTGGTGCACTTACCCCATCTATGCAGCACTTTACCGGCAGCTTCCCTTGCTCGGCGGCGGCAGCTTTCCCTTCCTCTGCTCTCCACGGGCATCAGCGGCTTCCTCGGCGGTAAATCGGGACTCTTCTCTTTTCAGCTAATTGTAAAACGGGTCTCAGATGTGCTTCTGATTGGGATCAATGTTACAACAGCTCTTCACTCCGAGCCCACCCTATTTTGAAGCCTAATGGAGTCTATGGTTCTAATCAGGTGCTTAAAAAAAACACCCCCGCCGCTGTAATTCAGGCTCCCAGCTTCCTGAAAGGGGTTGGACCTATGAATAGGGGGTGGCCACGGCGGCTGTGAATAGATTCATGCTATGCATGAATCTATCCATTATTCATATAGGGGTGGGGTGGATAGAGGGGGCAGCGCCCAGGTGCCACTAATGGACGGGCCGCCACTGCTTCGGATAGATGGTCCTCAGAATTTAAAAGTAAACCAAATGAATAAACAGAGGCGAAACATCAAATCATGCAGCAAATCCAGCAAGTTGCTGAAAGAGCTGGCCAGCAGATAGGCAGCACTCACAACATGAAAGTTAAAGTGGATATAAACCCGAAATTTTTCTTTTTAATTAAGGCCTGCACCTTGTACAGTATAGGATTTCATGTCATCTGTGCCCAGTCTTGCCATGAAGAGGTAAATCCGCTCTGAGCAGTCCTATCTTTTTTCAGTGGGATAAAAACAGTCAGACAGAGAAATAGGAGTCCGTTTCTCCCCCTTGTCGTGAGTGACAGATGATTTACATATCTCATGCAGGAGCCTGAGAGAGATTCTGTGTACTTCAGATCCCCTCCTCCTTTCTTGTCCAGCTCTCCCAGGATTCGCTGTTCCATAACTCAGCATGATTGGGCATGCTGAAGTCATGTGGTGACTTTTCTGGGTTTTGACTGGATGTTCGTGATCATAGCAGAAGTTCAGTGTAAGAAAAACACAGGAGAAGGGGCGTGTCCGGATGGCAGAGGAAGCAGACATGTGAGGCTTCTGCTCCGTCTTCCGAGCGGCATCCTACAGGCATCCTAAGTCTGATTTGCTCCAGACCAACTTCTATCAGCTCCCCACAGTAGTGGCAACGATCCAGGTTGGCATTTATGGTAAAATACGGGCCACCCACGCCAGCATCCGCGGCAGGACAGCTGGCCCAATTCAGATGGCAAGATGGCTACGGGACACAGGCAGAGCAGCATGGCACGCTGCTGCAGCCACCCATCTCCACTCCTCACAAGAAATCACAGGCTCCAGTGAGTGAATCTGCCCCTGCTCCCCACGGTGCACGGCCAAACCCCCTGCAGTCTCAGGACTCCCCCATAGACGGTGAGGATGGCTCAGGCCCTGATTCCCCTCCTGCTGAACACACCCTGGCCTCCATCATGCAAGCTATACAGGACTGCAAGGCCTCTCTCACTGCACAGATTGCATCAGTCCGTATGGACTTTTCTCTCCTGAAGCAAGATGTGCAAAACTTAAGGGACAGAGCAGGGGAGGCTGAAGAACGTATTGGCTCCCTTGAGGATGTTGTTCACCTCTTGGCGATCGGTGAGGGATCATACGGGGGAAATAGCGGCCCTCCGCGCCAAAATCTGCGATTTGGAAAATCGTTCGAGGAGGAACAACCTCTGCTTCGTTGGATTTTCTTGAAAGAGCGGAGGGCTCTCGCCCAGAAAAATTCCTCTATAATTGGCTGAGAGACGTATTTGGGACTGACGCACCATCCTTTTCCCATGTCATTGAGCATGCTCACCGCACCCCTCTGAGTCCCCCCACCTTCTGGAGCACCCGCAAGATCCATTATCGCCAGGATCCTCAACTTCCAAGACAAAGTTGCTATTCTGCGCTTGGCCCGGGAGAAAGGTCCACTTAAATACAATGGCAACACCATCTCAGTGTACCCTGATTTTTCAGCGGATGTCCAGCGACAACGCACCTCCTTTGCAGCAGTGAAGGCCCGCCTGCGTACGGAGGGCCTCTCCTACGCCATGCTTTTCCCTGCCAAGCTGCATATCATTCATGATGGTAAAGCGCATTTCTACACCAACCCCAAGGAGGCTATGTCCTGGCTCAATGACCGATACGGAGTGCCTCCTAGACGCAAAGCTGTCTAATGTCTGTGGTTCTAGATCCCTGCATTCTCTTCTATGTTTGCCTTGAACTGCTTATGTCCATCCTTCCATACTGGAGAATTCATTTACCTTGACTATATTGACTGATCCGGCACTTCATTAACCACTTAACGACCGCTCACTGTATATATACGTCGGCAGAATGGCACCGACAGGCACAATCACGTAGAGTGTACGTGATTGCCTTTGTACAGTTGGGGGGTCCAATCGGACCCCCCTTCTGTACAGTGAGCGGTGGCTAAGTGTCCGGGAGCGTTCCGGGATGAGGGGGCAGCCATTCGTTTCTGGCCACCCCCTCGCGATCGCTCCCGGCGAATGGAAATGCCCCCTCTGTCTGTGTCAGACAGAGGGAGCAGGAGGAAGTGATGTCATCTCTGGTGCGGCGCTCACATATACCGAGCGCCGTACAAGAGAAGACATCAGGTCAGTGCACACAACACTACACTGACACCAGGACACATAGGGACATAAATCGCCCCCCCCCCAGACACCCCAGATCACCCCCCAGCCCCCAGTCACAGTGTCACTGATTGCAGTGACCATTTATTTACTGATCACTGCAATCCGTGACATTTGTGACTGTAAAAGTGTCACCAAAGTTTAGTCTTAGGTCCAGTGTAGCCCCCTAACCCCCCCTAATAAAGGTTTAACCCCCTGATCACCCCCAGATAACCCTTTCACCGCCTATCACCACTGCCGCTTAGCGATCATTTTTCTGATCGCTGTCTTAGCGTCAGTGATGCCGATCGGCAGCCAGTAATTTTTTTTTAGGTTCGCCGCAGGTTTTTATAGCGTCAGGTACCCCAATATATTATCTAATAAAGGTTTAACCCCCTTGATCGCCCCCCAGGTAACCCTTTCACCCCCTATCACCACTGTCACTAAGCGATCGTTTTTCTAAACGCTGTCTTAGTGTCTGTGATGCAGATCGGTAGCCGGTAATTTTTTTTAGGTTCGCCGCAGGTTTTTATAGCGTCAGGTACCCCAATATATTATCTAATAAGGGTTTAACCCCCTTGATCGCCCCCCGGGTAACCCTTTCACCCCCTATCACCACTGTCGCTAAGCAATCGTTTTTCTAAACGCTGTCTTACTGTCGGTGATGCAGATCGGTAGCCAGTAATTTTTTTTAGCTTCGCTGCATGTTTTTATAGCGTCAGGTACCCCAATATATTATCTAATAAAGGTTTAACCCCCTTGATCGCCCCCCAGGTAACCCTTTCACCCCCATCACCACTGTCACTAAGCGATCGTTTTTCTAAACGCTGTCTTAGTGTCGGTGATGCAGATCGGTAGCTGGTAATTTTTTTTAGGTTCGCCGCAGGTTTTTATAGCGTCAGGTACCCCCATATATTATCTAATAAAGGTTTTAACCCCCTGATTGCCCCTAGTTAACCCTTTCACCAGTGATCACCATATAAGTGTTACGGGTGACGCTGGTTAGTTAGTTTGCTTTTTATAGTGTCAGGGCACCCGCCGTGTATATAACCCAATAAAGGTTTAACCCCCTGATCGCCCGGCGGGTGATATCAATTAGGTTTTAGCGTCAGAGAGGGTCTGCGTCACACCCCAGGCAGCGTCAGGTTAGTGCCAGTAACGCTAACACCCACGCGTGAAGCATACACCCCCCTTAGTGGTATAGTATCTGAACAGATCAATATCTGATCTGATCAGATCTATACTAGCGTCCCCAGCAGTTTAGGGTTCCCAAAAACGCAGTGTTAGCGGGATCAGCCCAGATACCTGCTGGCACCTGCGTTTTGCCCCTCCGTCCAGCCCAGGCCACCCAAGTGCAGTATCGATCGATCACTGTCACTTATAAAACACAACACACATAACTGCAGCGTTCGCAGAGACAGGCCTAATCCCTGCGACTCCAGTGCTGTAGGAGGTGATTTCACCACCACAGTTAAAAAAAAAAAAGCAAATATGCCGAAGCATTGGGGCAGCAGGGGCGGAGGAGCGATTTTGCTCCTAATGCCGCGTACATACGGTCGAAATTCCGACGGAGGCTTGCCCGTGGAAAAGTCCGACCATGTGTGTGTGGCATAACTTTTTTGCGGGAGGATGCCCCCATGCTTCGGCATATATAAATGGTGCGTGTATGCCCATCATTGGAAGTGGGTGGATGAAGGGCGGTATTCTAATGGTGGGCATACCCACCGATCAATCTCTTTTTTTCGTTCAGCCAACTGGCTGCATGAAAAAAAAAGATTACAATACATGTCCAACAAGGACCAGCAACGTACTGGTATGTTGCTGGACTTTGAATGTTTATACCAGAATGATGCCTGCGGGTTTAGGTATCATCTTGGTATCATTCTTTTCAGCCTGCGGCCAGCTTTCATGTAAAAGCAATCCTAGCAGCTAATTAGCCTCTGGACTGCTTTTACAAGCAGTGGGAGGGAATGCCCCCCCCCCCCCCGGATATAAAAAGCGCCATTGGGAAAGCATTTTATCACACCGATCTTGGTGTGGTCAGATGCTTTGAGGGCAGAGGAAAAATCTAGGGTCTAGAAGACCCCAGTTTTTTCAAAAAAAAGAGTACCTGTCACTACCTATTGCTATCATAGGGGATATTTACATTCCCTGAGATAACAATAAAAATGATTAAAAAAAAAAATACTTGGAAGGAACAATTTAAAAATAAAATAAAAAAGCAAAATTAATAATAAAAAAAAAGCACCCCTGTCCTGCCCTGCTCTTGCCCAATGGCGAACGCAAGCGTCGGTCTGGCGTCATATGTAAACAGCAATTGCACCATGCATGTGAGGTATCACCGCGAAGGTCAGATCGAGGGCAATCATTTTAGCAGTAGACCTCCTCTGTAAATCTACTGGGGTAACCTGTAAAGGCTTTTAAAGGCTTTTAAAAATGTATGTAGTTTGTCGCCAATGCGCGTTTGTGTGAAATTTTAAAGCATGTCGTGTTTGGTATCTATGTACTCGGCCTAAGATCATCTTTTTTATTTCATCAAACATTTGGGCAATATAGTGTGTTTTAGTGCATTAAAATTAAAAAAAGTGTATTTTTTAACCCAAAAAATGCGTTTGAAAAATCGCTGCGCAAATACTGTGTAGAAAAAAAAATGCAACACCCACCATTTTAATCTGTAGGGCCTTTGCTTTAAAAATATATATAATGTTTGGGGGTTCAACATAATTTTCTTGCAAAAAAAATAAATGTTTTCATGTAAACAAAAAGTGTCAAAAAGGGCTTTGTCTTCAAGTGGTTAGAAGAGTGGATGTAAGCTTCCTAATGTTGTGTATAAAATGCCAGAACAGTTCAAAACCCCCCCAAATGACCCCATTTTGGAAAGTAGACACCCCAAGCTATATACTGAGAGGCATGTCGAGTCCATGGAATATTTTATATGTTGACACAAGTTGCGGAAAAACGACAATTATTTTTATTTTTTTTTTTGCACAAAGTTGTCACTAAATGATATATTGCTCAAACATGTCATGGGCATATGTGGAATTACACCCCAAAATACATTCTGTTGCTTCTCCTGAGTACGGGGATACCACATGTGTGAGACTTTTTGGGAGCCTAGCCACGTACGGGACCCCAAAAACCAAGCACCGCCTTCAGGCTTTCTAAGGGTGTAAATTTTTGATTTCACTTCTCACTGCCTATCACAGTTTCGGAGGCCATGGAATGCCCAGATAGCACAAAACCCCCCCAAATGACCCCATTTTGGAAAGTAGACATCCCAAGCTATTTGCTGAGAGGTATTGTGAGTATTTTGCAGATCTCGCTTTTTGTCACAAAGTTTTGAAAATTGAAAAAAAAAAAAAATATATATATATTTTCTTTCTTCATTTTCAAAAACAAATTAGAGCTGTAAAATACTTGCCATGCCTCTCAGCAAATAGCTTGGGGTGTCTATATTCCAAAATGGGGTCATTTGGGGGGGTTTTGTGCGATTTTGGCATTTTATGGCCTTCGAAACTGTGATAGGTAGTGAGGAGTGAAATCAAAAATTTGTGCCTAGAAATCCTGAAGGCGGTGCTTGATTTTCGGGGTCCCGTACGCGGCTAGGCTCCTAAAAAGTCCCACACATGTGGTATCCCCGTACTCAGGAGAAGCAGAAAAATGTATTTTGGGGTGCAATTCCACATATAACCATGGCATGTGTGAGCAATATATCATTTAGTGACAACTTTTTGTAATTTTTTATTTTTTTTTATTTTTTTGTCATTATTCAATCACTTGGGACAAAAAAAAATATATTCAATGGGCTCAACAGGCCTCTCAGCAATTTCCTTGGGGTGTCTACTTTCCAAAATGGGGTCATTTGGGGGGGTTTTGTACTGCCCTGTCATTTTAGCACCTCAAGAAATGAGATAGGCAGTCATAAATTTAAAGCTGTGTAAATTTCAGAAAATGTACCCTAGTTTGTAAACGCTATAACTTTTGCGCAAACCAATAAATATACGCTTATTGACATTTTTTTTACTAAAGACATGTGGCTGAATACATTTTGGCCTAAATGTATGACTACAATTGAGTTTATTCGATTTTTCTTATAACAAAAAGTAGAAAATATCATTTTTTTTCAAAATTTTCGGTCTTTTTCCGTTTATATCGCAAAAAATAAAAATCGCAGAGGCAATCAAATACCATTAAAAGAAAGCTCTATTTGTGGGAAGAAAAGGACGCAAATTTCGTTTGGGTACAACATTGCATGTCCGCGCAATTTACAGTTAAAGCAGCGCAGTGCAAAATTCTGAATTCACCTCTGGTCCTTTAGCTACCAAATGGTCCGGGGCTTAAGTGGTTAAGGTATGATACGCCACCCTGCAATAGGCCTGAGAACCATCACCCTGCCATCTCTAATCCTAGTAGACTGAACTTCCTCCTTATCACCAGGCCTATCCCCCTACAACTCTTGCCGGTTGTTTATTCTGCAATCTACTACATCTGCTGTTGAACTGTGTTGCTTTTCACCCCTACAATGCTGCTCGGGAGTCACTCTGGACTCCACTACACCCCCCATACCAGTTAGTGGCGAGGCCACGGCACAGCTCTCCCTCAGTTTAAGAAGGGGGGTTTTGTTTTTCCGTTCAGAGATCAAAGGCTCGCTTTGTTGGGGTTGGTTGAGCGGGGAGGGGGGCAATGGGTTTTATCTGGACTTTGTGGGACTTTGTTGGTGTGTTTTTTTTTCTCCTTTTTCTTTCTATGTTCCTTTTTGCACTTTTTGCTCAGGTTACTGCCTATGGCAGACTATTAATGTTTTTTATTTCATTGCTGGCTCATGCCTTCCTGATGGCAGATCCACGCACTTTTTTATTCATGTGCTTGTATGTGCTTCAGGTGGCGCGGCCTGTCTGGACATTTATGTTCTTGTATTCATGTCACCCTGTGTTTATTTACTACTGTATGGTCTACAATGACGAAGCACCTTAGGATAGTCTCATGGAATACTAGAGGTCTAAATGCACCCCAGAAAAGATCTCTGGTCTTTTTAGTATTAACAAAAATGTCGCCCGCACATCATCTGCCTCCAGGAGACTCGCCTTACAGACTCCCAAACGAGGGCCCTAAAACACCCGTGGTTGTCTAACTCCTACCATGCCACTCATACTAACTACTCCAGGGGGGTTTCTATCCTTCTAGCCAAATCTCTCCCAGCTGAGATGATACAAGTTAAAACTGACCCTGACGGGCGGTTTATTGTTCTTACTTTACAGATTTCTACTGTGACCTTTTACCATGGTGAACATTTATGTGCCCTCCCCCTCCCCCCGTTTTCGGAGGAGGTACTCTCCAAATTGTCACTTCAGCTGCTGACTAGACCCCCTGGCCCCTTACTTTATGTGGGGGACTTTAATGCTATTTTGGATCCAGCGGTGGACCGCCTGGGTGGTGGAGGGTAGACCTTTTCCCAGACTGGGTTCAGGTTCTTGGCCTCACAGTGGTGTGGTGCTGGAAACATCCGTATGTGCGCCACTTCCTGTCATTTGGACACTTTCCACACGATGTCCAGACTGGATATGGCATTTGCTCCGGCCGAGACCCTCTCTGTTGTCTCTGCCGTTTCATATCTGCCTAGAGGGGGTTCTGATCATGCCCCTCTCTCTGTGGATCTCCTCCTTCCAGGTTCGGGGCCTGCTATTTGGCACCTGAACTCCTACTGGTTAGAGGACGAGATAGTGCAGGGAGAATGCAGGACAGGCATCACGAACTATTGGAGGGATAACCTGGGAAGAGTAGACCCTTCCACTGAATGGGACGCGTTTAACACAACTCTGAGGGGCACCTTCATGTCCATCACAGGGGTCTTGCGCAAAAATAACCGGATGCTTACGGAAGAACTTGAGACTGTTATGGTGCGTGCTGAGTCTGCTTATGCCTCTAATCCTGCCCGTGACACGAGGTAGGCATGGTTACAGAGCCGAAGGGAGTATGAACTACGTCTGTTAGACCTCACGCAAAAAACGCATGCTGCATGCCACACAGAAATCGTTTGAACATGGTAATAAGGCCGGACGTCTCTTGGCATATCTGACTAGACCTGACCATTCTCCCATTTCCATCCCACGTAACGTTACTGCCCAAGGCCCAATCAGTGATAACTCGGGGGATATCTTGGACTCCTTTTTATGCTTTTACAAAGACCTGTATACCTCTAGGGTTGACTACGGTGACTCCCAATTGGACTACTTGGCTGACATATCTCTCCCCCCCCCCCTTGTCAACTGAGGGGCGTTATATGCTGGGGGTGTGATATGCTGGAGGCACCTATCTCGGTTGAGGAAATTGCTGCAGCCATTTCACAATTGCCTGCACATAAGACTCCGGGCCTAGATAGTTTCCTGACTGAATGGTACTGTCACGTACCTGATGGTGGAGCCTGATATGCAGGGACCGGCCTCTTTTGCACCTCTTACTCCGGAACCCCTGATAGTGGGAACAGGAAGCTCGGGAGTGCAGAGTCGCACAAGTGCCTGTCAGGAACACTGGTGCCGGAACAGAGCTGGACTTCAGGAGACTCTGTGCGGATGTCAGTGACAGCAGAAAGACGGGAACAGCAGGCAGGCTGAGCTCACGGGTACTGATGGAATGTGACTGAAGACAGCGGGGGAGGTGTCCTATAGTTCAGGACACAAGCAAGTCCAAACAGGCCGGGTCATACACAGCCTGGCAAATCAGGTGCAAGTCCAGAGGCAGAAGCAGAGTCGTGGTTCGGGCCGGATCAGCAACAGGCGGGCAGCGGATAGTCCAAGGAATAGGCAGGAGCGTGGTCAGACAAGCCGGGGTCAAAAGGGGGCCGAAGGCAGGAGTAGTCAGGAACAAGCCGGGTCACAGGAACGGATCAGCAGAGTAAACAGCAGGTTGCAGATGGGTCTCAGGAACGCTGTAGACCAGACAGCAAGGAGCCCAGGCATCAGCCCCTTTAAATAGCCATTGTTTGGCGCCAAGAACCGCCACTGCGCGCCCCTGCGCACGCCTGCGTGCCGCTACAGCGCATGCGCGCATCTGCCGAAGTGCCGCTATTGCGGATACGCGTGCGCCAAAGCGCCGCGTGCGCCAGAGCGCTGCCATCTTGGAAACTGGTTTGCCCTTCATGACATTGCCCCCCCTCCAATGAGCAGCCTCTGGATGCCCAACTGGGCCACCTTATCTGGATGAGAATCCTTAAAGGACTGAACCAATCTTTCGGCGTGGATGTTGCGCTCAGGTTCCCACAAGTTCTCCTCAGGGCCATATCCTTTCCATTTTACTAGAAACTGGACTTGGTTACGCCTTTTTCTACAGTCCATGATGGATTCCACCTCAAACTCCTCTTCGCCGTTAACTAATATTGGTTCAGGAGGACCGGTGTTTCGCCCAGAGAAGGGATCAGGAACAGTTAGTTTAGGGCAACATGAAAGACCGGATGGATCCGGAACGACTCCGGTAGCTCTAGTTCATAGGCCATGCTGTTAATCCTTCTTCTGATTGGAAAGGGACCCACAAACTTGGGGCCCAATTTCTTTGAGGGACAGGCAAGTCTTAAGTTCAATGTAGACAACCACACCTGATCTCCAGGTTGAGTTCTCCTCTCCTCTTCTTGTCAAACACCTCCTTTATTATATTCTTGTGTTTTTAGTCATTGTCTCTCGTAACAATTCATTGTTCGTTCTGAAGAAATCCAATGTCTCCTGGACAGCAGGTACAGCAGACTCCGGGATACAGTTGGACAAGAATGAGGGGTGGAAGCCATAATTTGCATAGAAAGGAGATTTGCTTTGTGGCAGAGTGGACCGAATTGTTGTATGCAAATTCGGCCAGAGGCAGCGGAGATACCCAGTCTTCCTGTGAGAAAGATGAAAAACGCAGGTATTGCTCTAGCGTCTGGTTCGTCCGTTCAGTCTGGCCATTTGATTGTGGATGGTAGGCGGACAAGAAGGACAAGTTAATCCCAAGGGATTCACAGAGGGCTTTCCAGAATCTGGAAGTGAATTGCACCCCTCGATCTGATACGATATTTGCAGGGATGCCATGGAGCCTCGCGATTTCCTTGATTTTTTTTTTTAGCTGTTTGAGGAGCGGAGGGCGTACCCCTCATGGGCAGGAAGTGTGCCATTTTTGAAAGTCTATCCACAACCACGAAGATAGTGGTGAAAAACTCAGAGGGGGGAAGCTCCACGATGAAGTCCATGGAAATCATCCTCCATGGCCTCTCCGGCACAGGCAATAGTTTCAACAGACCCCAGGCTCTGGACTTACTCCCCTTGTTCCAATACATGTGGTGCACGACTCCACATAACTCCTGCAGTCCTTTAACAGCTGCGGCCACCAGAACGTGCGTTGCAAGAGCTCGGAGGTCTTGAGTACCCCGAAGTGACCAGCCAGCTTGTGACTCACAAGTCCTCTGGTACAAAGATTTTGTCCTTTGTACCACAGAAGTCCATCCTTGGATTGCAGATCTATCCCAGGTAAGGGAGCGATTCCTGTAGAGGCTTGCCCAATTCGAGACAGCAGGTCCTCTTGAAGCAAGAGAAAGTTTCCCGATGACAAGATAGTATCCGGAGGAGCAGGTGCTTCAGAATCACAGAACATTCGTGAGAGGGCATCAGGTTTGGTATTCTTCGACCCCGGTCTATACGTTATGTGGAAAGAGAATCGCGTGAAAAAAGTGCCCACCTGGCCTGCCGCGGTTTTAACCTTTTAGCAACCTTCAGATACTCCAGGTTCTTGTGGTCCGTATAGACCAGGATCGGGTGTGCTGTGCCCTCTAAGAGGTACCGCCATTCCTCCAGAGCAGCCTTGATTGCCAACAACTCCCGGTACCCCACATCGTAGTTTCTTTCTGAATCTGACAGCTTACGGGAAAAAAAGGCAACCGGGTGCAAAAGGGCCTTGGGCCCCTGTCTTTGAGAGAGAACCGCCCCGACTGCTGTTTCTGAGGCGTCCACCTCCAGGATGTATGGTAGAGCCGCATCAGGGTGTCTTAGAACAGATGCGGAAGTAAACAACTTTTTAAGGGTCTCTAAGGCCGTTTGGGCTTCTGAAGACCACTGGAACTGGACAGTCTGTTTTGGTTAAGTTGGCTATTGGGGCGATGATGGTAGAGAATCCTCTGATAAACTTCCTATAGAAGTTTGCGAACCTGACAAAGCGCCGGATGCCCTTCTTGTCCACGGGCACCGGCCACTCGAATTGCAGCCACTTTCTGAGGATTCATCTTGATACCCTCCACTGAGATGATAAGTCCAAGAAATTGAAGACTTTGGCGTTCGAATTCACACTTTTCGAGTTTTGCATATAAGCCGTACATTCAAAGACGACTGAGCACATTCTGGACGTGTGCCCGATGTTTCTCCAAAGAGGGGGAAAAGATAAGGATGTCATCGAGATATATGATAACAAATAGGTCAAGGTAGTCTCTAAAGATGTCGTTCACAAAATGCTTGAACGTAGCTGGGGCATTGCAAAGTCCAAAGGGCATTACTAAGTATTCAAAGTGCCCAAAGCGAGTGCAAAAAGGCAGTCTTCCACTCGTCACCGTTTCGGACCCGCACCAGGTTGTAGGCCCCACGGAGATCCAGTTTTGTGAAGATGACTGCGGATCCCAGTCTTTGAAACAGTTCGGGTACCAATGGAAGAAGGTACCGATTCTTTGTCACCTTATTGAGCTCCCGATAGTCCACACAGGGGCGGAGAGAATGATCCTTCTTCTCAACGAAGAAAATCCCTGCCCCTGCCGGTGAAGTGGAAGGACGGATGAACCCCTTAAGATTATCGTCAATATAAGTCTTTAGGGTTTCAAGTTCAAGTTCCGTCAGGGGGAAAATCCTGCCAAAGGGGATTTCAGCCCCGGGGAGGAGCTCAATCGGGCAGTCATAAGGCCTGTGTGGGGGAAGAGTCTCAGCCCCCTTTTTGCTAAAGACGTCCAGGAAGTTATGGTACACTTCGGGAACAGATTGGCGGGCCTCGGCATCAGAGTCCATGCAGAGCAAAGGGGAAGGAGCACCGAAACTTCCTGCAGACAATGTTGGTGGCAGTAGGGGGAGCAGAAACTGACTTCTCCTGATGTCCAATTGATTTGCGGGTTATGAGCCTGTAACCAAGGCATGCCCAGAATGATAGGAAACAGAGGAGATTCGATGACGTCCAGGCAAAGTAGTTCCTGATGGTTGCTGGCAATGGCGTGGCCAAAGGCAAGGTCTCCTGTGTGACTGGCCCGGATTTTAGGACCGACCCATCAGCAAAATGTACACAGTCCTTTAGCCCTAGGGTGCAGAGGGATGTGGTGTTTGGTGGCCAAGGCTAAGTTCAAAAACAACTGCAGGCCCTGGAGTCAATGATAGCGTTGACTTGAATATTCCCTCTTGGAAGCTGCAAAAGAATGGGAATTGCCAGGTGAGCAGAGTTACTGGGTATAATAGGTGAATGAACAGACGACATGACGAGGCACTTATGGAGTTTTGCGGGGACAGGCTCTAACAGTGTCCGGATTCTCCGCAGTACAGGCATAGGTTAAGGGTTCGCCAACGTTGACGTTCCTCTGGTGTGAGTGAAGGACGGAGCAAGCCCAACTGCATGGGTTCTGAACGGTCAGTGGGAGCTGTTGCTGGAAACGGAGGGGCCGGGGCACCCGGGGCAACATTCAAACTGGGCGAGGCGGACCGGTGGCCCGTTCAGACCTACGTTCCCTTCGACGTCTGTCAATTTGGATGGTTAGATTGATGAGAGCGTCCAAGGTTCCGGGAACACCGCCAGTTCATCTTTGAGCGACTCTGAGAGGCCCAACCGGAATTGGTAGCAAAGTGCGGCATCATTCCAGTTCATGTCTGAACTCCACCTCCTGAATTCAGACACCTAATCCTCTGCTGGTCTGCGGCCTTGCTGAAGGGCATGCAGGGCTGCTTTAGCAGTGGCAGCTTGGTGAGGGTCCTCGTATAGCTGAGACATGGCCTGGAAAAAGGTGTCCAGAGTATTAAGTGAAACGTCCTTATGCTCCAAGAGGCGGTGGGCCCAGGCTTGTGGCTCACCAGACAGAAGGAAGATGAGGAACCCCACCTTGGTGGATTCTAATGAAAAAGTCTGTGGTTGCAGGACAAAGAAGAGCTCGCAGGCGTTCCGAAAGGCTCTGTATTTGCTACGCT
Source organism: Rana muscosa (assembly GCA_029206835.1). Lineage (NCBI taxonomy): Eukaryota > Metazoa > Chordata > Amphibia > Anura > Ranidae > Rana > Rana muscosa. Next base: position 622,022,578 of record CM055117.1, read on the forward strand.
CCCCTGAGAATCTCTCGGGTGTGGGTATGTTCGGTTCTAGAGGCATCATGACCACTGAGGGTGAAGCAGAAGTCCCCGTAGAGGAGGAAGCTGAAGAGGATAGGGCCTGGACTCGGCCCTCCAGTCGGGTATAGCCTTCTTGCAGACTTCTGACGGCCTGGGTTAGCCCGTCCAGGTGCCGACATATTTCCTCCATTGGGTTCGCTCCCTGCGCAGGCTCGGACATGGCTGTCCGGTACTGTCACATACCTGATGGTGGAGCCTGATATGCAGGGACCGGCCTCTTTTGCACCTCTTACTCTGGAACCCCTGATAGTGGGAACTGGGAGCTCAGGAGTGCAGAGTCGCACAAGTGCCTGTCAGGAACACTGGTGCCGGAACGGAGCTGGACTTCAGGAGACTGTGCGGATGTCAGCGACAGCAGAAAAACAGGAACAGAAGGCAGGCTGAGCTTACAGGTACTGATGGAAGGTGACTGAAGACAGCGGGGGGAGGTGTCCTATAGTTCAGGACACAAGCAAGTCCAAACAGGCCGGGTCATACACAGGCTGGCAAATCAGGTGCAAGTCCAGAGGCAGAAGCAGAGTTGTGGCTCGGGCCGGATCAGCAACAGGCGGGCAGCGGATAGTCTAAGGAATAGGCAGGAGCATGGTCAGACAAGCCGGGGTCAAAGGGCAGGCAGAAAGCCGGAGTAGTCAGGAACAAGCCGGGTCACAGGAACGGATCAGCAGAGTAAACAGCAGGTTGCAGATGGGTCTCAGGAGTGCTATAGACTGGACAGCAAGGAGCCCAGGCATCAGCCCCTTTAAATAGCCATTGTTTGGCGCCAAAAACCGGCACTGCGCGCTCCCGCACGCTGCTACCGCGCATTCGCCGAAGCGCCGGCGCGCATAAGCGTGCGCCGAAGCGCTGCCACTTTGGAGACTGGTTTGCCCTTAATGACAGGTACTCACAATTTAAACACCTTTTGTGCCCCTTTCTTTTGCGGACCCATAACAAAGCTCTAGATGTCAGGGTCCCCCCCCCTCCCCCCAAAGATGCGGGAGGCTCTGATTGTACTCCTATTTTGCTATGCAGAAAAAGAAGGCCAGTCCTGTATTTGTGCATCAAAACAAATTTTCCAAGTTGGGTGAAGATGTGGAGGTGGCAAACACAGAGGTGGCAGCCCTAGATGTCACTGCTACCCCTAACAGCCGGGAGAGCAACCCATCTAGTAGAGGTGGTGAGGGGAGTGCAGGAAGGCCTAGACAGTTGGTAGTAATATTGGATTCTATAATCAGAAGGACTGATAGAATAATTTGTCGCTAGGATCGCCTCAACCGAATGGTTTGCTGTCTCCCTGGTGACAGGGTTCGGCATGTGGTGGACCGGGTGGATAAATTACTGGGAGGGGCTGAGCATGACCCAGCTGTCTTGGTCCACATTGGAACCAATGACAGTATACATGGAAGGTGGAGGCTCCTTAAAAATCAATTTAAAGAACTAGGCTGCAAGATGAAGGGAAGGACCTCCAATGTGATATTCTCTGAAATATTGCCTGTGCTATGCGCAACACAGGAAAGGCAGGGGAAGATTAGAGAGCTGAATGCATGGCTGAAGACCTGGTGTAGGGAGGAGGGATTTGGGTTTCTAGAGCACTGGGATGACTTTTCATTGGGGTGCAACCTATATGCGAAAGACGGTTTGCATTTGAATGGAAGGGGGTCTGCTGTGCTGGGGGAGAGGTTTATGGGAAGGCTGGAGGAGTATTTAAACTAGGATTGAGGGGGGAAGGTGAACTAGAATTACATCGGGCACACAGGTCAGTTAGGGGTCAGACATTAATGGAGAGTGGAATGGGGATAGATGGGGGGAGGGTTATGGCTGGTGACAAAGTTCCCACGTTGCAAACAGCCATTGGAAACTATAGTGCCATTTGTGCTGCTAAAAATTATATGAAAAACACCAGAGAAAAATGTAATAATACATTAAAGTGTTTGTTCACCAATACCAGAAGTCTGCCAAGCAAAATAGGTGAGTTGGAAGCTCTGGTGCATGAGGAGAGCTATGATGTAATCGGTATTGCTGAAACTTGGCTTCAATCCTCACATGACTGGGCTATTAATATTCTTGGCTATGCACTCTTTCGGAGAGACAGGGTAAAAAGGAAAGGTGGCGGGGTCTGTCTCTATGTGAGAGGTGATCTCAAAGCAAGCGTGAAAGAGGACCTGGTTGATGGAGAGTGTGATGAGGCTGAAGCATTATGGGTGGAACTGCATATAGATGTACGTAGTTCAAAGTTAATCATTGGAGTTTGTTATAGACCACCCAAAGTTAACGAGGAGGTGGAGACTCATCTCCTTGCACAGATGGAAAGGGCTGCAAGGGCTAGGATGGTGATAATAATGAGGGATTTTAACTACCCAGAAATTGACTGGAGTAATGGCACTGCTGGGATAGTTAAAGGGCAAAATCTTACAAACCTATTACGGGACAATTTTATGGTCCAGTTTATTGAGGCCCCAACTAGGAATGATGCTCTGTTGGACCTGGTAATCTCAAACCATGCAGAGCTTATTACTAATGTTCAGATAAAGGAACACCTGGGTAGCAGTGATCATAACATGATTTTATTTGATGTTAGTTGTAAGCAAAAAATACATACAGGAAAGATAAACGCTTACCGTAATTCCAAGAGGGCAAATTTTCCAAGGATGACGGCTGCTCTCCAGGACTTGGACTGGGAGGGAATATTGGCATCGATAAACACAGAACAGAAATGGGAATTGTTCAAAGACTGTTTGGGACCTCTTTCCTCTTTCCGCTATATTGTCACGAAAGTATCCAAACACACCTGGCTGAAATCTCCCAACAACCCCCTGTCGTTTAACCCTAAGGAACTGTACTCCCTTCCTGATCCCAATCGCTGGTACTCCAAGGGGGTTAAATATTTATGCCACCTGTACAATGCCCAGGGCTTTAAAACTTTTTCTCAGCTACGTTTTAGACTTCGATCTACCAAGATCGTACCCATTTTATTACCAGCTCAGGCACGCTATCCGTGCCCAGTTTGGCCCTCTTGATGATCCCACTGACCTGCCCCTATTGGAAAAACTGCTCAGACAGCCAGACCCCACTAAACTTGTCTCCACCTACTATGCAGCCCTGATGACTGACCAGGTTTCACAAAGATCAGGTAAAGTGGACCTCTCTGGACATCTCCCTGGTAGACGAGGACTGGTCAGAATTTAGTGATGCGTATAAAACTTCAGTTATTGCTTCCCATGACCGCATCATACAGGTCAAAATTTTTCATCAAACCCACCTTACACCGACTAGGTTACACAAGATGTGTCTCCTGCCCTCGGCTGCCTGTTTTCACGGCTGTGGCCAAGAGGCCGATTTTCTACACTGCTTCTGGTCATGCCCGGTAGTCTGGGACATCTGGGAAGAAGTGGGTGCTTTCATCTCATCGGCGCTAGGCCTCCCTAACATAATCCACCCCAAGAACTGCCTATTAAACATTTTTGTCGAATTACACCTATCATTACATGCCAATCGACTGCTCCGCATACTCTACTTTTATGTTAAAAAAAGCTATTTTACTGTCTTGGAAAGGTGCTCAGACCTATCTGAGGTCCCTCTGGTTAAAACGTATTAATGATTCTATCCCACTGTATAAACTTACTTTTGAACTCCGGAAACGGAGCAAAACCTTTCACAATATTTGGGGTAGATGGTTGGCTAGTCCGCTAACCCTCTCCCAGCACTGATTGTACTACTCTTGATTGACCATTTATGCGTCGTGCCCCAGGGATCTATGCCCTGGTAATATACCTGAACCTTTTACCATTGTGCCTACTTTATATCTTTTCACTGATATCTGTTTATTTTTCTATGTTTAAGCATTTTGCCTACTGTTTATGACCAGATTGTCTGGTGGTATTGTTGTTGTTTTTTGTGTGTTTCTTTCTTGTTGGTTTGTCTTAAACCCAATAAAAACATAAAAAAAAGAAAAAAAAAGAAAAAGAAATGCACAGGAGAAAATACATGTTGACAAGGGGAGTGTAGAGGTGGGTGGGGAGTCTACTGACATCACGGCTCCACCCACCGAACTCTGGACAACAGACCCACCCACAGAATCTGCAGTTTTTCGGGTCTCATAGACAGAGGGGAGACATTTGACAGGTAAGGATACATGCAGGAGGCATGTATATCCTTATAGATAACCACTATTGCAGTAGTTTAGAAAGGATGACAGTGGGTTTACATCCACTTTAACTATTGTTTTTATTGCTATTACAATACTGCTTTAAAAAAATTAAAGTGTATGCTGTGACTTTAGATCTTTAACCACCTCCAGTCCAGTTTCTCTCATACATGTAAAAATCTGCATGTTTTTACTATAAAATAACGTAGAACCCCCAAAGATTATATATTTGGCCAAGCAGAGGCCCTGAAGATAAAATATTTGCTGCAATTTTTTATGTTGCACGATATTTGTGCAGTGGTTTCACGAACGCAAATTTGCAGGAAAAGATGCACTTAATCCATTAATGGATTTTAATGTAAAATATGACGTTGCGCCAAGTAAATCGATACCCAACATGTCATGCATTAAAGTTGTGTACGCCCGTGGAATGGCAACAATCTATGGTACATTATATTATCCATAGGTGACATTTTAAAAGCCTTTACAGGTTACCAGTTTAGCAGTACAGGAGGTCTGGCACTAGTTATTGCTCTCTCTGATGTTTTGTGGTTATACATCACATACATGGTGCAATCACTGTTTACAAATGCATGTGGGACCTACATGTGCGTTTGCATTTGTTTTATGTAAATTTGGGGATATTTTCTTTTCAATTTTTTTATTTTTATTAACAAACCTACTTACCTCCACTGTACAAGTTGGTTTTGCACAGTGTCCCCGATCCTCCTGGGGTCCCTCAGTGGCTGGTGCGCTCCTGTGTCCTGCTTCTGCGTCTATTGACACAGAAAGCAGGACTCGGCCCCACCCCCTCGGCACCCGCATCATTGGATTTGATTGACAGCAGTGGGAGCCAATGGCTGCGCTGCTATCAATCTATCCAATCGGGACACGAGACACTAGCCATAGCTGGTGTGCTCGTCCCTGGGGCGAGAGACAGGGCTCAGGTAAGTAAAATGGGGGTCTGGGGGGCTGCAGCATGAGAGGTTTTTCACCTTCATACATAAAATGCATTAGAGTGAAAAGCCACAAACATTGCACATCAGTGCAAATAAAACCATGCACATCTGCCATCCCAGGAAACAAGGCATCATATGTATCATGAGACTGACATAAGTGAGGGCATACAAACAATTGGTGCTCTTGCAATTCTCCTGCAAACACAAGATGACATATTGGTAACAGAGGCTTTCCAACTGGGCCATGCCCATGGTTTTTCATGCTCATGTAGACTGATTGGAATTATTGGCTGATGTGAGCAGATTACAGTAATTGTAATTTTTCATTGAATACAGCAAGGGGTTGTATGCAAGTTGGCAAAGTTAGGAGGAGGTGACTTAAGTAGGCATCTAAGGTCCCTGTCAAAAATGGATTGTGACCAGATCAGCATAGGATGGAGAAAGAAACTGCCTGCATTTAAAGTAAATACCGGTTATAATCCTAGGATGTGTTGCCAGAGACAAGAGTAGGCCATAGTTAAAATATGAGTATTCTCCTTTGAGAATATGAGTATTCTCCTTTGAGTATTTAATGATGGCGCTATCACCAAACAAAAATGAGTGGCTCTGAGAACAGTTAACAGTAAGGATGAGCTCCGGCGTGTTCGCACAGCCCACGTGCAGAGCCCGCCAGGAAGTCGGCACTGTGCTGCGCTAATCACAGGTAGTGAGACATTTCCCGACCTCTGCAGCCGCACACCGGGACAATGTCTCACTCCCTGTGATTAGGGCAGCGCAGTGCCGACTTCCTGGCGGGCTCTGCACGTGGGGTTTGCGAACACGCCGGAGCTCATCCTTAGTCAACATTGCTAGGCTAAACATGTAATTTTTTTATATGTAGCCAAGCCATAGTGGTGGTATCCAGCCACTCTCACAAAATTGAGTTCAGCCAAGGTCTGTTCTTGTGGGTTAAAAAATAAATAAAAAAATACCTCCACTTCTACATGGATGGGACTGGGTGCCAAATACCTGGCTGTAGCAGGGTGTGGATATTTGTAAGGTGAAAGGGCAGTCCAGAAGATGATTTATCCATGTGTTGTAGGATGTGTGTGTTGTTTTTATGCTGCCAAAGCACAGTCTATTTTTGCTTTAAATTCACTCGGGTATGACTATCTTATTGTCAGTTCAGCCCTCTCACTAACCCCAGCTAGTAACCATCCATGTCAGTCTAAGCAAATATATGATCAAAAATAATTCTATCCTTTTACTAAATGAAGCCTATTATTCTTCCGCACAGAGTTCAGTGACTTTCTTTTTAAATGCATAAGACTTGCAATCCTTCCCATGCAAAATTTAACACTGACTTAATGTTGTATATTTTTCCAACAGAGGCTTGGAATGCTAAAATCACAGATTTGAAGCAAAAAGTTGAAGCACTCTTTGATAAGAAATGTGGTGAGTATTTGTAACTTCATTTATGTTACTCTGGAATGTCAACCATATAAATGGAAAACTTATATTAGGATCTTGGTACGTTAAAAGTCCAGACTATGGACAAACAGTGAAAAAGCTTTAAAACAAGCTTTCACTGACCTCTCTAGCTGCTTGTACTGTGAAATACTTAAAGCAGTAGTAAACTCTTGGGGAGGGGGGGGGGTGGGGGTTTCTTTTGCAAGGCAATATCATAATGTACTAGTATGCACCGCATACTAGTACATTATGAAAGACGAGCCTTGAAACAAAGCCCTCCAGTGGCGTGCTGTCACCGCTGTAAAGGATTCCATCTTCACCCGGTCTTCCTTCTGCATTTGCAGACTGCGGCCACTTGGCTGGCCGAGCCACAAGAAGATCGGCGCGGGAGTCTCGGCCACAGCACACAGGTCTGAAGGAACGGACGGGTATGCCATTCCTTCAGAATGCATGCCCCAGTGACGCCACTGGTTGCCGCTCGCTATATCTCCTAAACGGTGCATGTTTAGGAGATGTTCATTACCTACGGGTAAGCTTTAGTATAAGCTTACCTGTAGGTAAAAATCAAAATGGGGCGTTGACTACCACTTTAAAGCAAATTTCAGGCGAATTTAAAAGACACAGGTTAATGCAATTCTGTATCTATTGTATTATTAAATTAATTTGTTAATGCAAGCAATGTAATTACCTGAATTTGTCTGGATATTTGTCACTGTGGGTGATAAAGGAAGCACAGGGAGCCAAACAGTTATGCTGTAGTGCAAGGACCATGCTCTTAGGAGAGAGCAGAGTGACAAAGATTAGATCAGTCTGATGCTTGTTCTTCCACTGTTTAGTCACAAACCGGTACAGGGACAAGAGCTGTGTTATTGATCTGCAGAAAAGAAGAAAAATGTCACCTCCGATATTAGATAGTGCTGTGCTGTGCTGTGTGGCAGAGTTGTGTAAATCTCAGAACAAGATGTTGTTGTTTTTTTTTTTTTTTTGTTTTGCATTTAGCTTGTGGCCTGGAAATCTCCCAGCCAACAGAGAAATGAGGCAAAGGCCTTGTGCGGGAAGCTCTTAGATATGACAGCTTCCCAGCACAGGCACAGCCTGATCTGAATACTGGCTTACGTCTGTATGCCAGTTTAGCATTGGTCTTAATTACCACCAATTTCCTAAGCTGAGAACTGGTTGTAATTCTTTAAGAATTTGTCATTGCCATAGCGACAGTTTCTTAAAGGACGGTTGTAAGAACTACCTGCATTTGTCACACGTGTCGGTAATATTACCGACACTGGTGCAAATGCTTGCCTGAATTATGCATGTGTAGCGCTTAAGGGAACTACTGCCAGAAATCTGTTACTGCTATACTGAATTCCCCTGAGTGTCTTTCAAATTAAAAAGCTGAGGTGGCATTCTGCAGAAATTATTATTTTAGTATTCCTTTTTATGTTGTACACGATTATCTAAATCAGGGGTGCCCAACCATTTGAAGAGCGAGGGCCATTTAAGCGACTTGGTAACTGGTCGAGGGCCACAATGAGTGGAGCGGGCGGATGACATGCATACTGCAGAGCAGACACCGACGCAACCCACTCTACTCTATGGGCCCTCCGGTCTGATTTGCCCAGACGGAAGGGGAAGGATCCCCTTCTATTTTTTTTAGCGGATCGAATTGGAGGTAGGCGGGTGTAAATGGACATGAGTCCGTTTTCATCTGCCGCTCCATAGAGGTGAATGGAGGGTCCAATTGGGTCAGACTGATCCTGTGAAAGGGGCCTAAGGCTGCTTTCACACTGATGTGCTGCAGTTTACCTACACTGTGCATGCAGTGCACCTGTGGCTTTCCTGTGGGTTAGCTGCACATTTCTATTATATTCTGCAGGTGTGGTGCACTTTCAGAACCTGCAGGTAATTACAGAAGTCTACGGCTCAGTGCAGGTAACCCGCAGGCACACTGCGCTACACCTGCGGATCAGTTTAAAAGCAGCCCAGTAACCAATGCAGAAGATATGCCCATATATACACTGTGATTTTAGTAATGAACTGACCCATAATAACCAAAAATAAGTCAGGCAGAGCACATTTGGTATCACTCTGCCTGTGACGGGAGCGGGTGCTATACAGGAAGCATTGGCTTATGCGTCTCTGCTCCGCAGCACCTTGTTTCCTCTACTTCTCGTTTCATTCACAACACGAATACTCTGGGATAAAGGGCTAGGAACCCAAGATCTGGGCTTGCCAACCCACCATCACAGAGCAGGTCGCGGGCCACATCTGAGGGCTCCACGGGCCACATATGGCCCCCGGGCCACTGGTTGGGCACACCTGATCTAAATCTATAAATAAATGGATACTATCTTGTGAATGTAATCTATCCTTTAGGAGAAGCATTGGGAATAAAAGATCCATTCAAAGTTCCATTTGCCTTGTTTGAGTCCTATCCAGAAGACTTCTATGTGGAAGGTCTTCCAGAGGGGGTCCCATTCCGCAGACCGTCCACTTTTGGCATCCCTAGACTGGAGAAGATTCTCAGAAATCAATCCAAGATTAAATTTGTCATCAAGAAGTAAGTACAAATGTACTGAGAATACTATGGCCTTTACTCAGTGAGGTGTAGAGTGCAAAGTTTAGTAACCTACAGCAACTAGTCATAAGAAAACAGGTTGCAACGAGAAAGTAAAATAGATTTTATTTTTTCTGTATTATTTTGAAAGCTTTTATGTTTGTAAATGTGTCTCAAAATGTGTAAATGTATGTTTATTGCTTATGCATACAATTTTTGTAATCTATTTATTTATTTTTGCTAGACCAGAACTGTTTGAGGCTGCAGCTAAAGATTCATCATTACATTATCCACAAAGTAAGTACCCTTTTTAATTTTTAAATGAGCCCTTTTTAAGAACCATATAAACTGTGTTTGTAATTGTTTTAGAATACTTTACAGTAGTTGCCTCGTGAGTGTGTAGGGGGACATGTATATTGTAGAAGTGTCATTGAGACTCTGCAATTGTGCGCTTTAATATCCTCACCTGCTCCAAAAAAATTCAACCTGGTGGTTTGCTATGGCCACAATGTCGCCTTACTTTAGAGCTCCACATTTTGAGCCAAATTGCACTATAAAATTTAGAATAGTCCTTTTCGGTTCAAAAGCTAACCTATGTCATAATTTTATTTCCTTTTGAAAAAAAATATGGTTTTACTAAAATATATGTATTTTGTATACATTTTTAAGAAAGGATACAAGTCCAAAACACTCCTACCACAACATCTGGACATGAACATCTTAATATCATTCAGGTATCTTTACCAGGTATGTAGTAAAGTTACTCAGTTTTGTAGAAATATTTGTGTGCAAATACAGGACATTTTATAATCAAGGTTATTTATGCAATCATGTCAGGCTTAAAAAAAAAAACACCTAAAGAAAGCGCTCTGCAATAGAAGAGCATTTATACTCGCCTTTCCAGCAGAATGCATCTCCCACCGTCCCTCCATTCCAGCATTGCAGCGTATATCCATCTCTTGGACATTTAACACTTCAAGAGTGTCAGGTGACTGTGTTCCCCACGGCATGCTCTGGTTTCTTTCTCTGACCCCTGCGTTGCTACAGGACACAGGGGTTGGGGGATGTATCCAAGGGGCCATCTGATTCTATCTAAAGTGTTAAATGTTGAAGAGATTGACAGAAGCTGCAGAACTGGAAAGGTAGAAGACTCCATTTATAGCTGTTCTTATAGCATGGACATTCCTTTTTAGAATTTTTTTTTTTTTTTTACCCGAACAGGTTTGCTTTATTATTGGTCACATATACAGAGTAGTTTTCATCCAATAGGATATGTGATATTTGACCTTTCTTTAAACAAGACCACTCAAGTGTTTTTTTTTTTACAAAACTGAATGGGTATGTTTATGCAAATTGTGCTGGAAACACAGATTTGCTTGTACAGTATTGTACATTGTATGTATTGTATTTGTATAATGCTAATGGTAAAACTATTTCTAAGAACAATAGGAATATTAAAAACAATTAAAATGCTGTACTTTCTTTTCACTATTCTCTATGTAATTATATTACATTTTAGTCTTGCCTGAATCACCAGCTGATATCTCATGGTATCTTACATATCTGAGCTATTTATGAAAGTATTCTCACATCAGGGTGAAAAGCAGGGATGTTCTTTTATTATTATTATTATTATTATTATTATTAATAATAATAATATCATCTATTTCAGTCTTTTAGCTCTCTATTTTTCTGTATATGCTATAGTCCAATGTTGTATCTTCTTTTTTTTTTATCTTGATATTTTATCTTAAAACAATCTAGTAAGGCACTAGCATAAGGTGAAATCATAAGTAATACCATTTCTCTTACCGTCCATGGACTGACACAGCCTCTTCATACTTGACAAGTGGGTTTATGTCCCTTCTCATAGGAGAAGACTAGGCAGAATGTTAGATGTTACAACATACATTCTAAAACCAGAGCTGAACAGCCCCGCCCAGGGGGTGGTCCCTCCGGACATAACCCTCCTACCTGCAGCCAGCAGCCCTCAGTTTTTTTCTGCCTAGCAGAGGAGAGGACGTGGCTCTCTTAGGAGCCAGTCTCCTGAAGATATTTTTTATTCCTTTAGGAATTTTATTATTTTATTTTTGAGATCTTCTACCAACTGTCGGCTGGGCAACAGGTTGGGTACATTGAATATCCTCGTAGTCTTCCCTGTCCGACCATCGAGCGTTGTGATCCTCGCTTCAGCGTGAGACTCAGTTCACGACATGCCCCATGACTACAGGGGTGGCTGGTGGGATTTTTATGCCCCGCGGTCCGCATAAGATTGAACAGTCCTGCTGTATCTTTTGCGGTGGACCGGGCCGACAGCTACTCAGTACCGAACTGTGATAGGTCTGTCAGGAACACACCAGTGGGTCCTTCTAGGACGGGTAAGTAGTATCGCCTGCCTCCGCAGGTGAGTACATGCTGTGTGTTCCTCTGTATGGGGGATTTTCCCTGTCTCCCCCTTGTTGGTTGTTGCTCTGTCACCTTGCTCTGGCACTGTGCTGTCTGGGGGTCACTCTGTCCCGGGGGGGGGGGTTAATGGGTGTCCGCATGGAGCTGGGGGTGTTTTTCGCCGTTTTGGGCATTGGTGCGCATGGCGGCCATCTTGCCGTGGATTCTATTTCGCGGTTACATTGCGGCGGCCATTTTCTTGGAGCCGCGCGCGCTTTTCCTGCTGTTTGACCTCTATCGCTGCTGGAACAGCGCGATTCTTCTCAGTCTCCTCACTGCTCATTCGCGCTGTACAGCGCAGCACAGGCAGCGGAACCGAGCGGTCCTGACCGGGTTGGCGAGTCCCCTGGGTAACCCCCCACAGTCAGCGCAGCCAGAAGAGGTGGACTTTTCTTTTATTTGGCAAAGTCTCAGAGAGTGACAGGTTATGGAGTCTGGTTCACCTGCTTCCCCATTCATGTCAGAGGCAACAGGCAGTGCTCTTGCACCTGCGGTCCCCATGGACCAGTTAATCGGCAGTCCTGGACTCATTTCATGTCCAGGATGGAAGCGGTGTGCAAGGAAGCTATAAAGCGTCCTCTCCCCACACAATCTCCATAAGGGGAGTGCTCTGATTAAGATATGGGCCTAGCTGCCGCTCAGGACCCTAGCTCTGAATTTTTTGATGTTTTTGAACAGGACATTCCTTGTGAGGAAGACTCCTGCTCTGAGTCAGTACATGACAGGGCGTTTGTAAGTGAACTCATTGATGCTGTGAGGGACACTCTCAAGCTGGATGCTGCGGCTGAGGATCCTCAGGTGGAAGCTGTCTCCTTTGGTTCTTTTAAAGCCAAGCCTTCTAAAAAAGTTTTTCCTTATATGCCTTTCTTTGACAGGTTCAAAGATCAGGTTTGGGAAAAGCCGCAGAAGACTTTTGCGCTCCCGCGGCGTCTGTCTGTTAGGTACCCCTTTAATGAGGCCCTGGTTAAAAAATGGGCTTCTCCTCCAGTGGTCGACCCCCCCGGTCGCCCGTTTTGAATAAAGCCACAACTCTCCCTATGGAGGGGACTCCTGCCTTTAAGGACCCCAATGACAGGAGGTCAGAAGTGGTGAGCAGAGCCATGTTCGCCTTGCTGGGATCCGCCTTACGTTCTATTGTAGCGGCGACCCTAGTGTCTCAGACACTCACGGAATGGGCAAAGATTTTACACCAGACCGTGCAAGAGCATAATCTTCCTCCAGAAACCATTGCGCTAGCCCACCAACTGGTGCAGGGTCTAGTGTATGTGTATGTGTGCGATGCCACTTTGGATGCTGCACCCTTAATATCTAGGGTCTCAGTGTCTGCAGTGGTGGTGCGTCGTCTTATCTGGTTAAAATGCTGGTCTACTGATTTGCCCTTTAAGGGCGGTAGGCTGTTTGGTGCTGCCCTGGATGACATTATTAAGGATGTCACGGGGGGAAAGAGCACCCTACTTCCTCAGACTACTAAGGGTAAGGAGCCCCGCCGTAAGCCGGGCCCCTCCTTTCCAGCACAAAAAAAGTTTTTCCCGTCAGAGCCCACGGGGAAAACCTCCCAGACTGACAAAACAAACAAGCCGGCTGCCAGGCCCGCCACCGCATGAAGTCTTGCCCCCGCCCGACTCCGGGGTGGGGGGACGACTTCGCAAGTTCACAGATCTGTGGACCTCCCGGATCTCCGACCGGTGGGTGTGCGAGGTGGGGCAGTGCAGGACTTGCTCAGGTGCGGAGTAATTGTGCCGGTACCGTCACAGGAGAGGTTTCAGGGATTTTATTTGAATCTGTGGGGCGGAGTCCGTCCAATCTTGGACCTCAAGGCCTTAAATGCCTTTGTGAAGGTTCAAAAATTCCACATGGAATCCATTCACCCAGTGATTGCTGCGCTCCATCCTGGGGACTTTCTGGCGTCCTTGGACATCAAGGACGCCTACTTGCATGTCCCAATCTGCACAGGTCACCAGAAGTTTCTGCGCTTTGCGATCGGCGAAGTCCACTATCAATTTGTGGCCCTTCCCTTCGGGTTAGCGTCAGCACCGCGGGTTTTCACCAAGGTGCTTGCTCCGGTTCTGGCTTTGCTGAGACAGCGAGGCATTGCTATCGTGGGCTATCTGGACGATCTTCTGAGAGCAGACACTGGCTCAGAATTAGAAGAAAATGTGACGATAGTCAGTCAGACCCTCCGGGATTTCTTTATCGTACACCACGGGACACAGAGCTAGTCATTACATAATGGGTTAAGGGTCACCAGCGGTGATTGGACACTGGCACAACCAATGGAAGACAGTTCCCCTCCATATAACCCCTCCCATCAGGGAAGTACCTCAGTTTTTTCGCCAGTGTCGAAAGGTGTTGGAGGCGTTAGGAGGTGCTAAAGGAAAGCTCTACCAAAGAGACCCTCTGGGGGTAAAAGAGCTATGCTTTCGGATCCATCCAAGACGCCTACAAATTAAGCCGAATCTGGATGGGATCCGGGCCTCATCCATGAGGCGTCGCCTGTAATGTCTCTCTTCGGAGGACTGGGCTCTAAGATCCAGCACTTTCGCTATTTCGCTATAAAGTCCTGGTAAGAGTCTTGTACAAGGCCCAGGGGAGAGGTATCCTTTAAATAGGAACCCATATCCCTGAAGGTTGGCACACATAGCCCACCGTGAAGGGTGAAGTTTGGTATCCGTCTGAAAACTTTCAGCAGAAAAACCTGCGGCGTGGATAAGGTGAGATTAGAAGGTCCATAACTAGGTTGGGACCTTTTTTCAAGAGTGGATGTCTTCCTTTTTTCCACCACTGGGGGGAGTAAAGAGCTGAATATACTCACCTCACTCTGTTCAGTTTCGGCTTCGGCGAAGTACACTGCTCGTCACCTCCGCTGCTGAGCTTGCTGGGGCACCCCGCTCCTCCTTTCGGTGGCCGACACAGACACCTGCAGATGCAGGTAAGTGGGAACAGGGGCGGATGAGAGTCCTCTCTCACTATGGCCACCACCATAGCGCTAAAGGCCGCGCGCTTTATCGGAGGGGGGGGGCCGAAGGCGTGCGCAGGCACGTGGCGCGCGCAGGCACAGAAACGGCGCCAAATTTAAAAGACTGTCAGTGTGAGGCACTGCAGCAGCAAGCAAGCTCGTTAGTTCTCTTGTTCCTGGCAGAGAAACACAGCAGCTATACAGGGACGTAAGACTCCATGTGGTTGGACTGGGTACTTCCTAGAAGACATCCATGTTATGCATAGTTATGTGTTAAAAGTTGCATACTTAATGTATTTGCTAAACTGAACACGGTAGTATATGCATTTAGGTACCTTGTATTTTGTCTAAACAGTAAGTCTTCCAGGGGAAGTAATGCGGACAAAAAGAGATAAAAGAGCACTGCCGCCTGAGACAGGAGGCTCTAGCTGTGCTGACTCGGTACCTTCCTCTCCTGTGTTGCCAAATGTACCTGTACAGGATGAGCCATTACCTCTGTCAGGTATGGCGGCTTCCCTAGGGAAGCCTGGGCCTGCATATGTCACTGAGGACACTTTATCAGCTGCCCTGAATAATCTGGAGGAGAAAATTGCTACCTTAATCGCTAAATCCTCGAAAAAGGACAATAAGCGAAGCAGATCTCCTCCAGTATTGGACCTCCCTTCAGAAGTACCTGAGGAGGAGGAGGAGGAGGATGAGGAGGAGGCTACATCAGCAGAGGATGAGGAGTCAGACGGATCAGGGATATCGGATGAGCCTTTTTCTGTATCCCAGATTTTAAAGTCACAGGTACAATGCTATGCAGGAGCCGTGCGATCTGCATTTAAGTTACCCTCTTTGGAGGTAACAGAATCACCTGTCTCCTCCCTAGGATCATTAAGATCCCTGCAAGGTGCATGCTCCTTCCCGGTTCATCCGTTACTAGAGGATCTAATGTACGCAGACTGGCAACATCCAGATAAGCGTTTTTCACCTCCAAAAAAGTTTAACATTCTTTATCCTATGGAGGAAAATTTTTTAAAGAAATGGAGCCTGCCTGCGGTAGATGCGGCTATTTCTTGTGTAAATAAAAACCTGACATGTCCAGTGGATAATGTACAAGTGTTTAAAGATCCTTCTGAGAAGAAGTTGGAATCCCTACTGAAATCCTCCTTCCTTTTGGCCGGCTCAATTATCCAACCTGCAGTAGCAGCAGTCGGTATGTGTCAGGTCGTCAGCCAACAGGTAAAGCAGGGGCTGAAGGAGCTGCCTTCAGAGCAGGCTAAAAATTGGGAGAATTTGCCTAAAGCCTTATGCTTCACAGTGGATGCCATGAGAGATTCTATCATACAGGCATCACGCCTTACACTCCAGCTGGTACAGATGCGCAGAGTACTTTGGCTTAAGCATTGGTCAGCGGAAGCCCCATGCAAAAAGTTGTTGGCAAGTTTCCCGTTCCATGGCGAACGCCTATTTGGGGAAGATTTAGAAAGATATATCCAAAAGATATCAAGTGGTAAAACGACACTTTTACCTGAGAAAAAGAAAAACAAGAGACCTTGTTTTAAACGCACTCTCTCCCCAGCTCCCGGGAAATCAGACTCCAGCCAGTGGCGACGGCCTTTTCAGCCGCCCACAAAAGCCAAAGAACAGGCTCAGAAGAACAAGAAGCCGTGGGGTTCAAGAGCTAATAAGCAAGCCCCCAAAACCTCTCATTGAAGGGGCGCCCCCGCTCGGCCGAGTGGGGGGAAGGCTTCGTCAGTTCCCAGCGACTTGGCAGACAGAAACCCAGGACAAATGGGTGGTATCCACAATATCCTCAGGGTACAAACTGGAATTTCGAGAGATCCCATCTTCTCAATTCCGAAGTTCAAGACTCTCCAAGGATCCACAAAAAAGAGGATCCTTCTTCAAAGGTTTGAATCACTTAATAGCTCAAGGTGTGGTTACAGAGGTACCCCAAAAGGAGCGAGGTTCTGGTTTTTACTCAAACCTCTTTGTGATTCCAAAACCGAACGGAGAAGTCAGACCCATCCTGGATCTAAAATCTCTAAACCGGTTTCTGAACGTTCGCCATTTTCGAATGGAAACGATTCGATCCGTGGTCGCTACTTTAAAAGGCGGAGAATTCATGGCGTCCATAGATATCAAAGACGCATATCTACACATACCAATCCTCCCCGCTCACCAAAGATTCCTAAGGTTTGCGGTAGAAGATCGCCACTTTCAATTTGTGGCCCTGCCATTTGGTGTAGCCACCGCGCCCAGAGTATTCACAAAGGTGCTAGCTCCTCTGTTAGCAAACCTGAGAACACGGGGCATTGCGGTAACAGCCTATCTAGACGATCTACTATTAATAGATCAGTCAAAGGAGGGATTGGATCACGCTGTAGACACTACAGTAGGATACCTGGAGCATTTAGGATGGATTATAAACTTACAAAAATCCTCTCTCCAGGCCCAAAGAAGGATAGTGTACCTGGGCATGATCATGGATACAGCCCAAAACAGGGTATACCTGCCAGAGCCAAAGATACAGTCTCTGAAAGACCTGATCCACAAGGTCAAAGCAAACAAAAGGCCGTCTATTCGCCTTTGCATGAGACTATTGGGAAAGATGGTAGCCTCTTTCGAGGGGGTCCCTTACGCCCAGTTTCATTCGAGACTACTTCAAGGCAATATTTTAGCCTCCTGGAACAGGAAGAGCCAAGCTCTGGATATACCCATGCGCCTGTCCTCACAAGTACGCCACAGCTTCAATTGGTGGCTAGAAGCCAAGAATTTACGGAAGGGAAAGTGCTTCCTCCCAGCAGCCTGGAAGGTGGTGTCTACGGATGCCAGCCTATCGGGCTGGGGTGCAGTATTCGAGGAGGCTTCTACCCAGGGAACCTGGGCCAAGACTCAGGGGATCCTGCCCATCAACGTGCTAGAGATCCGGGCAGTATATCTAGCCCTCAAAACCTGGACATACAGGTTACAGGGCTACCCAGTTCGGGTTCAATCCGACAATGCTACTGCAGTAGCTTGCATCAATCACCAAGGAGGCACCCGCAGTCGGGCAGCCCAAAGAGAGGTGAACCGGATCTTGGCATGGGCAGAAGAGCATGTTCCTTGCATCTCTGCAATCTTCATTCCAGGGATAGAAAACTGGCAAGCAGACTACCTGAGTCGTCAGCAGCTGCTACCAGGAGAGTGGTCTCTTCACCCCGAGATCTTTCAGGCCATATGTCTGAGATGGGGAAACCCAGATGTAGACCTGCTAGCTTCCAGGTTCAACAAGAAATTGGACAACTTTGTGTCCAGAACAAGAGATCCTCTAGCCTACGGGACAGATGCTCTAATAACTCCATGGAATCAGTTTTCACTGATCTATGCATTCCCTCCGATCCCTCTTCTACAAAGACTGCTTCGCAGGATCAAGGAGGAGGGAATACCAGTAATCCTAGTAGCCCCAAACTGGCCCAGGAGGCCTTGGTACGCCGAGATCGTAAAGATGGCGATAGGAAGGCCCTGGAAGCTTCCACTTCGACACGACCTGCTGTCACAGGGTCCAGTATTCCACCCTTCCTTACAAAGGCTAAATTTGACGGCCTGGCTGCTGAGACCCACATTTTGAAAAAGAGAGGGGTCTCTGGTCCGGCTCTTTCTACGCTCATTAATGCTAGAAAGCCAGCCTCCAGACTCATCTATCATAGAGTCTGGAAAGCATACGTTTTCTGGTGTGAATCCAGAAGTTGGAATCCTCAGAAATATGAAATAAGCAGGATTCTTGCTTTTTGCCAGCTAGGAGTGGATATGAAATTAGCCCTTAGCACCATCAAGGGTCAAATATCGGCTCTATCAGTCTTCTTTCAGAGACCATTGGCATCTCACTCCCTAGTTCGGACATTCATACAGGGGGTACTGAGGATAAATCCTCCAGTTAGGTCGCCCTTGTGTCCATGGGATTTGAATTTGGTATTGTCAGTGTTGCAAAAGCAACCTTTTGAACCTATTCGCCATATTCCTTTAATTATATTGAGTAGGAAGTTGGCCTTTCTGATTGCTATAGCTTCTGCTAGGAGAGTATCAGAGCTAGCAGCTCTTTCTTGTAAAGAGCCTTATCTAATTTGTCACAAGGACAAAATCGTACTACGACCCCATCCGGCTTTTCTGCCTAAGGTGGTGTCGGCCTTTCACTTGAATCAAGACATTGTTCTGCCTTCCTTTTTTCCAAACCCGCGGACGGCGGGGGAAAAATTATTACACTCTCTAGATCTAGTGAGAGCGGTAAGGGTGTATCTACAAGCAACCGCTCAGATACGTAAAACAGATGTTTTGTTTATTTTACCAGATGGGCCCAAGAAGGGCCAAGCGGTATCAAAATCCACCATTTCCAGGTGGATTAGACAAGTAATTGTTCAAGCTTATGGTTTAAAGAACAGGACTCCTCCTTTTCCTGTTAAGGCGCACTCTACCAGGGCGATAAGTGCTTCATGGGCAGTGCACCACCAGGCTTCGATGGCTCAGATCTGTAAAGCTGCAACTTGGTCTTCAGTCCATACATTTTCCAAATTCTATCAAATAGATGTGAAAGGACATGAGGATTCCGCCTTCGGGCGAAGTGTGCTGCAGGCAGCAGTATAGGGCTTCTGGTCCGCAAGCGGCCTGTTTGATCTGTGTCTCCCCCCCCTTCATATGAGCATTGCTCTGGGACGTCCCATTATGTAATGACTAGCTCTGTGTCCCGTGGTGTACGATAAAGAAAGTAGGATTTTTATAACAGCTTACCTGTAAAATCCTTTTCTTGGAGTACACCACGGGACACAGAGGTCCCCCCCTTCTTATGGGAACCTTACTGCTTTGCTACAAAACTGAGGTACTTCCCTGATGGGAGGGGTTATATGGAGGGGAACTGTCTTCCATTGGTTGTGCCAGTGTCCAATCACCGCTGGTGACCCTTAACCCATTATGTAATGACTAGCTCTGTGTCCCGTGGTGTACTCCAAGAAAAGGATTTTACAGGTAAGCTGTTATAAAAATCCTACTTTCGGTTGGCTACTGAACACTCAGAAGTCGGTCCTGGTTCCGACTCAGCGTCTGGAGTATCTAGGTTTGATCCTGGACTCCTTCGGAAGCGAAGGTTTTCCTTCCTTTGGTAAAGTTACAGACTCTTCAATCTGCGGTTCGGGTTCTGACGTCCTGAAAATGGTCGTCGATCCGTTTCTGCATGAGGGTCCTGGGACTCATGGTGGCCTCCTTCGAGGCCGTTCCGTATGCCCAATCACACACTCGGGCCTTACAGAAGGAGATCCTGTCCATCTCTGGGACAAGTCCCTGCTGTCTGAGTCAACCGATCAGGGCCTCTCTGACATGGTGGTTGTGATCACCGGCACTTCGGTCCGGGAAGTCGTTCCTTCCTATCCAGTGGACAGTGATCACGACGGACGCCAGCCTTACGGGCCGGGGTGGAGTTTGGGGAGTTCTGTCAGCACAAGGACTTTGGACTCCGGCCGAATCCTGTCTACCGATCAATGTCCTGGAACTCCGGGCAATCAGACTGTGCCTCTCGTCGTTGTCAAGGAGACTGCAGGGACGCTCAGTCTGGATCCAGTTGGACAACGCCACTGCGGTGATTTATATTAACCATCAGGGGGGAACTCTGAGCTCAGCTGCAGCGTCCGAGGTCGCCCACATTCTAAGATGGGCAGAAAGAAGCGTGCCGACTGTCGGCCGTTTACATTCCGGGAATAGAAGACTGGCAGGCGGACTATCTGAGCCACCAGACTTTGGACCAGGGAGAATGGTCCTTGCATCCGGAGGTGTTTTAACTCTTTGCCGGCGGTGGGGCACGCCGGATGTGGACCTGTTGGCCTCTCGCCCCAATCGCAAGGTGTCGAGGTTTGTGGCCACGTCCAGAGACCCCTGGGCAGACGCCTCAGATGCGTTAGTTGCCCCATGGGGTCAGTATCGCCTGATATATGCTTACCCTCCGCTGCGGTTGCTTCCTTGCCTGCTTCGCAGGGTAGAGGCCGAGGGGATTCCGGTGATCCTCATCACTCCGGATTGGCCACGGCGTCATTGGTACGCCGATCTTGTGTGCCTCGTCGCGGGCGTTCCTTGGCGATTGCCACTGAGGGAGGACCTTCTGTCTCAAGGTCCCATACTTCATCCTGCTTTACAGTTGCTGGCTTTAACGGCATGGCTATTGAAAGCCAAGTGCTGAGGGACCGGGGTCTCTCGGAATCGGTCATTTTGACCATGCTAAGGGCACGGAAATCTTCCCCAAGAAAGATATATCACCGTACCTGGAAGGCTTGCATCGCTCTGTGCGAGGAGCTGGATTGGCGTCCACGGATGTACTCCGTTCCCAGGATCCTGCTGTTTTTACAGCGTGGTGTGATCCAAAAGCTTGCTCTAAGCACCATCATCAAGGGTCAGATTTCGGCCTTGGCTGTCTTCTTTCAATGACCGCTAGCAGGCCATTCCTTAGCACCTTTGTGCAGGGGGTTCGCCATGTACTCCCCCCCTGTTAAACCTCCTCTCCCTCCTTGGGATCTGAATTTGGTGCTTTTGGTTCTTCAAGAACCTCCTTTTGAAAACATCAGAGATATCCCTCTCTTAACCTTTTCTCAGAAGGTGGCTTTCCTGGTAGCCATTACTTCTGTCAGACGGGTTGTCTGAGTTGGCGGGATTGTCTTGCAAAGCCGCCTTACTTGGTCATCCATAAGGATAAGACTGTGTTGCGTCCGCGGCCTTCTTTTCTCCCAAAGGTGGTTTCGGCCTTTCACCTTAATGAGGACATTGTTCTTCCATCCTTGTGTCCTCATTCATCGCATCCCAGAGTTTGCGCTTCACACGCTAGACGTGGTACGTGCCTTGCGGGTGTACCTGTCTGTTACTGCTCCCATTCGGAAGTCTGACTCACTGTTTGTGGCTGTGTCTGGTCCACAACAGGGCCAAGCGGTTCGTCTGCCACCATTTCTAGGTGGATCAGGCAGACCGTTATACAGGCCTATGCCCTTAAGGGGCGGGCACCTCCCTTTCCGGTTACAGTGCATTCAACTAGGGCAATTGGTGCTTCCTGGGCTTTCCGACCTCAAGAGTCGGTTGCACAAGTGTGCAAGGCGGCGACCTGGTCGGCCGTTCATACCTTTTCAAAATTCTATAAGGTTGATGTGGCGGCATCTTTGGATGCTTCCTTCGGCCGCAAAGTGTTGCAGGCCGCTGTTTAATGTTGCAACTCCTCCGTTGAGGAGCTCTGCTTGTTTGGAGTGAAGTTTGGTTTTTCCTTAATACTGCTCCCACCCCTCTTCTTTGACACTGCTTTGGGACATCCCACTTGTCAAGTATGAAGAGGCTGTGTCAGTCCATGGACGGTAAGAGAAAATAGGATTTTTGTACTCACCGTAAAATCTGTTTCTCTGACGTCCATGGACTGACACAGCACCCACCCTTCCTTTTAAGGTTTGTACTGCTTTTGTTACAAACTATAGGCTGCTGGCTGCAGGTAGGAGGGTTATGTCCGGAGGGACCGCCCCCTGGGCGGGGCTGTTCAGCTCTGGTTTTAGAATGTATGTTGTAACATCTAACATTCTGCCTAGTCTTCTCCTATGAGCAGGGACATAAACCCACTTGTCAAGTATGAAGAGGCTGTGTCAGTCCATGGACGTCAGAGAAACGGATTTTACGGTGAGTACAAAAATCCTATTTTTCCAGCATGGTGGCTAACTGATAATCTAAAAACAAGGATGCACACAAAAGCACTACCCAAATAATAGTCCATAAGGCCACAATTAGGAAAGTCTTAGAATGGTGTAATAAGTCCAAAGTCTAAACATACAGATCTGGCAAATAGGATCTGATGGGATCAAATAATCTGGAAATGAAGATCATAGGGTAATCCTCTTGCTGCTCCTTCAGTTAGACATGTAGAGATCCAACTTGAACAGTCATGAAACAAAGAAGAGAAGAGTGCAGAAGTTATTGGGATAAGTATGTATTCCATTATAAAAACATATGGAGACTTACATCTGATAAAACAATTGTCCGGCCCCCTAATCTACATGCGGTGTGCCAGACGCATGGATTTCAATCAAGGTTTTTTTTTTTTTCTAAGCACAAGATTAGAGCTAGAGGCTCAATGTGGATTCTCCAATGCACCAGTCAAAAAAATAGCAAACTACAACACTTGAAATCTGACAATTAATTATAGTTTAAAAGTATATAAAAACAGCTTGGGATAAGTTCAAGATGCAGACAAAGATAACAACATCCATTACCAGCCATATAAACTGAATTGCATAATAAAAAAAATGCATCAATAAAAGTGTAGGACCTATATCTTAAATAAGAGGTGGAGTCTACCTACAGAATAGAAAACCCATTGAAGACATAGAAAACCACATTAAAACATAAGCGGATGTAAAATTATGGCCTTGTTCATACAGGGCATTTTATTCTATGCCCCGTTCAGGGCCGTGTTTTACCAGCACAGGGATGCACAGGTGTTGTGTGCATCCCTGTGCCAGCAGTCCCATTGCCTATTAGGACGCAGCAGCTGCTTCCAATGTGTGACATTCATGTGGGTACCTGCATGGATGTCACCTTGGGAGCATCAGCCATGTCTGTGCAGTCACTGCATCCCAATAGGCAATGAGACTGCTTGTACGGGGATGCACGCAGCACCTGTGCATCCCCTTGCTGGTAAACGCAGCCCTGCATGGGACACAGATTAAGCTCCCCGTTTAAATGAGGCATTAGTGTATTAGAAAGTCCTGCCCTATGCTGTCAGGCCTGCATATATATATATAAAAAAATCTTTAGGGGCACAATACCTAAATTTAGAACCGGTTTAAAAAAAAAAAAAAAAAAAAAGCCATGATATATAAATATATACATGTAATTAAATGAGTGACCTGAAGACCTGTATATGATTTGAAACCGCTAACATATAATCCTCTTTCCTTGCATTGTTATTGACTTGGATTTGATACCCACCAGGGACACTCTCTGCATGGCATTTGTATGTTCATTGTGTTTTGTGAGTTATCCTCCCTCAATATAAAAACATACAGAAAGTTAACTGGCTTTGACCACATTTGGCCCTTCTGTATGTGAGGAACAGTTCAGTATTCTTCATAAGGTGGAAAAGTTTTGGTGCTAGTAACATGAAATACTGTTCAAACTATGTGATATTTCATAATCCCAAATAAAGTTTGCATTTCAGATGGGGATAACGAGAAAACAGGAAAAGTAGACAAAGCTCGCCAGTTGAGGGAACAAGTCAACGAACTGTTCAGCCGGAAATTTGGTAAGCTGTATGCAGAAAAGGCACTGTTCTCTACTCTGTCAGAAAAGATGTTAAATTATAATTCTAAAGTTCTCACTTTGATTGTACTTACAATAATTTCCTAACCATGACCAAATTTTGACATCATCAAAAGACCAACGTTTTTGCATCCCTCACATACATTGTATAGCACATCATGTATTGAGAGAAAGTGCATTATAAGTCAGAAATGTCCAGTGCTGTCAGCAGATTGGTCCTCGGGCATTGGTCTGTAGTAATCCCAGATCTTAAAACATGGTTGGTAGAAGGGGTTCTCAAACTTTTCCCACTGGGGTTTTACATCGTATACTGCTTGCTAGGTGTCTGCATTGGTTATTTTAACGCAATCTACATTTTAGATTTTAGGTATCTCTTCAGAGAAACAAAGGCATTTTGGTTCTTTAAAACAAGATCGACAGACATCAAAACAAAGGGGGAAACAGATGGGGTTTTTTATATGGCAATTCCTTTGACTCCTGGAGCTGTAATTGTCAAACCTAGAATGCACACAAATGCTCAGTTTGACTGTATATCTTTTTTGAACATTTGGTGCGTCAAAAAAAATACCTTTTTAATGACAGGGTCCCATGTGTGGATACTGCTGCTTTAGGTAATCTCTTGGTTTCATTAAAGGAGAAATCCAGGCTGAGCTCATTCGGCTGGGCTTCTATGGGTCACAAGAGTGCAATTCGTTTTGCACTCCTGTAACCCGTTTTCAGCAGAGAGTGGTCTGAGGTCCGTTCTCTGCTGACGTCACCAAGATCAGTCCAGGCACTGCGTCATCCTGACTCTGGAAGTCTGGATCCGTCAGGTGCTTGGACTGATGGGAGTCTCAGACTCTCAGCGAGCCACTGAGACAGACGCTCCCCGCCCCTCCACAGCTCAGCACTCCAGTAAGCTTGGGGGGGCAGCACAGGAGAGCTGCTGATTAACAGGCAGCAGCTCTTCACTCAGGTTTTTCTTTATTGTACATCACAGGACACAGGGCACTTCATATTCATAACTACTTGGGTTATTTTGCCACCTTAAGGTTAACTGACACTGGACAGAAAAAGTTAGAATTTTTGCTCCCAGCTCAGATGAGCCTCTATTTTTAGATTGTGCCCTTAGGTAATGGATGTGCCTACAGATGTCTCTCCCAAGATCTTCTTTAATGGGCTTAGTCCCATATTTTGTGGTCTATAATTAACACCCCTTCTGGGGCAGAGAAGGGCTTCATCCAGATTGGTGGTTTGCAGCCAGGAGTCAAAGAAGGACCGTACCCCGACCGCACATGCAAAAACGGGAACGTCTGTAATGTTGCCAGTTGGAGCTGGATTGTCAGGGTACTGTGTATCATGTGATCTCGCTGGCAGGGTGCTTAAGTGGTACAGGGCAGTGATCTCCCCCCCCCCCCCCCGGAGGGGAGTCAAGTCCCTGTATGCCCTCTGAGGCTCTCCTGACAGGGGAGGATAAAGTTCAAACCTTTTGGCTCCACAATATTGGATTGCTGAGAAGTGACTCTGGTGGAACATGTGGTTTTGGCAGTGTAGACCTCACGGTAGCAGTGCTCAAAAGGGACAGTGCTCAAAAGGCATGTGCCGATGACGTCCTTGCACAAGACTGCGCATTTGCGGGCTCCATTTTATCGGTTCCCGGTGCCCAGTAACACGTGCGATCGCAGGTTCCTGACTCCCAACAGCACAGGACAGCTCCAGCGGCTCAGCTACTTACAGCTGCAGTGACTGCACAGCTGCAGCAGCATACATTGCATCAGCTGTAGGGCACAACAAGTATTGGGACAATTGTCAATTGGGGTTGACTTGCCATTTAAGTGTTCTTGATTGGGTCAACAAGGTCTGTGAACTGGGTGACTGCTCCCTTATAGGGTATAAAAGGCCTACTAATCCCCAGAATGCTATGGTCTTGCACAGGCAGTGAGGTGGAAGGAAGAACTATGGGGTGGTATCCCAAATTCCTACATCAAGTAGGGAGGAACCTCTGCAGGGATTGTCCTGTAATGGCTTCCCAAAGGATCAGATTATCTCTGAATCACTGTCCTTTTCTGGTTTGCAGGTTAAGCTTTCAGGGGTTCCCACTGGCTTGAGACGCAAGCGTGGGCACTGTCCTTCCCTTACTCCCCTTTTGTGGGTGGATGAGGCATCTGGGAAACCTCCTCAAAATGAGGACAAGGGGGAAGTTGTTGAGTATTGGGAATCCTCTATGGATTAGTTCTCCTAAGAGAAATCTCAGGGTCCTAGACTGTCGTAGACACAGAAAACCAGTGGGCTTCCCAGCGAATGTGGTGCACACTAACTTGAAGATGTTGGCCTTTTTTGCTGTGTTGCCCACCAATCATGTTCAGTGCTTTGGGACATCCCATATTGTCATGAACATGAGGAGCCCTGTTTCATGTGATGTACTCCTAGAAAATTATTTTACATATAAAACAAAAATCCAAATTTCCCAGAGTATTAGCTTAAAAAAAAAGAAAAAAAAGAAAAAAAAAAGGAATTCCAATGTTGAAAATCTTATTGGAAGTAAAATATGTGTTATATTGTTAGTGGACAGAATGCACTTTAGAGACTGCCTATTGTGCTAAACAAGGACTGCTGTGTATAAATAAAGTGGAACAGGCCATTCTGGAGGTAGACTGCCACAAAGGGAGTCTGTCCTGCTATGAGATTTTACCATGGATGGACTGTCTTCAATATGATTTATTTGAGATCTCAAATGATTTCCCTGCAATGAAAATGCCACGTGGACAGACAATTCTGAAGAGTATCTGCTATGCAAAAAATGGGTCCTGAAAACTGTTCTGGCTATAGATTGCCCTGGAAGGAGACTACTATAATAATATATTGCCCAGGAGGGAGACAGCAATATGGGAAGATTGCCCTGGAAAGAAAGTATCAGCTGGGGAGACTGCCCAGGGGTGTCTGTGTTATGTGGGACTGTTTTGAAAAGAGACAGCTATGTTAGTAGTTACTATGTGGAAATATTGCCTTGGAAAAGATGCGGCAATGTCAGCTATTAAAAGCCTTTAGCAATCCTGCCATTCATTCTGCAGCATGCATGTTTAAGGGGGTTGCTGGATTTTTTTATTTTTTTTTGCTGCACTTCCTGTCCAGTTCACGTGGCCAGTGCATCGACTGTTATGAGCAGCTTTCTTTAAAATCCTATCACTGCTAAGTAATGGTACACTTCGTGACGTTCAGATGTGTTGTAATAAGGAAGCCCTCTTTCCTGTCTTGTGTGAGGCCTGATTTACAAATTGTATGTTTGCAGATAAAAAGATTGTTTGGTGGTTAAATTATTTCCCAATACTCAACAGTTACCTCATATATGACCAAGTGGGTGTCTCCTGCAACCAGCTGAGGATGCGACTTCAAAAAATAACTGTTGGTCCTAAGTTTATGTAATATCCTTTATTTCTCACCCAGCATTGCTCCTTTCTATTGCTACATTTCGTTAGAGGGATATTACACAAATTGATTTTGGACACTATATTGCACTACATTTGTACATACTTTTTTTGTAGTGTCCAACAGCCTGGTAAAGGATGTACTGTTCTACCACAGGGCCCCAGTGTACTCCATGTTAATACAGTGTGCTAACATTTAGCAATGCTATGTTTATAGGTATAGCCATTGGAATGAACTATCCAGTGAAAGTCCCCTACAGAAAAATTACTGCCAACCCAGGATGTGTAGTAGTAGATGGTATGCCACCAGGTGTTACTTTCAAAGCTCCCAGTTACCTAGAAATAAGCTCTATGAGAAGAATTCTGGACTCTGGAGAATTCATTAAATTTACAGTTATAAGGTGAGTGCAATAATATATACACAGTACTGTCAGAGGATGTCTAGTAATAAAATACATGTTTTAGAGCCTAAGGCTCGATTCACACCTATGCATGTTGCTTTTGAGCGTTTTTGCCTTGCTTTTTGCGGTGCTTGCTGCGTTTTTCAACATGCGTTTTTACCGCGTTTTGCGTTTTTTTTTTTTTTACATTTCTTTTTTATACAGTAATTTTTTATTTTTTTACATTTCCTTTAAAAAAAAAAAAAAACGCGGTACTTGCGTTTTGGATGCGGGCCCATTGAATTCTATTACATGCAAAACACTGCTTTTTGCAGGAAAGAAAAGTCCCCGACCCTTTCCAAAAACGCAGAGGCACAAAAATGCATTGATGTGAACATGTCCCATAGGAACCTATGTTAAAAAAATTCCATGCATTTCTGCAAAATGCACCAAAAAACGCATTAGTGTGAATCGAGCCTAATTGGACTTGAGTCATCTCTGAATCATTGGCTTTTTTGTCTTTGTGTTACTAGTTTTGAAAATGCTATGTTGCTCAAAAAATTAACCAGTGGGAAGAATATTAAAGTGGATCTAAAATGTAAAAAAATTGCACGCAGGCCGCACTTTGTAGAAGAGACATGCTATGTGTATTGTATAATAATACACACTTGCCTGCTTGCAGTCATCTAATGTACTTTGTACATTGAGCTGCACATGCATAGTTCGGCGTGAATTCTCCACACACACACCTGCTGTGATGTAATTACTGACTCCCTAGCCCATACGTGCGGTGATGTCACCCCCCACTGGCCAATCAAGAGGCTGAAAACCTTGCTTTACCTTTGCTTGAAGGTGGAGGTGAGTAGTATTGTGCCGAATTAGTTCTACTTTAACCACTTCCTTACCGAGTCATTGTAAAATGACGTCGGCAGGAACCCTCTCTCCCTCCAGGTGGACGTCATATGACGTCCAGGGTTTCCCAGCCGTCTAGGGGGCGCGCGCCCCCGCCACATCGCTCGGGACCCGGTGTGCATGCATGGCGGCCGTGATGTCCGCCGGGCACCCGCGATCACAGCAGCACGTCCTGTCAGAAGAGACCGATCTGTGTTCCTCTGTACTAGGAACACACATCGGTCTCCTCCCCTTGTGAGTCCCCTCCCCCTACAGTTAGAATCACTCCCTAGGGAACATATTTAACCCCTTGATCGCCCCCTAGTGTTAACCCCTTCCCTGCCAGTCACATTTACACAGTAACCAGTGCAGATCGCCACCATTACTAGTAAAAAAAATTAATTAAACAAAAATACCATAAATCTTTCCCCTATTTTGTAGATGCTATAACTTTTGCGCAAACCAATCAATATACGCTTATTGCGATTTATTTTTTATTTATTTTTTTACCAAAAATATGTAGAATACATATCGGCCTAAACTGAGGAAAAAAATTGTTTTAAAAAAAAAAAATTGTGATTATTTATTAAATCAAAAAGTAAAAAATACTGTGTTTTTTTCCAAACTTGTCGCTCTTCTTTTGTTTATAGCGCAAAAAATAAAAACCGCAGAGGTGATCAAATACCACCAAACGAAAGCTCTATTTGTGGGAAAAAAAACCTTAAAGATTTCATTTGGGTACAGTGTTGCATGACCGCGCAATTGTCATTCAACGTGCGACAGCGCTGAAAACTAAAAATTGGTCTTGGCAGGAAGGGGGTGAAAATGCCCTGTATTGAAGTGGTTAAAATACCCACTAAGATACTGTATGTGTTTTGATCATATAAGGGGCAGCAAACAATGTCTTGGTACACAGACAGCATTAATGAGTAGGAGAAATTAATGAATGTAAACAAGTTTGTCTTATAGCCTTGTAGTATCAATTGAATCTCAACTTGGAACAAATTCCCCTTATCTAGTTATTCCCCTTATGCCATTATGGTTCCTGTGGAGAGAATCCCAATCAAGGGTCCGCTGGGAAACCAGAATTTTTTCCTTTACAATATCCAAATGCGTGCCATTCAGTCACCCTGTCATTGAAGCAGGTATCTGCAGATTGGGTAAAAATGATTTTATGTGACTAAAAACAGTCTGTGTTGTGTATGGGTACCTTTTTTAGACCTTTTTGTATTACGTAGGTTACATATCTGTTTACAGAAGTTATATGTATTTTATTGAAGGAAGACTTTGAAAATTAACTCAACACATGCCTGGGTAAAGGAAATCTACAAACGGCGTCTTTCTAAAGGATCAGAAAGTAAACAAACCACACAAGCAGGAAATCATAGTTTATTTTTATTTTTTCTGGGTTAAAAGTGGAAGTCATCAACCCAGAAATATCCTAAATGAAGTAACAAACAGTGATGGCGTAAAATACGCACAACAAGCATCTAATGGTTTTACTTAAGTTTTGGAAAGGATAAGTAAATGGAATATAACAGAAATGTTAATATTATTTTTGTACATTTCTTATAGGCCTTTTCCTGGATTGGTGTTAAATACTCGTAAGTATATTTATGGCCTGAAAAGCATATTTTAAGGGTCAGGACATTTGTATATGAAGTTTCCAGGTCAGAGTTGATGTTTTAATGGCCAATTATCTTCTGAGCTCAAATATTTACTTGAATAGAGTTTACTTGGTATCACTTTCTGTCTTTAAAATAATTGCATACATGTTTGGAGGAATAAGAACTTTCCCTGGAACACTACTAAATTGTCAACTTTGATTAATAATAAATGGAGTGCATATGACACAACCACCTACAAAAAAAATGTCCACCAAAACTCAGTGATTAGGCAAGAAAGGCATTTGTCACATAAGATAGAAGCCAGTAATAACTCTAAAGGTAATGTAGCAATCCGTGGATAACACATTGAGAAGTTATGCAGTTGGCTAGGTATAATCCGTATGCTTCACAAAGGTGTGCCTTTATAGAACCATTCTGAAAGTGACGTTCCACTGCTAGGGCACCATACTGCAAGGGTGCTTCTGGGTCTCCCAAACTATCTTGGCCTCCACAGCAACGTTTCAAGGTCTCTGCCCCTTTGACAAGCTTAGAGACCAAGATAGCTTGGGAGACCTGGAAGCATCTTTGCAGTATTGCGTCCTAGCGGCAGAATGTCGCTTTTAGTCCACCATGGTTGACAGTCTGCCGGCTTTTTTTATTGGGATGTTACAGCAACTTCACCTATACTGTTCCATACAGTTTGCCTAGCTTGCCCATTCTAGTCCAGCGGTGGCCACAGGTGGTATAGACAACAGCATTACTGTTACACTATCTGGAGTTGGATGTCTTCCTATCTAAGTGACTTTTATTTTTAATCACTGAAGATTATCAGTGTTCACTTCACTTTGGACTTACTATTTTTTATATGTGGACTGGCTCTTCGAGTTGTTTCCTTGTTTGAGGGTATGAGGGAGATGAATCAAGGCTTTATTCCCCACCCGAGTTATGTGAAGGATTGTTGGAAATAATTTTTTTTGTGAACTACAATGTAGATCCACATACACGCCCAATAAAGCCTGCTTGGGAACAATTCATGTCTTTTTCTGCAAGACAAATGAGGAGCTACGTAGCACACATATAAAGGTAAAATTTGCAATTGCTTAAGTAAAGTTCACAAACGCATGGCTGTGATGTCTTTGCATGGCCCAGTCAAATACCCATACTTTGATGCTATTGAGAATTTGTGTCAAGTTTTAAAAGTTGCTGTTGACCAATGGTCTCAATCCAACTTAACCAAAACTTTTGCCAAGAAAATCCGCAAATTTTAGCATATAAAGGTGCAAATCTAAAAGACATAGAGCTGTAATTGCAGCCAAAGGTGGCTCTATAAGGTACTGACTCAAGAGGTGGGTGTTGCAAATACTTATTGAAATCACTGTATATAAAATATCATTCTGAAATTTGATAGAAGAAAACCTATTCTGTGAGATTAGTTCAAATAAGGACCCTTGAGATAGACTATTCAGTTTGGTGTGTTAAAGGCTGTGCCTAGGCAATATATTAAAACACTGAGCAGATTACAAAAGGCACAGGTACACTATTTATTTAACAAGCTCTAAATGCAGATTTGTCTTTGTGTCTTTCAGAAGCACTTGAAGAGAGTGAATCTTGGCCTTCTACAGAAACTAGTAATTATACCTTTTAAAACCAGATCATAATATCTTTATGCAGACCTATACTGAAACCATAACTAAAAATAAAGTAAAAACAAGTGAAGGGCTAAAACACCCTTCCTGAAGAAACTTTTGCTCCAGGCTCCCCCATGTGCTGTTCACACTAACAAAAGCTGAGGCTTCCCCCCCCCCCCCCCCCGAGACCCCACAGCTAGGAGGATATTTGGATAAATGTTTTTAAGAGAAGTTGTTCTTTATTTCTCCATGCCTAAATTAGGCTTGATGCAGTCATTTTCTACTTATGAATTCTGTTGTTTTGCTACCTAAAGGAAACTGTAACAAGAACCAGTCAGAAGTGCCTAGTGCCTGTATTTATTATATGTTGCTATTAGAAAATAAGCCATTCCAAAAGGATGAACTTGTAGCCTGTTTTACATAACAGTGTAATGTTTACAGGTTAAGGGCACACACACAGTGCAGTGACTGGTTGTTTTCCCGCACTGGATAAGCGCCGGCCCCCACTATGGCACATGGAAGACGATTGTTTTCTATCCAAAATAAAAATTGCTGTGCTAGAAGTGACCAAACAAAATAATATAACTGAGCTGCCATCACACCAAATATAGGATACACAATACCAATACATTAAATACAAATAGTTCAGCACTTAAAACAAAATATATTGTCATATGATAGTCCACAGTAAACCAGTGAGAGGTAGATCAAAGTTATCGCATAATAGTTCACAGTATCTATGTGTGACTTCAACCAGTGAGTTCTTAGGAAACAAATGTGTGTGATCTTCCTCTTTAATTCCACAACAAGTTCAAGCAGACTCCAACTCGTGCTCTCCAAACCACTCTGAGGCTTACAAGAGAGATTGTGACCATCAAATGAGAAGTCTGTGATGTTTTCATCAATATGAGGCACCATTGAATGATTTAGATTACAAGTCTCCCCAAGCGGTCAAGGCCAGGCATAAAAGACAAAACAGGACCACTTTCCATACTGTAAATCCTGTATACATTTAGCTTAAAACTGGTTAAAAACACTCGCATGAACGCTATGCATAGAAACGCATGTAAACTACAATTCCCAGAATCCTAGGAGGTACGTGCACCGACGTCGTGACTTCCAGCTCCACGTACCCTAGAGGATTCTGGGAATTGTAGTGTAAATGGTTTAATGACTCATCAGTGAACTTCTATTTTGGTTGTAAATATATGTAAGTGATATGTATAAAATTTTCTTTTGGTTGCTAGAACCACAAGAGGAATTAAACATAAAGGAGGAACCAGACCCATAAAGCAGGACCATTATCATTTCTAAGGTAATATTTTTACTATGATTCTATGTACAAAAGATTTATTTTGCTTTTTATAAATACTGAAATGGTTTAAAAAGCCAGAATGAACCAATGAAATATATTTAGCACAAAGGAAGAAACTAGGATAGGATGTGTCTTTTTCTCAGGTTACACAATGCTGGATAATTCTGAATACGTATTACTTATTTATTCACTCATGATTTTAAAGTGCATGTCTGGGCAAAAAAAATAAACCACATATCCAGTACATTTCTGCAATATATGCACATGTCCCCTTATTTTATTAAGATAACAAGGTATAGAAAAATACCTGTTGATATGCCAGAAATGAAGGTTGCGATTTATATACTTCCTGTTTGACCTGACCTCACAGTTCCTTGGCTTCCTCTTTTCTTTTCAGCTACTTGGTAAAGAAAAGCAAGGAAACTATGTAATATATTAAGGTGTGTTTACTAAGCAAGAATGTTGCACGTACAAGCACTTATAGGAAAACAATACTAATATTTCCACAAACATGCATACACACACATATGCGCGCTAACCAGCCTTTCCTATAAAATTAACATTGCCAATATTATGTATGCAGTCATGGTACACAAGTCACTTAATTTCTGTTATAACTAGTTCACATTTTCCTGCTTAAACAGGACTTCAGGCATGAAGTGTTTTGAAAGAATGCTGTATCTTGATCTTGTTCTCCTGTAATTTAGATTTTGTGTCATCCAATGGTGAAGCCCCTAATTTAAATCTGCGTAACAACAATTGTTTCTATTGTTGATATATTCCTAAACTTGGGTAAATTAATAGGGCTAATTGCATATTTTTGCATGTCTGTAGATAGATTCACTGGATTCCCCTGTGCCTTTTGTATCTGTTTAATTAATATATATATATATATATATATATATATATATATATATATATGTGTATATGTATGTTATTTTTGATAGCTTTAAAATAGTCATGCAGAGAAAAATCAGAAGAAAGTACAGAATAAATTAGCTTACATTTTGGAAGTTCCAAATTTACCTGACATCGTTATTGTAGAGTTGGAGGAGCGGGATCTTTTCAGGATTTTGTTCTGCTTGGTATTTGTTTAACACAGGCAATGTGTTTTCAAGTCTAATGCCGCGTACACACGATCAGAATTTCTGACAACAAAACCGTTTATTTTCTTGTCGGAAAAATTGAGAACCTGCTCTCAAACATTTGTCAGAAATTCCGACAGCAAATGTCCGAGGGAGCCTACACACGGTTGGAATATCCGACCAAAAGCTCACATCGAACATTTGTTGTTGGAAATTCCGTTGTGTACGCGGCAAAAGAGGAATTTTAGGAGCTCCCTGGATTTCCAGCAGATCGACAGTTATGTGTTTGTACTTGCAGCTTTTTTAACGGCATACAACCTGCAAAAGTGTGCAGAAATGTACTGAATTTTTTTTCTTTTCTATTGCTCTAATATAAACATTACATTGACATGCATGATACAATGTACAGTGTGCAAACCAAAATGAAAATTGAAAATGCGTTGTACTACTTGAGCTTAAAACTGTAATGCCCCGTACACACGATCATTATTCACGGCGGTTAAAAAACCGCCGTGAATAATGAAATTTTAAACGAGGGAACAGCTTGTTCCCCACACACGGTCATTTTTCTCGTCATTTTTTAAAATGACGAGAAAAACGATCGTCTATGGGCTCCGCGGCAGTGTTTCCCTATGGGAAACACTGCCGTGGAAGAAATGTCAGGAAAAACGACGAGAAAAATTAGAACATGTTCTAATTTTTCTAGTCGTTTTTAATGCCGTTTTTCACGTCGTGAAAAATGACAAAAAGACCACACACGGACGTTTTTCTTGTTGAAAACAAAAAATGTCATTTTTCACGACGTGAAAAATGATCGTGTGTACGCGGCATAAGATTCAAAAAATCTGTGTATTTTAAAAAATTTCTAAATTTTTTCCTGTTTTTTTTTTCCCCGTTTAGTTACAGCTGTCAATGCTATAAGAACCACAAGAATATGTATTATACTCAAAGCATAGAAGTAACTTCTATATGGACCATTTTTTATATGTTTTACATAAAGAACATGTAATTTTTCTTGAACATTCTATGAATTGGCCAATTTGTCTATGATAAACAGATGGTAATGTTGAATAATTAGGACAATAATTGGGGTATTGGAAGAACTGCCATAGCCCTGTATATTTACATTACCAAATAACTGAATTCCTAATGCACATTGAAGACTATGATGGGACAGAAGAGGAACTCATTTTAAGTGTGCTGGGGAAAGAAGTTACTGAAAAATGGTTACCCGGAATTGCACTGCATGTTCTCTGGCTTAATTGTCTTCTAAAAGCCTTGTAATCATGCGAGTTGTGGTCCTAGCTGGAAGTCAGTAATCATACGACACTACTTCAAATAAAAAAAAAAATTATTTGCGAAGTTGCTAGTATTTTTTTTTTATTTTTTTTTTAGCTTTATCTTTGATATTCAGAGATGCATAATAGATACAGTGTATGCGATTTTATCTCTGCGGATGATCTAGTTATAAGTTGAAATGAGGATTACTAGATACGTGATCCAGCTCAGGAGAGCTGCTCTGCCACCGCACTCCTATGTAAGGTGACCGTCAAGCACTTCAATCCCTTCTTCTGCTCTATGTATGCAAAGGA
Source organism: Rana muscosa (assembly GCA_029206835.1). Lineage (NCBI taxonomy): Eukaryota > Metazoa > Chordata > Amphibia > Anura > Ranidae > Rana > Rana muscosa. The sequence continues at coordinate 622,058,317 of CM055117.1, forward strand.
AACTGGTGGAACTTAAAGGGGTTGTAAAGGTTCGTTTTTTATTTTCTAAATAGGTTCCTTTAAGCTAGTGCATTGTTGGTTCACTTACCTTTTCCTTAGATTTCCCTTCTAAATATTTTTTTTCTTTGTTTTCTTTGTCTGAATTTCTCACTTCCTGTTCCTCCTCAGTAAGCTGTTCAGTAAGCTGTTCTGGCTGACTAACCACCGCTCGGATGATGGTGTGAAGTTTAGTGAGGAGAAACAGGAAGTGAGAAATTCAGACAAAGAAAAAAAACATTTAGAAGGTAAATCAAAGGAAAAGGTTTTTTTTCTTTGTCTGAATTTCTCACTTCCTGTTTCTCCTCACTAAACTTCACACCATCATCCAAGCGGTGGTTAGTCAGCCAGAACAGCTTACTGAGGAGGAACAGGAAGTGAGAAATTCAGACAAAGAAAAAAAATATTTAGAAGGGAAATCTAAGGAAAAGGTAAGTGAACCAACAATGCACTAGCTTAAAGGAACCTATTTAGAAAATAAAAAATGAACCTTTACAACCCCTTTAACTCCATAATGTATTGCCTCAGCCACAATTGAACCACAATGGTTCAAAATGAATATGGTCCAGAAACCGTTGGACAAAATAAAGATAAATAAAGCACCAGGATGCTCTGTTTTAAAGCCATGGTTTCAGATTCTTAGAGAATTTCATTGGTGTGCAGGTGCCCAAATTTAAAAAAAGAGTTCAAGGTCCTTACCAAGTAACTACAGACCTGTTTGTTTAAAGCGGTTGTAAACTCTTACATAGGTGCGCTATCAAAATTACTCATCAGGTGCAAGAAATCTTTAACATGTAAACGCTAGTGCAAAGTGTATCAAAGTTTCAAATATATGATTAAATAAAGCAAAGTCCACAAAAGCGCTCAATGCAAACTGCTCAGTCCATGTAAATCCTGATGGCTCTTGTAAAAAAAAAAAAAACAGCACACAAACATTCCCCACACTCCTGATGATGCTGATTGATGGCAAAACATGTCAGGCGAGTGTTAGCCGGTGACGTCACATGCATGTCGAGATCTGTGTCTTGGCTTCTGTATGATTGTGTGCTCTTGTCTTTTCCTATTCATAACCCCTCGCCCTGCACTCAGCAGCTCAGTTTTGTTCTGCCTAGTATAGGAGAAGGACCTGGCTCCCTAGGGGCCCATTGGTCCTGGAAAACTTTTTTATTTTTATTTTTTCTTCTACTTTTTGATCCTGAGAGCTACTATCAACTGCCGGCTGGGTGACAGGCTGGATAATATAGATCCTTGTAGTCTCCCCAGTCCAGCCATCGAGCGTGAGCAGGCCTTTAGTTTTGCGCTGAGTCGGCCACGACATACCCCGTTTGCTCCAGGGGTGGCCGGTGAGCTATATGCTCTGGGGCCCACATATGACCAGGCTACTGCTGTCCAGTCACAGTGGGCCGTGGCCGACAGCCACTCCGTACTGCTCGTGATGGGTCTGTCAGGAACGCGTCCAGCAGTCCCCGCGGGACGGGTAAGCAAAGTTCCCCCTGTCTTGGCAGGATGGAACAGCTGGGCATTCCTGGGGTGGTCAATTAGGGGGTCTCTCACCCTCCCTTTCCTCTCACCCCGTCCATCCTTCCTCCCCATGCATTTGCTGGGTACCTAACCGGATGGTCCCTGAGGTGGGGCTCCGGGTCCTGGCTGGGGGCTGCGCAGTGTGTCCGTGTCCGCTCTAGTGTGGGTGGTCTGCCATGTGGGGGGCCTCCGCTCGGAGGCCCAGTGTTCTAGCGGCCTTTTATTTTTACCTCAGAACGATCTGCGCCATTTTGGATGCACCGGCGCCATTTTCCTAATGCTAATACAGCTGGCGGCCATTTTCTTGTAGCCGCGCTGTTTCTACTGCTAATACAGCGGACGGCCATTTTCTTGTAGCTTGCGTTTTTTTCCTTAGGCAGCCGGCAGACATCTTTTTGTGGCTTTAACATTGGTTTTGGCCTCTAGCACTGGTTTTGTCATTCTGAACGGCGCGAACGGCACAGATAAACTCGGAGACACCTCAGGCACACACTGTGCAGGAGATAGAGCGGACCGCAGTGCCTGGGTCAGGGCGGTGAGTCCTCTGGGAAACCCCTCGGTCTGTAGCGGCTAGGAGGGTGGGCCTTTTTTGTACCTCGACTTTAGTCCCTGAGTGGCTGTCAGGTGAGCGGGTCAGCATGGCGTCAGAAGCTGGCGCTTCTTTCCCAGACATTCCTGTGGTAGCAGCCAGTGCCCCTGCACCACCTATGGACGCTTTGTCGGCAAACTGGAATCATTTGTTGCCAGGGTGGAGGCGGTGTGTGGGCGAAAGGGGGGTAAAAAGCGCCCCCTCCCCCACCATCTTCTGGGGAAAGCTCTGACTCAGGCTTGGGCCTGGCTGTGACACAGGGCCCAAGTTCTGAAGTGTCCGAGGATGTGGACCAGGACCATTCGGACAGTGAGGAAGACTCTGTATCCGGGTCAGCACAGGAGAAGGCGCTTGTTGGAGCACTTACCACCACAGTGCGGGAAACCCTCAAGCTGGAGGATGCGGCTGGGGCATCTACTGAGGTGTCGGTCCCTTTTGGGTCCCACAAGCCGACCCGCACTGCTAAGGTGTTTCCTTATGTAACTTATTTTGATAAGTTTATAGACAAAGAATGGGAACGACCGCAGAGGACCTATTCGGTCCCAAAACACACGGCGGTCTGTTACTCTTTTAAGGAGAGCCTTCTAAAAAAATGGGCTTTTCCCCAGGTTGTGGACCCCCGGTATGCAGGTTAAACAAGATAACCACGATTCCGGTAGAGGGGACCCCTGCATTTAAGGATCCTGCAGATATGAAGTCTGAAGCGGTGGCCCGGTCCATGTTCACCATGCTGGGGTCAGCATTACGGCCAGTATTGGCTGCGGCCCTGGTGTCACAGACACTTACAGAATGGGCAAAATTGTTGCACCTTGAGTTGGTGAAGCAACAGGCTTCCCGGTCTGCGTAGAACTGGCCGACCAGTTGGCGCATGGCCTTAAATATGTCTGCGATGCAGCCCTGGATACAGCTCTCCTGATTTCCAGAGCCTCAGTATCTGCTGTGGTACTGCGTCGCCTGATTTGGCTAAAATGCTGGTCTGCAGACCAGACTTCCAAGAAGGCTCTGGCAGATTTGCCCAGGGAGAGGGGCTTTTTAGAGCCTCGCTGGATGACATTATAAAGAATGTCACTGGGGGTAAGAGCACGCTCCTCCCACAATCCAGTAAAGGTAAGGAGCCACGCCGTAGGCCAGGGCCCTCCTTTTCCACTCAGAAGTGTTTTTTTCGTCAGTCTGGGCCCGCAGTTATGCGTTTCCAGGCCGACAAGGGACCAGCTGAGGGACAAAAGCGTCCCTGGGTTCGCAAGCAAAACAAGCCTGCGAACAAATCTGCTACTGCATGAAGGTTTGCCCCCCCCGCCTGACTCTCGGGTGGGGGGTCGCCTTTGCAAGTTTGCAGCTTGGTGGACCTCCCTGCTTTCCGACCAGTGGGTTTGCGAAGTGGTTTCATCAGGGTACAAGATAGTTTCTTTCTTGTCCACCAAACAGATTCTTTCCCTCGAACCTTCATCTTCTTCCAGCTTGTCGGAACGCCCTATTTGAGGCAGTGCAGGACCTGCTGAGGCGCAGGGTAATAGTACCTGTGCCGCTGCCGGAAAGGTTTCAGGGATTCTACTCCAATCTGTTTCTAGTACCAAAGAAGGACGGGGTCCTTCCAATCCTGGACCTCAAGGCCCTCAACTCCTTTGTGAAGGTACGAAGGTTCAGGATGGAATCAGTTCGCTCTGTGGTCGCTGCACTCCATCCGGGGGATTTTCTGGCATCCTTGGACATCAAGGACGCATACTTGCATGTCCCCATATTTGTCAGGCATCAGGTTTCTGCGCTTTGCGGTCGAGGATGACCACTAACAATTTGTGGCTCTCCCTTTTTGGCCTGGCATCGGCACCAAGGGTTTTCACCAAGGTGCTCGCCCTGATTCTGGCCTTGCTGAGATAGCGAGGAATCGCTATCGTGGGCTACTTGGACGACCTCCTTCTGAGAGCAGCTTTAGACCCTTCAAGAATTTGGTTGGGTACTGAACCTCCAGAAGTCGGTGTTGGTGCCGACTCAGCGCCTGGAATACCTGGGCTTGATTCTGGACTCCTCAGAGGCGAGAGTTTTTCTCCCCTTGGAAAAATTGCAGACTCTTCGGGCTGCGGTGAAGCTGTTGGCATCACGCAGGTGGTCGTCGCTGTGCTTTTGCATGCAAGTCCTGGGTCTCATGGTAGCCTCCTTCGAGGCAGTGCCGTATGCTCAATTCCACACTCGAGTCTTGCAGAAGGAGATCCTGTCCAAATGGGACAAATTTCCATTGTCCCTGGATTGTCAAATCTGGCTGAGCCACCAATCAGGGCTTCCCTGGTCTGGTGGCTGAGATCCCCGGCCCTTCAGTCCGGAAAGTCATTCCTTCCCTTTCACTGGACGGTGATCACGACGGACGCTAACTAGTTGGGGGGGAGTTTGGGGTGTTCAGTCGACACAAGGTCGCTGGACACAGGAAGAATCCCGCCTGCCGATCAATGTGCTGGAACTTCGAGCGATCAGGCAGTGCCTCTCCACATGGTCACAGAGGCTGCAGGGGCGTCCAGTCAGGATCCAGTCGGACAACGCCACGGCGGTGGCATATGTCAACCATCAAGGAGGAACAAGAAGCTCGGCTGCAGCATCAGAGGTCGCTCACATCCTGCGGTGGGCAGAACGGAGCGTGCCGGCTCTATCATCCGTATACATTCCGGGGCGTAGAAAACTGGCAAGCGGACTACCTAAGTCGCCAGATGCTGGACCAAGGAGAATGGTTGCTACACCCGGATGTGTTTTGACTCCTTTGCCTGAGATGGGGCACGCCAGACGTGGATCTCCTGGCTTCTCGACTCAATCGAGAGGTATTGAGGTTTGTGGCCAGGTCCAAAGATCCCTGGGCAGATGCGACAGACGCGTTGGTGGCTCCGTGGGGACAGTATCGGCCAATTTATGCCTCCCCCCCCCACTGAAACTTCTTCCTCGTCTGCTCTGCAGAGTTGAGACCGAGGAGGTTCTGGTGATTCTAATTGCCCCAGATTGGCCTCTGCGTCCCTGGTACGCCGACCTAGTACGCCTGGTGGCGGATGTCCATTGGTGACTGCCGATGCGAGAGGACCTTCTGTCGCAAGGTCCTATACTCATCCTGCTTTACAGTCGCTTGCTTTAACGGCATGGGTGTTGAAAGTCAGGTTTTGAGGGACCGAGGCCTGTCGGATTCAGAATTTCCACCATGCTGAGGGCACGGAAGTCATCTTCTCGGAAGATCTATCATCGCACGTGGAAGGCCTACATCTCTGTGTGTGGAGATGGGGTGGCGTCCACGGGCATATTCGGTTTCCAGGATCCTGCTGTTTTTACAGCGTGGAGTGGATCAGAAACTTGCCTTAAGCACCATTAAGGGGCAGATTTCAGCCTTGGCTGTTTTTTCTTTCAATGACCCTTGGCAGGTCATTCACTGGTGAGTATGTTTGTGCAAGGGGTCTGGCATGTGACACCTCCGGTTCGACCACCACTACCTCCGTGGGATTTTATTCTGGTGCTCTCGGTACTTCAGAAACCTCAGTTTGAGAACATCAGAGAGATTCCTTTCTTGACACTCTCTCAGAAAGTTGCCTTTCTGGTGGCTATTGCATCTGTCAGGAGGGTTTCTGAGTTGGCGGCCTTGTCCTGCAAGTCCCCTTACTTGATCCTCCATAAGGATAAATCGGTGCTACGCCCGCAGCCTTTGTTTCTTTCCGAAGGTGGTTTCGGCTTTCCATCTAAATGAGGACATTGTACTTCCATCCTTGTGTCCTCAGGCGTCGCATCCCAAAGTTTGCTTTACATTCCTTGGACTTGGTACGTGCTCTGCGGGTGTATCTGTCTGCTACGGCTCAGTTTCAGAGGTCAGACTCACTGTTTGTGTTGTGACTGGTCCAAAAAAAGGCCTGGCGGTCTCATTGGCCACCATTTCTCGGTGGATCAGACAGATAGTGATTCAGGCTTATGCCCTAAAAGGGCGGGCGCCTCCCTTTCCTGACGTGGCGCATTCAACCAGGGCAATTGGTGCCTCCTGGGCTTTCCGACATCAAGCGTCTGTCTCACAGTAAGGCGGCGACCTGGTCGTCCGTTCACAAGGTTGACGTGCATGCATCGGTGGATGCTTGCTTCGGCCGCAAGGTTTTGCAGGCGGCTGTTTAAGGAGAAGCTCTGGTTGTTTTGGGGTGAAGTTTGGTTTGATTGCTGTTCCCACCCCTCATTTTTTGACACGGCAGAGGAAAAAGAAGGCAGACCCCTCAGCTCTCTAACTCCCATTGCACGTAGGCAAGACTTCCTAGAATTCAAGGGCTTTGTTTGCATTGTAGGGTATATAAATGCATTCCAAAGGGTACTGACCATAACTTCAGCTTAAGACTGACTGAGAACAAGGACTGCAATATAATCCTAATGTAAAAATAGGATTTTTATAACAGCTTACCTGTAAAATCCTTTTCTTGGAGTACATCACGGGACACAGAGCGAAATAGTCATTACTAATGGGTTATATAGATACCTTCAGGTGCTGGCACTGGCAACTTCCAAAACCGGAAGTACCCTCCCCTATATAAGCCCCTCCCATCCGGGAGCACCTCAGTTTTGTAGCAAAGCAATAAGTGTCCCTAAAGAGGGGCGGGAGCTCTGTGTCCCGTGATGTACTCCAAGAAAAGGATTTTACAGGTAAGCTGTTATAAAAATCCTATTTTCTTTCTCGTACATCACGGGACACAGAGCGACATAGTCATTACTAATGGGATGTCCTAAAGCAATGCCCAACGAGGGGGGGGATACACCATACATAAGCTGAGCGCTATCAGACATGAGGATCTTTTGCGGCCTGCAACACACTGCGCCCAAAGGCGACATCCTCCTGACTTCTAACGTCCACCTGGTAGAACCTAGTAAACGTGTGTACTGAAGACCATGTTGCGGCCTTACAGATTTGAGCCAGGGAGGCCTGGTGATGCGCTGCCCATGAAGTTCCAACTGCTCTCGTGGAGTGCGCCCTAACTTTGAACGGAGGCGGTCTCCTTCTCAAGCCATAGGCTTGCATTATGACCTGTCGAATCCACTTGGCTAAAGTCGATTTTGATGCTGCCTGACCCTTTCTGGGGCCTTCCGGCAGAATAAACAAAGTATCCGTTCTGCGAATCTGAGCAGTGGCTTTTAGATAAGCTTTAACTGCTCTTACTACATCCAAAGAATGCAATAACTTTTCCTCTACCGAAGTAGGTTTGGGGAAAAAAGAAGGAAGAACCACATCTTGGTTCAAATGAAACCTCGATACCACCTTAGGAAGAAAGGCTGGATGAGGACGTAACACTACTCTGTCCTTATGGATAACCAGATATGGCTCCTTACAGGACATAGCTGCTAATTCCGACACTCTTTTAGCCGAACAAATGGCTACTAGAAAAATCAATTTCCTGGTGAGAAGAACCAAAGAAATATGCTGTAATGGTTCAAATGGTTGTTTCTGTAGAACCGACAGAACCAGGTTTAGATCCCATGGACATATGGGAATATTAACCGGAGGACTAATACGCATCACTCCTTGTATAAAGGCTTTGACTAGTGAATGCGAAGCCAAGGGCCTTTGAAAAAATATTGACAAGGCCGAAATCTGACCCTTGATAGTACTCAAGGCAAGCTTCCTATCTACAGCCCATTGTAGGAAGTCCAGAATCCTACCTATTACGTATTTACGTGGATGCCATTTCTTGGCCTCACACCAGGCGATGTACGCCTTCCAGATTCTATAGTAGATCTGCCTGGATACCGGCTTCCTGGCATTGATCATGGTAGATACCACAGAATTAGAGAGCCCTCTCTTTTTTAGAATGTGGGCTTTAATAGCCAGGCCGTCAAACCTAGGGCTGGTAAGGAAGGGTGGTATATCGGTCCTTGCGAAAGCAGGTCCGGACGATGTGGGAGGGTCCAAGGACTCCCCACAGACATCTTTACAATCTCCGTGTACCATGCTCTTCGGGGCCATGCTGGAGCCACCAGAATCACTGGTTTCTTTTCTACCCTGATTCTGCGGAGTAATCGAGGTAACAATTGTGGCGGTGGGAATGCATATATCAGCTTGAACTGATCCCAAGGGAACACTAGGGCATCCGAGCCGCAAGCTAGGGGATCCCTTGTCCAAGAGACAAACCTGTCCACTTTTGCGTTGAATCTGGATGCTAGCAGATCTACATCCGGTGTTCCCCACCGCTGACATATTGTCCGGAAAACCTCGGGATGAAGGGACCATTCCCCTGGGCATAATTGTTGGCGACTTAGAAAGTCCGCCTTCCAATTCTCCACTCCTGGAATGAATACCGCAGATATGGCTGGGACATATCTTTCTGCCCATTTCAGGATGTAATTTTTCTTCCCTCTGGGCTGCATGACTCCTGGTGCCCCCCTGATGATTGATATATGCCACTGCTGTGGCATTGTCTGATTGAATTCTGACAGGGGACCCTTGGAGTTTGGATGTCCATGCTACTAGGGCATACCGGGCTGCTCGTATCTCTAAGAGATTGATGGGCAGGGCCTTTTCTGCATCCGACCATCTGCCCTGGAGAGACCATTGCTCCAGTACTGCTCCCCAGCCTATAAGGCTGGCATCTGTAGTGACCACCTTCCAAGAAATCGGACTGAAGGATTTCCCTCTTTCCAGATTCTGGGGAACCAACCACCAGCGGAGGCTCTTGCGAACGGAAGGGGACAAGGACATTGGTAAGTCTAGGGCCTGAACTTTTTTGTTCCAGGCTGACAGTATGGCCCTTTGCAAATTCCTTGAATGGAATTGACCGTAGGGTACTGCTTCGAATGATGCCACCATTTTTCCCAGCAGCCTCATGCACAGGCGTATGGATGGCTGTCTTTTTGTACCCACTAAGTGGATCAAATCTCTCAAAGACGACCCCTTTTCTTGAGGCAAGAAATTTTTTCTCTGGTCTGAATCCAGCCTTAGCCCCAAGTATTCCAGACTTTTGACTGGTTTTAGGGCTGACTTGTCTCGGTTGATAATCCAACCGTGATATTCCAGATACCTGATTGTCTCGTGAACAACCACTTCTAGTTTTTCCACTGAGTGGTCTATCAGCAACAAGTCGTCTAGATATGCCATTATCGTTACACCTCGTGTTCTTAGATTGGCCAATAATGGGGCCAGAATTTTTGTGAACACTCGTGGTGCTGTGGCCAGACCGAAGGGTAAGGCTCTGAACTGAAAATGGCGCCCTTCTACCGCAAAGCGTAGAAATTTTTGGTGGGCTGGAAAGATGGGAATGTGCAAATAAGCATCTTTGATGTCGATCGAGGCTAACCATTCCTCCCCTTGTAGGGCAGTGGCCACAGATCGGATCGACTCCATCCGGAAAGTCCTGATATGTAGGAATTTGTTTAGCCCTTTTAGATTTAATATGGGCCTCACGTCCCCGTTTGGCTTCGGAACTGTAAAGAGGTTTGAGTAAAACCCGAACCCCCATTCTTCCAGGGGAACCTCTATAATTACTGCTTGGAGCAATAATTGTTCTAGTGCCAACAGGAGGGATCCTCTCTTCTGGGGATCCCTTGGCACGTTTGACCTTATAAAGTGGGAAGGAGGGGAGTCTTTTAACTCCAATTTGTATCCCAGACTTACTGCGGAGAGCACCCATCTGTCTCTGATCGTGTCCCGCCAGGTCTCTGTGAACAACTGAAGTCTTCCCCCCACCCGATTGAGTGGGGGCAACCCTTCATGCATTTGACTTTGGGGGAGGTTTTGTACCTCTCCTGCTCCAGGGCTTCTTGTTACCCTGCAATTGTCCCCGATTTTTACCTCCGGGATTTGACCGAGGAGGGCGTCGGAACTGTTTCACAGCCGATGTCCTAGGGACTGGAGAAGCAGGCCTCTTAAAAGAGGGACCTCTAACTCTGTTTTTAACCGGCAAAAAGTGTACTTTTACTGCTGGAAATTCTCTGGATATATTTGTCCAGGTCTTCCCCGAATAAGCGTTCACCATGAAATGGGAAGCTGACCAGCAATTTTTTACAGGGAGCTTCAGCAGACCAGTTTTTGAGCCATAAAAGCCTGCGCATATGTACTACAGACAGCGTAAGGCGGGAGGCCTGATGGATTGAATCCTTTATAGCGTCCACCGCAAAGCATAAGGCTCTAGGTAGATCAGCTAGGGCAAGAGCCTGCTGATCTGGCAAGTCCCTTAAGACCGGTTTCAACTGATCCTTCACTGCTTGGCAGACCCCAATAGCTGCCACTGCTGGTTGTGTCACCAAGCCTGCTGTAGCAAAAGCAGATTTTAATAAGGACTCTAATTTTTTATCTATTGGGTCCTTGAACATTTGGACATTATCCACTGGACATGTCAGTGATTTATTCACACAAGAGATGGCTGCGTCCACTGTAGGGACCCTCCATTTTTTGATGAACTTATCCTCCATGGGATAGACCACTTGAAATCTCTTGGGAGGAGTAAATATTTTATCAGGATGCTCCCAATCCTGGTAAATGAGCCCTTCCAGTAAAGGATGGATCGGAAAGGAACAAACAGTCTGGGGAGCTTTTAGCGACCCCAACGAGGAGACAGAAGTGGATGATGGCTCCGCAAGGGGCATTTTAAATGCTGATCGGACCATGTTAGTCAGGGACTGAACCCATAATCTTTCAGCATGTGATGCTGAGAATGGCTCTTCCACTGTTGATTCCTCTACAACAGAATCGACCTCATCCTGATCCCCTTCAGGTAGGTCGATCCCTGTATGGGACTGTTGCTCCGCTAACAGGCACTCTGAGGGAGGAGACGGAGATGGAGCGCTTTTTTCCTGTGACAGGGAAGCAGCGATTAATGCTGACAATCTCTCTTCCAGCCCTCCCAGAGCTGAGGAAAAAACCTCCTCTGTTACATACACAGGAGCAGGTGAACTGAGGACAGCCACAGTACCAGGTACTCCTGAGGGTGCTCTACGGTCACTAACCTCTGATTCTTCAGGGGAGATAGGTGCAGCCAAAGCATGCCCAAGATCCTCAGAGCCCGATGGAGACCCCCTATGCTTCCTGGGATTTTTAGTCCCGGAGTTTTTAGACGGCATATTCCTAAGCCCAAAGCTGAGGTATTCCAGCCGAAATACACCACTTACTGACAATAGTCTAGCACAAATGCTGCTATAAAACCAGTTGGTGTCTACTAATGTGCCTTTCTATGGGGATGCCTGCATCAACCGCTTGCTATATGCCTTTTTTAAATGTTGCCAGCTCTGTCTCTGCACTCCATAGCCAGCTCACAACACATATGTCAGGGTCACCTGTGGCCAGGTGACAGATGCACACCGTAGGGGGACAGGAGTGCACCGCGAGGTAGTGAACCCTATGGCTGGCTTCTGTGGATAGGAAACTGGGTGGTTGTGGAAAGCGGGACCAGAGGAGCACAACCGGGATCCCAACGGAAGCGAGAGCCAAGATTCCCCAGGGCGCGGAGTCTAAGACCCAGCTGGTCTTCTCCAGGGCCTCTAGTGGTGAGGATGTTACGCTGCAGGCTGGGACCAGGTCGCGGCCCCTGGAGTTTCCTAGCTCACGCCCCGTAGGATAAGGGGAAGCAGCAGCACACGATAGAGAGAACCGAATAACAAGCCGAAGGTCAGGGGCCACAAGCAGACAAGGATAACGAAGAACGAGCCAAAGGTCAAGGGTCACGAGCAGACAGGGATGGTCGGGGACAAGCCAATAACGTAACAGAGAGACAGACGTAGCACACGGCAGGCAGGAACCCAAACACACAATGCCTAACAAACACGTTGATCAGCCAAGCAGGCTTGCAGTGCACAGGTTAATATAGTGTTCAGTGATAGGGCCTGGGGTGGAGTCAGGCTGGGAGGAGATTATAAAGGAAGCCAGGTGAAGGAGGTCTGGTCTCTAGATGAACACATGAGGAGGAAGGTAAGATGGCAGACAAACACTACTGCATATCCATGACAGTACCCTCCCTCTTATGGGCCCTCCCCCGCCTGGACCCAGGCTTAAAGGGAAATCTCTGATGAAACCTTCTCAACAGATGAGGTGCAGCGACATCAGATGCAGCGATCCAAGACGCCTCCTCAGGACCAAAACCTCTCCAATGCACAAGGTACTGAAGAATGCCTCTGCAGAGCCGAGAATCCAGAACTTGTCTAACCTCGTACTTAAGATTATCCTCAGAGACTGAAAACGAGGTAGGGAGATGACAAGAAGATCTATTGAGGACCAAAGGCTCTCTAGGAATAAGCAAGGGCATGAGACGATCAACAGGAATCTGAGGAGGGTCCCCTAGACCCTTAAAGGGGAACTGGTCATCTTGCACAGGACCATCAGACTGGGCAGATGTCAGTGGAACCCTGAAGTCAGGTTGGTTAGAAGGTGACATGTCGCCGGAGTCAAGCTGAATAGCTGAAGGACAAGCAGAATGTCCCGAACAAGAAAAAGTGAGAGGCTCACTGGGCATGGGCTGGACTGGCATAACTAGTACAGAGGCAGAGTGAATAGCTGAGTCAGGTGTAGCGACTACCTGAATCGCATCGCAAGACGTAGCGACTGCAGGACTTGTAGACAAGCTAGCCTGGCTGTGCGTCCAAGGGTGGTTAGGGACAGAGAAATGTAAATGGTTATGCAACCTGGAATGAATGACCGGCTCAGATTCACAGGGGGCAACCTTGGGTAGGCAGGACGAGGAACAGGAGGGACCCCAAGCCAGGATCTGTCCAGTAGTCCAGTCCACATGAGGAGAATGGAGCTGTAACCATGGGAGACCCAAAATTATAGGCGTTGAGGCCTTGGGTAAGATAAGGAAGGATATCCACTCCTGGTGGAGTGTCCCTACCGACATCTTAACAGGGAGGGTCTGGAAGCGGATAGGTCCCCCTGGAAGAACAGTACCATCAATCGCCAAGACCACCAATGGCGTGGTGAGGGGCAAAAGAGTAAGTCTCATGGACGATGCGATTTCCCAGTCCATGAAATTACCAGCGGCTCCGGAATCCAGATATGCTGAGACCGAATGAGAAGAAGCACCAACATGAAGGAACACAGAAAGCAGAAGACGAGAAGGGGAAGGTGATATTTCTGGGTCCAATACTCCACTTTCCAGATGAAGTGGACCCGAACGTTTTTCTGGACAAAGAGAGCAAGTGTCACGAAAATGACCTTTGCCCCCACAGTAAAGACACAGACCAAGAGTTCTGCGCCTAGCACGTTCCTCAGGGGATAGCCTGGTCCGACCCAGCTGCATGGGTTCCTCAGCTGGTAGGAGATGCTCTACGGGTCGAAGAGAGGGGAGCTCAGGCTGACTAAGAACCAAGGAGTGCTGGCGTTGCTTTTCTAAGGTCCTCTCCTGAAAGCGAATATCGATCTGGTTACACAAGGAGATAACGCCGGCCAGATCAGTGGGGATGGTTCTTCCAGCTAATTCATCCTTCACTCTATCAGACAGGCCATGCAAAAAGGTTGCGACTAAGGCCTCATTGTTCCAGCTCAACTCAGCCGACAGTATGCGGAAATGAAGGGCATACTGTCCCACAGAAGCAGACTCTTGGCGGAGACGTAAAAGGGCGCTGGCCGCTGAAGAGACACGAGCCGGTTCTTCGAAGATATTCCGAAAAAGTTTCAAGAAGCCAGACAGGCTAGAAACCACTGGATCATTCAGTTCCCACAGAGGGGCTGCCCAGGCTAAAGCTTCACCAGAGAGGAGGGAAATGATATAGGCTACCTTAGCCCGATCAGACAGGAAGTTTTGGGGCTGGAGCTCAAAATGAATCGTGCATTGGCTAAGGAACCCCCTGCAAGCCTTGGAGTCCCCAGAGAAACGGGACGGAGCTGGCAGTTGTAGCGAGTGTGTGGCTGCGACTGGTGCAATAGGTGCAACCGCTGATTGTATTTGAGGTTGCGGATTCAGGGTTCCCAAGGAGGCCTGAAGCTGCTCGAAGCGAGAAGCCAGATCCTGGAGGAATCGCATCACCTGAGTCTGATTCGATTCCTGGGTTTCAAGTCTGCAAACTATGCCCTGCAATGGATCATCCGCGGGTAGCGGGATGTCAGCCGGGTTCATGGCTGATCAAACTGTCAGGGTCACCTGTGGCCAGGTGACAGATGCACACCGTAGGGGGACAGGAGTGCACCGCGAGGTAGTGAACCCTATGGCTGGCTTCTGTGGATAGGAAACTGGGTGGTTGTGGAAAGCGGGACCAGAGGAGCACAACCGGGATCCCAACGGAAGCGAGAGCCAAGATTCCCCAGGGCGCGGGTCTAAGACCCAGCTGGTCTTCTCCAGGGCCTCTAGTGGTGAGGATGTTACGCTGCAGGCTGGGACCAGGTCGCGGCCCCTGGAGTTTCCTAGCTCACGCCCCGTAGGATAAGGGGAAGCAGCAGCACACGATAGAGAGAACCGAATAACAAGCCGAAGGTCAGGGGCCACAAGCAGACAAGGATAACGAAGAACGAGCCGAAGGTCAAGGGTCACGAGCAGACAGGGATGGTCGGGGACAAGCCAATAACGTAACAGAGAGACAGACGTAGCACACGGCAGGCAGGAACCCAAACACACAATGCCTAACAAACACGTTGATCAGCCAAGCAGGCTTGCAGTGCACAGGTTAATATAGTGTTCAGTGATAGGGCCTGGGGTGGAGTCAGGCTGGGAGGAGATTATAAAGGAAGCCAGGTGAAGGAGGTCTGGTCTCTAGATGAACACATGAGGAGGAAGGTAAGATGGCAGACAAACACTACTGCATATCCATGACAACATAATTGTGGTTTTTAACATGCTGGGACGCCCGCACATGCGCAGAAGCGCTGCGGCGCGCACAGAGCGTCATCCCCCAAGCTCCGCCCCCTTTCCCAGCTCACCTCTATATATAGAGGCGCGTGCATGCGCACGCGCGCGGCCACGTGCGCCTTCGGCGCTAATTTTGAAAAGGGAAACTAGGGACAAGAGCCAGGGCCCCTTTTGCCGCAGGCCGGGGGATGGACGAGCATTGCAACATGGCAGAGGAAGCCGTTTCCCACAAGAGAACTCACCATCTGCCTGGACTTGCTCTGATGAAAAGAAACTAGTCCACATGACAAGAAACGTTCCACAGCGGCCTCTAGTGGATTAACACAGGTACCGCAGTCTATTATATTTTTTTTTTTTTTTTTTTCTTGACCACTATTAAAATTATTACATTTTTTAGTAGTTACAGGCATACATAATATTTAGCGGGAATACCGTTAGGTAACAGGCAGAAAGACATATTAGGCTTGGGGGTCCCCTCAATAGAACCAAGTTCCTGAGGGGCCCCCACTTACCTTTTCCCCGCCGCAGGACTCTGTTTGGCCACAGAAGCCCAAACTTCACCTATCACGGCAGGCATTGTAATTAAACCTTCAGGGACCGGGTTCCCAAGGATTCCACTCCCCTGGACCTGTATAGCACCCTGCACAGAAAACATCTTGGTCGTGGGTATGACCAGAGCTCTGGATCCCAGGGTCCAGCTCTCCTAAGAGAAGCATTACAGGCAAAACCTTGCTCTTCTCTGCAAGGCCCGGGTACCGACCGTTTAGCTATGAAGCTTTTTTGGTCGGATCCGGAATAGCTTACTGAGGCCCAAAAGAACCTGTACGCAAGCTCGGTGAAAAACACATGTTTCTTCTTGGCCAACACCTTAGACACTGGCAAAAAAAACTGAGGTGCTCCCGGATGGGAGGGGCTTATATAGGGGAAGGTACTTCCGGTTTTGGAAGTTGCCAGTGCCAGCACCTGAAGGTATCTATATAACCCATTAGTAATGACTATGTCGCTCTGTGTCCCGTGATGTACGAGAAAGAAAGTTAATTTATTTTTATATGGTGACACCCTGGATTCCTACGCTGGTTGATACTCACATCCCTTGGAGCTGAGGCGTTTACTGCAATACACAGAGAACCCCAGGCTGGGTTATTGGCCTATGTGAATTTTGATCTCCTGTAATAAGAGATCACACCTATCTGGTAAGCGGCAGTTATACCTAGGTGGAGGTGCTTTCCTATCATCACTTCTTTCTGAACGTTGTGGATCAAGTTTTGCACTGTGGATTTTTTATTTTTATTCTTATTTCATGGAACTTTCTTTTTGCTATTCAAGGCATTATATTGATTGTTTTTTTGTAAACACGGACCATTTTTTTCATTTGTTCAACAATATACTTTATTAATTTTTTTGTTTTCTCACACATGGATTGAGTCTTCACGTCACTCATTTTTTATTATTATTTTTTTTATATTTTTCTAACCGCATGGTCTTGGAGTTGTTCAGTGTTGCCTGTTTTGTTTACCACATTCACAGCTTCATGCAATAGGTTACACTGATTTATTCACGTTAAGAGATATGTGGTATCTTTGTTAACTTTTCACTGTCACGCGTTCATGTAGGTGATTGTTTGATGTATGGTAGCCATGCCATATTAGTTCATGTATAGCGCAGCTTTCTCCTTTTTTTTTTTTACCATTTATTTTTATGTATGAAAAGATATTTATTGATTTTAACACTTTTACATGTTGAAGATTTCTTGCACCTAATGAGTAATTTTGGTAGCACACACACAAATATATACAGTAGATATCTATCAACAGTGTATGGTTTAGTATTCAAACCTATTGGTTGCTGCGCCTTCAATTTTTCACTAAGCACAAAATTACCTCTTATATTTAAACCCTTACATATAACCAGTGAAGTGACAGGCCTCAGGTAATAAACAGAGATTAAATAAATTCTCTTACATAAGTTCTACCTGTGTATCTGCAGTCTTTTCTTCTCTACATTTGTTCAAAGTCCAGAGTTTCTAAAGCTTGTCGGAGCTGAAATTACACTCTGCAGAGCTCACTGAGGGGAGCTGTGAAAGCTGATTGGAGGGAAAGGACACACCTCCAATTTACACACACGGGATCAGAGCTGAGGCTGTCAATCACAGGATGTGTGCTGTGACCTTTTTTCTCTTGGTTTCAGGAAAACATGTCAGAAGTGACTCAAGTAGATAGTAGAGAAACAGGGCAGCAGACAGGAATGACAGTGCTCTGGATTGAGACAAGTACGCACTATAGGCATATGCGTTGTTCATATTTAATGTCTGAGGTTTGCAACCACTCTAACTTCTGTAGCCAGGAAGATGATTGAGAGTTTGATAAAAGACCACGTAGAGTTTTTGGTAGAAAACAATATTATAAAGCAGGGGTCTCAAATTGCAGGCCCTCCAGCTGTTGCGAAAATACAAGTCCCACGAGGCATTGTAAGGCTGACAGGTACAAGCATGACTCCCATAGGCAGAGGCATGATGGGACGCAAAGTTTCGCAACAGCTGGAGGGCCGCCAGTTTGAGACCCCTGTTATAAAGTGATAGCCAGCATAGATTCACAAAAGACCAAATTTGTCGGTCAAATCTGCTTTCTTTTTATAAGGACGTAAGCAAAAGCAGTGGCTGTTCATATAGTATACTTGTACTTGGCAAAAGCGGTTGACATTGTTCTAACATGGCAAATGTGTAAGTTTAAGTCTTTTGGTTTAGAAAAGTATATATGCAAATGAAAAACTGGGACCATATTCAAAGTGTAATGATTCATACTCTGAATATAGATAACTGCAAGTAGTAGGAATAATCTCTGTACAGGGATAGAAGGATAAGCAGACAGGAAGAAAATGAACCTGCAAACTGCTCTCGGAGGGAAAAGTAAATCTCTGGCATCAGTGAGTTGGATGCAAAAGTACAGGAGTCTTTACAGTGCCTTGAAAATGTATTCCTACCCCTTTTAAATTTTTCCACATTTTGTAATGTTGCAACCAAAAACGTAAATGTATTTTATTGGGATTTTATGTGATAGACCAACATGAAGTATAAGGAATATGATAAATGGTTTTCAAAACTTTTTACAAATAAAGATCTGAAAAGTGTGGCGTGCATTTGTATTTAGCTCCCCTAGGTCAATACTTTGTAGAACCACCTTTCACTGCAATTACAGCTGCAAGTCTTTTTGGAGATGTCTCTACCAGCTTTGCACATCTACAGAGTGAAATTTTTGCCCATTCTTTTTTGCAAAATGGCTCAAGCTCTGCCATATTAGATGGAGAGCGTCTGTGAACAGCAATTTTCAAGTCTTGCCACAGATTCTCAATTAGATTTAGGTCTGGACTTCAACTGGGCCATTCTAACACATGAATATGCTTTGATCTGTTCTAAGCCATTCCCATTCCATTGTAGCTCTGGCTGTATGTTTAGGGTCGTTGTCCTGCTGGAAGGTGAACCTCCGCCCTAGTCTCAAGTCTTTTGTAGACTCTAACAGGTTTTATTCTAAGATTACCCTGTATTTGGCTCCATCCATCTTCCCATCAATTCTGACCAGCTTCCCTGTCTCTGCTGAAGAAAAGCATCTCGATAACAAGATGCTGCCACCACGTATCACGGTGGGGATGGTGTGTTTAGGGTGGTATGCAGTGTTAGTTTTCTGCCACACATAGCATTTTGCTTTTAGGCCAAAAAGTGAAATTTTGGTCTCATCTGACCCAGAGAGAGCACCTTCTTCCACATGTTTGCTGTGTCCCCCACATGATTTATCGCAAACTGCAAAAGGGACTTCTTATGGCTTTTATTTCAACCATGGCTTTCTTCTTGCCACTCTCTTCCATAAAGACCAGATTTGTGGAGTGCACGACTAATAGTTGTCCTGTGGACAGATTCTCCCACCTAAACTGGATCTCTGCAGCTCCACCAGAGTTACCATGGGCTGGCTGCTTCTCTGATTAATGCTCTCCTTGCCCGGCCTGTCAGTTTATGTGGACGGCCATGTCTTGATAGGTTTGCAGTTGTGCCATACTCTTTACATTTTTGGATGATGGATCTCCATGAGATGTTCAAGCAAATAATGGCATTGCATATTGATATTTTTTAGTCTTCTGGTGGCGCTCGAGTCTGCTTTTTTGCATGTTAATCATTTATTACTCTCAATTGTCATGAACAAATCCTATATACTTCATCGCTCGAGTCACCACAGAAATGACCAATCGCTCATCAGTAGGGATGGGTCAAACACCCCCGGTTCAGTTCTCACCAGAACATCTCGAACAGGCAGAAAGTTCTAGCGAACATGCAAACTATAAAGTCTATGGAACATGAAACAATCAAAAGTCCTCATTTTAAAGGCAAGGTATTGCCAAAAAAAGTGTATGAGGACCCGGGTACTGCCCTAGGGGACATGTATCAATGCAAAAACTTCACAGGGTGGCCCTGCCCTTGCCTATATAAGAGCTGTCAATGTGAAGAGAGAGCAGTCAGCGGGAGGCCTCCCATGGAGGCAGAGCGTTTTAATTTTTTTGGGTCCCTCGGGCGAGACACTTTATTAGAAAAAAATAAAAAAAAAATTTGTCAAACTGTGGTTTTTACTTTTTGACACTTTTTTGGTGAATGAGTAGGGGATTTACCCATTCCCATAAGGGGGGGGCAGGATCTCTTGCCTTTTTTGCCCCCCCCCAGACACCCAGCGGCCAGGGTTGTTGGGAAGAGGCCCTTGTCCCCAAGATGGGGACAGTGTGCTTTGGGGGGCATCCCAAAGCACCCTCCCCATGTTGAAGGCAAGTGGCCTGGTATGGTTCAGGAGGGGGAGCGCTTGTTGGTCCCCCCTTTCCTGGCCTGCCAGGTTGCTTGCTCGGATATGGGGTCTGGTATGGATTTTGATGGGGAGACCCCACGCCATTTTTTTGGCATGGAGTTCCCCTTAAAGCGGGGCTCCACCCGTGATTTTCGTTTTTTTTTTTTTTTAAAGTCAGCAGCTACAAACACTGTAGCTGCTGACTTTTAATAAGGACACTTACCTGTCCTACTCGCCTGCGAAGTGGCCCCCCCCCAGGCCGATCCCTCGATCGCGGCAGGTCCCCGCGCCGCCATCCTCACTAAGGGAAACAGGCAGTGAAGCTTTGCGGCTTCACTGCCCGTTTCCTACTGCGCATGCGCGAGTCGCGCAGCGCTTTTTGAATGGGCCAGCTCCTCTCTGGGACACACACAGTTCCCAGAAGGCATCGCGACCCATTGACCAGAAGACACCGCGAGTAGGACGAGGAAGAAGACCTGCCGGGGACTAGGAAGAGGCAGATTAGGAACTTCCGCATAGCAACCGCTATTTCTGGTAAGTAATTTTTTGATTTTATTTTTTCAATTTTTAGTAGATTTTTGGTGAATTTTTTTTTTCCCGGGGTGGAACTCCACTTTAAAAGCTATACCAGACCCAAGGGGCCTGGTATGGATCGTGGGGGGGGACCCCATAATGTTTTTCTTTTGTCATAGGGTTCCCCTTAACCACTTCAATACACTGTATTTTATATACTCTGCACTGTAATATATAAATATACTTCACTATATACACTACATTGCCTGCACTGTATATTCTACATTGCCTGCACTGTATTGTATGTTCTACATTGCCTGCACTGTATTGTATATTCTACATTGCCTGCACGCTCAATCCACTAACTAACCTGCCTAATCTGTCTCCACTATAACACACTACATACAGCCGCAGTGTAAACAGCCTTCTATAGTGTGGGGCATGGACTTAGCCCCTGAGCCATGATTGGCCAAAGGAACCCTGCCTTTGGGCGATCATGGCTCTCGCAGCACATGTGCTGTGATTGGCCAAAGCATACAGGTCAGGTGCATGCTTTGGCCAATCGACAGCCGTCAATGCACTGTGATCTCGCAGTGCATTGTGGGACACTCCGTGGCGGGTGAACGTCCCGCGAGCACCAAATATGTTCGTTCTACGAACACCCGATGTTCGACTCGAACATTGGGCGCATCCCTACTTATCAGACAGGTGGGTCAGCTATTAATACAATTTGGTGAGCTAAAAAGCAATCTCCTCTGCTTTCCAACCAATAATTTTTTGGGGCTTTTTCTCATTCTTTGTAAAACAAAGGTCATGTGTATGTCTACAGTATATGTATTTGTGTACAGCACCAAACTCATTACTTATGTGTAATGGTGTGCATTCTGTTATCTACAGACGGCTGCTACTGATAAAAATCTTCCCTGCTGTGCTTCCTTCAGAGCCCTGCCCTTTGGCGCTGTGAAAAATCCCAGCAGGCTTTTATTTCTGTCAAAAGTTGCCCTCTCTGCCATTCACATAACTTGTACTATTATTGTTCCACAATACATCACGTTTGCAAATGGAGGAGGAGCAGTTGAATGACAGGATCTCCCCTGCCCATTCACAGAATGCAGTGCACTGTGGGACAATGATAAAGTTATGTGATTGGCAATGAGAGCAAAAGGGAGGGGCAAGCAGTGCAACTTTTAGTAGTAGCAATAGCTGCTGGTAACCTTCATAGCTTCTGAAGACAAATGCTCAGGGCAGCATGTGACAGCTCTAAAGGGGGCACAGCAGAGAAGATTTTTAGCAGAAGCAGTCGCCTGCAGATAATGATACACAAACTATAACGACTAACAAATGGGTTTGGTGCTGTATGCCCCCATCCTCCCACCCATTCACCAAATATATTATATTTTACTGCTGAACATTTACAAAGAGAAAAACATTCAGTTCCAAAATAACTTAACAACAATATTCTGCCCACATCTGTTAAGTTGTAAATGACACACAAGTGTTGCAGTGTGTTCTGTATCTTTGTTTACTTTAGTAACAATTTTCTATGCTGTGTTTAACATCCCATGACTGCTATTGTTCATGAATATTTTACGTAAATTATTAGTATAGCATGAGTAATTTCCTGCTAGAAAGCAAAATAATGAACTATATTTGGTCTTGTGACTGACGAGGTCTATATGAAGGATGATGCTTTTCAGATTATCCATTTTATTAACCATTTCTACAGATGAAAAAGGAAGAGTAAACCAAACTACTTACTATCAGCAACGAAAGCCGTTCATCTCTCAAGATTTTCTTTTCATGAGGCCCATAATCTGAAATTTTTAAGCCTAGTGTTGGCGATTTTAAATTTACATTGCACAGCATTGAGTATATGTTTTCTTTGACAGTGATGCTGTCTGAATGGCTCCTGTGTCTTTTTTTTTTTTTTATCGATTAAAAAGCATATTACATGCTAAAATGTAAAGCATTAACCAGCTGGATTTCAAAAATGTTGTTTTATCAGGCTTGAATATTCATATTTGTTGATTTCTGATTGTCATTTAGTAAAATTCCAGCTGACATTCAGACTGGTTTCAGATGTAGCAATCCATCAATTAAGTACCGTATTTTTTTGCTCCATAAGACGCACCTAGGTTTTAGAGAAGGAAAACAAGAAAAAAAAATATTCTGAACCAAATGTGTACTAAAATTATTAAAATTATACTACTACTATAGGTGGGTGGTGGACACACAGCAATACCACCACCCCCCCCCCCCATCAAATCAGCTCAGCTACACTATACCTGGGTGGTGGTGGTGGACACAGCAACCTCCCCCCTTCCCAGGTCAGCTCAGGGTGGCAGGGCAGACACAAACACCCCTTCAGCCTTTTCTATCACAATAGCTCAGGTGACTGGGCAGTGGATACCATGCCAGCCCACACCTCCCACCCCCTTATCACCAGCTCACCTCAGGCAGTGGAGGACACTGCCATTACAATGCACAACCCCCTCTGGCTGGCTGGCTGGCTCTTAGCCTCAGCTGCACCCGGGCAGCAGCTGGGAAGGAGGACTGGGCACATAGTTTGCAGCAGCGGCCGGTGGAAAGAGGCATGAAGTGAGACTGGACCAGACCACGGCACTGGGGGTGTTCAGGCTGAAAAAAAAAACAGCCATGGCTCTTGCTGCTTTCGGGAGGGTGTCACATCTGGCGGGTGTCAACTGATCTGGGTGCGGAGCACACCACTATAGCAATGCCACTAAAACTCCCCCATGTTTTGGCACCTGGGGCAGACCGCCTCCCCCTTGGTATGCCCCTGCAAGGATCCACCTCACATCCTGTCCTCACTCCTCCACATAGAAGCCGAGCGCTGATATTCTGACAGGGGCCGGAGACTTCTCAGTATTCGCTCCAAAAGACGCAGGGACATTTTTCCCCATTTTTTTGGGGGGGGGGTGTCTTATGGTGCGCAAAATACGGTATGTTTAACATTGATGCATGTGTAATGGTGAAGGCCCATTCACACTATTGAGGTCCACATGATAGTGCATCGCAGGAAGGTGTATTGGGGAGCCATTTGCACTACATAACACCAAAACACATAATGCCCTTTACTGTGGGTTGTGGATTTTATGGGTTACTGTAATGCACTGCTGTGAATATGCCCTCTTCACAACATTTCTTAATTTTTGTATATTTTCTCCTTAATATATGCATTTTTATTTTCATGTCATTTTTCTTTAGTATGTTTGGTTTCAGGAAGTAACTGATAAAAGGAATCAATAGCACCCTATATTTGTGATGAAGGACTGAAAATAAATTTATGGCCTTTCTTCACATCTGACACTTCCTCTTTTTTTCATTATTGCATTAGATATTTTTCTTATGATAATTTTGAAACCCAGTATTTTAACACAGCCTCAACTCCCTCTTAAAGCCCACAAGAAAGGAGGATGTAGTGCCAGTGGGGTCATAGCACTAAAAAGTAACTGAAGTTCCAACGCTTCTCTACTCTTATCAAAACCAACAAGAAAGCTGGAAATAGGCTTTAATGCTCATTTACTATCACAGATGTCCTCAATAAAAACATTTTAGCGGCTCCTCTTTTATAAAGGGACGTAATTTGACATTCCAATGTATTCCATCATGACTGAGAATGCTGGGCTAAATACCGCTGCTGTTAGCTCATTAAGTGGCTAAAACCACATACATTATACACTGTAAAAGGTAATATAAATCTCTAATAATCGTACCATACAGGACTGCAGTAAAACAGCATGTTACATAACACAGAGGTTGACCAGCAGTCAAGCATCTGATAACTTGCAAGTATATTTAATTGGAGACCGTGAGGGGTAATTCAACCTATCCCCCCCCCCCCACACAAACACACACACACACATTGTCAAACTATGAGGTACTCCTCTGTGTAGGTTTCTTTATATAGATGAAGAGCCCTGATAACTAAAGCCTTCCAAGATGTTAAAGTTGGGGCAGCAGGTTTTTTCCATGAAAGGATAATAAGCTTCCTTGCATAATACAATAAGAGGGCAAGCAGAGTACATATGGCTTTAGTAGGGGCCAAACCGTCGAATACCAAAAGACAGGTTCTCACAGAAGGGCTAAGAGGAAAAGTGGTGACAGATTGAATACATTGAAGAAACTTGTGTCCAGTAGACCTGGATAGCTAAGCAGTCCCAAAAAATGTGCATAAAATCTGAGCCAGGGACAGAGCATCGCCAACAGGAGGATGAACTATTGCAAAAAATTCTAGCCAGCTTAGCAGGAGTCAAATAAATGCATTGTAAAAATGTATAATGTAGGAGTTGATCCCTGGCAGACATGAGACTCGTGAAGGGCGCCTCCCACACTTCCTCCCAATCTTCCATTTCAAGGTTTGGGGCAACAGACAGCCATTTGGCCTTACAAATGCTGAGCAATTCATCTCAGGGAAAAGGTATTGTGAGCTGGGGAATGGGTAGCATGTACAAAGCTCCCTGGGAAGAACACATCTCCAGGCACAGAATCCAGTCCAGTGAGGTACTGACAAACAGTGGTGTTTATTCATGGTGGCTGTTATTAAAACTGGTGTCAGGCTATCAGAATATTTCCCGGTTGGCCATGGTACTAGGTAGGGCTGCCTATCGTCACCTGGACTTTTCCCCCTAATGATAGAGCCGATTTCTCTTGCATTAATAACTTCCTCTTTAGTACGCAGTATTGGGTGAGTAACTTGGAAAAAAAGACAGCCCTATATGCAGATGATGTGGCATTGTTTATGTTTCCTTGCCCTCATCACTAACTATATTAGATCATGAGGTATCCGTTTGGGGGTCTATGTGTAAACTGGCACAAATCCAAAGTCTTTCCCCTCAATAGAGCTGCCGGGTTACCTTTCTCTTCAGTTTTGCCTTTGCAATGGATAAAATTAGTGAAATATCTAGGAATTACTATACCTATCTCAGTGACTGATTTCATATGGTTAAAATGTCTCCCCTCTTATTGCACCTTTTAAATAAAAGATCAATGCCTATAGAAACCTCCCTCTCTCGCTGATCGGGAAAATTTATTTGGTCAAACTGAAATTTATTTCACTACTGTAATATAACATGCAGAACTCCCTTTTGTGGATTCCTAAACCCATTTTTCATTCCCTTCATAGACAAATTTATTTGGCAGGACGATATCATCAGAAATCGTCTTGTAGGCTTGCAACAACCTTGGAGGGAAGGGGCCTAGCAGTGCCTAACCTCTATAAAAATATTTTGGCTGGGCAACTTATATTTGCACATAGGTGGTTGACTAGTCCATTTGACGATGCTGCAGTAGCCCTACAGGCAGCGTTGGAAGTTCATACGAAGCACTGTCTCACTTAGTGCATAG
This sequence comes from Rana muscosa, assembly GCA_029206835.1. NCBI lineage: Eukaryota > Metazoa > Chordata > Amphibia > Anura > Ranidae > Rana > Rana muscosa. The sequence continues at coordinate 622,083,906 of CM055117.1, forward strand.
AGGGTCTAGATGACAAATACCCCTTACAGTGTGCATCTTATAGACCCATTTCTGTCCTTGATATGGATCTCAAAATCTCAACTAAAATGTTAGCCATCAGAATCATCCCCTGACCAGATAGATGGGCTTTATGCCTGGTAAAGCCACTGATGTTAACTTGAGGAGAGTTTTTACCCACTGGTTTTTCTAGATCTGGAGAAAGCATTTGACTTTGCAGATTGGGTCTATATGAAGGAAGTATTGACTCACATGAGGTTTGGGGAGGTATTACTTCAGTGGATACAGCTTGATGACATCAGCGTAATTCTTATACCACTCTGCCAGGATCCCATCAGGTCCAGGAGACTTACAGTTGGGAAAGGAGCCGATAGCGTCTGAAACCTCCTCAGTAAATGGAGCATGAAGCACAGCTCTGGCCTCGGCAGAAAGAATGGGTAGTGGAATGTCGCTCAAAAAGCTCAACAAGTCTGTAACATTAACACCATGTAGAGGAGAATACAGAGATTTTAAAAATTCAACAAATGTTTGGAGAACTCCCTCACCAGAGGTGTGGAGAATATCATCAGGGCAGTAGACACAAGGTATGACTGTGGTGCCGTGGATGTCTGTGGTCAATAAAGCTAATCATTTTCCGTTTTTATCACCCTATTTGAAAAGATTGTCGGCACTTTTCTGGGCGCTACATTGGGTAAGGTTGTGATACTGTAGAGACAATTCTCTCCTAGCTTGCTGAAGGGCCAGCAAGGAGTCTGGGCAGGGGTTAGTGGCTTGTAATTGGACACAGGTTATTTATTTATCTTGTAATGCCTGAACAGTGTTGTTCTGACTTACTCTAGCGGCCTTAATAGTCTAAATATACTCTCTTTGTGTGACTGCTTTAAAGGAATCCCAGACCATTTGCAGGGTGGAAGAATCCGGTACGTAGCCAAATTCGCCATCACCACTGGCTCGACCGCCGGCTATGCCACCCAGCCAGGGTGAAGGCGCCAAGTACGAGGGGCCTTGACATCAGATCATTGCAACACAAATTGAAGAGGCTTGTGGTCTGAAATACCTCCAGCAAGATACGTGCCATTAATTACCCAGGGTAGAAGGGCAGTATTGGCAAAGGCCCTATCAATTCTGGAAGAGGAATGAAAAACAGCTGATTAATAGAAGTATTGCCGTGTAGCAGGGTGTTTCCATCACCAAAGGTCTGTAAGCAAGGCCGATTTCAGCCCAGGTAGTAAGTTCTAAATGTGGAGTTCTAGAAGGGTTAGATATAGCTAAGGCGTAGTCTAGAACATTATTCCAATCTCCTGCTATTAGTATTTTTACTGGCATAAGGGGGCTTAATTTATCCAAAATTGTATAAAGAGCAGCTCAGTGAAAATGAGGGGGTCCATAAACACTGATCCCAGATAGCTTATGGGAGTAAATTTCAAGGATAACCTCCACATATCTCCCCTCGGGGTCAGAGAATACTTGATGTATAACACATCTTAGATATTTATGCAATAAAATAGAAACTCATCTTGCATAAGAGTAAAAGGTAGCATGAAATGCCCTCTGAATCCAGTTCCTTGTCAAGGATGGTATTCTGTTGCCAAGTAAATGATTGTCTTGCAAAAGGAAATGTGGGGTTGTGAGAATTCAGGGATTGTAGGACTAAAAACCTCCTAAACTTTGAATTGAATCCCCTGACATTCCAGGAAATCTGTAGATTAAACGTCATGGCACTTTTAGATGTAGGAAATAACTAGGAGTAATAGAGGCCCAGCAGCAGTTCATAGAGCCATACCGTACATGCAAAAAACAAAAAATAAATAAACATAGTGTAGTGATATAGTAGTAATGGGTAGATAATTATTATTTAGGTATTATGATGATATTAGTAATTTCCCGCAGCAACCCGATTCTTCCAGAGAGATGCACTTTAATGACTTCCAACACAGAACAAAGTCCATAAGATACTTGCAATAGATGACAAAATCCAGCAGAGTAAATACAACAAAGAATAGTAGCCTTCAGAGTCCCATTTTTCCTAGACCTGTGCCTTCATATTCACGGAGAATTACTAGACTGACTGCCAGCTTGAATCGTCCCCCCTGAAATACTAGTACACTAGGAGGAAGTTTCTGCTAGGTCAACCCAAAATACTCTTTGATCTTATTGTTACCCCCCTAAGTCTAATTACCATCAATAGATACTTCTTCTATGGTCCTTTATCATCCTTGTATGTAAACATTGTACCCTTTGAAATGTTCAATTAGGTTAACAGGCCATACCTCACACACCTAGGTAGACTTGCATAAGATCAACATTCCAAAGGGTCATCAGCTGTCCCTTTTGATATGTTAAAATTAAGTTGGCTCCGACAACTCAACCATTGTCAACTGAATTCTGGCTTGGTCAATATTGTACTGTATGTGTACATATATATATATAATATAATACCCCACATAAATTGGCCAACATATTACAACACATGGGAAAAACACAAAAAAAAACAACCCACTAAAAAACATTCCTGTTTCTCTGACAATTTAAAATAGAAACTACCCCAGAGAGACTTTATAGCCCAAAAAAACAGAACACACAGGAGTGTCAAGCACTCAAAAAGAGGGAGTAAACCTAGAGAAGACATGTCCTTGTGTCTTTACAACAGAGGCAAAAACCATGTTTAGGTGGGGAAGCATCAACGAAGGAGTCCAAAGTAAAATCAGCAACTAGTGAACAACCACATTACAGACCAAGCTCCAGGCCACCAATTCAGGGCAGAGAGTCCAACCAGTCTGCAGCTGAGGCAGGGGTGTCAGAATATTGACTGGCACTATTATGCTGGTTTTGCAACACAAAGGATCTCCTGTGCTTCTGCAGCTCTGGGGAGAAATCAGGGAAGAAGTGCAGCACAGCATTTTCATAATGCAGATTTTGTGGTTTCAGAGCCTCAGCCAAAATAAGATCTCTGTCTCGGAAGTTTAGGAACCAGAGCAGGAAAGGACAAGGATGGGTGCCTGGGGTCCTGGAGCCAGTGGGGACCCTGAGCACCCTTTCCACCGGGTACGCCAGAGAAACCTGTTGTAAATGCAGACCTGCTTAAAGAGAGATTCTGCAAAGAAGGCAAGATGATCACCCTCAGCTCCTTCTGGGAGGCCTAACACTCTTACGTTATTGTGGTGAAATCTATTTTTGGCATCCTTCGAGCATGCAATTAGGAGTGTCACCATACACTGTAGCTCAGACAGGGTGTGGATATGCGAGGAGGTGGTATCCTACACATCAGAAATGCATGTCTCGGTGGTGCCCAGGTGACCATGGATTTTTGTCCAGGTTCTGCCTGATAAGCCCACACACCAGCACCAGAGAGTCTATATTAGACATGAGGGAAGTTTTGCTTGCCTCAATCGCTGCCAGGATAGCTGAGGTAGCAGAGTCCTCTGATGGTGCAGCGGCAGGAGGCTTTGCAGATCCCTCTCCTGCCTCTAAAGCCATGGCTCCCGCTCAATCTGCACCGCTACTGGGGGTCGGGGTGAGACATGTGGAGGCAAGATGGCCGTGCCTCGTGTAGCCAGGGGCCCGCTGGAGGCTTGCTTCCGAGCCGGGTATTGCTTAGAAGGCATAGGCAGCAAGGAGCCAGTTCCCAAAGATGGATGGAACAGTTTGCTGAGCAGGATGGTGAATATAAACCCCCTAAGGCCAGGAGAAAAGCACAGAATACTGGGAGCCTCTGCTAAACGCATCCTTGTTCACTCACATCCCAGCCACGCCCCCAGAGCAGTGTTAATTTGGTCAATTTTTAGACTAAAATACGACTAAAACTATTCAGATGACTAAAACTAAAATGGCATTTTAGTCAAAAGGCTATGACTAAAATTAAATTGAAATTTGACATTGAAATTAACACTGCACTACCACATATATATTTGTTTCCTAATATTTAATGTTGATAATATATTCAGGTAATATGTGCAATGGCATTACAGCCAATAGAGCTTACAGTTTTTTATATTTTCAAGTTGTACTTCTGCTTGTCAAAAAGCAATATATTTGCTTGTTTATGAAACTTGGTTTTATTTCTAAAAACTTTATATATCACAACGTCTAAATCTGTGTCTGTAGTTTATGTTCAAACCTTAATACCATAAATAATACATGTTGTTCAATTTTTACTCCCGAAGTATATAATGAGTTTGGCAATTCTAAAGGAATGCTTAAATAATGCATTCAAATGTAACTAAACTCATTAGATTTTGGATGACTATAATGTACTGGAGATTTTAGTCGACTAAAATTATAACAATTCAGATGACTAAAATACGACTAAAACTAAAATGTAATTTTAGTCAAAAGACTATAACAAACTAAATTGAAATTTGATGTAAAAATTAACACTGCCCTCAAGGCTTTTTTCTTTTTGATCTGGGCTTGTGTCTGAGGCTGGGTCTCTTATTTAGTCAATTGACTGCAACAGAGAGCATATACATCCCTATGAGATATCCACCTGCAGCGGCCATTTGAAAACCTTGGCTTACTGTTTACCACTTTAAGACCGCCCACCGCACAGATTACTGCCTGTACGTCGTTTCATGCAAAAGATACTCGATGTCCACCGGCCACCCGAATTCACTGCACAGAGAGGCAAAACGGGGATCTGCCTAGTTAAACAAGGCAGATCCCCATTCTGACAGGGGACAACATGGAGATCTGCTGTTCCTAGTGATGTTGTCCCAGTGAGCCCAGCCCCCTGAATGCTAGAAAACACCCAGGGAACACAGTTAACCCCTTGATCGCCCCCTAGTGTTAACCCCTTCCCTGCCAGTGTCATTTATACATTGATCGGTGCATTTTTTTGTGCTGATCACTGTATTGGTGTCCCTGGTCCCCAAAAAGTGTCACTTGGGGGTCAGATTTGTCCACCGTAATGTCGCAGGCCCGCTAAAAATGGCAGATCACCGCCATTACCAGTAAAAACATTTAAAAAAATAAAAGTCCATAAGGGTACTTTCACACTGAGGCGCTTGGTGCGCTGGTGGTAAAGTGACGCTATTTTTAGTGTCGCTTTACCGTCGTGTTTGCCGCGATTTTTAACCCCCTCTAGCGGGCGAAAAAGGGTTAAACCCGCCCGCAAAACGCAGCTGCAGCGGCGCTTTGCAGGCGGTACGGCCGCGCTGCCCCAATGATTTTAATGGGCAGGGGCGCTATAGAAGCGGTGCTCCTACAGCGCCTCAAAGATGTGGCTGGCAGGACTTTTTCTACCGTCCTGCCAGCGCACCACTCCAGTGTGAAAGCCCTCAGGCTTTCACACAGGATAGAAAGGAGCGGCTCTTTCAGGGCGCTTTGCAGGCGCTATTTTTAGTGCAATAGCGCCTGCAAAGCGCCTCAGTGTGAAAGCAACCTAAATCTATCCCCTCTTTTGTAGACGCTATAAATTTAGCACAAACCAATCAATATACGCCTATTGCAATTTTTTTTACCAAAAATATGTAGAAGAATACACATTGGCCTAAACTGATGAATAAATTATTTTTTTTATATTTTTTTGGGATATGTATTATAGCAGAAAGTAAAAAAAAATTTTTTTTTTTCAAAATTGTCGCTCCTCTTCTTTTGTTTATAGCACAAAAGATAAAAACCACAGTGATCAAATACCACTAAAAGAAAGCTCTATTTGTGGGGCCGCGCAATTGTCAGTTAAAGCAACGCAGTGCCCTATCGCAAAAAATGGCCTGGTCATTAAGTGGGTAAATCCTTTTCGAGCTGAAGTGGTTAAAGGCTCAGTTGGCCCCTGTAATGAGAGCCCATCTGTGAGGTGAGTGTACACCCTTGGGGTGTCTAGTGGTGATTTTCACATCAATCTTTGATCTATTTTTGATTGGCTCTCACTTTACACACCAATTTTATGGACATTAATGTAGTTTGATTCACAGATCTTTTACCCAAACCGTTCTGGACTTTAGTAAACACAGGACTCGCAATGTGTGCGTTTTTATATGTTTTTATTGATTTAAATTTTTTCTTTCAGACAGTGACATCGATTTTCAGCATATTTAGAAAGCAATGCATTTTGTGTATGTGTTATATATATTGGTAGCAGGGCCGCCATCAGGGGGGTACAGGCAGTACACCTGTAAGGGGCCCCGAGGTCACCAGGGGCCCAGGTGGCCCCCCTTTTCTTTTTTTTTTCTTTCTTTCTTTTTTTTGTAAGGGGCCCAGTGGTCCCCAGGGGCCCGGAGTTCCCCAGGGCCCCGAATGTCAACCCCCCCCTTTTTTTTATTTATGTTGGTTATTTATTTATTTATTTTCTATTTATTTTTGTAAGGGGCCCAGAGGTCCCCAGAGGTTCGGATGTCCCCAGGGCCCCGGGTGGCAACCTCCCTGTTTTTGTTTTTTTATAAAAATTATTATTATTTTTTTATTTTTATAATTTTTTTTATTTATTTTTTGTAAGGGGCCCAGAGGCCCGGAGGTCCCCAGGGCCCTGGATGGCAACCTCCCTTTTTTTTTTTTTATAAAAATTATTATAATTGTTTTATTTTTTATTTTTATCATTTTTTTTTTTTATCATTTTTTTTGTAAGGGGCCCACCTCTTCTGAAGGATCAGAGGTCCCCAGGGCCCCGGATGGCAACCCCCCTTTTTTTTTGCTCTTGTTTTTTTTTTTGTATTCGACAGCACCCAAAGCCCCCCCGACCTCAACAATTCGCACCCCCCGCTTCTCAATTCGTGGCACCCCCCCGCTTCTCAATTTGCGGCAGCCCCCCCGCTTCTCAATTCGTGGTGGCAGCACCCCCCCCCCCGAGGTTCTCCTCTGCTCCAGGGGGCCCATGCCTGAAGCTGTGTAAGGGGCCCCAAAATTCCTGATGGCGGCCCTGATTGGTAGCGCAGCACTGAACCCATTTATTTTATATTTAGGCTCCATGCACAGGAGTTTTGTGTTCCACCTGTAGAAGCAGCTCAACGTTATCTTAGTTACATAGTTAGAAAAAATATACATAGGTTGAAAAAAGACACAAGTCCATCCAGTTCAACCATAAAAATAAATCAATAAAAATTAATGAATGAATAACTTGTAAAGCGCTGCTGCAAATGCGAACTAAATCGCCTCAAGGCGCTTATTTCCATCGAGTGTTGTCCTGATCCTTCAGAAGAGGTGGGTCTTAAGTTTTTTTCTCAAGGCCCGATGGTTTTCTTCCATGCGGATGTTTGTGGTTAGAGCGTTCCATACTCAATGTTTGTGGTTAGAGCGTTCCATACTCGTCCTTGGACTCCAAATCTTCGTTCTCCCTTCAATTTGTAGCGGGACTTGGGGATGTGGAGTAGGTTTTGGTTGGTTGATCGGAGAATGCGATTGGGGGTGTATTGTTTTATTTTCTCGCACAAGTATTGAGGAGCGTTTCCTTGTGTGCACTTGTGGGTGAGACAGAGGGTTTTGAATGTGACCCGATCCTTTACGGTTAGCCAATGAAGGGTCCTCAGGGATGGGGTGATGGATTCCCAGGGATTTTTCCCCGTTACCAGTCTGGCTGCTGTGTTTTGGATGACTTGTAGGCACGAAATCTGATATTTAGGTAGTCCTATGTAGAGGGAGTTTGCGTAGTCGAGTCTGGAATTGATTATTGTTCCAACTACTACTGCTATGTCCTCTTCTGGGATGAAGGGGATGAGTCTACGCAGCAGGCGGAGGAGATGTGAGATCCGCTGACTACTGATCCTATTTGTGCATCCATCGACATCTCCGAGTCAAAGATGACTCTGATGCCGCGTACACACGATCGTGATTCACGGCAGTGAAAACACCGCCGTGAATCACGACAGGAAAAACGAGGGAACGGCTTGTTCCCCCACACACGGCCGTTTTTCCCGTCATTTTTTCTCTTGACGAGAAAAACAACCGTGTGTAGGCTCAGCGGCAGTGTTTCCCTATGGGAAAACTGCCACGGAAAAAAATGACAGGAATCACGACGAGAAAAATTAGAGCATGTTCTAATTTTTCTCGTCGTGATTAATGCCATTTTTCCCGTCGGGAAAAACGGCAAAAAGCCCACAGACGATCGTTTTTCTCGTCCAAAGGAAAAAGTGTAATTTTTCCAGACTGGAAAAATGATTGTGTGTACGCGGCATGAGACTTTTGGCTTTGGTGCTCGGGGTAATGGTCTGTCCAAAGATGGTGGGTGGTGTCCATGAAAGTAAAAAATATTTGTTTGTTTTTTTCAAAATTGTCGCTCCTCTTAGCACAATATCATACAATCCCATAAAGACAATCCTATAACCAAAGTTGATCCAGAGGAAAGCGAAAAAAGGAAGAAAAATCCTTCCTGATCCCCCAAGAGGCAATCGGATTTTCCCTGGATCAACATTACCTATAAATGTTAGTACCCAGTTATATCATGTACATTTAGGAAAGTATCCAGGCCTTTCTTAAAGCAATCTACTGAGCTGGCCAGAACCACCTCTGGAGGGAGTTTATTCCACATTTTCACAGCTCTTACTGTAAAGAAACCTTTCCGTATTTGGAGATGAAATCTCTTTTCCTCTAGACGTAAAGAGTGCCCCCTTGTCCTCAGTGATGACCGTAAAGTGAATAACTCAACACCAAGTTCACTATATGGACCCCTTATATATTTGTACATGTTGATCATATCCCCCCTTAATCTCCTCTTCTCGAGAGAATAAAGGCACTTCCTCTAATCTATCCTTATCCTATGTGTCCATGCACATTAGGACGATTACAGGCATATTTTTAGCTCAACGTTTAGAGGCAGGAAAAAAAACCGTCTGGTTCGCGTTTCAGATTAGAGCTTTCTGGCAGAAAAAATGTAAAACTTGTTTAAACTTTGTACAAAAAATGCTCTATATGAGTGTTTTTTTTACTGACAAAGAGAAGAGATGTTTTTGTAAGCCCAGTGTGCATGGAGCCCACCTCCAGTGACCTCACTCCTACTGATAACAGACATGTCCTATAAGTGGTTAGAACAGTATCACATAACAGAGCAAATATGATGTACAAATATGACTTTGACACTTCTAGTTTCAGTGCTGTCATTTCCTTCTCAGCATAGCCAGGGTAGCATCTGATAAAACATGATCTGTGTTTCATCAGATGCTTTGAAGGTGAGACATCAGAGGTCTCCCTCTCACTGCCCAAAGCTATCACAAGGGGCTTGTTTATCCCTTGTGATAGCTCACAAGGGGCTTGTTTATCCCTTGTGATAGCAAAAAAAAAAAGTGTGTGTGTATATATATATATATATATATATATATATATATATATATATATAATGTATGTGTAGCGGGTATTTAAATTTAAGGGAAGCATCTGGGTGGTAGTGTAACCCAGATGCATTGATTATTGTTTATGGAGGACTCTGGTGGTGTGAGGTTCCCTGGGGTCCGAGGGTGGTGCTGTTGCCCTGGGCGGGGGGTTGAACCCTCACTGCAAGACTATACTCTTTTTGTCCCTTTCCGGCGGTTGTACAGCGGGGCAGGGAACCTGCTGTGACGCTGGGGAGAGGAGATTAAAGGGGGCGGACGCCCTGGGCACGGGGTTCAGAGTCGGAGGACACCGCCGCGCCCAGGCACCTTTAGCATGGGTGCGGGCGTTCTGGGCACAGGGGCCCTTGACCTGGCTGGAGCGGGAGATAGAGTCCATCCCAGGAACCTTTAGCCCTAGGGTGAGGTACTATTGAGGAGGCCTGGGACCCAGTACCTTTGACTTGGTTCCGCAAGGGTGGAGGAGTCCGAGGGGCCCTAAGGTGTTGGGCGCCCGAATCTGAGACGAGGAGGCCGGGGAGTGTAACCCTTCCAAACAGCCCGGTGCAGCATTTGCCGGTGACGGTGGGGCCTCCGGTAACTCTCTCAGGAGGATGTCTTCCCTCTGACTGGGGCCACAGATTAAAGAAGGTAACTCCTATTTCATGTTCGTCAGAGTTGCTGGTATAGACTCAGAAAAGGAAAGAAGTACATTCACAGCCACTGTGCGTTATAACCATTGGTGATATCTCAATGGTTTAGCTTGATTAAAGGGGTTGTAAAGGTTAGTTTTTTATTTTCTAAATAGGTTCCTTTAAGCTAGTGCATTGTTGGTTCACTTACCTTTTCCTTTGATTTACCTTCTAAATGTTTTTTTTCTTTGTCTGAATTTCTTACTTCCTGTTTCTCCTCACTAAACTTCACACCATCATCCGAGTGGTGTTGAGTCAGCCAGAACAGCTTACTGAACAGCTTACTGAGGAGAAACAGGAAGTGAGAAATTCAGACAAAGAAAACAAATATTTAGAAGGGAAATCAAAGGAAAAGTTAAGTGAACCAACAATGCACTAGCTTAAAGGAACCTATTTAGAAAATAAAAAACGAACCTTTACAACCCCTTTAAGGATTGTGCCTTGACCTACTCCCCACCTATACTGAACTGTTCGTTGGTCACAACCTGTCTGTGCTAAGTGACGATTTATTGCTGCTAAAGAATAAATAAGAGTTGGACCTTTTCAGTGGTGTGGAACTCTGGTTACTGGGAGCAAAGAGGGGTCAGTTAGAGGAAAGACTTGACCCTGGGTTATACACACGGCCCGATGGTAAAGTACGTTTGGGCCTTCATCTCTAGCCAGAAGAGGACATGGGCCGTGGTGGATCTCATCCCTCCTCCCAGGTTCCCCTAGACAAGACAGCAAGCCGAGAAGAAGAAGGGGGTGAGAGGGGTGAGCCCGATATATATATATATATATATATATATATATATATATATATAATGTAGCGCTACCCCCAGTTAAGAGAGCCGCTGGATTTTGTTTCGGGCCCTGTCTTCAGCACCGCCAACCCCCGGCAATTTACTCGAACCACTCTGGCACAGTTAGTCTAGGGATTTCTCTAGTATCACAATCTAACAGTATAAGCACACAATCCATCTGTATTGCATGGGTAACCTCTTTGCATAAAGGCAACACACTGATAGCAAGAGATAAAATAAAATGTTTCTTTACTTTGAGTAAAAGGGCATAAGGTTAACACATAACACATATTTCCTGACAGACTCCATGGCAGACTACGTGTGGGTTAACCCCGCCTCCTCTCCACAGCTATAGGACCCCTTACCCATAAATTTGAGCTCACCTCCACAGACAGGTGTTCCTTTTTTATCCTCCTCACATGGACCTTCATCATGCAATTCTGTGCGATGTCCAGGATGTGGATTGCTCGGATGGATCGGTACTGTTACTGCGGTGCACCCAGGGCCCAGCTATGAGCGGGCGAGTGGTTTCAGGGCTGGAAAATACCCCTATGGTGGAAGGGATGTGGCCCCAGAGTACCGGATCGGATATCGCAGGATTCCTCGGCTGGCAAGGTCTGAAGATTTTGTTTTTCATATCTTCTTCATGGCAGACAAGTTTATGTTTGTTGTCCTGTTTTCCCTGTCTTTTCCTCCTGTGTTGCGGCATGTGGAACGCTTTTTGCGTCCCAGGACGCCATTACTTCCTGGTTCCCGGTCCGCCGCTCTTCTGCGCATGCGCGAACTGCGGTGAAACCGAGGCTTGGTTTCCGCACTTCGCAATGCGGCGGAGGGGTCAGGGGCCGCGCAGTGGGTCTGGTTTCTTCGGCGCATGCGCGCAGCGGGACCGGCCGTGACGTCATTTCGGCGGTTTATTTAAACCGCTGAAGAGCCCTATACAGGTGGGATAACCTGTGGGCATAGAGCGACAGCCTCCCGGAGCCTCATTACTGCTAGGACGGGGTAAGCACTTCATTTTGCAATGTATGCTTGTTATGCTTAGTGTCTCTTAAAGGGACAGTTTAAAAAAAAAAAAAAACTTTTCTTTTCTCATGCTTCTTTGCATTGATTTGCTTATCCTTAGTCTAGGCAGTGTAGTACGGATTCCTGTCTCCCTCGTCATGGACTCATCCTCACCGCCATGTGGCCAGCCCTCCCGCACAAGGTATGTGCGGAGTGGGTAGGGGGTTGGTGTCTTTTGTGCCTATCTGGTGGTTGCTAACGGTTACATCCTGCCCACCTCCCCTCCCCCTCCCTCTGTCTGTATTATCTCTTACAGCCCGGCAACTTCAGTTCATCGGTCACAAGAAAGGGACCTTGCCAGGCCACATCATCACTCATCATCCAGGTCTAGATGCGACATTATGTCTAGGACCCATCGTCATAGGGGACGTTCACATACCCCCTCTAGACATAGGAGATGTTCCCATTCCTCCTCTAGTCACCGCCACCACCACTGCGATGATCGCTCTGACCACAGAGCCTGTTGGGGATGTAAGACCAGAATCCCGGAGGGCAAATCGCTATGCGACCCATGTTATGCCCGAGCGGTTGGTGAGAAAGAGACCGAAAATCAAAACCTTGAGTCTCTTGTGAAACGTGTGGTACAGCAATCTATGAAAGAAATAGTTGCCCCCCCACACAAGGAGCCAGTCCACCACCTTGTCTGGCTCCTTGGCTGACGAGGCCCAGGAGGATCCCGGCCAATTCCAGCCCCATGATTCCTCCCATTTATTCCTCGCAAGACGAGATGGAGGGAGATGATTCTGTGATTCCTCCCATGATTCCTCGCAAGACGAGATGGAGGGAGATGATTCTACGGTGGGATTCGACTACGCTTTAGTCTCTCCGCTGATCAAGGCAGTGAAGGAAACTTTGAAGTTGGAGGATACCACTGCCCCCCCAGAAAAACAAAGAAAACTGTTTAAACAACTGGGGAAAGAACGCTCCAATTTCCCACTTCCCTCTGAGCTGAAAGGAGTGTTTGAGGAAGAATGGAGCAAGGGAGATAAGAAGGTTTCCATGCTAAGCAAAACCTCTAGACTGTATCCCTTTAAATCGGAGGATGTCAAGCATCTGGAGAATGCTCCCCTCGTAGATGCAGCAGTAATGCGCCTAGCAAAGCATGTCACCCTCCCGCTAGATGACACCGTATCATTTAAAGATGGTCTGGATCGGAAGATCGACCAGGACCTCAAAAGAATATATAGCCTGGCCGGAACGGCATGCAAAACAGCTTTTGCCCTTGCAGTAACCTCCAAAGCAATGGAGGCCTGGGTGGAAAATGTTGACTCC